>OY284413.1:2400000-3000000 GCA_958301585.1 Merodon equestris | reverse complement strand
TTTTATAATTTCCCCCCTCTGTAATCCTAGCTTTTTGCTATTTGCAACTATTGTCACTTACGACTACTGAGGAGTCTGATTCCGTCTTCTTCTGCTATATGGTATGGGTTCCAGGAGTGGAGTATCCCATAACAATAGTCAGAGATTCCTTTTAGAAATTTTCTGCACGCCAAAACGACGGAATATGTTTTCAGGACGAAAAGAAAATCTCTGTTTCCATTCTTTCGTACTGCTGCATTCTTTTCTATCCAAAGTCCTATTCTCGGTGTGAGTGGTGGCGACGATGGCGATATTCTAAAGAAATTGTAATATCTATTCATTATGTCTTATCTGCGATGGGATGGAGGTTGGGCAGCAGTTTTGGAATGCACGATGAACGTCTATTCCTTTTTTTTCAGTTTAATATCACATTCGGATTCACATGAGCTTGGAATGGAAATGTATTCTTTTTTATGTACATACATATTAATCACGGTATTAGAGCTTTTTCGAGTTCACAGTACATTTATCTCATGCACAGGGATCGAGGAAACGGTTTTACTGTCAAGATGAGATGTCGTGAGGCCAGCGGAGTGGAGATAGTCTCGAATGCTGCTTAGTGGTGGTCACGTGTGTGCATAGAGGATCAGAGATGGCTCTCCAGTTCTATTATCTCTTATGGTCCCATGGACACACATATTTTTCCAGATTGCTTAATGCGAAAGGGAGGGTGAGGAGGCGAAGGCTTGGAGCTCATTGTACTTTGATTCAAATTTGAATCTATGTATTTTACAAATCCAATACTGAATGACCAATAGTTTCCCTATCTGAAGTAGGAAAAGGATTCTAAGTGTCAAATGTTTAGGGAAAAATTCGTATTCACTGTTTCCGATACCACTGTTAGGAAGTCTTCTCTGAGGCATGTTCAAAAAGTATCAAACCTTTTTTTTTCTGGCGTAAAACAATGAAGCGTGTGGAGACCTAGATGGAACACTCATGTTTTTGTTTTTTTTTTTCACAGAAAGCGTCTTATTTCAGTGTTTGTAAAACGACAGAAAAGCTTGAGCAGCGTTATTACATCAAATTTCGTCAAAAACTTGGCGATTTGGGAACTTTTGGGGACGATGCCATGAGCAGTTCATGCATAAAGGAGTGGTAAAACTGCTTCAAAGATGAGCGAACATCAGTGGACATCGAACCACGTTCAGGTAGGCCTTCAACAAATAGGGGTGAAAATATTACTGAACCAGTGCGGACCCTGACCACCTTGGGGGTGGTCGTGGTCCTTACCATTGGACATCGCCGACTGTTGAGCCCAAGGTCTGAAGTTCAAGTCCATCCATAGTCAAGAACAATTCCAAACTGTACATCAGTTCTGAATAAACCCTATAAAAAAAGCGATGATCACAAAAATGCTGACGACGGCATAACATTCGCAGTATGCGATCACTTCAAAATTCATACTCTGTGTGTGCATTTCCAATATAACACCTTAATGACATGGAAACAAAAAAAGGTACTGTGGACTGCAACCAACGCGACAAATTCAGTCGAATCTCTCGAATCCTATCTAGGACAATCACCTTCGAAGAGCAGTGGACGAACATCTTCGACACCAACCATCTGCACCCTGTCCATGTTGTGTGACAAACAATCTAAGAGCGTAACTCTTGAAACCGCGCAAACCCCATAAAAAAAAGAGCATAAGAATTGTAATATTTTTTTCATAATTACCAAAAAAAAAATCCGAAGGTCCAATGGCTGTTATCTAAAGAAACTTTCACTTCGATTGAAAAGAACAATTTGAGAGTCATAAGAGGTGTTATTTTAAATCAATGAAGAAACAACATTTTAATTTTGGAGCAGTAGCGATTGTCTTTGATAAACTTGATAAAGCCTTAAATTATAAAATTTGAAATGGTGTCAAGCCTCAAAATCTCGACGGCGATGCAATTATGTGGAGGAAATCTATCACGCCATGGAGTTATAGGCTATGTGGAACTGTCCTGCTGAAAATAAATGGCATCCACATCCGAATCGTAGGCAGAAGTATTCAATCAAGATCGTTTGGTAAAGCAAACAATCACTGAAACAGTCGCCCAACAACACCGCCTACCCAAAAATCTCATCGAACTGCTTACTCACTCATTGTAAATTGAAAGGTAGTTCCACTATTTCTCTTTGGTTTTCGTCATCACGTAGTTTATCTACCCAGATAAATGTAAAAAAGCCTTATCGCTTAGGAATCAAACAGTTGTGCTAGAAAATCATTATCTTGTTCAATAAATTTCAACTCTTAATTACCGAAAATATGGCTTTATACGTGGTCCGCTGCCTTCAATTCGTGTGTCAACTAGACCTTATAAGTAGGCCTAGACCTTAATACGAAATGGAAAGTGATTGCGGATAGGCTAGAAATGAACACCACTTGGGTTTTCAGTCATACTTCTGAACTAAGTCTCTTCATCACTTACCTATGCGAGATATTGAATTTGTTTTTTTTTTTTATTAAATTCACAAAGCTGTTCGAAAAGGCGCATGTAGACGCAGCAGTACGAACTTTATGAAAAATATATGCGACATTTTTATCGTTGTTGCAAATTTGTATTATCTCAACACTTAATGCGAGCATCATAGTTAGGACTTTTATCCACAAAAGTCATCGCAACGATAGTTGAGTCTTGGCAGAAGTTTGAAACGACTGCTATTGTTGGATGGCGTTATATTAGCAAACAAATCAGGTTCTTTAAAATGCCAGTAATTTTAATTGGTATTCAAAAAAAAAACAAGTTAGGGCCCCAAATGCGTCTCCTGAGGAACTTCATATAATTTGTTTTGGCCTGACAACTGCTCACACTCAAGCAACTTGGTAATGTTACTAGACTTAAACTATGATATATCAAGGAGCCAATCATCTTCCATCTCACCCCTCCGTTATTTGTCTCTGAAATTAATTTCATCTTGAGCGCCTTTCCAATATTCTTCATTCAATTTCCGTTAAAACGTGTGACACGAAAAAAAATTAAGAACTCAAGCTCAAACTCGATTTCGCCGCGTCCTAGGCCACACTATCGAGTATTTAAATATATGATAGATTGAACTTTATTAACAGTGTCACCTACACACATACCCATATGTATATACTCGTAGTACTCGCGCCACGAAGTTGCAATAATAATAAGCGAAACAATTCAACGATAGCGTGCTGCATGCTCTCGGTGGAAACTGATGCTAAGTGTTTGGTGACACGACATCCTTTGGCGCGATTTTTCGCTCCTCCTAAAAAACGCGAGTGTGCTGCCCTGCGTCCCCCTTAAGGGTGCACGCCACTCATGCCACCGGCGCTCAGTGCCGTGTCAGCGTGTCAGTCTCTGTGTCATGGTTGATTTGTTTAGGGATCCGAATACGAGTGCTTTCGAGTGGTATGCGAGTTTTTGTTTGTGTCTGGATATGTGCAAATGTGCACGTGTGTATGTGATTAAATTCATTGCCTTCATTTTGGACAAGTTTGCTTATTCTTATTATTATACCCACCGTAAACCCGGCTAGAGTCGGGCGGGGGGCGATGAATATTTGTTGGGCTCGACTACCCCCACGGCTCCCAGGACGTTTGGGACCGTGTGTCTATATGGTACTTGATATTACACATTTTTATTTTTATATCCTTTTTTCGCTGCCATATAATATGTATATTCCCCATTGTGTGCAGCGACTGGGTTCTGGGATTTCGACAATGGAAGCGCGCGTCCTGAATTGCACGATACAAATTTTCTGCACGCTTCGTCGTACAGCTGCCTGGGTGGGATAGTCATCTTTGTTTGGTAGGAGGTGCACTAGGACGCAGGGGTTCTGAAATGGCTTTTTAGAGGACGGAAATATCGATTTGAAATTGATATGTGACGTCGTTGAGCCTGTCTTGATTTTATGAACTATGTCACGGAATCAATAATTTTTAATAAAACATTCTGTCAGGCTTTCAGATTTTGTTGGTTTTTTTTTTGTTTCCTCTTTTGTGCTTTCGCTTGATCCTTGAGTTTCAAAGTGTGTCGGATGGATACCTACACTTGGGTGCCATATGAATGCACACATAAGTGGTATAATCCGTATTGAATTCGGTCACGTTTTCGGGATAAACAAGCTTGGAATATGGTAATTGGGACATGAAGGCTTATGGTGGAGCTTTGATTATTAAGAATATTGCGATGAAGGGATGAATAGAAAAATCAGACGTCGTTTTTAGGATATTTATGATAATAATGTTGTATATTTGCAATCAAGAATCAAGAAGTGAAACGAATTTAAATGGAGATCCCACTTGAGGGATTTTTTCTTGCGATTCTGTTAACCTTTCTCTCCTTGACGACCACAAAGTCCTCTGTGACCCATTTGCCTTACACTAAACGTAGGTTTAGTCCAAAAGTCCCGCTTCTAGTGAGTTACTCAATTGGTCTTAATTAAGCTCTTCCCTACTCAACCGATGAGGCCTTAAATCAATCGTGTTGTTGGGATTAATTTGAAGATTTCGCTAGTTGTATAGTCTATCACCAGGTCTTTCGGCTCCCCGCCTGTCTATCTACCTGAATGCATATACAACTTTTGTAGCATCAGTGACTAAAAACAACGAGACTATCAGCGATAGATTTAAGTAGACTCAGCTTAGAATGGTGTCGGCCTACCGTACCCGCGAACTACTTCGTGGTTATCCTTATTCATTTATTTTGGAACTCATAAGAACCTTGCATTTTGTGGATAGATGGATTTATCTCTGTACCCAACCCTGTAAGCTGTGGGTTGTAGAACCTGTCAACAACAGAAACGGAAGAGATTTCATAGCCCCTCAGGGCCTTATTGCGGGCCTTGTCTAAGTGTTATACAGTAATCGACACACAATTCTTTAAAAATACGTTTTCATGCAATGATTTCCATATTCTAATGATTTCTCCTTCCTGAATCCAACCTACCACTTAGTGGGCAATGTAATCATGAATCCTCATCCCTCCGCCCACAAGTTCATCGCCAAAGCAAATGACCATGCACTTCGTCGTGCCACCAACGGAATGACAATGCAACTTCGTCGTTTCTCGCCCACTACATGTTGCCGTCCGGACTTCCTACTAATATGCAAACCTCACAATTTATTGTTCTTCCCTCTCAAAGTAAAAAAAAAAAAAGTAATGTAGCCACTGGCACCAAAAGTAATTATATCTCGAACGTCTCTAGCGGCTAACACATCGCAAGGCGACCATGCCACCAGCAACGAGCAACCGGCAGTGCTAGTATCACCGTCGGCTAATACCACCCACATGTACTTGTGCCGTGTGATTTATTCAGAACGTTTTCTTACCCATTCCTTATCCGCCAGCTCGGCCGTCCATCCGTCTCACGAATAATTTGCGCAATAAGTTCATCGCAATCGTGGGCGAGGGGGGATAGTTCTTGTTTCGTCAAGGGACACGAGAAGACTAGAACGTGCCGTTGGGACATGACTAATTAGCAATCTGATGCGAAAATGCTAGTACGTCGCCAACAACATCCAGCATCAGCTAGTGAAAGGACGTGCAGACAGCCTCCAATGTCATATCTCAGCTATGAGTGTTTTGCCAGGAAAAATTCTTAAAACTGGAACAGTGGACGCGTAATCGTAACTCATGGTGTTGAATAGTTTTGGCAGCGGACCGTGCGGGGCCTCTCGCATCTACGGACTCATTCGGTTTGATTTATTGGTAATTTTTTTAATGGCTCTATAACGCCTTCCGCCGAAAATGCTGTTCCACGCGGGATCCTTTCATGCGTCCGCGATTTTTGGCAAGTGAATGCACGAGAAATTGAGGAAATTAAGTCATGAGTGAAAGTTGCTTTGCTATCTAGCAATTGTCTTCATTTCTTTCTTGTCTTTTGGCAAACTCCCGGATTGATACTTTATGTTGCGGAGAATTGTTACATAAATGTGCATTATCCTTGACCAATTTGAAGAGCTAGCGGCAAGAAGTGATTTCCATTTGTCTTTAGGTTAGTCAATTATTGATTACAGACTGTTGAACTCGTCGTACCAGCAATGAGTCGTTATGGATAGCAAGCTTTTGAGAGCTCATTTAATGCCAAAAGCTACAATAGGTTTTAAAATCGAAACAATTCCGAAACTTATTGTCTGCGAGCTCTTATAGGTATTGGCAAGCGGTATAGAGATTTATCGATGTTTATCTTTAATGCACTTTGGTTTGGGCGCGTGTAGCGAAAAAAGTTAAAAACTGGTTTAAAAAATTCGGAGATTTACTCAATAGCAAATTATCCAATAGGAAGAATTGTGGATATTGTTGATTATGAAAAACTTAGAGCCGTTGTTGAAGGAAATTCAGATCTGACTGTTCTTAGCCTTGCTGCAGGGTTCACAGTCTCAGCTGGAATGATAAATCTCCTTTCAGCCGTCGGAAATGTAAACAAAGCTAGAAACATGGATGTCGCACTATTAAATAGCATAATTAACTTTGCTAAAGCTGGCGCAGTTGGAATATAAAATTTTCCGAATTACTTATCAGCCTCTGATCGATTTCCACGTTCTTCTGAAGCCTGGGAAATCATTTCCAAAATAGAGAGTTGATTAACTCAAATTCCATAAAACCTAACTTTATAGACTTCTTGATCCAAAAGGATAAAGGTATTTTCAAATGAGTCGTATTGCCTTTCTACTAAAGCCATAGTGAAAATGCCATGTACATGGAAAGTACATGTGCAGGGTTTTTCAATAGGAGTATGTATAACAATTTTATATTATATTACAAATGTTATTAATTTTTCAAAGCTAAAACATCAGGAAATATTTACATTTTTATCAAGGTGAAGTTCTCGAAGAAGCAACGGTCAGAAATAATTGAAAACTTCTACCGAAATTTTGAATCGCTAATCGTAATCTAAAAGCCCTTACTCCAATTTTTGGTCTTAATTATCGTCTCACCAGAGAGGTTGTGCGTGCTGTGGTCGATGAGTTCGGGTCGACATATTCATTATCCTGTGTCAGTTAGACAACACACCGGTCAAAGTGCCGAAATTATAGCAGTCTTATGTACTTTAGTTCAGAATGAGCTGTTTGGAGCTCTGAAGTTCAAAGCCTCGTTGATAACCCTTCGGCAAGCTTTCTTGCCATGAGTGTGTTTCTTCCATGTTCCGCTGTTCTCTTCCACCTCTTCTACTCATAGGAATTGGAAATCCCTCAGTTTACATGTGGCCAACTATGCGAAAAAACAAATTAAGTTAAGACTTGAAGCGTTTTGATTCTTAGAGGTGTCGAGGTGTTGGTGCAAAATTTAAAAAAAATCCTAAATAAAATCGAAAACTCATCTTCAGCTATGAAACTCATTTGTAATCTTCGGCCTTGCAAAGCTGGGATAGGGAAGACCTATGCAAAGGCTTCCCTGTCTGTCCGTACGCATATATCAAACCAAACTTGACGAGTATAGCTATGAGTCTGAAACTTAGCTATATTATAGAGTACATGATTCTGAGCTCATAGCGACCGATGTAGAACCCTAGATACTGTGGTTCCTGAGATTGAGGTAAAAGTTTGCAAAATTCAAGGCAGAAGGCCTGCAACTGTAGCTTGGCTCCTGGCAAGCTGATCCCATCTTGTTTAGAATCGGTTCTAAAGACACCAAATTACTTTGGAATAAAAAGAACATATGAGACGGTCATAAAACGTTTCATAGATGGATATATGAGACTCGATTTAACATGGTCTAGCGCCATATTTCTTCTGGCTATTCAACAAACTCAAAAGACCATTCCAGGGCCACCGTTTCGAGTCCGTAGAAGAGAATCATTGCGTAAATCGAAGGCCATTTCGGAAATCGAGTTTAACAACTCTTTCGAGAATTGGAGAATAAATAAAGGAAGATTTACAATTAATGAAGGAAGTCACCTTTTAAGTTGATCACAGTTGAATATAAAGTAATTGGCGAAAAATTTCAGTTTTGGAGGGTTTATCTCGTCGCGTCTAGTTATAAAAAGTCGGGAAGAAAGTGCTTAGCATCTTTTTTTTCTTGTGTTTTTTCTAACCACTTGAACTGGGCTTTCATCTCAATGATTAAGACTTATCCAATGGCCCTTTTCATTATTTGACCAAGGCTAATCTAGCTCTATTTTTCAGTTTGTAAAACATCCTTCCCAGCACTATAGTCGTTGAAAATCCTAATGAGAACATAAATACATCTGAAACAACCTTTTAAAAACTCTCCATAGCCCTGAATAAAAAACAATTACGGCAAATGAGGTTTGTTCAATTAATAATGTGACTTTTTATTTTCCTCCAAAAAATTTTATTTATTCATCTATGGTACCATTAAAACGAATCCCTTTTAGATATAATGCATTTGCGCCACCACTTTTTCTAATCCTCGACATACTGCTGATATGTGCTTTTTGGTATAACCTTAATCTCTTCTAACGATGCGGTCCTTATCTCTTCAATCGTCTTTTGAGTTTTGAAAAAAGAAAAAAGTCGCAGTGATTCGCCAAGTAGGATGACTAGAGTGGCCGAGGCATTATTACTGTATTGTTTTTGGCTAAAAAATCAAGCACAAGCTTGATGAATGAGTAGGTGCAACAGTCATGATTTTTTTTCCCCACAAATCCGGATTGTCATTCAACTGCTCCTGAGCGATGCTTATTCGAAATTTCTTTTGGCCAATGTTTAGCAATATCAGAACAAACATTGCTGATACAAGTTTCCTGCCCAAAATATCTGAAAAATCGGTAAAAAATTGCCAAAATGACTGATCGACATGTTAATTTCCTCACCAACTTCTCTGTTAGTGATTCGACGATTTTCTATAACAATTTTTATCCGTTGTTCACGTGCTGGGACGTCAAGGGCGGGTATTGTCGTTAACATCATCTCGGCCGTCTGTGAAGAGCTTAAATCACTTATAAAAATATTATTGTTTGCTCAGAGTAAACGCCACACAGTTAGCATTTCAAGCAGATTGGAGCACTTAAGAGAATTTTTTTTTTCAATAGCGAAAAATCGCTAACTTTTATAACCGTGAGGAACAAACGTACTAACATAAAAAAAAATCAATTATCGAACGTTCTTTCCGTGTATCAGTGTCAAACATCGTATGCAGTATCAGTGATGTTACTATTGTCTAACTATGCGTATTGCCATTGCATACGATTGCAATTTTTAATTTTTTATTGCCCGTGAAGACGTTGGGTTATACATCTAAGCTTCGTACTCTCCGCTTAGGTCAATCTTGTATGACACATCTGTACCCTTATAAGGTGTGTGTATCCTCCGTGTAATATTTTTCGTTGCTGTTTCTAAGGGCAATTAACATGATAACCCTTGCATGCTGACATTTCAAAAGTCACCTTATTTTCTTAACAAACTCGTGTGAGGGGAGCATGTGATTGCTATGTTAAGAACGAAGAATCAGCCTTAAGAACGCGTATTTGTGCACTTAAATGATTTAAAAAAAAAAACACGTTTTATCGGCATAAACCCTTTTTTTTTTAAAGTCATATAAGGACACAAGCAATCAAGGCCTATGAGGTAGAAAACTAATACTCTCAGTGGAGGCCATAGGTTGACTAGCCTTGCTTTGGTATAATTCAATGATATTACTGAAGAAGAAACTCAGCACTAAAAAGAGACCAGAACACATGTCGTTCAAACTCTACTTAGTCCAATGGTTGCTCTATAGAACAAAGATCTCAAAACAATTCTAAAATCAACAAAAGTCCCACGGAAGCTTATTTAAAATTAATTTTGAGTGATTCAGCCAAATGAAGCCGCATAACCAATTCTATCAAAAGTCTATCCTGAATCCTTGCTTTGTTTGTTTTGCTTCCTGTCGAATTTAATTTATAAACGATTGTGATATAAATTATTGTTTACCGCAATTCAGGACAAGCAAAACTTCCACATTCCATCTAAGGATTCCTCCTTTGCATAATCATAGAAAAAACAACTCCATGCTACGTAGAGCAAGCGATTGTAGGCACTCAACTTGAATCCTTTTACGTTCTCTCACCAACCGAAAATTAAACTCGCACTGAATTCCTTTCATATCCTTACTCCTTCGGTCTCTTGGTTCTCTTCTATGACTTTTTGACTTTTAATGATCAGCATAACAACAGGAAAAAAGCAGAAAAAACAACAAACCATGAACAACGTTCTCGGCGCTACATCAACGCACTAACCATAGGTGCTGCTTTCCCTGTTGCAATCGGAATCATTAAAACTACAAGTACAACTTGTGGAGGTGCTCCTCTTCATCGGACGTCGATGTCCTTCTCGCCCCAGCATGTGTCTACAATTATACAAAAAACTGAAAACTTTTATCTGAAAGTTAACATGATTTCAACGGCGCCACCCTTGAAGTTAAAACGCACACAAAGGCACATGTTCTGTAATATGTCGGAAACTCATATCAATTAAAAGTGAATTCACTAAATTAAGTAATGGAATAAAAGGATTTTTGTTTTAAATGCCTTTTCCGTTCCTTTATGGGCATAAAAGAGAAAAGAGAGGCAGAGACAAACAGTCGTCTAAAGTTTTTTTTAAAGTTCATTCAATAAGCTGATAAAGTGATCGATAGTTGCGAAAGTCAGCCACAAGCATCGGCTTGAAAAGTACTAAGGATATTCTATATCTAAATGTCTATCAAGGCCTGGCTAAGAAGGAAAACCGATGCCTTTTCAACACTAAAGCAAACACTGTGTATTAGGTATTTCTGCTTGCTGCCGCATGAAATTCATCAAAGCTTGATTTCAATTACATTTAAGGTTGCCCTTCAGGATGCAAATTCTGGGAAGGTTATGAAGCAAAACGTCTTTTGATGTGTTGACTAGTGAGGTTTAATAGAGATGCTTGGTATGTCACCGCCACCTAGGACTTAAAATAAGTTAGGGTTTGAATTGAATTGCAGAACTCGGGCTGTGTCACTTGAAGACACTAGTACTGCGGCCATAAAGATCTATTGTACCCCTTCTTTGATCTATGATTTGAGTGCTGCCTTCAAGAATTTGAAAGCTTCTCTAGATGGGATTTCTAGAAAGTCTTTCCCTCTTATGGTTCTGTTACTTGTCTTTTTGAATCTTTCTGGGGCAAGGTTTGGGCAGGTGGTCAGTATGCGTTCCATGCTTTCATTCACTCCCATTTTATAAAGGTAGTAGTTACATGTCCGTATCCTGTTAAGAGCCTCACATACCACTCTTAGGTCGGCTTTATTTAGTTCTAGAGCTTCTTTGGCACGTTTGAATTGTGATTCTGTTCCATGAACGTCCTTGAGTGTTTAATACCCTCGTGTCTGTTCCAGAATTGGTTCTTTTTTTATGATCCATTTGTGTAAGTGTGGGCTTATGTCTGAGTTGTCAGAACCAAAAAGGGGGGATGGCCCCGTAAAAGGTATCTGAGCATCTTTCTTGGCTTGTATGTCACCGTTTTCATTGTCTTCATGGTTTCCATGATCTGGCACCCAGATCAACTTTAATCTGTTGTTTACAGCCAGTTTGTTTAGTATATTGTGACATTCCCGGACGGTTTTAGAGTTGAATGTTTACCTCTTTAGCGCTTTAAGAACAGTTTGGCTGTCTGATAACATAATAAGTTAGGAAGAGAGAAGCCTATTAAAATCACTCACTGTTGCCCGTATAGAGCCTATTTACGAATCACTTAAGCTTTCGACATCGTTAAAGGAATTTTTAGAGAAAAATTTGACTCCAATTATCAATTTATAAAGGCTGGTCACAAAATATTAGGTAGAAAAAGCCACAGACCAATATCAATAATATGCAGAGAGCGGACCATTCTTAGTCAGCTCTTTCGAGCCACCAATGGAGGTAGTCGGAAACCGTAGGAAATGAGAAGCTAATCCAATATAAAGGGTGTTTTTTTAGACGTATACAAATTCAATATGAAGTAAAACACTTAAAGCTAATGTTAATGCCTATTATGTTAGCTCTATTAGATAGATAATTTTATGCCATTAGTGATTAAATATGATTCCACATATGCACGCCACGGCTAACTCGAATTTAAAACTTTATCGAGCAACTTGGTCCGTATATCAGCAATAAAACGGCGAATGTTGACTTCCAAATGGTCCAAGTTCTCTGGTTTATCGATGTATATAGGCTAGTGAATTCACAAACCCCCAGCAGCAAATGTTTCCCGTAATAAATTGATGATGTCGCGCCGTGTAGGATGTTACGTCATCTTGTTCGAACCAGAGCTCTGTGAGGTCAATGCCATTCACACTCTGTGTGTGCATTTTCAATATAACACCTTAATGACATGGAAACAAAAGAGTTATCGTGAACTACAACCAACGCAAATTCAGTCGAATCTCTCAAATCCTATCTAGGACAACCACCCCCGGAGAGTAGTGAACGAACATCTTCGACACAAAATATCTGCACCCCGTCCAGGTTGTGGTGTGACAAACTCTATAAAAACGTCTTCTTCTTCTTTTCCTTTTTATCCCGGCGTCGTTATGGTCAGAAGTGTAGGACCATAACCTTCCCACTTAACTGCATTCCTACTGGTCCGCTTGTGGGGTCCGCCGGTTTGACCTCAGAAAGTAGCGGCAGGCTTCCCGGTTTGGGATTACTTCATCGCTGAGGCCAATCAAATGCTGGTGGTTTTGCATTTGTTTGCATCAATTGTTTTTCGGCCTGCCTTTTTTGCGTGTTGAAATTGGAATGTTGATTGATAACGCCTTTTGGACGGGGTTCAAAGGATCTCTCCTTTGAACATGGCAATACCAACTGAGTCGGTCGCGCTCTATCTTTCTTGTGATGGTTTCTTTTACGTGGAGGCTTCCTCGGATCTTTGAACTTCTAATTCTGTCACGCTTTGTTACTCCCGCTGTCATGCGAAGCATCTTCATCTCAGTTGCCGTTAATTTGCTCTCATACTTTTTGTGCATTGTCCAGCATTGTGAACCGTATGTGAGCGCCGGACGTACAACTGAAGTGTAGAGCCTTCCTTTCAGCTTAGGGGGCATTTTTCGATCACAGAAGATGGCGGAGTTTTCCCGCCACTTCATCCACCCTACGCTTACGCGATGTTTGATGTCGTCATCACAAGTTGCTTCTCTATTAATCATAGATCCCAGATATTTAAACTTTTCACACTTGGGAAGCACTCTTCCATTCAAGTAAATGTCTGGAATAGGCTGATGAGGGTCAGAGAACGGGCAGCACAGATACTCTGTCTTCTTTGAACTAATACGATACCCGTGTCCCTCAAAAATGTCCACCCACACATCAAGTGCTCGTTGTAGGGACGCCTGATCATCACTTATAATGGCCCCATCGTCAGCAAAGAATAGCTGGTGCACATTGGGGTCCGTCACTTTTCCTTCAAGCAAGCAATCAAGGACTGCTATAAAAAGCAGTGGGCTGAGGACGCTCCCTTGGTGTACACCGACTTTGATTGCGAACTCTTCGGTGACTCCTGCGGTGCATCTTACTCTTGTCGTTGCTCTCTCGTACATGTCCATAATCACTCGCACGTAGGTTTCTGGAACTATTTTTTGTCTTAGCGCTACCCATAAAAGATCTCTTGGTTGCCGGTCAAATGCCTTCTCGAAATCAACCAACACCATATGCAAGTCCTTTGAAGAATCACGATGCTTTTCCATCATGATCCTTATACTTTGGATTGCATCTGTTGTTGATTTACCCGAGACAAACCCGCACTGGTCATCAGATAGTCGTATTATTTTCCGCAGTCGGCTATCTAATACCCGTTCAACGATCTTCATGGTGTGCGACATCAGCTTGACAGAACGGTAGTTATCACAATTTCGCGTATCACCCTTTCCTTTGTGCAATGGAAGAAGATAGCTTTCCCTCCATTGATTAGGCATAGTGTCGCCTCTCATAAGTTTGGAGATAAGAACCATGAGCCATCTAGACCCGATGTCTCCCATCTTTTTCCAGAACTCAGAGGGTATCCCGTCCGGCCCAACAGCTTTTCTTTTCTTGGAGTTTTTAACCGCGTACCGAACTTCTTCGACTGTGATGTCGGGTATTTCGGCATGATTCGGGGCGGCTCTTGGAAAGTACACTCGGGGAAACTGTTCGTTCAGAAGTTCCTCGCAATACTGTCGCCATCTGTGGAGAATTTTTTCGTCTTCCACAAGGAGTTGGCCTTCAGCATTGTTAATAAACTTTGGGAAACGAATCTCTTGAGCATTTTTTCTTCTCTGGGCGGCTATCTTAAAGATATTTGCTCCTTTGTTCAAATTGTTTTGTCGAAGCTCCTGGGTAGCCTGGTTCCTGTCAGACGCGGAAGACGATATTTCTTCCAACTCCTGATAGAGGCCTTCCATGCTTTTCGCTTTGAATTCGGCGCATTTTTTCTTCGCGATACCTTTGCAACATCTATATACCTTTTCACGGCGAGCTTTTTCCTCTCTATTAGTAGAAGAGCACTTTGACCAAGCTTGGAAAGCCATTTTCTTTTCGTGTATCACTGCTTTGGCTTCGTCTGTCCACCACCAGGTTTCTTTTGCGTGTTGGCAGGGGCCTTTAGATGTTCCGAGCAGTGATTTGGCTTTCTCCAGGCCAGATTGTTGTAGGGAATCCCACATGTCTTGTGCTCTGCACTCCTCATTACCGACCTCATCGATAATGGAAGAGAGGTAGTTTTCCATGATGGTAATAAAAGCTTCGCCTTTTCCTTTATCCAGCTTATACCACTTGATTCTCTCAGACACCTTCGTTTGCTGCTTTGACTTCTTTCTCGCATCCAGAAAAAATTCAGTCAGGAGGAGACGGTGTTGAGGGGCGATCGCGTCTCCCAGGATCACTTTGCAATCTTTAGCTCGTGGCTTCATGAAACTGGATACCAAATGATAGTCTATTTGAGTTTCATTTCCGCCGCTGCTATAAGTGATCAGGTGCCGGCTTTGTTTGACGAACATGGTATTTAGCACTATAAGACCGTACGACTTGCACATGTTTAGGATATCTTCACCTGAAGAGTTCCTGGTGCCGTATCCCAGCCCTCCGTGGTAGCCTTCATAGTCTTCGCTTGTCTTCCCGACATGTCCGTTTAAATCTCCCCCAACAAACAAAAGCTCTTCCTTTGGGATGATTTTGACAAGGTTGTGGAAATCTAGCCAGAATGCATCTTTTTCTTTTTGTTCGCATCCTACTTGAGGGGCATATGCGCTTACGATGTTCCACACCTCACCATGCATCACCAATTTGAGAGCCATCAAACGGTCACTGGACTTTGAAATGGTTAAGACGTTGCCAAGTAACTCTGCCGCAAGGATGATGGCGATTCCGTTTTTTCCTTGTTCCAATCCATAGTAAAACATCTTGTAGGCTTTTGTTTTAACGTCCAAGAAACGTGCCCGATTACCGGTGTTTCGCCATTTCGTCTCTTGTACGCACAGGATGTCTACTCGCCTTCTAACCATCATTTCTTCAAGCTCATAGCTGCGCCCACTCATGCTTCCAACGTTCCAACTCGCGACTCTTAAATGTGGCTTACGCCGTTGCATTACTTTGCTATCCCCCGGAAATCCTATAGCTCTGACCCGAGCATTTCTGCTCGTCCCAGGATCACGACCATTAGTAGTGCCTGGCGGGGTAGTGCTTTTCCTTTTAGCGTTCTTTTCCATAATGCTACGGTTTGACCGTTTTCATTCTTCCCTTCCTTTTTGACACGGGCATGCTCCAGATTTTTTATTTTTTTTTTGATTGATCTTACTCTTACAACACCGGTGATCTCCAGTCGTGTCAACCCACTGATTTGCATGCACACTTGTGGGGCAGTTTAATGGTGGTATATGTGTCCCTAGGCTCACCTTGGTGTTTTCTAAATTGCCTAGATGTGAGTTTTGTTTACCTTTGTTTAGTCGCCTTTTACGACAAGCGATAGGTATCGCTGCAGGGATATTCTTAACCCGTCCCTGCACGAGGAAAACTCTATAAAAACGTAAACAAAAGAAAAACAAAAACAAAGAGGTATGGGCCAATGATTCCATCAGGCCCTAAAGCGCCCCAAACAGTGAGTTTTAATGATTGTAAGGGCGTTCTCCACAAAGGCTTCACTAAAAGGCTACACTTCAAATTCGGCAATTTTGTTTGTTTATATATCTATTTAACCTCATCGGAGAGCAAAATTTTGCTATGAAAATGAGATCAAGCTGAGTCATGTTTTCGGCCCATTCACCGCATCTACGACGCGTATAATGGCCACCCGCTTTCAAACTCTGGATATGGGCATAGCTCCAATCGCTGTGCACGACGACGAATTGACTCATTCCGATTCTGCGCTTCACAACGGCAAGAACTTCTTCTCTTCGCACTGTTTGTCATCTTTGGCGATGCGTAGCGTATTATCCACTAGAATGTACTAGGTGCAAAAACGATTCATCATGCTTCAAATATCTTGCTCAGATGGACTATTATGTCGACCGTAAAATAGACGTAGCGCACGATAAGATTGGCAAACCGAATTATTTCAAAATAAGTTTGCACAATTTGCATACAGTGTTCTGGCGTTAATCTATGGCAAAACGTACTAACCACAAATCAACTCTCAAATGTCAAATTGACGATATGTAGAGACAGTGTTGCCAGTTTGAAAACCAAACCTGTAAAAAAAAAACACCTTCACTATCTGCGGTCCAACACGAGTAGATCAAACTGCACCAAAACTATGATGTGCCTGGGTGACTTCAGGATAGGAGTAGTCCGTGTCTTTTTGGCTCAAACCAGTTATGTCCTTATACTTTTACAATGAAAGCAAAGTTTTGCAATTATTTTTCACTGAGAGTTTGTAGAGTCTCCAAATATCTTCTAAGGTATAAGGTCTAAAAACTAGCTTTTTGGTCTTTCACAATGCGCAATTACCAAGGTCTTCAGACTCTTCTTCTCGTTAATCTTCTCGTCCCTCGTTAATACTTAATCATAAGTCTAGGAATCGTAAATACTTTTTCAGGGACCCCAGGCAAGCGAGGTATAATATTTCTTACTGGTATTGACCATCGGCTAAAAGGATTTCCTTGACTTTCTATATTATCGTTGGTGCTCACCGCCTTTAACATCTTTGGGGCCTTTTTGGTATAATTACCTCTATGGGGCTAATATACCAAATTCCCTCTACTTTTTGAATATACTCAATGAATTGCAAAAATACCCCAAATGGCTACCAGGCTTTAGGTGCAAACGTCTGATCCTGAAAGCTTATTTAAAAAGCCGAACCTTTTCAGACCACCAAAAGCAATGACAAACCATAAAACTTATTAGACCTATTGGAGTATTTAACCAGAATAAGGATGAAATAAATCTTACACTTAGCTTTTGTCAAATACAAATTGCAATATCCTCGAGTCCTTCTCATCACCCTACGATCACGTTCCCGTTTTAATACTTCGCGCTTTTGACAGCCAATAAAGATTATAAATATTTTTATTAGCCACTAAAACACACATAAATCGTGTACTTCCTGAAGAACTTCCTGAAGTGGTCGCGTTCTCGGTAGGTGCCGACTCGTCCACCACATTCATCACCATCCGTGTCCGTCTATCTGTAGCCAGTAATATCCAGCGTGTGCACTCAATTCAGCTTCAGTCCATTTAGCACGAGTTCTCTGATTTGCATTTAAAAATTCCCTCGAGCAGGAGTGCAACATCCAGAGTATCTTGCACTCGTCGACATGCTCATCATCATCCTCGTCGTCGAAGCTCTGAATGTTTGTTAACAAAACGTAAATTCAATCATAAAGTACAGATGTACGAAGATGGTAGTATAAAATGGATTTTTGCTATTGTTGTTTGTTGTTGTTGTTTTTTTCTGCACTGCAACACTCGGCGCTTTGTGTTCGGCTGTTAACTGCTTGTCCGCTCCGGTTTCTGGCAATAGCTGCTGCCACCACCACTACCAGCGCTATCATCATCCCCGCTGCCACCACTGCTACCACGCTTCCACTGCCTCTGCTGTAATATATGAAGCGAAGATAATTCCTTTTCATGATTCTCACTCAAATGGAAAACAGCACGTACTACAACTACTGGTATGTACTCTGCGCGCGTCTTCCCTCCGACCACGTTCCGCTGTCGCTCATGCGGTCCATCGCTTGCGCGCCTTTGTGCGTCTGTTTGAACAGCTCTTGTGTAATTGCTATATTATTTCAGTTTGTTAATTTTTCCGCAACACACCTAGCCAGGGATTCGCTCATCATAAAGGTCCTTCCTTCTTCGTTCCTTCTCCCGGTCAGCTTATGAAATTCATTTCCACTTTGATCTCCGGCTAATGGACTTCATATCTACACTTATCTGACCGCCTGTTTGCCCGTCACTCCTGCTCTTTCTCTTTGTTCATTTCATCCATGCTACCTACATGTGTATCTATAATAATTTGTTTTCTTTAATTACAGGTAAGATACGAGAAGGACTATGAAAATGATTCCGCGCTACCCATTGGTAGCTTTGCTCTGTAAGTACATACCACGATAGCGTGTTTATGACGATTTTTTTTAGATCTGTAATCGCATACCGAATCCGAAATCACTTCGGCTAATGAGTGTTAGTTACCCACGACGTCTGAAAGGGGGGGCGCCTTGATGCGCGGGGCGTGCCAATGACAGTTTGTCAAACCACAAACTATAGCGTTAGTACAAATTGAGAATCCAGTAGCGCTGCTAATTGATTAACTACACACTGAGGCATGAAATTACGGCGTAATGAAAATGCACAAATTCGATTGGGAGCAATTAATGAGTGGAGAGCACGGGAGTCCTTCGCCTATTGGCGGTTGCAAGTTTATTTTTAGCCGAATGCCCTTAAGTCATGAAATTTATGATTGCCATGATGACGACAGCTTAATTCCTTGTTACTTCCTAGGAGTATGTGAAATGTAACACTCTTTTTGACTAACCAACCCGTGGGTTTTCTTCTTTTATAATAATAAAATTTCGATGGTATGTTGTAAGGCAGTAATTGATTCGGAAGTTATATCAAAGTAAGAAAATGGAGTGGATCGATTCCCTTTTAAAATATCTGGTCTATGCCAGATCATATTTCGTATCCTCTTGGGGTGAGTGCGATAGAAGGCAAAAGAGGTGTGATCATGATAATTAAATAGAACTTAACACACAATTATTCGCCGAAATATATGTATAAATAAGCAAAACTTCATAAATTAAAGGAGTTGACTGGCACATTAGTACCCAGTTGCGCCACCCTTAGCACCAGTAATGGCTCTAGTCGTTTTGGCATACTATCGACAACTCTTTTTGGCACAAATCTGGGCTTACAAGTTCCTATTCTCATTGCAGAGCTTTTTAAAAGGGGCTTTGCGATTACTATTTTTTATTTTCTAGCTCAACCCACAGATGCTTAATGGGGTTGACGCGGATGACAGTGGACGCATTTTGAGCTGCGTGCGAGTATTAAAAAGCGGCCACATTTTGACATTGTGAGAAGTATGCTTTGGGTCGTTGTCTTGTAGAAAGACCTTGTTTGATTTCAGGCCCATTTTCGTGGGGGTAGCTTAAAGAAAGCATCTTTTATTTCAGTAGTTAATTTTGGCCAAAACCTTTGGTTTTCGTCATTATCAAAGAAGTAAAACTTGCTTCCGGCACTAAAAAAATAACGGTGTGCGAAAAGTCTACCGTCTTTCTGACATATTCTTTAGTGAATGCGAGTCCTTTATCTTTGTCAACTTTGGAAATAAATGGTTTGCCACGTGCAGCTCTACCATTCAAATTACTCGACAGAGAGTGTTGAGGAGCAGTGATTTCCGACACCTATTTTTACTTGGGTTTTGCTTGACTTTCTTCGCAAGATGCTTCTCATTTATGTTCCTCATCCCTAAATACGGTTTAGGATTTCCTAACAATTTCCTCACTAGCCTCCCGATGAGAGATTTGGCCTCGCAAAGAAACTTCCCTCTTCTAAAGGAATATCCGATATCTTCTATGCTTCTGTTTGTTTGCTCGATTACAGCATTTAACATTATAACACAACTTCTACCTTCTACCTTGAATTTTGCAAACTTTTACCTGAATCTGTCTAGATGGACAGACAGCAAAGCCTAGGCATAAGTCTTCCCTAACCCAGCTTTGCAAGTTAATACGTACACGCATTTTTGTTTCATGTTTATATCCGTCATAAATTTTGTCATACACAGTCACATGCAATAAACCGTTTTGAGGGATTTCCGTTCTCAACAAGCATACCTCGCTTCTCAATCAATCATTTATTGGCAAATTTCCAAACGCGTGAAGAAAAAAATGAACTCCTAAAAATAGACAAAAATAATACTGGCGGTTGGTGAATTGGGTTCGGTCGTCATTACGGTTCGTGTATTTGATAAAATATATAATAATATTAGATGACGGATAAACATGTTTATAATTCACATTCACTTCGTGCAAGTTTGCAGATATATGATATATGCGTGCAGACGGACAGAGAGGAGACCCTCTGCATAAGTCTTCTCTACCTAATCTTTGCCAGGTAGAAGACTAAAAGCAAAGATCTTATCTGATGATTAGATCAAGTCTGGCGGAGATGCCATAGACAAGTATTTAATTCTCTTTTTTAAATGCGCCTACTCCTTCTACGAGGCCCAAAGGCTTTAAAGGAGGATCTCGTAATTCCTGCTTGTAAACGTATTACGGGGGTAAATACCTTGAATCTCTTTTGCTCTGTCTTCCACTTCCTAGAGATAGTTATGGATATATTCTGGATTTTTTTACATGACTTGCATCTCTGTTGGTGAGACTTAGTGTTATAGAATATTCTTCCAGTAACCAGTTCCATAGGAGGATGTCAATTGATACACAAAATGTCGATGGTCAAACAGCAAGCGCTAACTCTGTACATAACTACTGTCATTACTACACATAATAGCTGAGTTCGATTCCTAAAACCGGATTGTCTCAAGACACTCTTTTGTCCATTGTTTTTGCATGAAATAAAAATTTTAGTTTAGCAAAGTTAATATGATTCGATTTAGGTTAAATATGCGGCATTTGACTCGATAAGTTGTTGGCAAAGTGATTATGCCTCTCCTGTAGAACCTTTTCTTAAGGCGGATTTTTCACCAACAAAATTGTTCGTCATGGAGTAGAATAGATGGTAATCATTTGTTGCCAGGTCCGGACTATAAGGTGACCGTTTCTCATAAGAACCTCAAAACCAAGCTCCCGGAGCTTTTGGCGAGTTACTCCGGAAATACACGCTGTGTGTTGCCTGACATTGTACTGATACGAGTAGATCACAATTCCTATCCTATTGGCCAATTCCTGTCCTTCAGACGGTCCAATTGTTGACAGTGCAGGGCCAAGTGAAGAGTTTTGCCGTAGGCAAGTAGCTCTCAGTAAAAGCCAATCCGTCAAACACATAACAAAACCTACTTGGCCATCGTTTGAACCGACTCACCGAGATTCGGCCACAACCGTTTTCGTTTAAAGTTGTCGTAAGTGATCTACTTTTCATTACCAGTCACCACCTGCCTCGGAAATGGGTCGACTTTGTTGCAGCAATGATTCAGTTCGGTTTTTAACTCGCGTTAACTCGTGTGCCTTCCATACATTGAAGGGTTTTGTGGGCAATGCTCGTACTTTTAGAATTTAATAAATGAAAGTGATACGGATAGCCAAAAACTCGTCGAATTGTGTGCACATTCAATCCGCTTAAGCCGGAATGTACATATATGTACAACTCAGAGTCATACTGACTCAGTGTCGTGATCTTTTTGAAGGATAAAATGTTATGTTTACGCCTCGTAGCGCTATAAGTTGTTAGGGGCAAAGTTTTCGCTCTTTTATCGAGAATATATTATCTCGATAACAATTCGTTTAATGACCCAAACCCTCCAAGACTTTCCAAAATTAATTTAGCCTTGGGTAACATTCGTTTCATCAGGCCCTTGTTCAAGCCTGGCGTTATCGAGGGTTAAAATGTACCATAATTTGAATGAGATCCAATCTAACTTCGTTTCTAAAAATGCATCGTGTACTACTGGTTCTGTTCTGTGACTTTTCTGATGTGGATGTCTTGTTTTACATTTGTACCAATCCCTTACCTACATATAACCATTACCAAGCCTCACTGAAAACGATTGCTATATCACTAGAGCTCCTATAAAACTTACGGCACTTATTACAAAATTGTAAACGGTCCATCAATATATGTTGTCTGCTGTTATCAAATTCTACGGTAGCAAGCTTTATAAAGGTTTAGACTTCCGTCTGCCTATCTGTCGAAACACTTGTCTTAAGGGCTATATTTTCATAATATCGATAAACGATATTATCCTGTGTCATAATGACAAAAAAAAAAAACAAACAATATACGTTATAAGATGAGCTCAAACGAAAGCCTTCTAAGATCCATTGTTGCTGAAACAAAAAAAATCGCAAAGACGATGTTGCGTTCGCAAGAACGTAGTCAGTTGCCCAAAACCGTGTTCTTTCTTGAGAAAAATTTCCCAATTGAATGATCATGTTTAATGGAGAGATCAAAGTAGAATTTGAACCTCCGATTCGTCACCAGAAGTCAAGAGCCACCGTTGGTCATGTGCAGCGAGCAATTCGTTTAGCAACAGACAAGAGGCCATAAATTCGCGCTTAAGGCGGCCTCATCGATCAATGAAAATAAACTTTTTTTTGTTTCCCTAGCGGGTTGAAAAGTTGCAGTTCAATTGGACCACCCTGTATCAGTCAAATGAGGTATCAAAGCAATACTTAGATACTACTTCTCGATTAGGATAAATGTCGTAAGGTACGACGTTGTGTTCTTAAAGAATTCTATGTTCTACAACAGTACTGCCGGACACGTGGATGATATCATTTTGAAGCTAGTAGGTGTGGTGAACCAGGACTTTGTTTTCCATGTCATGGTCCTGGTGGGTGATATCATTTACTGTTCTTCTCGATAACAGTCTTCCATTCATTCTCTCACTGTCATCAGGGGATCTCATTCCAAAGGGCATTGTCTGAATCAATGCAGTGGTGATGGTTCGTAGGCTCCTTTATTGGCGGACGTTAATAGAGGCTTCAATTTTTGAATACCATTTTTATAATTTTTCCGAAATATTTCAATTATTTCCGGAAACACATGTTATTAGGGTTGTTGTCTGGTGGAAGAAAGTACTCGAAGTGGACGCACTCGTTAGAGACCCCGTAAAGCCTTTTATCCGTCTAACTTCAGCCTCTTATCTAACTTCAAACCGCTTTAATTCACGAAAGGATTAAAAGACTAGTTTTGACTAAACGTTCCCATGTACATCACGGATGCGCGAGTAAAACTTGATTTTCCAGTCGTAAATTTTGTTAACCCTCCATTCCACTTCAATATCATCACTTATGTAAATCCAAGCCAACTGCACTGTACCCAACCCTCATAAGTCTCTCCCACTCAACTTCCTGTTGCTACGGAGCAAATTATGTCATTTTTCTTTCTGGGCAAAACCAACTTAACGGTGTTTTGTGTATATTTTTCTTTTTGTATCTATTTCCATTTAATGGGAATAAGGTTTATCCTAGCGACAAATCTGTGCCTTCAAGTGGAACTGGGGAGACTGTTGCTGGGTGGTTGCATGGCGGTTACTAGCCATAAAGATAACCAAAATTTGCTTTAAGAGTTTCTCAAAAAAAAAAAATAAATAAATAAAATAAAAATCCAACCCCCATTTGTGTGATATGTGATAAAGTTTTCAGGATTTTATTTGAATATTTACATTCGGTGCTAGATACTGTCCTTGGGCGCATTTAAATTGCGTTTCTTTATGAACTCAAGAGGTTTGTAATGAATTTCCTGGACTCTATGGGTGGTTAAGTGGAAAATGAATTATTGTTTGCTTGCGGTTGGCCCATGGGAGGCTTTCGTCCGAAGGGAAATGAATTAGCCTTTGCGGGAAGCTAATGTTTTTTTCAGATTTTCTTTTGAATAAGATCTGGTCTGAGGTCATAGGAACAACATACAGAAAAACAATTGCGTTGCAGCCTTGTTTAGTCCTTAGTTCGGTCTCCAAAGTTAATTCTTGCCGCAAGGGAGTATTACAAACGAGATGAACCAGTGAAAGTTGAGCATCAAATCAATTTCCTAAGGGACGATTATTAACTTTACCGAGCAATAACTAAACTTTACTTAACTACGAGTACTGGGTACTTAATCAATTCATTTAGGATCCTAATTTTATTGATTCTACTTTAGTGCTTGCCACGATAGTCTTAATTTTATTAATCTTATGTACTACGTCCATCCAAGAAAGCCTGGTGTCTGGCCTAGATGAACCCCTGATCTCCGGTCTTTTCTTTTTCTCCATCGTTTAGTCCATTAAACCCAGTCGGAAGTTTTGGCATGTTGTTAAGGTTGCCTCCTATACGATCATTTCCCAAGCAATATGACGCACGAACATTCCCCGGGTCATTACCCATGCAATACGCACATCCATATAATTCTTACGTCATATAATTGACCATAAGTGCATGCATCAGCATAAAACGCCAAATTACGACACAGCCATAAACACCCAACAGCTGCACCTATGCACTTGGGAATGCCCTTACATTTGCATATGCAGACGAAAGGAATAGCTGAGAACTGACGCCATCGTACGGTAAAAGAGTCAAGTCTGACTGAGTTGATGCATGCATATTCGAGTACATTGCACGTGGTGATGCCGCAATCGACTATTAGTGATAGCGCCTCGTTTACTGGTCACACATTATCGCAATAGATTGTGTTTAAAGTTGGATGTGTGGTTCAATAAAGAAAGATCACAGCCACGCGATATGCTCCTGGAAATAGCTATAAATCTAGCAAGAAAACTTTCCTTTAATCTTTGCTCTTCGCAAAGTTTTTGAAACTTCGGCAAAAAAGAAGCCAAAACCTGCATATTACAAAACTAAAAGACTAGACTTCGCCATGTCTTGGACAGAAAGTGTTTTCAGCGAGTTTGAACAACATTATGCCATGTGGATCAGACACTCTTTTGCTGAATTTCGATGAGAATGAAGTCTTCCAAATATTGGGAGTACATATTACAGTACAGTTTACACAATGTGACTGCCTTGGTGGAGGTGATCGGGGTGCAATGGTAATCATCACCGGCTGTTGAACGGAAGAACAATTCCTATATGAAAAAAACTGTGCAAACATCAATTGTGAATGGGCGATGATAAAAAAAATGCTGATGAAGGCATCAGACTCGCAGTATAAGATCACTTGAAAATTCATACTCTGTACGTGCGTTTCCAATATAATACTTTAATGACATAGAAGCAAAAAAAAAAAGTTACTGTGAACTACCTACTAATCTCCCGAATCCTATCTAGGTCAACCACCCACGGAGAGGAGTGAACGAACATCTTCGACACAAACCATTTGCCCCCCGTCCGTGTGACAAACACAATAAGAGCGTAATTCTTGAATCTGTGCGAACCCTGTAAAAAAAAAATCAGATCTTGGTGGTTTCATGGAAATTAGGTATCTGTCAAAACTTTTGGTTATCACTGAGTTTCATGAGTTTCATAAAAAAATTTTTTTTTTTTTTTTTTATTGTGTTGAAAATTTCAGATTTTGTGTTAATTAAGCAACATGTATAGTAGGTTACTTAAATGGGAATAAAAGTGCAGCTAAAGCGCACCGAATGCTAGGGAATGGTTTCGACATTTTAAGAACTGTGATTTCAGCGTTGAAGATCGCACAACTAAAAGAAATCGAAGACAAAAATTGGAGGCCTTACTGGATGAAGAGTAGAGGTAAATGAAGCTTGCAGATTCATTGGAAGCAAGTAACGATTAAAATGCATAAGAATGGTTGAGAAGTAAGGCAATTAGGTTCCCCTTGAATTGAAACCGAGAGATTTTGAAAGGTAATTTTTTACATACGAGCGGCTGATTCAAGGGCAAAAAATGAAAGGGTTTTCTAGATCGGATTGGGACTGAGGACATGGAGTGGATAAATCAAGAAGAAAAAATAATACGTTAAGAGTCGTTATTATTGACCTCAACATCAACTTCAAAGCAAAATTTGAGTTCGAAATTAATACTGTATACCTGGTAGGCACAGAAAGGTGTTGTGGTATGAGCTACTACAACCTGGCGAATCCTTTACGGGCTATCGGTATAGGCTGATTCGTTTGAGTCTTACGAACGGCCGGAATATGAAAAAGGATGTGATTTTTTGGAGATACATAGATTATTATTGATTATTCGTACAGATGCAACACGATTTGGTAGTAATCTAAAATTGACTCAAAAGTGTGATGGCCTCAAAAGACGAATCATTTTTTCGAAATGGAATTAAACGGAATGATTTGATGGTGATGATCAGCGATGGGCAACACTTTAATTAATCTGGTCATTCACTTTGTTTTGAAGTAAATTAGAAAAAGGATAAAATCAGTTTGTACATCTATTTTGTGCAGCATTAGTGAGTGATCGCTCCGAAAGTTTAATGCGGCGCTCGTCGGCTTCTGAACAGACGTTGTAGCAGCTTGGCCCAATTTTTATTCTCAAATTTTGATTTGCAAGCATTATACTTAAAAATCCATCATTGTATACGCCTACTGCGATATACACTGCAGTATCAAGTACGTGTACCTTCCACTGGAGGTTGATTTAGGTGCCATATATCACACTGTTGCGTTGAAACTTTCATTCGAAATTTGCGTGAATCGTAAACTTCTTGAGAGTGTGGTGCTTTGTGTGTGTAACTTTTATTTGCAGTAGCCTGTGCCTTCTGCCTCTTACACTAGGATCTTTCACCGCGCGGACTCTTGTCATGTTTTGGTTTTTGGTTAGTCGATAGATGTGTTTGTCCAAGTAGCGTAAATGTTATTGCGCATTTTTTCAATAGAGTTTGAATTTCTTCTTATTGCTAAGCCATAGTACCTAGACAAATCATCAATTAGTTTTCCAATTTTTCTTTTCTTCCAAGGCCTTTAGTTTGTGCCCAAGTCGAGTGCCCATCCGTATCTGCACGTGATTGATACACTCTTTTTTTTGTACCATAATGTTCTTATAAGTCTGTACATCCAAGAGACTTTTGATTGTTTTTGAGTCACCGTCGAAGCATCATTACGTTTTGAAAAAAAACGCCAGCACGCAAGCGGCATTGTGAATAAGCTTAAGCGCTAAACGCGGGCTCCGAGGCGCTTCCGGAAAATTTAAAAATGAACCAACTACTTCAGTGATGTAGAGCTAAGAGATTCGGCACACAACACGTCGGCCCCAAGGGTCCGGCACCGTGCACAAGCGAAGGCGGGGTAGTCGCAGAGAAAGTGTTCTGCTGGGTCATCCTCCTTGCAATATGTAGCACAGGTAGATGTCTCACTGATGCCAAGCACGTAGAGATGCTTGGCAAAAGTCTAATGGACCGTAATGACGCCCGCAAAACTTTTGCAATAATTTCTCCTTAAGGATCAGAAAAATTGCATAAGCGGCCTTGCCATGTGTCAACATTGACGCCAAACATGCATGGATTTAAGTTCATGCTCATGCTGGAGCCAGCACTGCGTGGTATATTATACAGGGTGTGCCATCTCATATGGGTCGATGTAAATTTCGAATAACTTCAACAATTCCCAACCGATTTTGGAAATTCAAAAACTTTTGTTCAATTTACACCTTTACAATTTATTTTGATTAATATTTGAAAACAATATCAATTAAATAACCGCCTTTATTGCCGATGCAAAAATGGGCTCGTTTTTGCGCATTCTCCATGACATTTTCGAGCATTTCGGTTGAAATTTCTGCGATTTACGCACGAATGTTTCTTTTGAGCTGTTCTATTATCTTCGGGCCGTTAGCATACATCTTGCTTTTCAAGTGTCCCCAAAGAAAAAAGTCTGGAGGAGTGAAATCAGGCGATATTGGAGGCCAGTGAATATCGCCCTTTTTTGACACCAATCTTCCAGGAAACTTCTTACGCAAAAGGTTCATTGTTTTGTCCGCAGTATGGCATGTCGCGCGGTCTTGTTGAAACCAAAAGTGTATTTTTTACGTATTTCTGGGAACACATAATGGGCCAGCATCCACTGAATCGATCGCCAACTTTGAAGAAACACGGTCCAATGATGGTTTTAGCGCATACATCGGCCCAAACAGTAACTTTTTTATCATATAGCGGCTCTTCGTGAATAATGTGAGGATTTTCGCTGCCCCAGAATTTTGTTTATTAACTGAGCCAGAGAGCGTAAAATTTGCTGCCAGAACTCCGGCTCAGCATTAATCATTGCAACGACATTTTGTGCGTATGCCAAGCGCCGTGGCTCATCTTGTGGCAAAATTCTTTGAGTTATCTGCACTTTGTATAGAAATAAGTCGAGATCATCCTTTAAAATTTTCCGCAAAGTGCTCCCACTGATGCCTAACTGCTGCGAACGGCGCCGATATGACAAACTTGGGTCTTCTTGAACACTGGCCTTCACAGACTGAATGACCACGAATTGTATCTTTTTTGGGCGCAGCACGATCACGATATTTTGCACGATACGCACGTTGAGTTAGAACAATCGAGCGTTCATTATTAATGAACATTGAAACTATTTCCGCGCGTTCTTTTGGTGTGAAGCGATTCATGGTTAAAACTGAATTGACGTTTCCAAAATGCTATGACATATGAGAATCGGTTGACAATTGTTGAAGTTATTCGAAGTTTACATCGACCCATATGAGATGGCGCACCCTGTATTATAACTAGTTGCAACTGTATAAAACCATCATGGGGGCAACTAATCCGTGAGCCCAACACTGAAGAAAAAGGATTCACAAGACGATCAAAAACACGCCAACGTTATTTTGCAGCAGGACAACGCTCGACTGAAATGGGATGTCCATCTCCACTTACGGAATCCTTCCGAATACCAACTGTTTCGAACGATGATGCATAACCTTTTCGAGGTCGATTGATTGATTGCCTCAAAAGATGCGTTTTCCAACGCAAAATTCGTATGCTGCCACGAATGTAAGCAGAAGCTGTAGCCAGCGATTGACATTACTTTCAAGAAAAAAGAAGAACGCGGATTCCCATTTGCATAAAACTGATAAAAAAAAAAACTGAAGCCAAATACACATTATGGAATGGACCTGTCTCAGTGAGCCCAAGTCTTCTTTACATTTCAAAGAAGCCTTGAATGGTCAAAAAGGTTATGATGCAACACCAAGATATCAATCCACTCAAAAGGTACTCGTACAAGGACGGAGCTTGCAAGGCAACTTATCCTAATGGGTACCGTTGACTTTGTAACTTTCTTATCATAAGAATGGCCACATTGTCTTTTTCAGAATGTTTTTAGTGAAGCGTGTGGCAAAAGTAAGAATAGAAGGGAGAGTAGTGCGGGTGAGAATACACCGAGATTCCAGGAATCCATTTACTTCCTATAAAACAGAGTGTTGTCTAGATGGGAATACTCATATCATATCCTTGCTGAATGCGATTTTTATATGTGACTAATGCTCATATGAAAGCTTTTTACCGAAACCTTTTAAAACTCCAGAGATAACAATTTGATTATAAAGTCCCTAAGCAGCTTTCATAGCTTACAAAAGAAATTGGTTATTTAGCAAATTTTGAGAATGTAATTATTCCATTGTCAAATTATTTTGATAGCCTTTTCTGGGTTATAATCCTTTGCCACACCTTTTTTTTTTTACATACTCGTACAAAAATGCATTCTGCGCACTCATTGCAGAAACAAAGGTGAACTCAACCTGAATGATGTCGTAGCGACCCTTGTGGGTCGTAACTTGTAAAAATGCATTTATCCCCCATTTATTTCGAATTGTTTCACCGCCATGAAATGACATTTACTCGTACATACCCTCCTTCGACCTGTCCTCAATAGTGGTAAACTCTCCCGGCATATGCAACAATCCGAAGCTTAAATCCTTTCCTCGAAACGTCATCCGTTCGCAATTCATTAAATCCTGGAACGTGTTGGAAATGTCAACACATTTCCATCACATCTAAAAAAAAAATATTGAAAATCTCTTAAACCAAGTCATATGCTGCTGCTCAATGCTCAACGCGCATGACGAGCAAGGAGAAAGGAAGAATTCACCACGAACTCCTTTCTCGATTGAAGGACTCGCGGAAGAGTATCAGCGGATGAAAGCCATGCAAGCTGGGGAGTATGGAATTCTGGAACACCGCAATCGGGAAAGTATAGAATAAACGATGACAAGAAGCGCTTAAACAGAAAACCGGATGTGTTTCACTTAGACTCTTCCTTTGTCCGGCATTGTATGTTATGTATTCAACAGTTCGTCAGATTGCCTTCACCCCCATTCCCCCCATTGTGTGTGTGTGTATACAAAAATGGGAATAAACATATGGAAAGAGGGCGCGGTATGCGTGAAAAGCTATCTGTGGAGTTTGATTTTCGCTTTCACTTGATGAAACATCGCATTGGGTGGAGCGAAAGCTTTCGTTTACTTTGCCCACCCGCCTCGTTGGACTAGCTTTAGGGATGGTGGAAGAGCACTTTCACTCCATATTGTTGTTTATTTTATTAAAAATTATATAAATTGTACCTGACAACTGGGGTTGTCCCGATGCGACCGAGATAATCCATTTTATTACCTTTTTAATTAAACACCAGTATCCGGTGATACACTGGATTTGTTTTTTCCCCGAAAAAGCAAATACACTTTCGAGCTATTTTTTTGTTTTACAGCACCCGCCGTATCCTAAACAAAGGCGACCGGGCTCGCTCGTGCGAATTGCCGTGTGTATATTTAAATCCAATTAAATTCTGAAATCCATTTCGTTTCGTGTAATGCGGTTTCGTTGATTAGGCAACTCACTCGAACACTGTCGATTGATAATTGGTGGTCGGCCGCCGTCATCCATATGCTCATATGCCCGGATGTTGACCACACAACTATATGTTCTCGTGCCATAATAAGCATACACTCGTACAATGGGATTACGTCATGTCGAAAGGACGAACCACCACTGCATCACCGTCATTCAGGCAAACAAACACAATAAAGTGTAACGAAAAAGTATCTTTTAGAGATATGAGTATGATAGCGAAAAAGTGAACTAATCGGTTTACACAATTGTGGGCATGGACGCGCGAAGGGAGCAGATCCGAACGCCAAAGTTTGTCGGCAACTAACCAGGCCTTGGCAGTACCTGTGGCTGGCATTTCATGGAACTAGGTCCTTTCTATGCCAGTGTGGTAATAGTAATTAGGCAGGTTGCCTTCCTCTGCTGGATGCCACTGCGTCATTGTGCAACTTGAAAAAGTTTTATGCACAAAACCTACTTTAAAGTACTTTAGCTAAGTCTCTATGGCTCGTACCTCCTTCCTTATTCGGTATTAGCATCTCTGGAAGAGAGTTTCGTTCTTTTTTGTAGTTGAAGCTGTTGCTGTTGTCCTGGATATCTACTTACGCCATGTGTTAACTGGGACGCTAAACATATTTCGACGAGTTTTCGTTAGTCGGAAATATGGTTCGGTTGTATCCTGTTTGATTGTTTCACTATTTTAATATCTTGTCCTTCTTTCCCTACTTTTGTTGTGTTTGTGGGTTTTGTTTGCCTTACTTCCGCAGAGGAAAGTTGCCCAAACGGAAACACTGGTTTGTTAATCGTCCCACTGTATGTGGCTATCCCAGTGGGTGAGATGAATAGTCTGCATTTATCTTGGAGTTAAGTCGTTTTTCGTTACATTTACTTTTCTCGAACTGTGGTTGGCACGTGTCTATGTGGCATGCACTCTTAGGAAGTTGCATGTATGGCCGGAATGTGAAAAGTGATTTTGCACAAGATTATCCCGATGTGGTTCGAGGGAGGTACTTTACGTGTTTTTTTTTACAGAAGTAAACAACAGGAAAGGAAGGAATTAACAAAAGAAATGCGAAGAAACCTCCTGACGTTGTCGGGATAAGTAGATTATGTGGTGAGATGTGTGGATATGTATTGGCTGTAATGCCGTTTGTCGGCTTAGTTCGCTTGGATTAAAACGACTTACACCGAGTCCATGCCATATCACAAGGTCATTGTTTAATACGTTTTTCTCCAATACCTATGAGGTATTGTAACCGGCTCATCAGTGTTCCCCCTCCCAATTAGGGGTATGTTACGTCACACTATGGAACTTGCCAGAAATCAATGTCTAATGACAATAAAAACTCAATTTGTTTTCATGATTCCTTTTGTAGCAGATGAGCCTTTCGTGAACCTTAAATCATTCAACAAATGTGTTCTTGGAAAAAGACATCAATTGATGCGGATCCAGAAATAAATCGGAAACCGATAGATACGGGACAATTGGCTTTGAATACCATGACGATGTATCACACATCATTATCTGTAATATATATTGTAAAAAAGGGAAGAATCAGGGTAAACGCTTCCATGAGTTTTCGATACGATTGGCGGGAAGGCACGTGTTCCTTTTGTATTTTGGTCTACAGAGAGTGTTTCTTTTAGTTACTTTTGGGACGAGGGAGGGTTTTGTTAACAATCGCATTTATACAGAAAAAAGGAACATGCCTTCTATATTCTTGCTCGACTTGCTTTAATCGGTTCGCAGACATACTCTCAATGGCGTGGACCAGAGCAGAAACTTCCCTGTTTGTGCCCGATTCATTTTTCCCATAGACGAAAGGGACCTTCGTTTATTGTCCTCTCCCACCGGCGAATTTCGAGAAACTTTTCTCAGACAGAAGAAAGTTATCTACTGAGGCGGAACACCACGGAACCTTATTTAAGGGACTTGGCTGTTGCCGGTATTCGATCTTCGTGTTAGTGTCAGGGGCTGCCACACACTGCAGTGCTTTCATCAGGGTACTCAATGTCACTACTAATTGAGGGTTGATAGTCAATCGGGTGCCCATGTAGATCATCCCAGACATCAATCAAATGTGCCTAAGATGGCATTTTTTCCTCACAACCTCAGGATTTCAAATTGACGATAGTCTCCTCGTAGTCCATGCTCAAAATGACGATATCGTCCATGTACAACAACGCGATCTCTTTTGTCATAACCTCCTAGAACAGTTGGTAGAGATGTCTGTAGGACACCACTGGCGAGTCCGAATATTACTTTATTAAATTAGTACTTTATTAAATTAAACCAATGGAAAAACCCATTCTCTAAGTCGAGAACATTTTCGCGGAACTTATTTGGTCGATTTGGTCGTCCACCAATAGCAACGGAAGGCGATCTTTGACTATCAGTTTGTTCAGACTTCGTTAATCGACACGTAACGATTCTATCGTCCTTTCCGTTTGCCAGTTCAATTAGTGAAGCGTAGTCCGAAGTGCTTTTCCGCATGATTCCTGCCTTCAAGCATTCGTCTATTATTTTTTGGAAAGTCTCCTCTTCCATCGCTGCGTGGACGGTGAGCATTAGAAATTCACTGGTCAACACGATTTCCATCTGAACATTGGTCGTCTTTGTGGCTTCTGGGTGATACTCTTGAATCAGCTTTTCACTTTTAATCTGGTAATATGGATTATATACAAACGTTCATCTCAGAATCATTCGCATTCACCTGCATGCATCCAACTGGATGTCGTCGGTTCGACGTGCTCATCCGTTAGAGTAATTCTCATTCCCCGAAGGATGTCTCTTCCAGTTTTTAGTGGCAACCTAAGAGACATCGGAGACGCGATATAAGCTTTAGGCCTGTAGGTGAATCCGTCTAGGTTAAATGTCGCATCAAAGTAGTTGTCGTCGGTGTTTCTGACAGTCTGACCAGTTTTTTTTTTTTTTTTTTGGAACAATTAGCTGAAATATTCCGAAGCATCCCGGTTTTCTGGTCTTGAATTCACACACCTTGCTTTTGTGACCTGTTGTTCCGCAGTTAAAACACCGCCGCTTCTGTTTTTCCTTTATTTTCGTAGTGCACGTAGGTATGTACCGAGTCCCTTTTTTGACGATTGCGTCTAACAGGGATCACAAAAACGCTCATATTCCAACAGCTTAGTCTTAAAGTCACGCATCGCCACAGCGCCATACAGCATAGTTTTGTCTATCGGCGAATCGTCAATTCCCCCCAAGGATATATTGTGCTATGGGCCGATCGTGCCCGTTGCCTTTGCCCCTTATCTAGAAATACTGAACTGATTTAATTTTTTTGAGAACATCGACGGAGGACGTACCTTGGCCAAACTCCTCAAGCAATGGACTCTTGACTTGCTCTCACGTCGTCGTCGTAGGTTCAGTTTTCATTGCTCGTCTTGCTCGGTCACTCCGCTGCAAGAGCTTTTACTCGTTTCGCAAAAATTATATGAGTTGGTCGAATTATTGGCAGACTTAACTGTATCGGGTTACCGTTCGCCCCTGGCGGGGTACGAACAATTCAATTATAATTCCAAAATTGAGTTAGAAAAAAGGAGCTACTAGCTCGTTGTCATGGGCAAAAACCCAAGAAAGTATCGTCGTTTTCCCAAAATTAACGTTAAATTTTTGGATGGTCGTCTTATACTGGATGGCTTGTCTTAGGGTCATATATCTATATCTAAGTGAACTGAATATGTTTCCAAGCATGTTATAAAGAGTCATCCACTAAGAGTTGACATTTTAAGTTTTACACCATGGTTGAACTGTCAGCATTGAATTTTCACTAGGTCGATATACGCTCGCACAACTGAAAATATTGAAAATGTATTACAACAATGGTGAAAGTACCATGGGAACGTTTGGTAAAGTTCACATTGTTTTTGGTCATCACTGAGCGACTCCTCGCACTACATATTTAGACTTTGTGAATGAAATCTTACTCTAACTCGGGTTCTTCCGGCAAGTTCTGATGAAAATATCGCTGCTGTTAGCTGACTGTGTGAAAACACAGTGTATTTCGAGACGATCGTATAAATTAGGCCAGTCGTTTTCTTTTTCATAAATGGAGGTGGCCGTGGTGCAATGGTAATCATCACCGACTGTTGAGCCGAAAGTCTATAGTTCAAGTCCGTCCATAGTCAAGCACAATTCCTATATGGAAAAACTGTGCAATGACATCAGTTGTGATAGAGAGATGATCAAAAAAATGCTGACAAAAGCATAACACTCTTGGCATAATACTCGCAGTATAAGATCACTTCAAAACTCATACTCTGTGTGTGCATTTACAATATAACATCTTAATGACATGGAAACAAACAAGTTACTGAGAACTACAACCAACGCGACAAATTCAGCCGAAGCTCCCGAATCCTATCTAGGACAACCACTCCCGAAGAGTAGCGGACAAATATCTTTGACACAAACCATCTGCACCCCGTTCAGGTTGTGTAACAAACACCATAAGGGCATACACTTTTGAACCTGCACGAATTATTAAAAAAAAAAAAATGTCTTGAACCACATACAGTGAGGGTTAAAAATGTGTGTACAACCCGCACCTACTAGTGCAGAACTTAAGATACGCCATGTTGCAAGTGAGTAGAAAAAGAATTCAAACACCAAATAAAGCTTACAACTCACTTTTTTATTTTTCACTACAGAATAGTTAAAAAACGGAACGGAATTCAAAAATTATTCACGATTGAGGAAAAAATCATCTGAAAAATGCAGCCAAATATCAGTATACACTTTAGAAATAAACACTTGTTGTCTTACATAGACTTAAAAAACTTGGCGTTAATAGTTCGTCGGACCTCCGTGAGCTTTGATAACTCTAGCAGATCTTCTAAGAACTGATGTAACAAGTTTTTTTTGTAACTTCAGAAGAGATTTTTGCCCATTCTTTGTATAGTGCCGCCGTCCAAAGGCCTTGTTAAACGCTATGACCCGTTTTATGATATATTTTGTTACAGGACTTACCAAAGATGTTCTATTGGATTAAGGTCTGGAGATTTTGGAGGAGAGTGAAGCTGGTTAAGTGTATGGTACAGCAACCATTCTTTGATATTCTTTGCTGTATGCTTTGGGTCACTGTCTCGTTGGAAGATCAAAGGCGATGTGGGGCCCTGTTTTTGCACACAAAGTAGATTGTCTTTTCAAATGGCTAGGTAATTCTTGCTATTCATTGTTGATTCAATGAAAACAAGAAAACAGATCTTAGTCCCGCGTTTTAAACCTAATGTCTCAATCTAAGGATGACATTATCCCAACACGTTTGGGTAGAATTAAGTGACTTTTTGCGAAGGTTAGGTGTTTCAGGCGATTAACACTAGACATGCATGGTTTCTTTCGCGGCACTCTTCCGTGTAATCCAATATTATTTAAGACTCTACGAATTGTTGAGACACTTACTTCATTTCCAAGTTGTGTCTTTTTATAGTTGCTTGTACAGTTACACGATTTTTTTTAACGATGTTGAACTATTAAATATCGCATTTCTGCCGTTAAATCCTTTCCTCCCGCTATTAGGACTAAAAAAATACTTTTTATTTATAAATATCAAAAATTAACCACGCACTAGGACATCTTCCGACGGAATATTCAATTCTAACGGAACTTATCAACTCATGAAATCATGTGAAATAAGTCGCACTGTATACAAATTTTTGACTCTCACTGTACACACCATACTTCCAGCTATGAAAAACCGTGCCAAAACATTTTACCAAATATTGACAATTTGTAGCTGAGGCAACATTTGGCAGAAATTGTATTGTGATACTCTAATTTCAGGGCTTGGAGAGGGTAATCCAATGTGTGGTTCCCAAAATAAATTTAAAATAGAACACATGTGTGATTTAGATTTTGATCAAATTAATATTTCAATGTATTGCCTGGATCATGCCATTTTGAATGGATATAATATCATAACTTGAAGAATATTCGTTTTGAAAGCTTCAAGATGTTTCGGATTGTGTGCAAAAATACAATGTCTTACATAGCCCCACAAAAAGAAACCCATCGGCGACAAATTGCAGATCGTGGTGGCCAGTTCTCATCACCAAAGCGCGAAATTACTCGTCCAACATTTTTTTCTCTACCAATAAGGCCAAGACAAGTTATGCTGTAAAGGATGTGGCAAGGTCTTGTTGTCTTCGACATCCATATTTTCGATTTGGGGCCGAAAAATTCGGTTAACATTTGGCTGTGACAATGAGAATTGATGGTTGCGGTTACACCTTCCTGATTTTTGAAGAAGTATGGACTAGACTAAACCAGACTAGACCAAATCGCACAGCAGCTAGGATCATTTTGGACATCCAATAATTTTCAACAGTTAAATGTGGATTTTCACTTATATATGGGACAAGATTCAAGGCCATCCAAACCCTGATGACCGTATTTTCTACGCATTCCTTTTTAAATAATTAAAATATTCCCATAATGTGCTGAAGACATTCCCAAATGCTTTCTCTCCGTGAAATCGATAGGTTTGGGCACACTTATTTGCGGCTGCCATATTTTCTAGCGAGCGAACATTTCGATGATGGTCTTTGGTCTTTAAAACTTCTGTAACAGAGCCAGTCTCTTCGATTTTTTTTTTTTGTGTTTACGATTTTGTCTATCATGCTAGCGACCTAGAGGGTCTGAGCACTCTTCTTCCAATTGACGGGTCCAAGTTTCCTTATAACCGCGATAACTTGGTCCCTGAGGTTCGTTCTCACTTGCCTTCTCGAACCAGGTGACTAGTATTCAAAGAACCTGTTTGTCCTTACCTGCTTGTAGAGTGCAAAAATAACCTAATGAAATCACTACTTATGAAGTAAATTTTCATAAATTTTTACTCGTTCAGCGATTGTTATAGGATCCATATTGTAGAATGGCAAAGCTTAAACTAAAGATATACAGTCTCGGATGAAAGTTCGGCTAGGCGTATGTGATTGAAACAGGGGTGTCAAATCCGAAGTATGATTTGGATAACCCTGCAGAGTAAAACGAACATATAACCACTTTGAGTAAAAAAGCTGCGTTTTTCCATTGATTTAGAACGACAGCTCTTGTTGGATCACCCAGCAACCTGGTCATTGTATACATAAGTGCCATTTGAATGAACATGTGTACTCGGAGAGCGCAGGAGCTTAAGTATATCGCTATAAGTCAAACCGGAAGACCGCTATTGTCGATGGGACCATGACTTTACAGGGTTTATGGAAGTAAGTATGTGACTTAGCCCTTCATCACAACTTTCGTTTTTGTTAATTTGCCGAATTTCAGTATGGGAAAGACCCTAACGCTTAAAAAGTGTCTTCGGTGAGACCGTTTCTGGCCCATACCCACATTGTCTTCGGTGTAGGCGTTATGTTTCAAACCGTGTATTGATTTTTACTCGTAAGTCTTTATTTCTTAACTCTTCCATAAAAAAAATTATGCCTTGTGGGTGGCCGTCTAATCTTTTCCAGTTGCTTAAGTTAAGTTGCTAATTATCCAACATTTTAAAATTGTTTTCAAGAAATAAAATTTGGCCTTAACTGGACGCGACGCACAATATATTTATAATCTGCAATAGCTCAGGTCTGTTTATGCTATACACGGTTGAATAGTCTCTTGTTGGCCATTGATTCGCTAAGTGGCACTCCATTCGCGCGACTTAACCTCTTCGAGTCTAGTGCCCCAAGGCGTCAGCAAATGCTTCAACGGGTACTTAAACTTTGTTAAAACCTTGTCGGAACCCTCACCTTACACCAATCATCATATATTTTTACTGGAAGCCCTTCTCGATTTATTGATGAAACACAATAACACACTTTGAGGCTTTCATTCAATATCGTGCAGCCAAAAGCAACGGAGCTCTCCATCCGATAGAATTGGTCGTCGTACTCACATCAGTTTCGTGGCCAATTTGTCAATTGAATAAAAGAATGAAAAAAAAATCTTAGAAAAATCTATTTACTTTGTCGCTCGATGGTTCTATTGTTGTTCCGTCAAGAGAAAGAAAAACATGTTTACTTCGAGTGTCGGCGTTTGCCCAAGAAACCATAGGAATTCCCGGGTAGAGAAATAAAAATGGAAGAAAACGTATCGGAGTATAAGATATGCGGAGGAAAATTAAATACAAACAAGACTGAAAGGATCCATGTGTAGTGTTGTTGTATCGGCTTTTTTGTTGGTTCTTTGCTTGGTCTAATTTTAAATTGAAAGGAATTGAGTGTCCCCACGGCATAGACAGACGTACAACGTATTAGGTTGTCACTACCAACCGCAACTAACTCGGAAGGGACCACAGCGCCTGGCGAAATGGATTTTTTCCTATTCTGTTTGTGAATTAGGGAAAATGGCCAAGTTGAAAGGATGACGGAAGGAGGAAGAGCAGCTTCTTATCTGTAGAGAAAAAAAAATGAATATCGTTTCCTGTTGGAAATGATTACAAAGCTACACAAGCCGGCTTGATAGTGGGACGATACTGTAGACTATGTCGAGCAGTGCACTGTCTGGCCAATGGGGATGTTGTTGCATTTTTTATCATCAATTCGAGGGCAATACTAGGCAGGACTTTGATGGAAATCGATTTGGGGATGTTATGCCTTAGAGGCTTTGGAGAGAAATGATACTACGGATTGGTACACCTAGTATTGCCTTGTAGCAACAAGAATAATTTAAATAAGCATGATCAGTGCAATGGTGTCATCCTGTTGCTAGATGTGGGAATGTCTAGGGAGAATTAGAGTATCGGAACATAACCCCCTCTGAGTCAGTATAGCGGTGTAAAACTTGTCGAAGCATGTCGAGGGCCGGAATTGCCTAGAGGATATCGGTCGAAATTTTCTGGATGGTAGAAATCCTATTTCCCTTTAGCGCCAATTTGAGTTCAGAAAACAGCCAGGGGCTAGATCAGGCGAGTATGGGGATGGTCGTGCCTAGAGATGCTTTTTTTTCGGCCAACAGCTCTTGTACGGTTTTGTGTGACAGCACATTGTTATGCAATAAAAACCAACGGCCAACTACCTTGTACTCTGGTCGCACACGATGAATTCTGTCCTATAATCTCTCGTTATCTTCAATATCTTCACGACCGTCATGAAATCCAGCATACCGGAGAAATACTTGGCATAGACACTGGTTACTGTGCGCCTAAGGAATATCACAATAAAGTATATTTTTTTAGAGGTATACAAATTCAATATGAATTAAAACACTTGAAGCTGAAGTTAATGTCTCTGACATTGACAATGGCATGGAAACAAAAAAGTTATTGTGAATTACAAGCAACGTTACAAATTCAGTCGAATCTCTCAAAAAATCCTATATAGGACAACCACCTCTAGAGAGTAGTGAACGAACATCTTCGACACAAACCATCTGCATCCCATCCTAGGTTGTGTGACAAGCACCATAACACTCTTGAACCTGCACGAACCCTAGATGAGTTCACAGGATCGTGAAGGCCAGTTCACAGGGCTATTATATGAATGTGTGCGCTCAGGAAATGTTTTTCGCAATAAATTGATGAACTTGCGCGCCGTGTGGCATGTTGCGCCATCTTGTTGAAACTAAAGCTCTGTCACGTCAATGCTATCCAATTGAAGAACGGAGAGGTCAGAAATCATGTTTCTATACCACTAGTATAGAAGTAACTTTTTGGCCGGCATCGTCCGTCAAGAAATTCCGCCAGCCCATAAAGGGCACCAAACAGTGACTTTTAATGGTTGTAGAGGCGTCTCGACAAAGGCCTCTGGGTTTTTTCCACTCCAAATTTGCTTGTTTACTTATCCATTTAACCCAAAAAGGGGCCTCATATGAAAACAAAATCAAGCTGAATCACGTTTCGGCCCATTCGCCGAACCTAAAACGTGTATAATGGTCACGTGGTTTCAACTGTTGCACAAGCTGGATCTTGTAAGCTTTTAAGCCAAGACCTTTCCGAAAAATCTTCCACAAAGGGAATGGGCATAGCCCCAATGGCAAAACGCACTTACCACAAATCAACTTTCAGCTTTCAAATTGACAATCTGTAGTAATACTGTTGGCAGTTTAAAAACCAAACCTCTAAAAAAAAATAACATCCTTTAGACACCATATCCTGCATATTTTTTTCAGGTGCGCTCCTACATCCCGCACTCTTCAGCCACTTGCTTTATGGGTCCGCCGTTAGGGAATATATCACGGGCTGGCGAGCAATTCATTCTACTCCGGTGGTTTTGCTGCTTCTGATGCTAATGTGTCAGCCTCAATTGACGTACGAAGTCTCCTATAATAAATTCGATATCGTCCGGTAACCGCTTTTGTCTTTAGCCTATAAGGCCGAACAGTTTGTTGCAGGTTGCTGGTACAATATATAGAAGAACAGAGCTGACCCCTACAGAAAGTAGGATCCTCTTTGTGTCACCTACGTTTGGTAGTATTCTGGAGAGGGCCGTTTGTAGCAATGGCATCATCTTGCTCACGTAGTCCGGATGTGTTTTAAAACGCAGTCTGTTAACTGAGTTCTTTGATCAGATAATATGGTTTCCGACCACGCCGATGATGTTGGCTTCCTGTGGAGCAAGACCCCGTCGTACATAAAGTTTCATATGATGGGACCCAGCACGGAACCTTGAGGAATCTCCGTCGTTAGCAAATATTAAGGTTATTCCTCCGAGTGCGTTTTTTACATCTATTGTCATCACTGCGCAGTATTCCTTGACATTCCGCATCCAAGAGTGAAATTGGCTATTATTCGAAAAATGGGACAGACTGTGCACGTCGACAAACCATAAAATACTTTACCCATTAAGATCGCGAAATATTCGTGACCAATTTTTTACGGAATAATTCGTCAGCGATTTTGCACAACATAACTTCTGGTGTAGACTTCTAGACCATCCTACGAGAACTGGTCTAAGGAATTTAAGACGCTTGATTGCTCACCTCAAAGAGACTGGAACAACGCGTGACAGGACAGACACGGATGAGCCGTCAAGCGCAACCAGATGATGTGCCTTGAAATTGGGTATTCTGTCTCGGTGTCGCATTTTAGTGCCCTTTCAAAGTGCTGATAATTAATCAACAACTGGCTGTAGACCGTCAATCACGGCCCTGATTAGACCACTCCTTTTTTTTTACGGTTTTGTGAAATTATGGGTTTATCGGAACAAACCACAAATCCTGGGAGCTCTCAAAAAAATATCTGGCAAGAGTGCAAGAACTCATCGCCCGAAGTTATATGACAAAAAAAGTCTTCAATTCTGTAAGGTTCGTCTGATGAAAGTTGGAACTTAGCTAAAGCAAGCTGAATATGATAGCATGACGCTCTAGCCTATTTTGGTTGGTTTCCTAACAGCTGTCGATAGTATCCTAAATTTCCCAAAGGATGTTTCGTCATCAGTTTGCCTTTTCCTCTTTTGTTTGGAGCTTTATAACTTTCCGTCATAGAATGTCCCATTCCTTTGCCGTGCTCGTATATAATATTAAAAATAAATCAATATCTTCCAAGAAGGTCATGAACGTGGATCGCGAGGTGACCAAAATCCCGATTCAGTCAACGAACATAATTTTGACTCTGCATAGCTCAGGAGACAGCCATTATCCTCCATGATTAAATGTCGACCATGAAAGGACACAGCTTTTCACATACTAAGTCGTCGAAGATCCTCCTGGCGGTTATCCCAGTAACAGCAGTAACTCCTGTAGGTGTTCACTTCACATGTCCCTGACATCTCCCTTATAACAACTCGCGATTATTAACTGAGTCAAGCTGCTCCTCTTATTGCGACTTAATATTAATCAACCCTGTGGGACAGGGTGTAGACTGTAAACACAACACACCAAGTTGCTATAAAATTCACCACCACTTGCCAGCGAAAACAAGGAGTGCCCGCGCGATATAGAGTCGACTGGAGTCGAGCCGTATTCATGGAACGAGTATTTGAAGTGTCATCACCGGATAGATAACAAAAAAACACTGAACCATCCGATGCCGCTCCATGTCGCGCTCCTCCCGGTTCTTGTTTCCAAATAGTTTCCATTAGAAGTGAGTCGATTAGGACAAGGGTGGGATGTAGGCGGAAAATTCCAAATTTCCGGCTAAAAATAGCATGAAAATTGTTCTCGGCCAGAAAATGCGAGGAAAACAACAGCGCCGTTGAGCACACAGCCGGTCGGTCATATGCAAGTTTTGTATCTTCTCGCGGTTCGGGCTTAAACTCCAATAAAGGTGGTGGTTGTGTGTAGGCAATGGAAGCAAGGATTGTGCATGCCTGTGTGACTCCATCCTGATCATCCGGTTCTCCCGCAATTGAGCTTGAAGGTGGTTGGAACGATTTCTACTGTTCGGTTCTCTCTTCGATACGTTCATTTAGTTCGCTTCGGTTGCAAAGGATTTTCAGCGTCATTGTCGTCGATATAAGGGCGGGGAAGTCTAGGAGGAGTGCTGGCAATGCGATTTCCGTAGTGTAGTCTATTGTTCGTGTAGATTTTCCGGATTGATAACAGTTTCTGGTTCTTTCTTTGCTACTGTTCCACAGTTCCGTTCTTTTTTGTTTGCACTATTTGTTGGGATTCGATTATACGTTTTTTTCCTTTTTCGTATTTTTCGTTTTTGTGTTTGTTTTTTGTTTACTTCAATTCGCAGTGAAAGTCCACAGTTAGTTGGTGGATAGTACCGTAAAGGTTGTCGTCGTGGGAGATTTGAAAACGATGTCCGGGAGGGATTTCCAGCCAGGACGAAAGGAGAAAGGAGGATTTCAAACAATCCTTTGGTAGTGGTATTGCTTGAGTGACAAACAAATAGAATAGCGAATTGTTTTTTTGGTTTTTTTTTTTTTTTTGTAAGGAGAGGAGCTACTGTGTACTTCCCCCACAGATAGTGGGTACTTTAATGGATATTGGAAATCGATTATGATTCAGTGAGTGCTTTAATTGGTACAAATTGATAGAGCGGTCTTAACTGGCATTTAAGGGGTTGGTCGATGGATTCGGAATTGGATTTGGATCTATTATGGTTAGCCGGAAAGTAATTTCCCTTGAAAATAATGATTTTCGCTAGAAAATGTACGTATCTAGGTAGGCGTTAGAGGGAAAGCGGGATCTTTATCGGTTGAAGTCCCAGACTTCTGACAGTTATTAGCCTGTTCACGTCACGTTTTATTGTATGAAAGTACCTTCGTTTACCAAAAAAAGTTATTACTTCTCCGTCGCTTGAGCTTAAGGAAGAAATGGTTGGCAAAAGTTGTTTTACGTCTGATCCAGTCTAATATTGTTGCCACTAATGAGGCACTTATTATAACTTCAAAGTTAATCATCGAGAAACGAGATAGAATGAATTTCTTTAGAACTGTGGCCCTAAAATATGTAAAGGGCAAATTTAAAGGGTTTTTCAATTAGGTCGGGTAGATGTTGAAATGGATCAAAACAAGCTGTGTGTGAGGTATTAACAAAATTCTTTTTTTGTTTTAAAGGCTCATGTATGCCATTATGTATGGAATATGAATGCGTTCAAAAGCCCGCCTCGGCTTCTTAGGGAGGCACGGATCCAAGTTGTCCTATTTTTAATGACTCTTCCGCATAGATTCTGCTGAATTTGAGTGATGGCCTTTGTTATGGTAATGGTCGATTTTGGTTTATTCGCATAGACCTGTGACTTCGGGAAACCACACAAGGAAAAGTTTAGTGGAGTAAAGACCTTAGTGGACGATTCACATCATCTCAATTCGCTTAATTTTGAATTCATTTTCTCAAATTGTTCATGCAGAATGTCAATCGTGGCGTCCGCTGTGTGACACGTAACGCCGTCCTGCTGGAACCATATGTCGTCTAGGTCCATATGGTTCAATTTGTAGAGTAAGAAATTGGTTGTCACCGTTCTGTACCGCTCGATATTGACGGTGACCGCCTTCACTTTCTAAAATAGCGGACCGTCGGCCTAAAATCTACACCAAACGGTAACTTTTTGGGGATGCATTTTCACCCGGTAATCCCCGTGGAGCTTCCCATATAGGGCAGTTTTTCTTGTTAACACGTTGAGTGCCACATGAGATCAACTTGTATTCACATAACACCAACGCTATCGTTCATGGCTTCTCTCCCCGGTGGGGTATTGGCAAAACCCCCCGTTGTACACTTGTCTTGAAAAAGCTTCTCGGCTCTCGCCGTTCAGGATCGGCATTAAGCTTTAGGTTTTGTTCACTTGTGTAAAAAAACAAATCGCACAACATTAGTGAATAATAAGAAGCTTGGCTTCGGCTCTTCATGAGCTGTGACGCCACCTAAGGTGTCTGTATGGCAGTACAATGGACCAGTATTTGTGTCTGAGTGCTCCAACAGATAGCAGCAGCCTCCAACAAGAAAAAAAAAACAAAAGCTGTTGATGTTGATCAATATTTTCACCATTTTTATGAGATTCCCTGCGCTATTTTCATCCTTTTAGTAAATCTTCAAATTTTCACTTATCAAACAAATGTTAACAATTCACCAATAGTCACACCTCTTGTTGGATGACTCCTTGCTATGTCACCTCGCCACATGAAATAATTCTATTCCGGCCATATACCAAGTATTTGTTTGCCTAGCTTTACAAGATTTATTTCTTTTTGTCAAAATCCATGCATAAAACTGCTTAAGTTTTACAAGAGAAGGCTGTAGCCTTTCCTACCACAAAGAGATATTTCTGTAGTTGATGTCGGTATTGATAAAGTTCAAGCTTGTCACCGCGGAGACAATTTTCACTTCGATGAGATGAGATGAGAAGATGAGCGAGTTCGGATCCCGATAACACCAACGCCATCGAATGATTATTTCGCGGCGTCCCTCCTCGGCGGGGTACTGGCAAAACCCCCCGTTGTATACTTGCCATGAAAAAGCTTCTCGGCTCTCGCCGTTCGGAATCGGCATTAAGCTTTAGGTTCCGTTCACTTATGTGAAAAAACAAATCGCACACAACATAAGTGAGTAAAAAGAAGCTTGGCTCTGTCTCCACATGAGCTCTAACGCCATCTAAGGTGTCTGTCTGGCAGTACAATGGACCAGTATTTGTGTCTGAGGCCTCCAACAGCTAGCAGAAACCTCAAAAAAAAAAAAAAAAAATCCAAAGAAAACCCATTCCAGAACTTTTGGTAAATATCAAGGGCTCGTGAATAGAAACTTCCTAACCTATAAGTGCACTTATATATTTAACTTTATCGTCTTCATATTTTTCATTAAAAGTCTGCTAACCCCGTGGGAGAGATGCAAATAGTAATTTACCGCGAAGACCCTAATATAAGTATAATAGTTAGTAAAAATGTTGCATTTACCCGTTCAGGAGATAACATCACGCTCTTTTTGATCCCATATCAAGGCTTATAGGCTTTTAAAAAAAACCTACTGACACTGCTGTTTGCCAAACTTATCGTATTCCATTTACTTTTTTTTCCTTTAAATTCAAAAGGATTGAGTAGTGTTTAACCTATTTAACAATTAAATAAGATTTTAAATTAAAAAACACTAATTTTTAAAGCCGCCCAAAACCCTAATATCATTACTGAAATGACCAAAACCTGCATTAAACAAATCGAATTTCATTTACTTAATGCAACCCATTCATTCTGAAAATCAACCCGCTCCATACACCTATCCTCGAGCACGTACAATCCGCTCCATTAACATATCATTGTCGCTGATAATTAAAAGTTTTCCAAATAAAAACATCGAGGACCGGTGAAAAGTGGGCGGAAAAAAACGTTGATTCAATTCATTGGATTGTTGTGATTAAGCTCACTTGAAAATTCAATTTAACTGAAAATGCTAAAGATTTCCCAACAGAAAGACCCGCAAAGAAAAACAAAAACAAACAAAAAACACAACTTGAACCGGACAGAACTATAGGCATCTGCCTGGATTGAACTCAAGCGAACAGAAGAGGATCGAAGAGTAACCCCACTCAATGGATGAGCACAACAGCCAATGAATACATCATCATATGTCAGAAACACTGTGAAGCTATTTGCCAATTCAATTAGTTCACCGATAGAGAGAAGTTCAATTATCAAAAGCAGCACAGCGCCTTCTACCCTCTACCCCTTATCACTAGCATCACCTTTCCATATCTATAAATACCATATTCAATTCTTCTGTACCTGGTTCTGTGGATCTGAACTGGTCCCATCAGACCTGTCACTTCCAGGACGTAGGTGGAAAAATAAAATCGAAAACAGTCCGTCGCTTCCCATTTTTCCCTTTTGTATTTTAAAATTCCAGCTCCGAGCAGGAGGAGGAGGAGGAAGCTATTGGTACGTATGCCGCCTTGATGCGAAATTGACCTCGGTGAATACCGTGAAAGGACCTGTATTCATGAGATACCCACAAGTACCCGTCATCAGGCGTTTCAATTCCTGTGCATCGTTCTCCCATACTCGTTAGAAGAGGCGTAATGCTTGAAGGAGTAAAAAATGAAAACAAATTTCCTCATCAGAACGTCGTTTTTGCGGTTGCGGTTTTGCATTTTCCTTTGTCTTTGGCTTTTTTTTTTGCTATTTTTGAATCAAGAAAGTGTCAACTCCTTGACTTAACCTTAAAGAATGTGTTCGTTAGTGCGCTGCGCTACACTGTTGTTAGCCCTGTAGCGTTCTTGAGGTTAACAATTAAGCAGCATGAACAATCTTTTTCTTATTTTCTCCTTTCTTCGAGATTAAGAACGTAGGACAAGAAGAAAATTACTCGTTTGAAGCTTTCTCTTGGTTCTCGCTTTTTTGCCCTTCTTCTTCTCTCGGGTTTCCTTTGTGTTTTCAACTTCGCCTGACGGGTTTTCAATGGATGATAAATGAAAGAATTATTTTCCAGCGTCGTCTTCACTCTATCTTTAAGCTATGTGTGGCGCGGAAACAATTTAAATTCTTATAGAAAATAAAGATAAAAAAAGAAGGAAATTATTAATTAATTATTGTTTTTAAATATATGATAAAAATCATTAAATCATACCTAAAGAAAATGAGAGAGCAAGACACCATGTGATCATTCATAGAATCGTATTTATAGACCTTCACTAGCTAAAGATACATTTCATGAATCATACGAGCGTTTTTTTTTTTTTTTTTCTGCTTCTATCCACAATGAAATAAACAATTTAAATTAAGCGAAATGAAAATAGAGAACAGAAGGAAAATCAAAAATTAAAAATATTCATAAACGAAAGCACTTAAAGTGACTGGTAACTGGCATACCTGCCGCTGCACGCTCTGTTCTTATTTCTCATTTTATATTGTATATTTGTGCTTGATATAGATTTGTTTTGAGGGGTTTTCTGGGTTGATTTTGGATAATTTTGGGCACCTTTTCGAAAATTGAGCGATCCGTCATCATTGTTTTTATCCAAAATATAAAAGACTTAGTCACGTGAGAGAACAAACAATTGGTGCAGAGATTAAAACAAATGCGTGTGTGCCTCCCATGGCCAAAACGTCTATTAAAAATGTCGATGTCAATCAAATGTTAATTGATTGGTCGGTGCTCTAATATCAAATTTAGACTGTTTGAAACAGTGGATAGGTTTAAAAGTAAATTTTGATAGCATTTCCGTTTTTGGTTTTTTTTTTTTTTTAATGAAAACCATTTGTCTTCCACCTAAATGTCCTCGGTTTCATGCCAAAAATAATAGATAATAGATAACAATATCGCTCGCCGTTGCTGACTACTGTCTCCCCGTAATAGTAGGACCCAATAATGCCATCTGATAGATCATTACTTTTTGCAATACAAATGTGCAGGGCTTGCCATGTCGTCCGTCCTTAGATTTGTATGTTTCGTTGCATCAATTCTTCGAATGAACCAATTTATAAACATATTGTCTTAACCTGACAATTGACATTTATATATTATAGGCTGCTACATAGAAATGATTAATTTATAACGTTGTTAATATAGGAAACTCGAATTGGATTACCCGGTACACTATCATGCGACAGGGGCTATTTGATGATATCTTCGAGTTCTCATGAATTTCGATCGACTAATATGTTCAGGGTAGGGACTCATCAACATAAATCAATTTCATCCATTTAAAGCTTGCTCTAAAAGTTCCGCCAAGATTACAACTGAAAGTAAATATTGGATCTTTATTAGTAGTTCATTTGCCCACCAATGTAACAAGTTTTCGTCGTCCTAATGGTCCGTCCATCCGAAATTTTACAGAACATCAGTGAAGGGTATGACTTTTATCAACCTAAACTAAAACGTCAAAATACGACATCGATAGAATGGTATTTTGAACAAAAAAAAATGTTTCCTTTACATTTTGAGACACACCATAGAGGCAGGTTATGATGACAGATTTCATGCATCAAGAAATTCTCAGTAGTCGTATCGAATTTTAACAAACATAAATCCACAAAAAAATATTTGCCAGAGCATTTAAGCGTTTTCAGATGTTAAGCTAGCTTTTTGATTATATGGTTGGTGAACTATTGAACTCGAAGCAAAATGCCTTGTGTACAGGTGATTTGTCCTAGTGAACGATGATTTTTGTCTTCTTCAAATCAGGCCTCGAATTTTGAGTTTTGACATTCAGCTGATCAAGAAGGTTGGAGAATTATTCGCCTATAATTTTCCTGCCTCTCGCAAGGCAATCTATTGATAGGATCCCTTTCGCATCCTTAAACACGCTCGTCATGACTTTTCGAGCAGATGCGATCAACTTTGCTTTCCTTGGCGCTGAATCACCGGATTCCAACCACTGCTCAGACCACTGTTTCATTTTTGGTGTTGACTCATGTCCCATCCATGGTGACAATTCGCTATACAAAATCGATCTTATCCTTATTGAATCGCCCAAGGATTTTTGGTAAAATCGTTTACGTATTTGCTTTTGATCGGCCTTCGCATACCTAATTCTTTGTTCACCCTTCGTTAATTTTTTGTTCAAGCTGTTTTGCACCGTTTCTTCCAATAACCCCATAGCCTCAGCTATCCCACTGACCTTCATTGACTTATTTTCCAGCATTATGGTTTCTGGTGTGGTTGTGGTTTTTTGCTGTCCTTCACGTGACATCGAAGGAGCAGAGTCCCCGTAAAATCTTTTCAAGTTCGGATGAATTTCCTCAGAGGCTATTCCATCCACAACGGGGCTTTTCGGAACTACAATAGGATTGGAACGTCATCTTTCAATTTTTCACCTTATCTACGTACTTGCCAAAGCTATATTACAAAGTTAAGTTAGCTTTTTGGTCAGATTACTGATGACTTGCTATGGAGCACATTTTACACGTCAATGTGATCATAAAGTCCACTAAATTATGAATAAATCATGCGTGCATAGGGACAGACTCAATCCAGTTGCCAGAACAATATACCGAATGTCGCTCCAGGCAGTCTTTATTTTTCATTTGTGGACCGATGCTAATATTATTTTTTTGATATTTATTAGCAATAAACAATGCCTGAGCTATTACTTTCTAGTCGGGCGATTGTGTCCTCCCTTGCTCCATTTTTTCTTTTCATTTGGTAGTTATTGCAATGGGTCCAATCCTCTGGATTAAAAATATTGACGTGTCTCCACGTTTTTAGTACTCAAGCTTTTTTTCCTCTTTTATATCTTGAGAAAAAATCATATCGATTCCGGCCCAATTTTATTGGACTTCTAATTGTAGTGGACACCTGCTAAGGTTTGCAAAGTAATTTTTTTATACCGAAAAAATCGTGTAAATCGTTTTAGTCTTCTACCTTGCAAAGCTGAGGCAGGGAAGACTTATGCAAAGGCTTTCTCGAAGTGAATGTGACATTACTGACAACAGAGTGTCAATAAACTTCATGAATGTTATAGCATTTTTACAGTTTGAACGAACACATTCAACAACAAATTTTGTAAGCGGTTGGTGAATTGGGTTTATTCGTCATTACGGTTCATGTATTTGATTTTATAATTTATATTTCATTCACAGTTTATAATTCATATTCACTTCGAACAATTATGTAGATTTTTGATATATGCGTACAGACTGATAGACAGGAAAGTCTTTGCACAAGTTTGCAAAATTCAGACAAGCTTGGCTTCTGGCGAGCCAATCCCATCTTGTTTCGTCTTGCATATCTCAATTATATTCGAGACATAATTACATAATGAACATTTGATAGTGTTTGCAAATAGTTCTAATTCGTGGTTTACTTTTTATGACAAAAAAGATAGACAGATACCGTATTAATAAATAAATAACGAATGAATAAATAATTGCAGAAATATACAAATAGGCGTACATAAACGAATATATTAAGTTAAACATCAGGTACTACAATGGTGTTATCAGCAAAAGAGTAGTGAGTATTGAAATTTTCGGTTAGCCTTATCATACCTTTGAAAGCCAGTTCAACCCTCGCTTCTTAATGTAAATTTTTTGTTGATTTTTAATCTGTTGCTTTGAGCGACTTGTAATCTTTTAGATGACATCCACCCCAAACAGGATAGCCATAGGCCGTGTCGATATATAGTTTCGAGACAGTTTAAAGCATCCAACTTGATAATACAGGTATCGCCAGCAAAGATTGCCGTATGGCAATTAATGAGAAGTAATTATATTGTATTATAAAGAGTGGGGCTTAATACTGATCCTTGTGGAACTCCCATGCTCAAGTTAGTGATTTTGGACATAAACATATGTAGGTATTAAAATCCATAGCTTAAGTCAATCATGTTCATTTCTGCAGAGGACGACGAGGACCCAAATACTGCTATCAGGCAGAATGCTCCATTCAATCTGGACACCGATAGACAAGAATTCGGTCACCCCGACTCTGACGCAGTAAAATAACAAATAGAACAAAGCTGCTGGAGCGGACGCACTCTCCGTGGAACTGTTTAAAGCAGCTGGGGATGATCTGGTAGACCGCATGCACCAGCTCATCTATAAGATATGGTCGGAGGAAAGCATGGCCGATGAGTGGAATTTAAGTGTCGTTTGCCCGATCCATAACAAAGGAGACCCCTTTGACTGCGTCAACTATAGGGGGATAAGTCTCCTTAACATCGCCTACAAAATCTTCTCTGCCGTTTTGTGTGAATGTCTGAAACCGTTCGTCAACAACCTGATAGGTCCATATCAGTGTAGTTTAAGGCAGCGAAGTCCTGTAGACCAAATCTTCACGCGGCTAAATGGGGTCTAGTGGTAAATGAGGGCAAAACGAAGTACATGTTGTCATCAAGAAAGGACACACAACATCGACGTCTCGAACAGAGCGTCGCAATAGGCAGCATGAACTTCGATGTAGTCAAGGACTTCGTCTACCTCGGCTCCGCAGTAAGTAGCGACAACAATATCGGTACTGAGATCAAACGCATCATCCCAGTCCTGATCTATGGTGCAGAAGCGTGGACTCTGTTAAAAGCGGATGGGGAAGGTCTTGGTCTTTTCTAGAGAAAAGTTCTGCGTGCGATCTTTGGTCTTGTTTAGGAAAAGTGCAATCACGAACTCTATGGGCTATACGGCGGCATGTGCCTGGTTAAGCGTCTACGGATACAACGCTAAAGATGGCTAGGCCATGTAGAGCGTATGGACATCACAGCTCCGGACAGAAGAGTCTTTGAATCCGAGCCATTGGGACGACGAAACAGAGGACGCCCTCGACTCAAATGGCGCACAAGGCTGGCAGGAGATTGCGCCAGCTGGAGGAGCTGGTTAGCTGAGGCCCAAGCCACACCGTCAAAAGAAGAAGAAGAATTCGAGAGGGATCATACCAGTTGATTGTCCTTCAGAGTGATTTAACTTGACGGGGTTACATTTTCTAAGAGATTGATGGGAGTTATTATGAGATTATAAATTGCATGTTAGGGGCAATGTTTTTCTAGAATACGAATTTCAATAACTTCTAAGACCTTACTTAAACCCCTGAGCAGACGTATTAGTCTGAAGCTTGTGGGAGATTCGGTAGGCTTTTCCGGTTTTAAAATCGGAACATTTTCTGATATTTCCTTAGCTAACCTGTGATAGGTATGTTTAATGGTCAAATTTTGCGGGGTGCCTGGGCCTGATTCATTTTGCTTTTTCTCTTTTATATAGGCACACATGTCTGAAACATGGTTGGAAACATGTATCAAATAGGCTGTTCAGTCTGTACTCAAAATTGCACGAAACCTGATTTTTCGAATTAGAATTTTATTTACATCTCCACATTTTCAGATCGACCAGTCGCTCCCTAATACTTATTTTTACTTCTTCAACCGAATCATAAAATCCATGCTGCTCAAAACTAAATTACAAAGCTGACTCGAGCACCAACGACAAAAATCCTTTATGTCCTATAAATGTCTTAGGGACTTCTTGGCATCTCGAACCAGCTGCCGTGATTTTGAACCGCTTCTGATATTAAGTTTTAGCGTTTAGCCAGGGAACTGCTCGATTTTATTTCCTTTTTCAGGCGACAGAAAACAATTCAAAAATGCTCCTGGGTAGCTACCACCTACCTTATTAAAGCCTTGAAATATACGAGTATACTGCGCGATATGCCCGATTTTTTTTGTATTTATAGCCGAGGCCTCATTGAAATCTGAATTAGTTTTCTAACTCATCCTAAAATGCTGATTTCCACTTTCTAATCTTTAGCTTTCTAGACTGCTAAGCCTAAAGATTTGAAAATTTACCGAAGAATCCACCACTTCATAGTTTTTCATCAAGTGCTAGTTACATTTACGATTCATTCGTTGGTTGCGTACAACATGTTACAAGAGTTAAAATTAGACAAACCGCTAAATCTAGTTACAGAAGGCCATCCACTTGTCTAACCAACTTGGCAGCAACTGCAACCTTCCCTCCATAATGATTGCGATTTATTGCTTTCCTAACGACTCATAACTGTGAACTATAGCATTTGGATCTTCGATGCAGCTACCATATTAACATATGTATCTCTACGGCATTTAATTCCAGGTACGACTTCATGCAATCATCTTCATCCAGAAAATCAGGTTTCTTCGGTCGAGAATAACCAGCAGATTGAACTGAACTTGGAACCACTCAGACTCACATATTTATCTTCGGCACCCTCATCAGAAAATAAAGAACGAAAGCTTATTATATGGATAATACGAGTAAATCTAAAAGTAGATATCTGAGTAAGAACCAGCGCTGACTAACCATCCCGTTGCATGAGCATCTCACGTTTGAACCGAAATCTTCGGTCTTGTTCTTCTGATCTAACACACGTCACGTAACTGTTTCACCCGATCGTTGGATTTCGTTTTCGTGTTCATTTGTCAAATTGTAATAAAATTTTGAATTTATTGCCTTCCAAATGATTCTTCATAAATCAGTGGATGAAGTACGAAATTCGTCGCCACTGACACAGTATTTCAAAACATACGGGGATCGTCGTGTCTGTCGCACGGAATACATTCACTCGCGAGTTATTCAGGTGAAATTCAAACAAAGAATAACCGAAAAACACATGCGAGAAATGTAAAAATATCTTTTGTTTTCAAAAAAAGCAAAATCATAAATAGATAGATAGTCGAGCATCTTTTTGGTTTTATGGCGAATGCTTATTTCGATTCCCCGCTTTATTAGCACGCAGCAGCCATCGGTAATGTTGACGTTCAACTCGGATTGTTGTTCGTTTCGTATGATGGGTGAAGACGTTCAGATGGACGCAGATGGTACAGTGAGGAAATCCGATTAAGAGTAGCTCCTAACTAGGGTAGAGGTACTTGTATGTTTGAATTTTTGTTTAGAGCTGGTGGGCGCGTAAAGTAAATTGCCTTAGATCTTAATGTTGGTCCTTTAGATAGTCCGGGAGGAAGTGAAGTGAAGTTTGTTTACAGATTTCAAGTGTTACATATCAACAATAATAACGGCCGTTAAATTTGACGTAATTACCGCGGCCTGTCGCTCGTCCAAATTGATTGCACACGAACGCATTGCTGAATATGGGAGCGTTAATTAAACAGAAAATAGATGCGAGATGAGAGATGAAGCACCCCATCTGCTCTCTTTGAAGTGAAGCTCTTCATACTTGTTTTTAAAATTGCTTAAACGACAGAACACGAAGACCAAAATTCAATAGATAAAAAGTGTGTTCAAAAAGTTTCGAGAACCGTGTGCTTTCATTGATTGTTGATTAATATATTTGTCTTAGGGCAAGCAGGTTTAAAAACCATCAAAGATGTTAAATATGCCTTGGAATGACCGTTCCGTTAAACTGCACTCGGTATACGAGTTTTCAAAAAAGCCATGAAGACGTTGAAAATGTCGAGCGCCCATGACGCCCCAAATCAGCAATGACCGTTGCCATGTAATATTCAATGAAAGCGTGGCAATAAAATCTGTTAAAATTAAAAAAGGGCGAATGACACTCAGAAGACACCAAATAACGCTGAAAGAAACTAACGTTCAGTCGTCCTAGGATCGAAATATAGACCCATAAGCTCTTCTATTTCTTTTTAGCGTGATTTAATGCCAGAAGCTGCTCTTGAATCACCTGCTGATTAACTTTCGCCTCCAAGAATCTGCTGCTTCGCTGCTACCTGAACACCTTTCCTAAACTTAAATAAACGTAATAATTGCTAAGGTATAACGGACTATGCCCTCAAGTCAGTCGACAAACGAGCTGCACGAGCATGAGCCTGTGGAACCTTATTTCATTCTGGAAAAGGGGCTTTCTTGAGCGCATCCTTATATTCTTTTAATGCTGAAGCCAATTATTATTAGACGAGACACTGACGCAGTTATACCAGCCTTCTGAAGTTTATTATACGAGGGTGGTCCGATAAGTACTTAGCCTACAAAAGAAAAACAAAAATTTTGGAGAATGGCGATCTATTTTTCAATATAGTCTCCTTTTAGCTCGATGCACTTGAGCCAGCGATGCTCCAACTTCTTTAACCCGTCTGAAAAATACGTTTTCTCGAGGTCTGCAAAGTAGACCTCCGTGGCGGCGATCTCATTCGACTGAAATTTCTGCCCGGCGAATAACTTTTTCAAGTTTGGAAACAAAAAGAAGTCGCACGGGGCCAAATCGGGAGAATACGGTGGATGGGGCAGCAGTTCGTAGCCCAATTCGACCAATTTGGCCGTGGCGAGGGCCAAGGTGTGAGCCGGTGCGTTATCATGATGGAAGAACACTTTTTTCTTCGCAAAGTGGGGCCGTTTTTTCTTCAATTCGGCGTCGAATCGACCTAATAATTTGGCATAGTTTTGCCCGTAGTCGATGTGGATCACACCTTGTGAATCCCAGAAAACGGTGGCCATCACCTTTCCGGCCGATGACTGCTCTGAAGTGGTCTCACGGTTGCGCTTGTTGTCCGGAGTGAGCAAACGCGGCACCCATCGCGCCGACAGCTTTCTCATACCCACAATTTCATCCAGGATATGACCAACGCGATCTTTTGAAATGCCTACTGTCTCAGCTATCTCGCGCACCTTCAATCGGTGGTATGCCAATACGAGATCCTGAATTTTTGTCACGTTATCCTCCGTGGTAGCCGTTTTCGGGGCACCTGGACGTGGCTCATCAAAAACCGACGTGCGACCACGTTGAAACTCGTTAAACCAATTTTTGATGGTCGCCATCGAAGGAGAAGAGTCACCGTACACAGCATCCAAACGCTCTCTGATTTCGCTGCGCGATTTCCCTTCCAAAAACAAGAATCGAATCACCGACCGATATTGCTCTTTTTCCATATTTATAAAATCCGCGGACATTCCCGCTTCCACACGCGGTCAAAACAAAACTACGAGTCCGATCCGGCTGAAATTTCGACAGTAGCCGTCTACTAGAATGTACTACACGATAGTAAGTTGCTCTTGCGATACTGGCGCCATCTGGCGGTGAGGCTACGTACTTATCGGACCACCCTCGTATTAGGCTTGTTGAAAAGATACTAAAGCGCATCATCCATAAAGGAAACCATAAGGCAGTGGTCGCTTACTGTCACAGATGTATAGTACACGTACAAATATATGAGTACTCCTAGTCCCTTTGTCCGTCGATGTACAAACTTTTAAACATATTTTGTTGGTCGCCTTTACTCGGTATACTCGGTGCCTTATGAGTTTTATGGTTAACGCTGACGGGCTTTTAAAATTGTGTATGCTTCTCATCTGGATGGAATAACCGCTCATGTCCCGGAGATATTCATGCAAGGCTGGATAAGGAAGGTATATTTTGACGAGTCGCAGGAGACCAAACACGGTTTCGGGCTCGTCAACTTTGTGATGGGATATAGTCCGATTCACATATCTTAGCATCCAGAACGAGGTTTGACAGCCCCCAGATTATTCGAGAGTTCGAGCTCTAATATCCTGAAAATCCGGACATTCTGAGGAGACAAATTCGTTGGGTCATAACCTTATGGATTTTAAGTGTAGTTGATCAATAAAAAATTCACGTGAGAATGCTACGGTCGCAACAAACTTTTGCTGATCTTGGCTCCCTCAAGCATGATGCAACCTACACAAACTATAGAACAGCAATGAAGTTGTTGTTACCAAGAGTGCTGCCTCTGATGCGCTCGATTTTAAGCCATCATCCACAAGAAAGTGTTTTGACTGGAGTACAGAGAAGAAACAGAAGGCTATGATGCATCAAAACAGGAATTGCTCGTGCATTTTAAGGAGAAGGGAGCAGCATGTGCAAGAGAAGTACGAGAAGTACATTGCTATGTTGGAAAGTTTAACCAAAAATTGAAATCACATGCCAATGCTATAAAGCGAGGATGGCATCCTAAAATCTTGAAGACGGACAACTTGTTGTCTCTTTTTATAGGGTTCGCGCAGGTTCAAGAGTTAAGCTCTTATGGTGTTTGTCAAAGAACCTGGACGGGATGCAGATGGTTTGTGTTGAAGATGTTCGTTCACTCCTCTCCGTGGGTGGTTGTCCTAGATAGGATTCGGGAGATTAGACTGAATTTGTCGCGTTGGTGGTAGTTCACAGTAACATTTTTTTTTTTACTTCTAAGTCATTAAGGTATTATATTGGAAGCGCACTTACATAGTATAAATTTTGAAGTGATCTTATACTGCGAGTGTTATGCATTCGTCAGTTTTTTTTTTTTTTTTTTTTTTTCATCTTTCATTCACAACTGATGTTGTTGCACAGTTATTCCGTATAGGTATTGTTCTTAGCTATGGACAGACCTTCCGCGCAACAGTCGGCGATGATTACCATTGCACCACGACCACCAAGTGAATTTCTCTTATCAGCTAAGTCTGACACTACCTTAAGATAAGGTACCTTTTCCCCCGGTACTTACCCTATAGTAGTGATGTTAAGGGAGCGTAGGTATCTTTGTTTCCATTGATTAGTAGAGAAGTGCTTGTGGTATTGCCAAAAACGTCCCAAGAAGCTACATTTGAAGCAGCAGTATTGTCTTGCGGATCTACCGTCATTTAAAACAATTGAAGCACCATTTTAGTCCACGTTGAGTGTAGTCTAAATGCCCCCTAGACTTACACTCGTGCAATCGTTGCCTTCAACCTTTTCTAGTTCCATAACTAGGGGTACGAAAAAAGAGAGATAAAAAAAAAACTGCTAAAACATAAACACTTCCTAACCCACTTCCACCATACCGCCTTCGGCAAATTAACTTTTCAAGTACGCTGCAAAAGCCGAATTCTACCCGAAAGTAGTTGGCAACTTCAGGCTCATTGCGAGGAATAAATCGAGCAAAGAAACTATTGCACAAGTTGCCTGCATTTCCAATTAGTTTTACGACGAAATCCGGGCAACAACTTTTTACCACCATTCAACTCCTGCTCGAGCTATCAATGCAGCCCGACTCCGTCAAGCCACTTGCAACCGGGGCAACAACAGATGCAACATTTCGGCTCTAAATCGCACAACTTTGACCATAACTAACTTTAATTGTGCATTAAAGCACTTTCCGTTGTATCATTAAATTTGTCACCGACAACGGCAGCATGGCAGCCAGGAAGAGGAGAATGTCTTCGACGACAGCGTGCGAGATGGGTGGGATGCAAGCGGGCAAACGAGCAGACGTCTAACAATTTGCATCAATCAAGGATGCTCTAGCACTCTCCCAAATGACACAATGAATGTCGATATTTCTTCCCGAAGGGATAGTAAGAGGGAAACAGAACACAAAAAAAAAAAACGACAGTAGTCCAGGACACGAAGGCAGCATTAGGGAAATTAAATAAATAACCACCTGGACATGTCTGCGCGACATGCCCCTGCGGTCATCCTAGCAACCGAATCGCACATGGGATTACTCGAATTCGTACCCGTACTACTTTAGATAATAGATAGACGAGTCGAAAAAGCTATATTCCTTGGAATGCACTTTTGCCTGTTAATGATGTCACTATAACAGCAATAGCATTCCGACTTTGTTTATTCCCTAGCAGACGTCACGCACTCGATTCTCTTAAGTGGTTGGACCAAGTCGTCGTATTCGGCGATGAACCCGAACGCTGTTCCAATAGATTTTTGAAAATTGTTCTCCTTTACTCAAGGGTAAATGACCTCGACTCTAATGCTTCTCAAGCATAGAGCCTAGGAGGAAGAAGAACGAACAACATTGGTTGTGTGTTATCATCTCCGCTAGAATCAATTGCACACCAGGCACCAGCAGAAGACGACATAATTCTTCCAACAGTGCATACACCCATTCTGTGTAACTCGATGCCTTGGAGACATTTTTCCCTAGTCTTCTCCGGGATAGGGACATTTCATTAATTTTTTTTTTGTATTTTGTTCATGGTTTCGTGTCGTTCTGTCCGCTGGTTGTAGGGTTTCCCTTTGACTATTTCCACTCGTAAGGCGATGGTGTAATAACAAACTGGACACAGAAGGCAGAAAGGCAAGACATTCAATATCTGAATCTGAGCTACGACTAAAGGAGCAATAAGAAAATGGGGGAGGAAATGGCTAGTTGTAAGAAGAAACAGGAAACCTAAAAGTCGGTTTTTCATTTTCTGGGCACATTCTGTTGCAGTCATTTGTATTTCCTTCTCACATTCATCTTCGCCGGATTGATAGTCGTTGTACTCGTATTGAGTTCCGGAACGGCGAGCAGAGAGGAGGGACACGACGATGGCCATTTGGCAGCGAGGATTGTGTTTGTGTCGTTATGGTACATAGATACCCTTGGATGGTCTTTTGTTAGCGCTTGAGAATTCCATAAGAGCTCTATTATGCGAGCAAACGTGAATGGATGCAATTTACGGGCGGTAAGCCGAGCACATAGACGTGCAGCGTAATATGAGGGGAAGTGCGCCATGGAATCGAGCTCAAATGCATTTTATGTTTTAGAACCGAGTCGTATAGGTTTAATGGGTTTCAAACGTGTTGCTTTCATGTTCGAAAATGTTTGGAGTGATTAAAAATATGTGGTCCCAGAGCTGAACCTTCTGGAATTCCATAAAAACTCTATTTATGTTTCAGAATCGTTGGTTTTGATTACTGTCGTGTTTACCTCGTAGGAGCTCTTCAACAGTATGAACCACTTTAATAACAAATAAGGAACCTCTGGAGCTTGGGATATATAAGTAATGGAAGCTTGTATTTATACTTAATTAAACGTTTGCGTGTGCCATCTGCACTAATTAGTCGCATAAAGTTTGATAGTGAAACAGCTTAAAAAAATTTACCATAGAGCTGGCAGGAAGTCAGCATCACTCAGTAAATAGCTTTCGCCTACCGGTACTCGTTAAATAACTACGGAACTGTTAAGTGGGAACTGGAGCACGGCGGCATGGATTGATGTTATTCCGACAGGTTTCATAAAAGTGGTGTTAGCAGCAGCTAGTAGAGTGGATTCAAACCTCAAATATGGCACTCTAGTGTAAAAGAGAGCGTAGCTGTAGCAGTTCAACAAGACCTTTCATTTCGTGCAAGTCTTTTCAGCTTAAAATCACCAGTCTAAGAATCTCTCTTGTCAATTTACAACTAGTTTATTTGTTTTCAGGCCGGTTTTGACACCTTAAACGCCAGTCTTGTTGGCTTATAAACTAGTTAATAGACATGACAAATCTGATCAACTTAAAAGCTACTCCTATCGGCTTAAAAGACAAATTTGCCGGATTAGAAAACATTTTCATCGTTCTAAAGGCCTGTCTTATCAGCTTAATGGAAATTATTGTCAGTTCTGCTGACTTCAGGTTCTTGTTCTATGAAGTCTAATCTTATCGGCTCAAAGACAAAACTTATCTGCTTAAAAAGTAATTTTCTCGTCATACAGCCTGGTCTAGTCGAATTGAGTTATCGTTCATGTCCACATAAGGGTAGTTTTAGCCCTTAAAAGCCAGTTTGGTTAATTTAAAGCCCAAATTTGTCGGCATTCTTATCGTCCTAAAGGCAAGTCTTTTCAGAATAAAGTTCATTTTTACAGGCTCAAAGGCATTCCTTTTGTCTTAGAGGTTACTCTTCCTGGCATGTTCAAACAAAAATTTGTCTTATCGACTTAGAATCCATATTTTTCTGTTTGTCTAAAAGCCTAGTCTTGTCGACTTGAAGGACTTTCTAGTCAACTTTAAAACCATGCTCATTGTTTAAGAGGTTAAGCATGTTGTCCTCAAATCACTTCCACGTAAATGCTAGGCTTGTCATCTTTAAGGCTTCCTTGTCCGGGTAAAACCCATTCTTGTCAGCCTAAAGGCCAGACTTATCGGCTTGAAAAGAATTCTTATTGCCTTAAAAGCCGGTCGGTTATTATCCGTACTTTAACATGATTCGTATCGCCTTGAGGATCAGTTCTGTTGACTTGTAATCCACTCTTATTCACCTAAAATCTGTCCTCATTGCTTAAGCTGAAATTGTTTATTCACACGGCAATATTTTTGCCTTAAAGCCAACTCTTGTCGATTTGAAGGGTGTTTTTGACAGCTTAGAGATCAGTTTAGCAGCGTAAATATCACAATTATCCACTCGAAGAGTAGTGTTATCAATTTATAAGTCTTGGAAGGTTCAAAGCAAGCTTGTTTACTTGAAATGTTATATCAGTCCCCACAAGGATCAGTTTGAATGGCCAGTCTTTTAAGCTTGTTCTTCAATCTGTTGTTTTTGGAAGGGGGATTTGCAAATTATCCATCTTTGACAATTCTATGATCTGCGATTCGAGAAAATGGTTATGGCTATATATGGTCGAAATAGAAAAGCAACATTTTAAGCCAGGAATAACCAATGACTTTCGACTCGCAGTCACAGGAGTGATGAGAGCAAAAGCCTCCAACATAGAAATTTTCAAAGCCTGTAATATCAAAGTTTAGGTGAAAAAGTGCTATGAAACAAGTTCATAATACTACTGGACAGCTTGTTGGAGAACTTGAGGAACATTAGTACCTTATTCGATATCTTCCAAAAACGGTTGGAATTTACCCTACAAGTTCGTCTATTTCAATTAGACTTGGCGTACATACATATCTTCAAGTATCGATTATCGCAGAAAACTCAAGGGTGCTACAAGGCTGCCAAATATCTCTCGAATGAATTGTTCTTATTTTATTGAACCCTTATGTGTTCGACGAAAAGATGAATTATAATCTCCATTTGGCCAGACTCCTTTATTAGGTCATATGTGAAGATTTGGTTAAGAGGCATTCTCTTCTACTGGATCAATGCCAAATTTAATACACTGTAGGAGGAAAACATTCGCATATATTCGCACTCTATTTCATTCACATCAATAAATAGAATAAAGTTACCAGTGTAAACAAATAAAGCGAAGTAGGTCCTCTGTCGCAACCTAGGACACAATTCTTAATATAATCGGTCCAAACATGCTACCATGTGGTATGTCATAAAAAAAATAAAAAGAACTTGCACAAACCTATTCCACAATTTTTACTGTTTCTATTCTTCTTCTTGCGTCATCCAACGCTGATGATGCATGACAATGCACCTCACCATCATCTGTATCTATCACGGAATTGCTGAGTAGATTGTTTCTGTGTTCAATGTCAGCTCGGAGTGGATTATGATTCGCAATACTTCTGTGCTCCTAATAATTTTTATGCTTATTACGTTTCTCTATTATTATTAACTTCTGATTGTATCCGTACATATCTTATTGGTTATTGTTTATTCTATTTATTTTTATTTTTTATCTTTGCAGGTGAGTCCGATACTGTTTATGATCTCAATTCGCCAAGTGTTTGCCTTGATCGGGCGAATGAGGTAAGTGTTCGGCGTGAGAGAAATCCAATTGAAATGGAATTTATGGATTGGCATTGTACATAGTTATGATGCTGGAAATGGGGGTATTGAGTATATGGATGATATATCCCGAGGCCTTGTGGTACGAATGTGTGTTTAATACTACCTATGTAAATGCCAAATGTATAATTGCTGTAGAGTGTGAAAAATCTCCTAACGTTTCGATGTAAACAAACAGCAAATAGTCATGTTTTGTTTACAGGATGTTAAGTACTTTTTTTGTTTTAAAAACGAATTGTTTATACAAATTGAGTGATTTGCTTCATTCAAAAGGTATAAAGCGCGCCATTACTACTGACTTAATCTACCTTATATAGACCATAAAATATAACCTGGCATGGAACACTAAAATGATCGGTTCAAGAGCATCGCTGCTCAGTGATTAAAATGATGGTTTTTAATATTGTATCAGTCCCACAGTAGCCAAGCTCATATCCCACAGCAGCCAAGTCTTCAAATTTATATTTCTGGCTAATTTTTCCCCAGCATATTTTCTAGAAATCTTAAGAACTTTATAGTTTAGCTCAAACGAGTTCAGGTATCAAAACGGCACCTTGGCTCTTATTAAATTCTGGCTGGGCTACAACCCTATATAAGATGTCTATTATACTTCTACGATCATATTGGCTGGTACCTTGCTCAAAACATATGTAATATCGTCTTGAAAGGCTGCAATTGGCGTTGGTTATCGGAATTGACGTATCCCATGATCTAGCCGGCTAATTCACTCATCCAAAATGGGACTTAAATTGCTCACCGGACTCGTTTTAAAATTCGATGCTGTAGCAGCTTGTTCGACTTTAATTCTTGCACGGGCTATATTTTGAAGGGTTTTAGACCAAGATCTTTGCATGAGATCTTATGTCGAGTAACTATTTTTTGAATAATCGATTATGACAGCCGTAGAATGGTCGAAGTGCACGCATTATTCACAGAGTCCCATCTTTGATAATAAAATTCAATAATTTGTAAGCGTTGTGATAATGAAATGGCAATATTAACTGAGCGTGTTTGTCATTAGCATATGTCACGAATCATGTGTCAGCTGTGATAAATAGAACACTGAAAAGCAAAACCGCAAAAACTCACTCACAAATTCCGCCTCTAAGTTATATTTTCCAATATTTTTGCCTTTATTTATGGCCAAAGCTATTTCAGTTGCTTTTGGTTCAATGCTCGTCAACGCATAATTTATGCCCTCTCAATTATACCAACACACGTCCTTATATGCAAACAATTGTGCAGAGATGAAAAAGTTTCTGGCTACCTTGAATTTAACGCGATCTTTTCAACGGGATCTCTCAGTTAGCCTATTAAACAGGGTTTATTTTATCATGTACGTCCTAACGTGTTAGTGAGTGCGGATTAGTAGACCGAGTGAACCGATCAGTGATCTCAAAACTAGAAATAGCCTTGTATAGCTCGTCTTTAAAAATATATAGTGCGGTCTTAAAGTTGTCCGATAAAAAATGTTATTCGTCGTGTGACTACTTGACCAATGGTGGAATTCCCTAGCCTCAAACCTACATACATAGAACTATTATATAACATCATTGACGATTTTCATAAGCACATGATCTCCAACTGCCCAACGGCTGAAGTAAGTCGTTTCAGTAGCCTTACAAAACTTACTTTAAGAGATTGTTAACTTGGCGGCAGATCACCTTGACTCTACTAGCATGAACTACATAAATTCATGAATTTGCCCCTATTGATCGTAAATCAGGGGTTTCTTGATCGGTGTACTTTGATCGATGCAAATGCTCGATCAGACAGGGAATTTATATCGTGGTTATGGCAAAGGTGCCAATTGCCACACCAGCTCTCTCAGATCAGTTTGGCGTCATTACTAGATATTTATAATTTCCTGTCTCGAAGTTCACAGAAATCGTCTTTGTTACCTTAGCATACTGAGATGTTATGAAGCATCTTCTTACGTTCTGTTTCCACAGGCCTAACCCTGAAATTTGAATCGAATTTTATATTGCCCGTGAAGACGTTGGGTTGCGCGCAAGATTCTTACTTTCCACCTAAGTCTGCCCTAAAGAGAAGAAGAATGCAGAGAATGCAGAAGAATCGAATCCAGACGATGCTCATAGTTTTCTCTGATTCCAAGGGCATTCGTTTCACAAGGTGAGACTCTGAATGCTCAATATACATTGGGCATTGACACCTATAGTATGAATCTTACCATCCAGTAAGCTTTGGTCAATATGCTCAAGGTTTTTCCGGCCTTTGAGTAGAACTTTTGTGATCGCTTACACTGCTTTATTGAGTCGATGGGGATTATTTTAAGTAATTTTGATGAAAGAAATGCATTGCAAAGCGCCTTCTCCTTCATTTTAGAGCAGTCTCATCACAAATGGGGTATTCGTATGGCGTTATCCAACAAAATGTGTCATTTTGAATCAATTGGCAAACACAACATTCTTTCGAAACGAAAGTCTAAAATAATAGTTAGTGGTAGAATACAATATCTGCCTAATATCGACGTTTGTTCTGCCTACAAATAGTCTTTATTTTCATCGCATTTTTCATACCGGTTTCACAAAGTTGCGAGTATATTTCGCGAATATTTTTTAAATCGTAAATCGCTGGTGGAGAATTAGTTATGAAAGACCTTTTCTTAAGCATAGTCCCAAAGGATCAAATCTAATGATGTTAAACTGCACGATCTTGTCGTCCTTTTGTGGTCCTTATTACAGTCAGGACATTCGATATGCATTGGGGTGATTCTACTGAAAATAAGAATTGTCCGCAGCATCTATGTGAACTGGAGACGTTGTTCCACTAATTTTCTTTGAGTTTCGGAGCCTCAAAATGTCCAGATTATGGGATTAAAAAAATCATCACCGATTCGACCTTACAAGTGTGTTGGCCTGGATTTTTAGACAAAATGCAAAGTGGCTGGAAATAAACCAAGATTCTGTTATTGTCTTGAGATGGACAATCTCTGTTTTTCAGTCGCATTCTCAGCTGATCTTACCGGACGAACATAAGTTTAAGACTTTTTCAATTATGGCCATTATGACCAGGCGGGAAGGTACTTGACCAAATGCATTACAAACTTACGAAGGGTACTGTGATATTTCTGTGATATTTTCACCTTTTTGTAGTGAGTATTCAACATATCAGCACTTTGTGCGAGTGCGGGTCGATACATATTTTCTAACCCCTTAGTGTTGACTTATCGAAAGTCGTCGAAGTGATAGACATGTGTTGACTACCCCACAATGGCATACTTTTTGAAATGACACCTCTTATTGAATAGCCGTTTATATAATAAAAGCTTTAGTATTCCGGGACTGTTTTGGCTAGAATACTTAGTAAAGTCCGTTATCGCACTTTATTTGATCATTGAAACTCTTCAGTCGCGACTGTTTTTGTTTTACTCAGCATTTAAGATTTCTACACGATTTGTTGAGTTAAGCACTGAAATTGATAAGATCAGGCTTAATCTTCCTGGGAATTGGATCGGTAATCGAAATACCAGCAATTCTTACCGAAATTCTGTGAATGCATTGTACCAACGACTATGACTTTTGGATTTGGTTTGGTAAGTCTGGCTCCGAAAGGATTTCAATAAGTTTTTCGTCGTTTCCATTTTAATTGAGACTTTCGTTCAGGCCTTTCGTGAAACTTTTTTTGCAACTCATAATCGCTCATAGAAAGACGTTTGTGGTGAAAAAGGTGAATTTGGGATTCGATTTGCAATCGTTCTTTTTTTTTTGTTTGCTCTTTTGCACACAACCTGGACAAGACGCAGATGGTTTGTGTCAAAGATGTTCGTTCACTACTCTCCGGCGGTGGTTGTCCTAGGTAGCATTCGAGAGATTCGAATGAATTTTTTGCATTGGTTGTAGTTCACAGTAACTTTCCATGCCATTATGGTGTTATATTGGAAATGCACACAGACTATGAATTTTGAGGTGGTCTTGCGAGTGGTATGCTTTCGTCAGCTCTTTTTTTACCATCTTTCATTCTTTGTGTTCTTTAAAAATGCATTGCATCTCTGAATCCAGCTAGATCCCAGCTTGGTACCTACACACATCTATATAATTTGGCTAGTAAGGTAACCTGTTGGCCATTCTCCTATGCTAATGCTAATGCTAGGTCATGTAAAATGATAAATTCCGTATAAAACGGATCTCATGTCCTATTGCACTCCACGGCACCCAGGTCCCTACGTTTTCTCTGCCTGACCCGAGAACGAGAGTATACCGAAAAAGAGTTCAACTCGCAATAATTTGAATCCCTAAAGTGGAGAACAACATTTTTCCATCGCATAAATTCTCATGCAATTAGGCAAACTTATGACCGCAGCCCAAGTTGAAAAAAAAAAAAAAAAATACTTGCCTGGCTCCTGATGGTCTGCAATTACAAATCGTAACTAACTCCACAACATGTACGAGTTGATAATGTTAACTGCACTCGGATTGCCTGCTCCCCGAGCAGTTGAGTTGGATGAGTACAACTGGGAGTCTTGCGTATATTTGTTTAGTTTCTGTTGAAAATCTCATTTTCCCTAGTTTTCTTGTTCATCCTTTTTTTTTTTTTTTTGATGTTTGATTATGATGACGACGCCATCGTGATGATCATGAGGATGAAGATGATCCATCCACCTCACTCCAAAAAAGAGTTTATTAAAAAACTTTTCAGACAACAGGCAGAGATGAGGGATATACATATAAGGGATACCCCCCATATGAACTAGTACTCGTTCCTTCATCCAATGTTGATGTTCCTAGTGATAATGATGACGAGGACGTGGCACAACATGCTAGTCCACAGCAGGAACAAATATACATCACACAAACTCGTAAGAATGGTAGACAGGAGGAAGCTCAAGGAAGACTTGAACATGTTGTTGTCTATCTGTTTTCATGGTATTTGCTCCCTGAGAGCAGGAAGAGCCGTAGTAGTTTGAAGACATCATGTTAGTCCTTGGATTCCTTCATATTTCTTTTGACTTTTTGATTTGATGTTTGAGATGTTCTCCTCCAATCTCTATCTGTTCTAGAATCATCATCCCCGACATTTTTCAAATAGTGCTGATGAAGGAGCACACAGAACGAGGATATGATAAAAAGTTGCCTTAACATTGGATCCCTGAGCTATGTTCCGGCAGAACTTGTCGTTTGTCAGTTGCCCTTGTGTACTTTTTTCTACTCTTTCTCTCTGTGTCCTCGGCTTTTATTGCATTTCGGTGTTATATTCCATTTGAGTGGAAGAAATAAAATCCTGAGCACGTTTATCCTTGTTGTGTGAACATAACACTTTCATCCGATTGTTGTTTACCGGCAGAAATGTTGAAAGCAAAGCAAACAGCCGTAATAGTAATATTATCGCATAAGGACGATGAGATTCCTTGATGCTGTAATAGGCGTCTGATTGATATACATGTCAAAGGCTCGATAAACTGTCACTAGAAGCCAACAAGTGCAACACGTTTTCCACACTTCCCGACGGTTAAGTTCAGTTTCATTATCTTCCAGTTCACATTGTATGTGTCGCCAGAACGACCTGATGATAACAAGTGCAACGTCTCACTCCTTCCTAGCGTCAGACTTATGTAATGGAAACACAATACACATAATAACTCCCTCTGCACTACACCTACTATACATTCGTGTATGCTTGGGCTTGTATGGCGGATACAACGCGTCAGCAAATGTTTCCTGTTTTCATATCACATCCGCACTGCTACCTTCCCAAGTGTAGACTTTAGTTTACAGTCCATAGTCTGTAGTCTGGGAGGAAAACCAAACATGATGGCTAGGCGCGCAACCAAATGGAAGTGATCCACTTTATATGCATGTAGCAATGACGATATCCTGTGTATGTAGTACATACGTGTCACTACCAAAAGTCACAAAGGATACCTAGCTACATGGTTGCTTATACCCCCTTACGATGGTTCCTTTTCGTTTTTGTTTTTCAGCGACTGAAAGGGAACTTCTTTCTGTTGTCGATTGCGTCACGTCTGGTGCTTTGATTCGACTGCGAGTTAAAGGACTAAGCCGGTTCCGAATCCCAAAAAAAACACATTTACATCCAAATCTTGCCCCTTACCAGAGGAGGAAGGATAAGATGGATTGTTTTATTATAAAACGTTTTGACGTTTATTTGAATTTAGTTTGACGTTTATTTGGCGTTTTGGTTTTAATTTTGTTTGCAAACATGTCACCGAAGTACAGTACAGCTAGGACAAATTGTACACGACCACTGGCTCCGGGACTAGATGGTAGACGAACGTTGACAGCGACAGCGCTAAGAGGGAGTGCAGTAATGGTTATAAGGTAGCAGCAGTTGGTGGATGACGTTTTGTGATGTTTTACATGTTGAGGTACCAAATGCAATAAACGAAATTGTTTTGATGTTGGTTTTCGAGAGTTCTATCGAAGTGTGGGACTTTCAACCTCATAGGGGGTGTTGTTCCTATTTGAGGGAGAATTACTGTTTTTTTTTGTTTAATAGTAGCTTATACAGTATGAAGTAAGGATATAGAAAACGGGTTATCGTCACAGGGCCTTTAATAATAATACATTTCTGAGCCATTTTGCCAGCCAAAGAAGTGAGTACTTAAAGCCGGAAAATCACAGAGAAAGAAGCTCTTCCAAAGTTCCGAGGCTTTTCACCTTGCAGCAGACCTTTTAGTGGCTTAGGGCTTTGTCGACCCCATATAAAGTGAATTCTGTCTTAATAATCGAGCTGTGCAAGATGACTTCACTTCAAAATTCAGACTTCATGTGTCCATTTCCAATCTAACACTTTAATGACATGGAAACAAACAAAGTTACTGTGAACTACAACCAACGCGACAAATTGAGTCGAATCTGTCGAATCTGTCGAATCCTACCTAGGACAACCACCTCCGGAGAATAGTGAACGAACATCTTCGAGAAAAATCATCTGTACCCTGTCAAGGTTGTGTGACAATCACCATAGAGCATAACTCTTGAACCTGCACGATTTCTATAAAAAAAAAAAAAAAACAATGAAAAAAGATTCAGGCGGGGCGAAGCATTGTCATATGGTTTCTTGAGCAACACCGTTGCCTTGAATGCCTTTTTTTAAGACGGCCCATTTGCTTGCGCACGCAGGTGACATTGACATGATTGCAAGGTTACACCAAAACGTCGATTTCGTTTTCGGGATATTCAAGTAGAAGTGGCAAAGCGGCATTGCTTCTTTGAATTCGAGTCTTTAGAAGAACCTAATGAGAAATAAAGCCAACGTAACTCTATTAAATGTTGATCTTCCCACCCTATCTATCCCTCCCTTGGAGGAAAATTCAAAACTGATCCTGTCGTTGGTTAGGAGAGTGAAGCAGAAGATGGAACCATGAAATATATGGGCTGCACATCGACATAGGCTTAGTCAGACATCATCATCATCAACTATGTAGACTAAAAAATCTTCGATTCCAATCCACAAGGACGTAGCGCATGCGCTACTCTGTAGGAAACTGGCTAAAGATCGATCGGTTGGAGAGGCTTATCGGAATAGCGGAGAACAGAGAAGCAGGAACTTTTCTATAATCTGATCATCTTATGTAATTATTTTATATTTTAAACTCTGGAGATCATAGCTCTGAAACGGCATTGAACAACTTTGGAAAAGTTGGGTCAGCTTGTTTAGGACGAATCATTGTATGTCCTTTGTACTTATAATTTCGACAGAATGCCCCTAGAGGTAGTAATTGGTTCACAACGCTGCTTCTAAATAATTCTCATTTTGGATTACCTATTGCTGACAAATAGTCGCTAAATTCGGTTGTTTTTATGGTGGCTTGGATCACTTCACTTTAATAACGTCCTTAATATGGGCTTCTGTATTTAAAGCTATACAAGCAATACAAATGCCTTTAAAAAAGAGTTATGGAGAAAGCCAAATATGATTCACATCCTATTCCACAAGTGTTATGAGATCACATAGACTTGCCTAACGAATTGGTCAGCTTTGATGGCATCATACAAGTATTCGCAATTGCTAATGGAACTCTCTCATTAGTATGCAATTAGAGTCTTTTGATAAAATTCCGTGAATACGAAACGCCTAACTTATTCAATTGCTTCCTTCATTGGCAAAGTAGGGTGAACGAGTGAATCTATTAGAAGGGCCACTCATTTGATGTGTAACTATCTACGGTTTATTGGTGTGAGGTGGCTTTCGCAGGAATAGTTATTTTACCCATGAGCAATAGGTGGTGCTATACAAAATCAGATTCGTTGGAGCAGACTAATATTCATTAAATATTTATTTTGGTCGTCAACTACTGTAGAATACGATTCTCTATTGTCCAAGTTCAAATGTATCCTATCCCATCTATCTGTCCTGATTAAACTGACTCCCAACTGATTCAGCGGAAGACAAGCCAGCTAAAAAATGCTGTGAAAATGGCTAAAAAGGAGAAAACCGACAATCCACTGCTTGGCTTATCATGTCACTTAAAAAAGGATATGAATGCCTAATCGCATTCAGCCAAAACTTAGATCAATTAATACTAAATGCAAGCCGGTTGGAAAACTATCAAATATGACTAACAATTCTATTCTCTTTCGATCATATAACCAGTCAAACTTGGTCACTTGGGGCTTCAATTGACCGAGGATAATACTTTCTATAAATTGTCCATATTTGATTTTAGCCTAAGCCTACTTGCAAGTCTAGCCTTGACCATCATATTAAATAAGTCTTTAGCTTGAGGTGACTTTCTGAATTACTAAAATGATTGTTTTATCACTCTAATCCATAAATCTAGAACAAGGAGAGCTATGGCAAACTACAGACATATAGTCAAGTTCCAACTAATTCTAACATTATTTGATGCTATGGCAAAGAGAACAAATATGAGCGGAGGTTCGAAATCATGTTGCCAAGTTTTGACATGAATTGTCCCACATTATGGAAACTCTTCTTTAAGTTCTCTCGATTAGCATGAACCTCTCTAGTGGTTTGGCCAAGTTCATGACAATCGCCCTCTACTGAAGTTGCAAATTCTCGCTGGTTTTTTAATATAATTTTTACTTACTCTATTAACAATTTTTACGGGGGTGCCGCAAAGTTGTCACCTTGGTCCTTTTCTCTTTCTCCTTTTTGGAAAAGGCCCAACTCTTTGCATGTTTCTTGCCGTAAACGCCTTTTGTACCATGATGACTCATTCTCTTTTAAATCAGTGTAATTTGTGGAAGACGCTGCAGGCCCCTATTGTAAGTTTTCAGAATTAGTGGAGTCTTAATGGCTCGTACTTATATATACTTTTCTCAAGGGTTTTACTACATATGTAGTATGGGTTTAGGATAAGTAAGAGTGCCCTAAAAAAAGTTCCTTGGCAAAGAGATTTAGGGTTCTGATGCCCAATCGTTTCGAGGGCTTGCTCTAGGATTTTTGACATTATAACATGTGGAGGATTTTTCTTCCGAAAGATAAAAGGGCTCTGTTGTTTAATCCTGATTTGAATAGATTTTCTCAATCACTCCCTTTCGCATTGGATATTATTTCTGAGCTCCGTTATGGGTTGCTGGCACCAATGTAATCGTATTAAAAGAAATTTAGCGGCGTGATTGAGGGGCCCATTGGTACAGACCAACTATTGCCGAACTTCAATAGATCAATCGTTTGACCAACTGTGTGGTATGTGACGGTATGTCTTTGGAATTACATATCACTGATGTCAAAACCATAAAATTCCTGCCAAAAATAGTCTTCCAACATGGTACGATAGGGAACTCCATTGACCATAATATGACGATCATGTTCATCGACAAAAAAACATGCGGTCCAATCACACATCTCACATGACATCCACACGGTCACTTTCAGTGGATGCAATGAAGCCTATTCAAGCATATGTGGGTTTCCTGTAATATGCATACCTACTTCGCTTATTGTAAAAGCCATTTATGAGCTATATTGCTAAAGATGATTTTTTGTTGCATTCAAATGATCAATATCTTCGGCTCTTGAATTTAGTATATAAGCTAAGATCCAACCCAATACTCGCCTGAGAGATGAGGGATCTACTGATTTAGCTCATTTTGAAGGGAAGCTCCTATGGCCACGATATTTTCGGTATTTCGATTGGTGCGTTTTCTCACTGGCACAGGATCATTTAATAGTTAATACGTTGAATTTATTCACTAAAGGACGCACAGACCTTTGTTCATGGTCGATTGCCATTACCGAAAATTGGAGTAAAGGCTCTTAAAGTTGCGACTGCAGACTCGGAATTTCGGTAGTGACTTCAAAGCTTTACTGATTTGATTTGATTTGACGCCCCCATAGGGGCACTTTATTAGCTTAATGCAAGCCTTAACAAAAATCTGATAACTTAACTATAACTTATTAACTAGGTGGCGGCGTGGAGACGATTAAGGAGAGTGAGAAGGGTGGTGGTATAGCGCAATTCTAAGGCTGGACTTATTAAGGTGAAGGTCGAAAAGATTGGTGTTAGCTTTTCGAAGCATTCTGGACATTGGTTCATGGTAGCCATAATTTGTGCGGTGAGTGCTTATACGGAAAAGGGGTGTGGACCGAAGGTTACGCGGGTTGGTGTTAAGGGGAATCATGTGTAATAATGAAGGGCTGTCAATGTTACCACTGAGAGGGTCATGGATAAATAGAATGTCTGCAACATCACGTCGTTCTTTAAGGGGTTGGAGGTTGATTAATTTTAAGCGATCCGTATAAGGTGGTAAATTAAGGGGGTCGGCCCAAGGAAGGCCACGAAGGGCAAAACGGATAAACCTGCGTTGAATGGATTCAATACGCGTAGTATGGGATTCATAAGAGGGGGACCAGACTTGGCTAGCATATTCGAGAAGGGGCCTAACGAAAGTGATGTATAATGATTTCGTAACGTAAGTATTCGAGAATTCTTTGGACCAACGTTTCACGAAACCGAGGGCAGAGTTAGCACGTTTGATAATATTGTCGATATGGAGGCGAAAGTTGAGTTCACGGTCACAAATAACCCCTAGGTCAACCAAGAAGTTGACAGGAGGAACGGTTTCATTACGAATAATGTAGGTTCTAGGTGGTGAGGAAGAGCGTTTGCGGGAGTAAGTGATGGTTTGGCATTTACTGATATTGAGCTCGAGATGATTTTTTTGACACCAAGTAGTGAACCTGTTAAGGTCCAATTGGAGAGAGCAGGAGTCGACAGGGGAAGATATGTGTTTAAATATTTTCATATCATCAGCATATATGGAGAGCTGAGAGTTCAGAATAACGCTGTCGACATCATTAATGGTTAGAATAAATATCAGTGGACCGAGATGACTACCTTGCGGGACACCGGAGGTAGCGTTAATTGGATCAGAAATAGAAGATCTGAAGATAACGTTATATTGACGATCTTCGAGATAAGATTTGATCCATGAGATAAAACCGGGAGAGAAACCGAGGGCAGTGAGCTTGAGGAGAATAATTTGGTGAGACATTTTGTCAAAGGCTTTGCTGAAGTCAGTGGCGACAACGTCTACTTCTTTGCCAGCTTCGAGTGCACACAAACATTGTGAAACAAACTCGACTAGATTAGTGGTTGTCGATCGACCTTTTAGGAACCCATGTTGGTTAGGAGAAAATATGGGTTTGCAGTGAAAGAATAGTGCATCATAAACGATGCTCTCGAAAAGTTTGGGTGCGCATGAGAGCTTGGCAATGGGACGATAGTTGGACACATCATTTTTCAGTCCTTTTTTGTGGACTGGAATGATATAAGCATATTTCCAAAGCTTAGGAAAAAGTCCTTGAGAGATAGAGCTTTGAAATAGAGCAGTAAGGGGTAAAATAAGATGGTTCGCGCACTTTTTTAATACTATGGCAAGCAGACAGTCGGGACCGGGAGAGTAGTCGTCCTTTAAGTTCCGTATTTTTTCGGCGATTAGGTCGGGAGTGATGTTCAATGAAACAAGAGATGTCTGGGGGCAGTTTTTCAAATATCGAAAATAGTCGTGATCGGGTTGAAGATCTTGGTCAGTGAATGATTGGCTGAAGAAATGAGCAAAGAAATTGGCGATTACTTCGGATTCGTTGGAAGAGTTACTGAGATAGTTAAGTGTAGTGGGGTAGCTATCGGTTTTTCTTTTTGTATTAATGAAGTGGTAGAAACACTTGGGGTCAGAGATAAGGGAGGATTGCATTCTGTTCAAGTATCGGAGGTAGAGTGATTCACATAGCTGTGCAAATTTAGTGTAGGACTGCATGTAATTAGAAAGGTCTGATGCAGAGGAGGATCTAAGATAGGCGTGCCAATTTTTGTTTCTTTTATTGCGCAAAGAGCGTAGTTCCTTGGTATACCAGGGCGGAGATGAGGTGTAATTCTTTTTTGGTGAGTATGGGACTGAAAGAATGAAGCAGCTCAGGATTTTGGTGTAAAATAGCGCAAGGGTTTCGTTTAGGGATATATGTGAGTTAGGGTTAAGGAGGAAGTTAAAATTAACATTGTTGAGCAGATTATTTAGTTTCGCGAAGTCAGCTTTGCGGAAATTGAAACAGTACGTATTTTCGGAGGGAAGGATAGTGAGTTTGGTCTCGAGTGAAAGAGTTACCGATAGAGGTGGATGAAGGCGCTCGTTCATCAGTTTCGCTATGATAAAAATGCGAACCTTGAATGTAGTTTTGACATTGACAGACCATAAATCAAGATTAGGTATGCGTTTTTATTGGAATACGAAATTGTCATGTCGCTATTGAAAACACTTTATTTATCACTTTCGCATGGTTTAGAGTTCTCTTCAAAAAAAAAAAGCACTAGATGTCTAGAGATGTGGTTTTATTCGAATACTTCAATCTATAATAGTGCTAGTCTAAAAAACGACGTGAAAGTCTGTATAAATAAAAAAAAAATTCCCTGACGTATGAGCCCCTGGATCGCATCGTCTCTGAGCACATTTCCTGGCAACTTTATCAGAATCTGCTTACAAAGGCATTATACTCACATGAGATAGTGCTTTCATACTGAAATTCATCTTGCATTTTTGTTATATGTACATATATCAACGAAAAGCAAAATTTCCTGTGAATTATAAACCCAAATAAATAATCATCCGTAGTTTTGCAACAGGTTTTTTACCCTTGTTCGTGGAAGCGTGGTTATTCAAACATCATCCTTTGGGGGGCACTTTTCCATTGCGAATGTTGCCCAGATGGCATCTTATTTTCCCGAATTTCCTTCATCGAACTAGTCTACATGGTTTTTATTGGATTTCTTATGTCCACCGTACATATTGAAGAGCATCAATTGCTCGGTCTTGTCAAACAGCATCAGCAGTACATCAAGCTTTTGTGAATATCTTATCTTGTCTCTATAAACCCATTAAAGAGTTTGCTATACCCCGACCCACCTACATACTGATGCAGTTAGTCCCGAAAAAGCCAAACGTCATGCTCTTTCTTCCTGTTTTCCATTTATCCGTAAAAGTTCCTGCTTCGCTTTAAATCAAATTTAGTGCAACCTTTTCGGAATCAAATTTAAGACAAAACTCAATTATCCACCAGGACAGGCATATATAGTCCATATACCCATACCTTCTAGGAAAGCCCTCTCAGGCCATGGGCTCGCATCACAACTGGCGAGGAAAAGTGTGCAATTTAATTTCGATAAACATGTGATACCCATGAACGTTAAAATTTGCAAAATCCAGAATAATTATTAATTGCCTTCGAGAAGCTGGGCATAGACCATACCTACTCATATGACCAAGGTTGTTAGAACCGCCCGTGCATATGTATGTGTTTGTGTGAAACCTAAGGAGATGAAGGCGATACCGACCGCTTCTGCATTCCGAGCGATTACATTCTGCAATGTGCACACTAAATCAAACTTATTGGATGACCAAACCAAGCCGAACGAAATCAACACGCAGTGGAGAGAGAGAGAGAGAGATGATATCTGTGTATCGTGGGTGGGAGGGATAGAAGAGAATTCCTATCTGACCGTTCATGGGAAGACGATAGTGTTTTGTGTACAAGGATGTATACTATGAAACGGAAGTAATGGCTGAGAATAGGAAAATAAACTAGAGAAGGACTGCTATCATCCTGGCAACTACTGTTACTAAACTCTTAATTAAATTTATTCTGTTTACCTAAGTGAAATCCGACAATTTGGCAAATTTTGTAGATTTATGAAAGTCCAGTGCTATTTCACGGGAATGTTCTTCATGTTTTCGTACTACGATACGGGTGGCGGGTGAGATGAATGGAATTATGCTTAACTAAACAGATTATTTCTGGAAGGACAGTAGGAAAAGCAGTAGGATTAGGTCGAAATTGCACATCATATTTTGATTAAGGTCCTTTTCTTGGAAGTGGTCCGATTTCAGGGGTTGAGGTTGAGATGGAGTTTATTTATAGATTCCTGCCTCCTGATTGAACAGAAGGAGGTTATATTTAAATAATTTGAATTTATGGTCTTTATGCGAAATATTGAAGATTGTGGACATTTGTCAGAAGGGGTAACGTCTTTCCTAACAGGTGAAAGGTCGGGCGCAGCTGGCGAGTCTGGGCAAATGGCTTTCGAATTTTTTTTAAGTATTGTAACAACGTCCTAGATGTGTCAAACTTGTGCCACAAAAGAAAGCTAACGCGCAACCATTATTATGGCCAGTCAGGATCCCAAGGACTATTGGTTAGTCACTAGGCTGAACCCTTTACTATTATCGTGATATACAATATAAGTCTTCCGAAATGCAAGTCTATGATAACCGAATGCTCTGGAAAATACATGATACCAATAATAAATGGGGAAATGGGGAATTTTTAACAACCATCGATTGCGGAAAGACACGGGTAAGGTCTGATAATAAGGGTGGAATCGGCTTCCATGATTTGATATTGTAATTTTTGCTCCAGCTAAATGATGCCTGGAAATCACTATTGACTATCACTTATGTTAATAGTTAACCGCGTTCGAGAGCAAAATGTAACATTAATAAAAAAACCTTCAATCGTTGAGGGTGTGTTCAAAAAGTAACAGGAATTTTGTAACATCCCTGGTTGTGTTAGACTGATCGGCGTAATTTTTCGTAGGTACATTAGTTGGGGAGTCTAAAAACCATTGGTACCAATTTGCATCCAGTAAAATACGGATAAATAAAATGAAACCAATAATTCTTGTTATTTTCTGAACATACCATTCCATTCCTATTCTACAAGGCAGTTGTCCTACTGTATTGGTTATCTCTTTATTCTAATCAGAAGCATCTTTGCCATGTTGTGCTGACATCTGCAGATGATACAGAACCATCGATTTAGGACTTTACATTTCCGTTTGGTTGAAACATGCTTCTACCCAGCTAATAAATAACATCAAGGCATTAAGTATGTATTAACTTCCAGCTTAAAAACAATCTAAATTATTCCACTGTGTAGGGCGCTCTTCCGTGCCCTGAACGAGTCATATATCATAGTACATCATAGCCCAGCACCCATCTGTTCTGAACCATACCTTCCGACATGTCCAATGTACATAGATTAAGTTGATTGTAATTCACCCAGATGCTCCGTATAGAGATCCATACGCAATTGAGTTCAACTCGATAAATTGCGGTCATCTCCTTGCCTGGCTTTCAATACTATACAATTTCCCTCTCTAATACTTCCGCTAATTCCAAAAGCAATTTATCACCCACCCGCAGCTTCTCAATTGAATCGTACAATACATAAATACAATTCTTGCATGCGCAAGCCCATTGTCCTCTTCCTGTGCGTCTCGATGGTCCATTGGAGCTCTTCAGCTGCTGGCAAACATCCGGGCTTCCGGCTTAATTTTTGTTTCCCCTTCCAACTCCCTGCGCTCCCGAATACGCTAAAGATCCACACAACTATCCATCCATTTAACTTACTCGTACAGTAATATTGTTGTTGGATGCGTGCGATTGTCCATCGTTACACGAATCAACATAGCCATCTCCCGAGATCATCGAGGGGCAGGAGAAGATCGAACGGAAAGAAGGAAAAACTCATTCAAATTGAAACAAATTGGAACAATGACGTGTAATTAAGAACTTTATTCACGTTCTGCCGAGTGACACTACGTCGCGGTGATAGTATGCGAGTACTTGCCTGCTCGCCGTCCATCTACTCGACGCGCTCTCAATTGCGTGCGAGCACTGATGGTCAAGCGAACGTGCATGCTTACTTGCCTCGTATGTCCCAAATGCAATTCAACAGCTCGAACCGTATATGCAAGTATGCCCAATTGGGTCCAAGTATCCCTGAACGGACGTGCGTCCATCTATACCCCCCTTGGATACAATGTAATTTTAAAGTGTCACCATAGCAATTGCTGCATTCGCTTGCCTCTCGTCGAGTTGCTTTATTATTCCATATGCATTCGTTCCAAGCTGGCTGCGACGCGAGATGAGATAATCCAAACCAAATGGAGTTTGACGGGCAAATTATGACAAACGCACAATCAGGCCACCAAACAAACAAATGAACGCATGTGACCGCGCTATAGTGCTGACCCATATCCGCGTAATGCATGCGCCAAACATTGCTGAAAGGAATCAAACGAAATCAAATGACGTTTCCCACATTCATTGGCGTGCGCGCTCCTACTCCAGATGCATCACGCAGTGGATGTGTCAAAAAAATATCTACGATATCAATCACAGTAACATGATTGTGTCAGTGTCATGAGTCGTACTATGTGGCCGAGGGGCACTTGAAGGTTTCCTCCTTTCTGGCTTGATTCCAACCAAATGTACTTAAAGAACACACAAGTCGGGCAAGTGAAGCAGGAGGGAGGGATATTGCAGAAGACGATGACGGAGGAGGGAAATAGTTTTTTTTATTTTTCACTTTTCGAGTGGCCTCTTCCAAGAATCATGGTGAATGACATGCATTGTGCTGAGTAAGTTGTCATAATAATAACGGTCTTGAGATGTAATTAAACGGCCTGCGGGTAGACATGTGAAAATTTCGTCTCATTACTTTCTGGCTCTATTGTTCACCAAGTGGATTAGGTTGTGTTGGAGAGAAAAAAGTATGAAGAGCTGGAATCCCCTTAGGTACCACTGGCCTTCGAATGGTCGGTGACAGTATGAATGCGAATGCGGTTTCGAGTGGTAATGTGACCATCTAATGACCCTTGAATGACATTTCGGAAAGAAAGCCGGAAGTGTTATTTGTTTATTACGAATTCGTGAAACGAAGTGATTTTGCTCTGTCGCTCTTTATGGAAAGAGCTTTTGTGAAGACTTGGAGACTTGGAAATACATATATGAGAAACTGTAGTTGCCGTAATTCTGTCTCTATATTCATGCCGGCCAACATCTGCATATTAAAGACTTATTGCGTCTGTCAATCAAACATCGTTGTTGAGAGGTCTCTTTAAACGGTTTGGTTTCAGAATGATGCAGTGACTTTGATTATTATTATTAAAGATCAATTGGAGTTCCTAAAAACCAGAGCCTCGTTGACAATCCTTCGCCTAGCACCCCTGTCCTGGATGTGTTCCTTCCATATTTCGCTGTTCTGTTTGATGTCTTCTAGGTCTATTTTTATATTTTACTCCTATCTACGGCGTGGCCCTCCTGGAAGTCTTTTTCCTACGGGTTTTTCACTCATTTTTCGTTTGACTGCGTCCACTGTCCATTTGTTCTAGCCCATTTTGGGAAAAATGCGTGGGGCTGATTATCTCGAGTTCTTGATTGTGTAATTTTTCCATTCACCTGTTTCGTCATCCTGTTGTCCGCCATAGAACTCGTTTTCAAAACCTCGAAATTTCTTTTGCTCCTTCTGAGTCAAAGACCATGTTCCACAATTGTAAAATATCACTGGCTTGAGTACGGTTTTATAAATTTCGATTTTTAAAAAGATATGAAGAAGCACGTGTTAACCATATTCCACATTTTATTTATTTCGATCTTTATGTCGCTTTCGGAGTCCGTTTCCCAGAAGTCTCTTGAAGCTTATATTTCCTTATTGATGGAGTTTTTTCCCCAGGGATAGTTTCATTGTTCCATATAGACGTGATGAGCCCATGTAACTTCTCTGTTAATATTTTTCCTGCATATTTTATTAATGCCGATGGATCAGATCGATTCCAGCGGCCTTATTCTAGATCTATGGATTGCTTCTTTTATTTCCTTGATTGTTGGCAGTTATTCCTGAACCTCTGATGTGTGGATACCACACCGTTTTTTATTCCTGCTGCATCTTCATGTACATTACGCAAGTCATCGAAATATCTCCTCCAATTGGCTGCAACTCTTTCGTTGTCCGAAATGAGCTCTCCATTAAAGTTTCGTATATGTCGTGACCTTGTCTGGTATTCTTTTCGTTCAGCGTTTATCCCTGCCTCATAGGGCTAGGCAAGGGTTCTTTAAATATAAGGTGACTTTTGTTCAAAAAATAAGGTGACTTTTGTTCAAAAAATAAGGTGACTTTTGTTCAAAAAAATAAGGTGACTTTTTTGTTCAAAAAAATAAGGTGACTTTTGTTCAAAAAATAAGGTGACATTTGTTCAAAAAATAAGGTGACTTTTTAAATCTCGCCAGCTTAAGTGCATTTGATTCCCGATTTTTTATCTGGTTATGTTAGTGTACATATCCACTAACATATGTTGACATTGTCAGCCAATTCGGATGTTTAGTTTGCTTTTCCCAGTTATATGTAAGTTTAGATGTGTTTCGGTGTGCTTGGATCAGACAATCTGTATTCAATTTTGCGTTCTTGAAATGTTCTCTGTGGTATATGGAGAGTCTACCCTGAACACAAAAAAAAAAAACAAAACGTTATATTTTGATGCAGAAGGCGGGGAAGATGGTAATGTCGCCCTAGCTCGTCAACAACGGTCGAAAACGTTGAAGCAGTGAAAAAAAATGCTATAGAGAATCGTCGAATCATTATCTTAGAAGCGGCTGAGGATGTTATCATATCGGCTAGCTCATGCCATGAAATTTTTTTCAGATATGTTGGCCATGAAACGTTGGTCGGAGGAACTTGTTCGGAAATTGGTAAATTTTGACCAGAAACCCCGTCGCATGAGCATCATTTAGGAGCTGTGTCGGGATGTGAATGATGACCCCGATTTGCTGAAAAGGGTCATCACTAGTTGCAACGGTTGTGATGTCGAAAGCAAAGCCATCATCCTAGTGGAAGCGACTAGAAAGCATGCCAAGTTCCAAGATATGAAAGTTTTCTCACTCACTGGTTTCTTCGATTATAATGGAGTGGTTCAAAATGACTTTGCCAAAAGGCCGTGCGTTTTGAGCTTTAAACAGTAAAATCACTTCGAATACCAAGAAAAAAAGTTTTGCTAGTATCGTATCGTGATATATTTATAATTTTGGTGACTTGGCTGCGGGGTTCGAACCTCGTGTCATCGCCATCAGAAGCCAATATCATCCTCGAAGCCACTGTGCTCCGCGCGTTTCCTTTCTAAGACAACATGTTATAGTTTTTGTGAGCTCCATGATTTAGTATGTAGTGTCCCCATAGATGACGCTCTAAGACAGAACGAAATATTATGGACATTTTTCCATTATTTTGCATTGGTTTATAATTCGCAGTAAATCGGTATTTTTGGTATTGCAGTGTAATAATGTAAGTTGAATGGCTCTGAATGCAATGGAGGGTCGTTTCATTCAAATGAAAAATGTTCAATAAAGTCCTTAAGTAAAATGCCCAGTGAAACCTCTGCCACAGACCCCTCTTAGTCGGTCACAATGTCGTTTATTTGGAGACATCCCCTCAATCGGGCGTGCATGCTACCTTTGGGGAATACGAGTACAAATTACCCGACGGGGTTGCAGTCAACACACAGCAAAGAGTCAAGGAGACAGGGAGAAGGTGTGAACCACTTAGCCTTATTAAACGAGGACCGACGATCCCGGTCCCTAATCATCTTTCCTGAATGGCTGGTTGCATGCAATGAATGAGCAATTGCTGCTCCCGGAGAATACCTACGTCCTACATATATTAATTTTGCGCTTCATGTGTCATCGTCGCCGCCAAAAGTTTTTTTTGTTTTATTTCGGATATTTGTTTCGAGGTTCGTTACGTACGAATGCTATTTGTCATCGGGCGGCTATTGTTGCAAGATATATTTGTTCGGCTCGTAAAGTTGCCAAAAATTCGGCAACATACATACATTCGTACACGAACGGCGGCTAATAGATACTACGCGTTCAACACCATTTCTCATTAGTTTAATTAATTAATGAATTAAACGTTCAGGAGCGAGTGGTTGTTGTTTGGGTCTTTAGGATGAGGTAAGTAAAGGCAATGGCCGCGGAGGTACACGATGACGTATTATCAGCGGGTGATTCGAAAATGCGAAGCGAGAGGATATCACTCTCATGGGACGTGGGTTAGAGAATTTCTTTCATTTCATTGTTACTACCGTGAACTACCACCTCCACCAGCGGCTCAATTGGATTGGAATAAATTATCCAGAGACTCGGGGAGGAAAGAGTCCACACGTTGGTGCGCGGCTTCCGTCTGCCTGCTTTGCAGTGACTTTGATGGACGTGGCAAGGCTGGTTTATTTATTTATCCTTAGGGCCATGATGTCATAGCAAAAAAAGATGAATGAAGATGGAGAGGAAAATATTTACAATGAAAGTGGCGGCCTGTCGAGGAGGAGCTGGCTGGCTATAGAGTTAGGCGAGTTAAGTGGGAAAGGATTGTTTGGATTGTAAGTAATTAGTAGATCAAAGGCGCAGTGGGTGGTCGAAATTCAGGAGTTAATCCAACGAATTGTATGGAGGGTTGGAGCTTATCTGGTTTAGGACTTCCGAAAGTGCTTACCGAAGCGAAACGTGCTATCTTCGTGCCTTGAATGCGGGGCTCATAATTATCGTTTGCAGAAGCTTAATTAGAATTATCTTTCCGAAAAAAATAAACAAGAAAGTACGAGTTATGGAGTCTGTCAAGAATATTTGTCAAATGAGCTGCGAGATTGTTGCGAAGTCTATTGGGCCGTCAGACGATAAATAATGACTGTCGAGAACACACTTTTTGGATTACGTTGATGTTGGTTATGATGGCTTTTGAGTAGTTTTTGAAAATTATGTAACGCCTGATTGAGTGTTCGCGTCATAAGTGCCCTACTCAAACCATAAAAGCGCTTTGTAGTGTTTTTGAAACATATTTAAGGCCTGTTGTGTTGATTGTGTTCAAAAATTGCAAATTGTTCTTTTAGGTTCTCAATCAAAAACAGTATACAACACCCTCTTAATAATTCTCTTGAATTGCTTGTGGGAATTCCATCCTCGCTTTGCAGGGGATTACTCAAAAATTTTGTCAACGGGGTACGTTAGTGATAGTAACTATTTAGAGCTCTGAACCTTGTATGGTGCCTTAGATGAAGCCTAGTGCCTTCTGAAAAAATTAATCTTACTTCACTTCATATACCTAGCTATGCAATGGAATAGGTTCAGTAGGTGACTTAGGATATCGTTGGACAGGAATACATGCCGCCTGTTGTGCCGTCAAATGGTGGTCTTCGAGAGCTAGGGTTTTTTCCACCATTAGAAAATAATTCTCGGCTTTTATCTCAAAATTTGGAAACATCATTGCAGATGAGACAGGGCAATGCACCGTGTTGCAGAACTCAATAGTGGGAGTAATGTAGTCTGTTTCAATCCTTTCGCCGGTAGGAGTAGAACTTTGCCGTGGTCATGCGGTCTGGGTGATCAGAAGTCCGCTCCTCAAGCCTGTTGGTAGTACAGGTTTCCGTGTATTTGGTGCAGATATCCAGGGGTAGCATATATCCAGGACGGTATCGTTCCCTACCGATCTTTGAAATTTATTTGTTCCGTCTACGTTATAAGCTTTGCTTAGGCTGCTTACTAGACTGGCCGAGGATAAATGGGGCGGACAACGGTTTTATACACAGATTCAACGTAGCCTTGAGTCCCTACCTTTAACTACCTTTAACTGAAAGCTTTACGAAAGGTTGAAAATCTTCGTTTGCTTTTCCAAATTGGTTTTTTGTACTGATGCTGATAGCCGTATGTCTCGCTATTGCAGTAAAATAAATAAAAATATTGAAAGGTGACTTCTCTATTTAAACCTGTGATCGATATCGATTCGAAAAAATATTTTTTTTATAGGTTGATATGTTGCTTGCATTGTCACTGATGCCTGTGCCAAGTTCCATGCCTTTATCTCCATTGATTTCATAGTAATGCTTGTGTTTTTTTAACGACTACAGGATTATCCAATTTTTGGTTCCCAAAATAATTTGGAATAATACAAATTCCTGACTTGGATTTCGATCAAATTTTTATTTCACTACTTATATTGGCTAAATCTTGCCATTTTAAATGGACTATAATTTCATTCAAATGTATTTCTTGGGAGTTCTTTCAATGGAGTTCTTTTCAGGGTTCAATTCTGCCAAGATAACTTTCGACGACTTTTTGATATACATATGTAGTACATATTGATCACTTCAAAATTTATACTCTTTGTGTGCATTTCCAATATAACATGGCATGGCATGGAAACAAAAATGTTACTGCGAACTACAACCAACCGCGACAAATTCAAACGAATCTCTCGAATCCTCTCAAGGACAACTACCCTCGGAGAGTAGTGAACGAACATCTTCGACACAAACCATCTGCACCCCGTCCAGGTTGTGTGGCAAACACCATAAGAGCCTAACTCTTGAACCTGCGCAAACCCTATAAAAAAATATCGATACTATCTGGGTTGTATAAAAATGCAGGTTCGATGGGAGAAATTATGTTTCCTTAAATAGGTTAGTAGATAGGCTGTCGAGTCTGCTTGATTTAGTAAAACAGGTTAGTGTATGATATTTAAACATGTTGTCGAGCGGTCAGCCGAAAATAGATTTTGGGAGTAGGCGGAGTTGTGTTCGCGTCTAGGGATATAAAAATGAATCGAGTAATATAATTCAAGACCATATTAAGCTTCATTTTTAATCTGGAGTCCATTATGCAGAAAAATTTCGTTGCCAAAGAATAAAATTGGTAGCAACACAGTTTTTGTGAGAATCATCTTCATTTTGATGGGTATATAACGTTGAGTATACTATAAGACTCGTATGGTCATCCCAGGCTAAGGTGCGCTTAAATGCTAGCGTTAAACTTCTTACAGTCTGAATATAGTTAACACTGTACAGCCCAAATTCCATGGAAGCAAGACTTTAGATATAACAAGTGACTTAAACTTACTGGCATTGACGTGAAAGTTGTTAGTTTTAGCCCAGCAATGTTCTACGACGTTGGATACTTCATTGACATACAGAAGAAACAGAATGGGACCTAGGATAGAACCCTGTGGTATACCTGTTTTCATGTTGTTGAAGCCAATTGATATGCAGGAGAAACAGAGTGGGACCTAGAATAGAACCCTGTGGTATATCTGTTTTCATATGAAAAGAGGGAGGCCTTTTGTCGCCTATGACCTCGGTCTGCACTCAGTTAGCAAGGTGTGAGAAAACCAGCCTTGTTGTTTGACGTGAGATAATTCAATAACTTGTTATAAAGAACAGAGTGATGGAAAATATCGAATCTCCCCTTTATCAAGGCCGTTTTAAAACTGCGTTTGGATCGAAAGTCTGATTAACATTAAACTAGTTTTCAATGGACAGATCTTTTAGTATTTGAGGCAGGATGTCCTTAACTTGGATAAGTAGGGCACAATTTCTATGGACCCATACTCAGTAAAGCTGCAGTTGGCTTTTTTGGGAACAGGGGATCTTCTTCTTTTTTTTTTAATAAATAGCGCATGCTAAAGGGTTGACGTATTCCCTTAAGTGAATTTCGTCAAGACACAATACGCACCGAATTTACATATAGAGGGAGAAAGGAAGAGGAGGTATCGGTGCGCAGTGGATTGTAATGTGTGGGAAATATTGGACTTTTTGCCATTGGTAGCCATTGGCTACCTCACTGGAGCATTGTTTGTTGAAATAGCGATAGAACAATTGCAGTGAGGAGACATTACGTTGATGTTCAAGCGAGCCAAGTGACTTCGCAATATGAAAGACTCCTATGTATAATCTTCATCGCCCGCTGTTAAATTGTATCTAGCAGGTGCAAAAAGGTCTTGGGAGTGCCAGACCAGTTTTAGCATTGTATTCAAGCTTCAAGGGTACATATAAGCTTTCTAGATTGAAGTCAAATCAGACAGGGTGAAATATTTCTTGCATCGCTTCGACATTTCTAGCCTCCTCGAATATGTGGTCATTTCAACTAAGTGTTCTATTAACGAACATATGTATCACAAGCGCCATTCATAGGTAACGTCTGATCATTCGGGGTTCGCTTAAGTGGCAGTGGACAGCATTGGGTTTTAGAAGCATTAAATTCCAATTTTAATTATGCTGTCTAGGTTAGAATTTAATGTGCTCAATATACAATATACATTGCCGTTGTCCACGAACGAACGAAGACGAAAAGCTAAAGGTACTGTCATCAGGGAAGGAGTGGATTGAATGAGAAGTAACGGCAGGAGATCATTTATAAAAGTGAGAAAGAGTATCGGTGACAAAACAGAGCCTTGAGGAACACCAGCATTTATTTGGTGAATTACGGATTTGATTGGTGAATTATTGGGGATTGCAGACGAGGCAGAATTCTTTATGTTCTTTACGAATTACCAAAAGTTTTTATTACATTTGAAACGTTGTAGCACGTTTAGCCTCAACTTTTGACCGTAAGAGAATTTCACACGTCGACTATCGAGGAATATTTTTAGTCCTTTTCCTTTCAGAGAGAAAAGTAGAAGTGATAAGAAAGCTGTTAAAAATATCCGTTCCATATTGTAGCGTAACAATGAAAAACAGCCTTAAGAACTTAGAGTTAATTCCATCTTGTCTACCAACTTGTTCAAATTTGTAGTCTAGGGCAGGATGGTATGTGTATGCACTTTTGCTACAAGGACCTCTTGTTGAAGGACATTTGTAGGTAAGGGAGAAGTGAAGATGGAGCTTAGAGCATCATAATTTATGTCTGATTATCGAAATTTTTACGAGAGTGCTTGCTCAGGGATCGTTTAGCGTAAAAACTTTTTTGGTATTTCGTAATTTTAAGATTACATTATTTTTCGGACAACGTTAGACGCCCTTGTTCTTTATTCAATTTTTAATATTATCCTTAATCCAGTTAGATAAGGGATTCCTAAGTTTTAATGACAAAAGCAGCTTAATTTGCTTGTTCCTAAATTTATCTAAATAATAAGATAAATCAAATCATGTTTCTAAAAAGCTGAGACTGGGTTAGAGTAGATTCAGAAGAGTCCTAGTGTTATTGGAGAAAGGCATGGACTTGGAGGAGTTTAAAGCCTACACAGCGAATTAGAGCTGATAAGTGTAGCAGATCGAGTATAAACAAGAACTGCAGTTGAGGTTTCCAAAAAGCAGAATATTGGGGATGTAAATTAACAAATATTAAAAAAAAGCAGAAATAGTCTTGAAAATGTGGCTCCCAATCGCCGATAAGATATAAAGGTTATTCGCTTCATAAAGCTTCGCGTGACTGGCTACTCACTAAACTAAACGGACCATTCCGGAGACACCATTTCGCTGTGTGCACTTAAGGCCGTTTCGAAAATCGAGCTTAACAACTGTTTCCACAATTGGGAAATAAACCTAAGTATTTTTGTTGGATTTGGATAACTTTCAAGCAGACGAAATGGATTCTAAAGAATAAACAAAATTGTAAAATCTACAATCTACCTTTCAATTTGATCACAGCAACATATACTACACCCACGACTGTTCCGTATTCATCACTTTCCTGCCTTTGTCTGCTGAATTCATTCAAAATATTCATAATATTGAAAGGTACATCTCCGATCTGCTTAGACATATGTAACATATCAGCCTCCTCACCGTCGAAACAGTAAAAGATTTTCGCCATTTTTTCCCCATTTCGCTCAATAATCAGATCATAAATGTCTTCCTATCCACTCCGGCACTCTATCGGACTGTCACGTCCCCGTCATCCTTTATCCACCAAACTTTCCCACGCCTTCATATAACTCCAGACAAATTGTGAATAACTCCAGCAATAAATCCGTAGGGCACTTTCGCCAACAATCCAGCGCTACAAGATACCAAGATAAAATCCGAAAATAAAAGCAATAAATGTTTTTTCCTCGCTTTCTTTCTCTTTTTCCAACACTTAAAACCACATCTAGGCAATGGTCCTTAAACTTTTCCTAATTGGCGGCACATCTGGCCCATCGACATCCTTTGTACTCGATAAGCGTTTTCAAGTTTTTTTTTCTGTCTTTCCTTCCCTTCGTCTTCCATTTTTCTTCGTTTGACTTTCTCCTTAGCACTCGTTGCCCAAACTATTTAAGTACCATAAAAAGAACAAATGATGGCCTTCGGTTGCTTTGTTTGTCTCCTGTTGTCTCCTTTGGTTATTGAGTCGCCGGCATACAAGTTGCGGTGCAGACAATAACTTTCACAAAATGTCAAAGTTTTATTTTTTGTTTTCCGTCCGCTAAAGGACGATACAGATACAGGCGAGATGAAGCAAAAAATTGGGAATATCGGAAAGTGCTCCTCCTATCTTGCGTCGGAGTAACGAAGGAAGGATGTCAAAATTGAGTTGGAGGAACTTTGATGGAGGTTTTCCAACCCCCAATGGTATCCATTTGCAAATCACCCCATGTACTCAACGCGGAAAAAAGAAGTGAGATGGAAATTCAAAGTCGTTGATATTGCCACCAATACCAAAGAATTTGCAGGGTAATGGTAGTGGGATTCGTGCATTCTTTCCTTGAGATGAATACGGAAAAGGGTTGACAGAGGAGTGAGTGTGGAATGGCGAAGAGATAATCGTGCAAATCACCAGCTCATGTTAATGGAGCCCTAATGTCAACCACCAAATCTCAGGATAGGGAACGAAAGTGATGGGTGATAGGTGTTCTTTCGGATGCTTGCGGGTAGACGGTGAATGGCGACGACGACGTGGTGGTGCTGAGACGTTTTTTTTTTTTTTTTGCAAGACCGTAAATGGCAACGGTAGTGTGTTTATGAGACGCACAGGAGCTAACGATTTTAATGGTGTCGTAAAGTAGATGTTAATGGTGATCATTCAGCAGAGGTATCAGGGCGTGTAAGTAGTACAGTGACTGCCCGAAAAATGTTTTAGCTATCAAATCCGCTTGGCTTAGAATCAGACGGAGTCTAGTTATAGGTCATCTCCCGCAGTGCTTTCAGCTTTAATTGACATTTTAGAACTGGAAGTTATGAGACTTTCCTTCACGAATATAAATATTTCACTTTACCACCTCGACGTGTGCACGTCCTTCTCAATCCTTTGTCAGTGGCTTTCACTTTTAATCTCTGTCTTGCACTCATGCACGCGTCTTGTCGTAGCTCCTTCCTTTACTCATTTTCAAATCAATTAAACTTTATGCGTCCCAAATTTGATTTTCCGCAGCCGCGCCCGAAATTGAATGAATTCCCCCAATCTGTCTCGTCGTCTCCCGAGGGTGTGCACACATACTTGGATGTACGACTATAAACCGCGCATTGCACATGAAATCGATCCGAGAGTCCAAACTTTTTCAATTACCACACGACAAAGTGTATCCACATCATCCCCTTGTCCCCGCTCACTCGACGTCGTATGGAACGACACTGCATCCACGAGAGGACGCAGTGACACACCATATTATATACTCGTACATGTATCTATTGGGGGATGTATCTACTGTAGCTGGGACACATGTTAAAAGCTAGTCATGTGCGTTTAATGGAATTTCCTTTGCCTCTCATGCAAAACTACATAAAACTCACCCTAGCGTGTCATATCACATGCCCACACACAGTCACACTCACGCGACGACGTCATGTGCCTCCCAAAGTCTGCCACCTCTTTTGCGACATGACACACTCTGGTGCGAACATAACACCATAACTCGAGTGATTGCGCTTGGATTTTTTCGTTTCTTCTTTTTGTTTCCTTTTTTTCTGCTCCTGCTCCTGCTCCTTTGCACAGTGAGTAACAGAATTACTGAAACGAATTACTTGTAATGCAATTCTTTTCCATTCGCATGGATATGTTCTCGGTTTTTACTTTACTTTTCGCACTTTGTTGCTTGTTGCTTCTTCTATGACTTTTTTTTCCATCACTGCTAGAGGGTTCGTGAGGCATTCAACATTGCGTCTTCTTTTTTCTTTTTTTTTTAATGGAGTTATGCAACAAACTTTAATCGAATTACTTCGGACAACGGATACGTACATTCAGTCAGATGCTCATAAGTAAGTTTGTGTTTTGCGGGCAATCGTTTCTCATATACAAACCTAAACTGAATTAAATCCAATTATGCGCGCTAAATTGGGCTATGAGCTGAAACGGATCTGATTCGCTCGCGTTGTGTTGTTATTGCATCTCGGCCACGAGGGGCAAGGTAATGAGATGGTGATCGTAAAGCTTTTTCGGAATAAATGGAAGTGTTTGGAAGTGGATTAGGACAAATTGATAAGTCGTAGAAGGTAAGTGGATTTTTATGTATAATAGGTCACAGTGTGCTTTTTTGTTTATGTGCTCGATACCGGCTTGTGAGAACCACTGTCCTCATCTTTCCTACTAGAAGATTGTGGCCTCACCATTTTTATAGTATGCAAAAGTCGTTCCAAAAAGGTTTTGAGATTAGAGATAGAGAATAGTCTTTCATACCACATTTTGAGTTTTTTTTTCTTCTTTCAATTGCTGCTTATTCGAAACATTTATTCAGTTTAAGTTAGACGTTAAGAATGGTGGCAAAATTAAGGTGGCTTCATTAAGGTTTTAGACTAAGTTAAAGATTGCAGGACAGTGTCGTTGGCTAAGATGTTGATTTGTTTGGAGTTTAGGTAAAAGTGCTTTTGGTGCGCTTTGACATTTTTTCGGATAACTTGAAGTGGACTTGTGACATGTGTTCCTAGTTTCTCCATCAAACCATATCAAGTGGATTTGATAAAACCTATCTATCAGGAGTAGTTTTTATTGTTCTTCTTACTTTAATTGGCGCTACATAATGTAAAAGACCTCTTAATCACTTCTTTCTTAGTGATTTATTACTTCCCATAGTTGAAAGGCTCCTAATACTTACTCACAACTCGGCAAACTTAATGGAGATTTTCTCAGGTATGTGTACAAAAGGAGTTTTGTCAGCACGCTGCTGAGAATAAAATACCACAAAACACGTTTTCGATGACTTGATTATTGCGGGGCTAAAACCGTATATCATGGCATCAGCGTCAGAAGCCAACACATAAAACTTTGAGCCACTCTGCCCGTCTATAATTGATTTCAGAGCTTTATTTTCAATGGAGGGTGACTGTTTGACTCAACTATTGTATAACTCCCGTTCATAAAGGGATGCAACCTTTATGCTTTATGGCATTGAGTCGATAAAAAAATTCCTTCGCTGTTGGAAATGCTTCTACATAGCCATAAATCTTGGTCAAGATGCTTCGTAGAAAGGTAAAGACTCAGTTTTCGATGCCATCGTTAAGGAGCTTTATTCTATTGATTGTTCGTTCCATATATCGCGTCGTCTACATGGATTTGTGAAAAGCATCTAAGGCTTTTGATCATATTCGATACAACATTTTACTTAAAAAGATTATTTTTAGGACTCCAGGATTGTCCATTCTGGTCCAATACCTTTTGCCGTCTTTCTAGCAGCATGGATTCACGTTCATAAAATATTTGTTCTTTGTTGGCAAAAAATTGATCCAGGTGATTCCTCATTTGAGGTAAAGGTTTTTATCATATCAAAAATGTTTTAAAGACTGAAAAAAAGAAGTGACTAGACGGTGTAGAGTATATGATGGGTGTGGCAGTACATCATATCCATGCTGTAAAAACGTTTGATGATTTACTAAACTTGTATGAAGTCTTGCTTTAATTTGGTAGAGCATTATACCTTTTTTATTGGTCAATTCAGATTTTCTTTTTTATTCAGGTTGTCCAGCTGTTGACAGTATACTTCAGAATTGATGTGTGTGTTGCCCGTTAGAAGCTTCCAAAAAACAATTCCTTTGAAATCTCACCAAAAGCATCACTTGTTGATGAAGTGCTTCGAGCCGGTACATCTTTTTACTCCATGACCTCTTGCGTTTGGTATTGTTGTAGACAACCTATTTCTCGACCCCAGTGATAATGCGCTTTAAAAATTGATCATCCTCCTTACGGAACATGACGAGCCTTGAGATTAAACCTAGGTTTTTCAAGTGATCATGAATGGTCGAATTCGGTTAATTAAACCTTTTAGCGATCTTACGAATTGTTATTCGCCGGCTAACTTAATTAATGCCTTTATTGTGTCTTCATCAGCCTCGACTGGGTTTTCAGAACATGGTACTTTAGCAAACCAGTTGTGGCGTTGGTGTTCTTTCAATACATCTCCATACCCATCGGATCATTTTTTTATTGTTTGGATAGCATTTTTACCTTTACGATAGCAAACAAGTAAATATGCTGAAAATGCTGCTTTTTAATTTAAATTTTTGACTCCGCACCAACCAGAACTACTGTGTAGAATATGCTGAACTTTTTCACAAGCAATAATATTCCAATATTTGTCGTATTGTAAACGGTAGCTTTTACGTAAAATTGGAGTAATCCTATAAATTGTAGGCTATCCTGGTGTTCCGCAAGGAAGCCATCTAGGTCCTCTCCTCTTTGCCCTTGTCTTGTATAAACTATATGTGTTAAATTCACGGTGATTTTAAGATCTTGAAATCTGCTTGATGTCGCAGATCCTCAAAACAACTTCGATAGAGTGATTTAATAATGACTTTATTGTATTATGGTGTAATACACAGTCATTCCAGACTGGCTTAAACTAACAGCCAATCGCAGTCATTTCTGATTCATCTATTGAATATTGTAGATACGTATTTCATTTATTTTCACACCGAAATTCGTAGCCTCCCCATTGTTCTGCCAATAGTTATGACATAATAACCAAACGTCCAATATGCCAGTCTGTCGGAAAATCGCCATGAAGCAAAGAGCAAATACTAAGTTTTGATTTAAGCTGGACATTCAAATCCATAAACAACGTTTACTGTCGTGAAGAGCTTCAAGACAACGAACGCTCATCGAAGACGAAAATTTCGAGGAATGAAGAAAACATTAAGAACATAAGAAAAAATTCTTCGCTCTGATCGTTGTGTGTCCGCGAGACTTATTGAAGAGACGAATGGCATTCTGAAAAGTCTGGTTTGGTGAGAAAGATCTGCGCGCAATTGGATCCAGATTCTCTTACGGAGGAGCAAAAAGACATGAGAGTGTGTCATTGGTAAGACATGAAATCTGCCATAAAGAAAGATCCTGCATTCGGGTCATCTATTATGACTGGCGATGAAACGGGCCACTGAACCAAAGACAGAGCAGAATCGTGTTAGACCGGAGTACAATGTAGTTCGTCGTGGGTTTTAGTTACATGACTATGCGCCGTCACCCAAAGCCTTAATTGTAGGCGAAGCTCGACCAACCGCCATACTAATCTATGTGGGTTCGATTTCTGTTTGTTTTCTGAACTCAAGCGTTGACATCTATAGTACGATTCCTACCATCCAGAAGGCTTCGATCGACATCAAGGTTATTCCTGCCCTCGAGTATCTCTTGATAAGCTTCATGATCACCTACCACGCTAAATTGACTCGAAGGGGGAATATTTTGAATAAATATGATGAAGGAAACCATTGCCAAGCGTCTTCTTTACATTGCATTGCCAAGCGTCTTCTTTACTTTATATCAGTCTTATCGGAAACAAGGCAAATTGTGTATAAGCAAAGCTCTGTGGAACCTACCCTAATTGTCGCCTTCAATTACATAATAAAAGATTAGTCCGTTTTCTTTTTAATTCTTATTCCCTTCAATCTTGATATGTATATGTCACTGTATTGTTCACGATTGGAATAATGTTGTTCTGTAAAGTACAAAATTGGAATATGTCGTTTTCCAACAAATGGCGTTGATGGTACAAGCTGCTCAATATTTCAGATCAGAAATATCACATGGTGAGCTTGTGCATCTGCGAATAACCTTTTTTCACCTTCGTATCGTATTGTGAGTGTCGTTGAAAAATGAATCGACCGCAATAATTCGAAAGCAATCATGTGCGTCCCGTGGTTATGAATTCACTTCGATGGCCAAACAAAACACAGCTCATGCTGTGTAGCTTGTGGAACCCGCTTGGCATGTTATGTTGTGAGTTATAAAAGGAGCACAATGAATAAACTTGAGCAAATCATTGGAGGAAAAAAAAGTGATTTTGCAACCCGACAACGCTCATCGACATGTGGCTCAAGTCGTTAAAACTCGGCAACACTGATATGGGGCGTACTAGCTGATAAGTCACATTCTCAAAAAATCACTTCCCCAACTACCACTTGTTGCGATCGATGATTCATGACCTGTCTGAGCAGCACTTTTGATTTCACCAAAAATTGGGTCGACTAGTGGATTACCTCAAAAGATCTGCAAGTTTTCCAACGCAGACATCGCATACTGTCAGAAAGATGAACGAGAATTGTTGTGAGGTTTAAATTTTTCATCATAGCGAACCACTTTTACCGAAGTAAAGGACGAAGGACCCATCTATATGTAACTGATAACAGGTTTGCTCAGGGTATGTACTCGTATATTGCCTCGAGGTCTCTGAGTTCTCCTAGACTGAATCCATTTGTGAAGCATTTCTATCGCTTCAAATTCTATTCAAATCAAATTCACCTTTCTTGTTTTCTTCAGCGATAAAGGCTGATGGCTCTTTTAACTTCAGCATCCGATTCAACATTCATTGGTGATATTGAGGACTATGTGTTACTAGTAAATCTTTGGAACTCAGACGAATGTACATTTTGGAATGGGTTTCATTGTCCATATTTTACGACGTTCGTAACCCCAACCGCCGTCAATTACAACTTTCAAATTTGAATAAATCAGTGGCAACCTTTTGCCAAGGATAACCGGGTGACTTATCAGCGGTTCGTGACTATTTATATAGTGTTGAACACTTTTTGGGAAAATTTCCGTTGACTTCTCAATACCTCTTGAATCCTTTAGACACCACATTTTTCTTTATGTTCATATTTTAGTCATGGTTATTCCCAAGGGTCCCTCATAAAGCTCCCGACTTTATTCATCAACAGAGTCTCCTTCAAGAGTGATAGATATATGTACATATTCCAACGCTTCTCTAATGTTTTGGTGCCCTTTTGCCGTTGCTGCGGTCCACTTGTGGCATGGTGCATTGTCTTTCTCTTCGTCATCTGTGATCCCTTTTCGCAATTTCTTCCTTCAAATACACCAATAACGTCATTTAGGTAATCGATGAATAAAATACCATGCGCATCCCAAAATATGGAAGCCAAGACATTACCAGCTGACATTTGCATTTTTGATCGCCTGAGTTCTTGTCTTTTGCGTTCCACTCAGGAGACTACTGATTGAAAAAATATTTTCTAACTAAAATATTAAAAACTAGAAATTGGGGTGATCGGAGCGTTAAGCACCATCCGTGTTGGTTCGGCGGCAAATGACTTCTCTATCATTTGTCTCCAAGGTGCAGAGTCCGTATTATACTTATGAAGCCATTGCTTTTCTATTTTTCCCATTAATAATCAGTGCTTTACCACCAAATTCAGATTTTTCCGTTGATCTAACAATTACAAAAGTAGCGTCAGTAGAATCATTATCATTTGTGAACTAAACGCCAGATTGTCATAAAACTTGTATTGTCTGAAAGTTGGTACTAGTATTGGTATGGATTTTTCAATAGTGGCGCCATCTATGGCATCCTACGAACTTCGATTTTATTGAGTGATGTGTTAGGTCTCCTAAGACACCTCTTTGATATGATCATTTTATTTCCTCCTAAAAGTACATCATGAAAAGTTGATATCTCGTCCAAAAAAAAAAGAGGCCTTGTGTCAGCTTTTAATTTGTTTCTTGCTTTATTTCAAAGAGGATGATAGTATTGTAAAGGGCATCGTGGGTTAGAGGTTGACCTGTCTGCTTCTAACGCCGATGGGGCTCGAACTAATCGAAGTACTAATAAAAACCATTTTAATCTACCTGTCTTGAAGAAGCTTTTAGAAAATCGCCTTCTGGAATCGCAAAAACACCTCCTCAATGGGAAAAATGAATCACCCACAACCTGAAGACGTAAGTGATTGAGAGGAGCTTCGGCTCAGATTCTCCACATTAAGATCTGCTAGTAGCACACAAGCAATCAAAGAAAACATTTAAGAAACGTAATAAGTCGCTGAGTTTGTAACCTCTCCGAATAAAAAGTTCTACAATTTTCAATATTTCCTACCCTATTCCCTATTATGATAGTCTAGAGTCTAAATAAGCTCCCATCATCAACCAGAAACCTTAGTCTCCCTTATCTGCTGACGAAAATGCCTTCGCTCTCAACAATGTTAGGTTTTTTTCATACTCTTACCCACAAGGGCGTACTTGTATGTTCCGTATCAGTGGATAAGGGTCCTGATCCGAAACATAAAGGTCATCATGGATTTTTTGTTAAAGGTTGTGGAATGTGTTAAACCATTCTGAACACACAATTTGTTCATAGCAGAGATATTCTTAAATTTATACGACTTGTGCGTCGTGAATTTAATGTAGGCTTTAATGCCCTCCTGATCACCCCTAAAGACGTCCTCTAAAGCTTAAAAGCCCACCAAACGGTTATACAATAACCTTCTTTCAACTTGTCCTCCCCTTGTAGACTGAAAATCCACAAAAGCCATTTTTTCCCATCAAACATGACGACATTGTCATCCTCGATAGGACATGTCGCCCTCCAATTTGTATCCCTTGCTTTTTCCTAACCCTTCGAAGAAGAAGTTGAACAACAACACCCTTCACCCCAAACCTGCTTACGAGCGAGCCTTTCGACGATTTTTGATGATACCAAAGGCGGAGAACGACGACAGGAGACAGCATCCTGTCAGTCCTCGTCGAACGTGGATGAAACGGAAGAAACTTTCCGAAATAATGTGTTTCCATATTAAACGGCATCATAAGCATAAACGCCTACTAGATACCGTCATGTGTATCTCCACGGAAGAATACTTCTCCTCGGATGGTTTAGTCAACGACCTGATGGCTTGGTTCATTCACCAGAGCAGTAGAAACGATGGCGTTTGGTTGACTGCTGGTTTATAGAACGAGGCAAGCATAGCTGAAATTTAATAATCCATTTAAAGAACGCCTTAAGTACTTGTTGGTGGCTAATGCCTGATGGTTTGATGGTTTCCTAACTCTACTGACTATGACTGTGTAAATACCCTGAGTCGTCATTGTCGTGCGCCTAAACGGTTTGTTTGCTAGTCTGATACCTACTCGCTTTCATACTACACGTGAGAACATCAATTAAACTTGTATTTCGTTTCCCACTTGTTCCGACTCGTCATGGTAGTTAGACGGCGCGGCGGAATGTAAGATCGTCGCCCGTAGCCCGTCCTCGTATTGGCAGTCATTCGCTTAGCTGGCCAAAAGGGGCGTGAATAATCATGCATCGACCCTAATAGCCCGTAACCATAATTACAATGCTCATACCTAGAAGGTATAGGCGCAGCTTTTTCTATGCTCACTATTCGTTCTCGACTCGCGTTGGATGATGTGAACCAATTATGGTTTCCCAGAATAAAAGTCTACGCCGCAGAGATGTCCACTAGCGTCGGTACATTGACCGATGTTGCGAGTGTCTTTGCGTGAACAACTGCACGTCTTGGCTTTTCCGGCCACGGGTCTGTGGAAAGCTGCCAGAACCATGAGTTAAGTGCATAGATTCGCCCTCGCAATTGAGCGAGCGTTTTGGTCATGAACTTGACAGTAAACCTGGTGTGAACTCCATAGACGCAGACGAGCGCGGAAGAGAAGAAGAAATGCAACAAAGGTCACGTGCAGGTCGGTTAATCGCCGCGTACTTCTATGGTACGATGTGCATACATCTACCTCTTCTATTGCGGCTGTTTCTATTTCCATTCGTACTCGTATCTGTACCTACTCCAGGTTATGTAGTCAATGTCTTGAGCGAATTGGACGCAAACACTTCATCCATCGTCGTCATAATCTTGATGATGGAGTTGAGTTGCGTCTCATTCATTTCTTCGTTTTCCTGATCTTCGCGTTCGTGGCTACACGTCATGAACACTGGTGGACTGGGTACGTTCCTGCATTTTTCCATCTTCATTTTCTATTTGTATAGTAATGATGTTTTCTAGTACTTCTGGCCTGCCTGGCTGTGGAGTGTAATTATCATGACGTGGTAATCTTTACGGTTGGAATGATTCCGTGAAACGGTCCAGTTCAGAGGACAACGACACGTAGAACCTGGAACTCTTCTATTCAGATTCTACTAGAAACAACGTGTTTAAGGCATGGTACTCGCATCATCACCATGACTGTTCATTGGTGATGGATGACGACAGTGGAAAGATGGGATGACGATGCCACGGTTAATTGGTTATGTGTCAGAGCAGCACTATAATGCATTTCTTCTTTTCTTTTTTCTGTTTGTGTTTTCCTTTCTATTCGGTGTCTATTCGTCCTCCGTCGTTCTTCGGCTTCTCTACCTTCTCTGATCACGTTGTGGAACTAATCGGTTTATAGAAGCGGAAACGGAATTCCTATTCAGAGATGTTTAGAGTCTTGGAATGGTTAATAGAAAATGTTCGGATTATACGGGGACATACTCGTAATTCCTGTCTGGGATCTACGATCTGATGGTCTGGGACAAAAGTGTGAATAGGGGCTAATTAATAGCTGTCCGGGAGTGGCAGTGGTGAGCAATGGATTTTATGTTATGTGAGTTCGCCTTAGGGGATTAAGGGAAGGAATGGAACTCAAGGAAATACGTGGTGCTCTTCAACAGTTTGAATTTATTTATGGGAAAGTATGCAACAGATTTTACCAACATTTAAAATCGGACTTGCAGTTCACAGGTTGGAATACTGACAAATCTTTGTTAACACTGATCGCAAAAGGGCTTCGCAAGTTGCAAACTATTTGCATGCAATCCGGAGTAGCCAGGTTTAGTGTATGATCGTGCTGTTTGTTTAGAGCCTTTGATTAGTGACGTGGTCGAAATGGTTACAATACATGATGACTGTCATTCCGAAAGCATATTCAAACCTCAGACAGTCTGAATAATGCTAGTTCAGAGATCAAACTCTTGTCAAAGTATGTCGGGTTCTAATACTTTTTGAAGACCTTATGTACCTATGGAATTTCTCATAAGCAGGGTGATTAATTGCTTTATAGCGCGAGTTTCAAGTCAATTGGAAATGCGTATATCTTTTGAACAGTATTTACTTCGAAGGCTCGATGATAGTCTAGACAAATGTGAACTAAATTAAAAAAAAAATGTATGGTCTGCGTGCCATACCTATACTTGGGGTTAATGGTTTTTCCATGAACGACTTTTTATCCAAAGCTGACAGTGCCTGGAGATATTTCGAGTATTAGAAGGTTCAATTAATTACATAAATCGTTTCTAGAGATAAAAAAAATTTGCTAAAGTGTACGATCATTGGGCCGCTTCTACCTTAGCGATGGTTGCTTTGGTCAATGGTCTTTTAATAGACTTGTATTACTGAGACAAAATGCCCTTGCTATGCCAGGAAGGTGGTTTCACACTGGTCGACTTGACCGCAAGTTTATATTATAATATGATACGTGAGCCTACCAACGCTTACTGTTAGCTGCTGTGGTTTTATTAGCGCCACTTTTTATGGAAAAGATTCAGGCCACACTTGTGTTATACCACATGTCAGAATCATAAATGTAAATGCCGGGGTAATGTAAAATGTTACATATTCAGTATCTACTTCTGAACTTTGACAGTTTATTGTTTTGACGTTTTAAGTTGCCTCACTTTAATTTTTTGGCGTGTGTGTTCTGTCTTAGTCGCCATTTCACCACGGAGCTCTACGTCATTCAGCATCGTGTTAAAGTTGTTAAAATTGTATATAAGAATTCGAGCGAAAAATTCACCTGATCACGTGATCAGGTGAGGCAATTACAACTGAAGGTTGGCTGAGTATTCAAACCTTCTGATTCCACGTCGTGTCCAAGCAGTCGGTCGTTCTACGACCTCATTTGGCGAATTTTGCAAACGGGCTAAGGCACGTATCCGTATAATATCCAATTGGCACAAGAATTGGAGCCCCACGATTACGAAGCTCGTCGTTTATTTGATGATCGGGCACTGAAGCAGTTGGAAACGGATCTAAGTTTTGGCAAAAGAATCGTCTTAAGTGATGTTCATACTTTTGGTTGGATCAATAGAACACCTTAACCTCAGTGCCTTAATATAACACCATGGAAATAAAAAAGTTATTGTGAACTACAAACAACGCGGTAAATTCAGTCGAGTCTCTCGAACTTTATCTAAGACAAACACCCCCGGAGAGTAGTGAACGAACATCTTCGACACAAACCGTCAGCACCACCACGTCCAGGTTGTGTGACAAAAAAAAACTTTCGTTTTCTGGTCTCAGTTAGATGACATGGATTTGGAAACTAAGTGGCTCTAACAAAACGGTGCAGCGTGCCATTCATCAGTACCTTAGAATTGTTGAAAGAAAGCGATATAGAAAAGATTGTGCGATTGAACTTATACTTTTTTCTTTGAATCTACGTTAAGTCATTGGATTATGGCAGCAAACCAACTGGAAGACAAAATCATTGAAACTATTGGTGACTCGACTTATGCTTCAGACTCATACAGAATTGTTCCTCTCGGATAGGTTCCTGTGAGCTAAGCCGCGCATGTCATTGATATCATAAATTGTACCATTTTTAAAACATAATGATGTTGTGTATACTTCGATCCGCAATAAAGGTCTACCATACAACTCCTTTCACTTAATTTAAAGGTTGTGACACGTTATAATGAATATAAAAAGGGGTCATCCAACAAGAGGTATCATATAAAATTTCGCTCCATTGCTGACCTGCCGACACTCGATTATCATTGCGATAAATTTTGATAAATTAAAACAAGGAGGTTATCAAATTTGCATCGAAACACACTCGCACAACATCTTGAAATAGTAAAAATTTACCTCAAACATAGCGGAAGTATCGCAGAAACTGTAATGCTTTGCCAAGTGCCTTCGCAAAGAGCTTTTATGAATTTAATCGATAAATAAGAGTGCAGAGCAGATTAGTGAACTCAAGTACATAAAACTGTTCTGAGTGATGGGGATTCATTTGTCGGGATATGTAAAGTAGACGCCGCTGTCAGCAAGATCTTTGATAAAATCTCGCATAAAGTTCTTCTTCTTTTCCTTTTTATCCCGGCGTCGTTATGGTCAGAAGTGTAGGACCATAACCTTCCCACTTAACTGCATTCCTACTGGTCCGCTTGTGGGATCTCGCATAAAGTTATATTCCTTTAATTCACTGCTTTTGATTTCCTCCTGGTTTATTCCTGTGGATCAAATCCTACCTAGTAGTCGATTCAATTAATACCATCTCGGCCCATTGATATTTATTTTAACCGTTAATGATGTTGGCAGCTGTTAGCTCTCCATATATGCCAATGATATGAAAATATTTTAACACATATCTTCCCTTCGTGACTCGACCTCTCTCCAATCAGACTTTAACAGGTTCGCTACTTGGTATAAATGCCAACCCATCACTGACTACCACAAGCACTCTTCTTCATCACCCAGAACCGACCTTGTTCGTAATGAAACCGTTCCCCCTGTCAACTTCTTGGTTGATCTAGGGGTCATTTGTGACTGTGAACTTAACTTTCGTCTCCATATCGACAACATTATCAAAGGTGCCAACTCTGTCCTCTGTCCAAAGAATTCTCGAATCCTTAAGTTACGAAATCATTATATATTACTTTCGTTAGGCCCCTTCTCGAATATGCTAGTCAAGTCTGGTCCCCCTCTTACGAATCCCACACTATGCGTATTGAGGCCATTCAGCGTAGGTTTATCCGTTTTGCCCTTTGCGGCCTTCCTTAGGCTGACCCCCTTCATTTACCACCTTATGCGGATCGCCTAAAATTAATCAACCTCCAAATTCTTAAAAACGACGCGATGTTGCAGATATTCTTTTTATTCACGATCTTCTCAGCGGTAGAATTGACATTATTACACAAGATTTCCCTTAACACCAACCCACGTAACCTTCGGTCCATGCCCCTTTTCCGTATAAACACTAATCGCCCAAATTTTGACTACCACAGACCAATGTCCAGAATGCTGGGCAAAACTAACATCAATTTGTTCGACCTTCGCATCAAAAAGGGCAGTCTTAGAATTTACCTATACCACAACCATTCACCCTCTTCTTAATCGTTCCCACCCGGTCACCTAGTTAAAAAGTTAATTAAGTTATTTGCACTAAGTTAATAAAGTGCCCCTGTGGGGGCGTCAAATCTAAAATCTTAATCTAAACCTTGGAGTCCCCCAAGGTAACCAGCTCGGCCCAATGGTATTTGTTCTAACAACAAATGATCTCAATTGTTATCATCATGAATCCTTACCTTTACTTATACACTGATGAAATGAAAATCTCTAAACATTCCCCTGACAATTCCTGCTCCATCAAATCCAGCCTAAAACAGGTTTGATCTCGAAGAAAACAATCTCGAGCTCAATCTTAGCAAATGCCAGAGCCTACGTTGGCTGTGAACATGTTGTTTTCCCCGTCAACCTTTTGGTTGACTTAGTTATCTGCAACCGAGCAGCTCACTTTTGCCTTCACGTCGAAAATATTATCAAACGTGCCAATTCCTCATTCGGCTTTAGGAAGGATGAATTCTTTATACAGTATCGTCGTTAGGCCCCTTTTTGAATATACTTTCCCGTTTTGTGGCGGTTTAACGTAAGTTTATTCGTTTTACTATTCACTGTCTTTCCTGGGCTGATACGTATTATAAACTGCCTTATAAGAATCCCTTAAAACTGATTAACCTGCAGCCCCAAGGTCGCAGACATATCTTTTATCCATGCCTCACACAGCTTCAAATGATTTCTCTTAACATCATTCCCAAAAACCTTCGATCCATGTCCTACTTTCGAAAAGAGCTATAGCTACTATGAACCAATGTCCAGAATACTGTGCGAAACAGATTCCACTCCGTTCGACCTACACTATACCCAGTCTTACAAATGTCTCCTACCGCCGCCATTCCCCCTTTCCTTAATCGTTTTCTTTCCGGCAGATGTCAAGCTTAAATTTAAGAACGCATTTAGCCGATAAGGTGCCCTTGAGGGATCGTTAAATCAATTAAAGCCGGCTGCTTGACTTATGGCTGAGTTTAGGTACCATAAACGCCGTTTTGATACCTCACCTTGGCTGTACAATAAATACACGATTCAAGGGGAAACATAACCAAATGGACTTGGCTATTTCAGGATTCGAAATCCGTGTTATCGGCGTCAGAAGTCAACTGAGTCCGTGACCCATGAATACATTTCCTCTCTTCTGCTTTGAGTAGACAGATTGGAAAAACATGGGAATGAGGCCCACAGAGCCCACATCTCCCTGGGTAAGCGAATATTTTTTTTCGTAAGGGAGAGGGTTAAGCGCGTGACTCTAGTCGAAATACTTGAATACTCGTACTTGCATCATCCCTGCACACAAGTGACAGTTTCATGTCCACAAGTTATGGTTGCGTCATACTAAAACCATAAAATCAGCCAAAGGAATTCTCAAGCAACATGTAGTGCATAACGACTTGCAAATATAAAGGTGCGCGTTCAAGTTATCTATACGAAGTAGGTACAGGTGATCGTATATGGCGCCTGGATTAGGTTGATCATATGCAGAACTGGATTCAAAACCACACAGGTTAGTGGTGATGCTAACGATGTTAATGCTGTAATGATGGTGATTAAGGTGCGAGCTCGCTTCGTGACTCTTTTATAACCCGATATGATTAAAATCGGTCTTTACTACCATGTTGGGGCGTTCTCAACTTGTTAACTAGGAACATGGCACGCATCGAGATATTAATTAGACATTGGTATTTGAAGGGTTCCCGAATGTATGTAAGTGATACATGAGGGTCACGTCTTTCCCAAAGGTTGTTGTTCTTCTTCATCAGTAAGAGCCATTCTCAATTTCCCTTCGTTTTGTAAGGTAATTTGTCCGAATTCCCTTTGATCGTATATCAAGATCCCAGACATGGGGGCACCCCGTCGTGCGACGTCATCAGATCACTGTGTACACTAATAACTACGTCCGTGCCCTCATCCTATGATCGCTCCAGGTAACTATAGAACCCTACCGCATGCTGCGATCCTAATGATTCGGATCACTTCTGTAGAGACGGAAAGATAAATTGCAGAGAGATAGATATTTATTGCTTTGTTGTTAGGATGTACGGACATTTTGAATCTGGCTTCGGACGTTAGGCCACCCTCTCAATCACAATTAAAATCGCCAAGAATGGCAAAAAGGCAAACAAAATGAAAACAATTCGCATCGTAATGGCATTAAAATGGAACTCTTCAACTCTGGCAAATACAATCGAAAAGTTTCCATCTCACGGAGGAGTCCAGCGATGGTCGTTAGGTGGTACGCAATGGCTAGTGCCAAACTCACCTGAAAACTTTGTCGTATACGCTCGGTGCAACGAATCCAGGAAATAAATGGATAAACTCCATCCAACTCTTAAGGATGATTCGAGAAAAATAACTTTCGAAACAAAACTGCGGAGAGGGTGAACGGACGAGGGTATGAACGGAGCGGATGGACAAAAAAAAAACTCAAAGAGGTAAGTAATAAATGAATAAAAATGCCAATCAGAATCCACTTCTTCGGTTACTCCGTCGTCTATAAGACATTCGGAAGGCCGATAGCTGGTGGATGGAGAAGATAGTGAGTATTGGATTCTGTAGTGTAATAGATGCCCGTAGATGGGCATCTGGTGGATTAGAAACAGCACAACTGGCCGAGTGTCGTGACTTCTTCTGATCGTCCGGACGGGAGGAAAGGAATACCAGCGAATGCCATACAGATATTCTCGAGTACTTATCTCGAATATATTCGCGCCAAGCACGGGAACTGAGAGGTAAGAGAAAAACAAATAATATCGTAGTAGGTCGGGATTGGAATCGAGATCGGGATCGGAATGGAAAACAAGTCGCAAACTGGATGCCGAGTATGAAATACGGAAAAGAAAAGGCGGCCATTGAACTCAGCACCGGTACATGTATAGTTCCAGCTCCAACTATGGCCAACATCAACTTCTCAATGTTGCATGCAACAACAATTCAGCCGGAACATAATAGATAACCCAAAAGAGGAAGCATCACCGCACTATCCGTACTAGCAAGTAGTGGCAACAGAAACTTCTAGGAGTGGTATTAGAAGCATACCGAGAGGGAGAGAGAGAGCGCGATTGGAGTTAAGCCCTGTGGTGGAGTTTCATAAAGACGATGCGATGATGCGAACGGTAACCTCCAAAAAAGGACGAAAAAAATTTTTAAAAAAGTCGGAATGCGATAGATTAGACATTCTCGAGGCATTTTCATCTCTCTCTCTCTCTACTCCTGCCTACGGTCGCTGGAACGTTGTCGAGGGCGACGACGACAGACTGCAGTGGTTATCACTTGATACACACGTATGCACATCGTTAAGGTAACATCTTCCACACATAGCACATGACCGTAGAGAAGCAGCATACATTCCAATTGCCCTGGCATGTGTTGCTAGCCAGAAACATCCTCCTCCCATCCAGTCATCACATAGTCCGGGCTGATGGAATTTCCCATCTTTTCCCCTTTTTTTTCCTTGTTTCTCTACTTTTTTTTTGGCTCTTTTTATCGCCGTCGACGTCCTTTCATTTGTCAGGAGGAATGTGAAAATGCATTCAGCGTCCGCAGAAGGTGCAAGTTGCTGTTGACGTTCCATTGCGTGTCTGCTGGAAATTGTTCCATATACACATGGTTCTTTCTTTTTCTATATTGCCTGGGGAATCAAATCTGTTTCTTCCATAGTGTCTGGCAAGGTAGCAGGGAGAAGTACTTCTAAAAGCAGCGTACCTGCCAGGGCCTTGGTAAAGTCTAATTTTTTGATGGGAACTGCAATAAATCATGCAGCAAGTGGGATGATCGGTGAGACTTTAATGCCCTTTAACTGGCTCACTAGAGAACTAAGTGCATTACCAACCCACTTAGGACAGGATAAAGTCATTACGTTTTTGTGATCTTTTCTCTGGGATCTTTCGTTAAGTTCCGGTTGGGAAAGTTATAATAGAAATCTGACGCACTTTAAAGTCCCAAACGACCCCGAAATATATCTAGGTGGAGTAAAACCATTTCCAAACACCATGTCCATTGCACAAATGGTAAACAACAATTTATGTAAGTCGCACGTAATGAGTGTTATACCATTAATACTTGCAATTCGCTTCCTCGTTTACTGGTGCGAACCGAAAACACGTTAGGCCGCTCCGAATTCACACCAACAGTGGCAGAGATCACTACGATCGACGATTAGTAGACGACATAAAGACACTATGATGCATTGGAATCATGTAATGAATGAAACGAGTCGAGGAGTCGCCACCTGTTATGACACGCGATCAATTTTGTCTTAATTGATTCCATGAGGAATGAGGTGGTTTCGTGACTGGAGGTTGGTCAGAACGAACGAGAGAACAATGGAGCCGTGGAGCAATTGGCTAATTGAGGCTCGAAAGAATTTCAATCGAAATACGAATTAGTCCCGTAGGCTTTCGTGTGGAATAAAATGGTCTAACTGACGGCAATTTGTCAACGCTTGTATAATCTTGATGGACGAGCGCGCTAATAGAATAACGCAAGTAGAAAAACGCAATGTACATTTTTAAAGCGTCAAAACTTGTGATATATTAAAAACGAACCGTCCCGACATGGCCACAGTGACGGACAAGAATTAGAGTCGTTACATCAGATTTTTCTTGAGCAGTACGAACCTTACACGTAGTTTAGTAAATTTCTACTATTTCTATTAATCTCACCATATTTAATAGTTTTCACCTCTTTATCTATCAAAAGCCATCCCAATGATAGTCGATGTTCTGAGAGTCCAGCAAACATTTAAATAACACCCCTTGTTGGATGAATCTTTTTTGGTTGTAACAATACATTAATTACCCTTTCCAAAGCTTCAGAAAAATGTTTGATATTTTCGCATCTACCGCTGTGTCCACTGATGTTGATTAAGGTGCCAATCGATTCATGTGGGTCAACATTCTCGTCTAGACATTGCCCAACCGTCCTTTTCATTTCGGTTGGACACCTGTCATTTTATCACTCTTTCCTACTGTTATCGAGTTACTGTTTGGATTGTATCAAGCTATTTTCAGAGTGCGGCACATTTTTGGAAATATTCGGCCGAAATTCCGGACAAGGTTAATATCTTGCGCCTTCCTTTTATATGAATTACCGGAGATGAGTTACTGTTTCCATTTTGCTTTGTTGTTATTGAAAATATTTTGAATTCAGTTATTTTTCTTCATGTCCGTGTGCTGGAAGTCGTTGCTGTGTAGACTGACTGCTTTAAATGGCTACTAATCACCACTAAATTCATCTTACTTCATGGCATCTCTCCAATATTCCTCAATAAGCACGAAATTGATTTTTAGTAAATTTAATAAATAGTCCCTGTATTGCTTGTTCTTACTTCTTAAGCTTGTGTGCCGCTTTATATAAAGTCAAGGTGTATAGTAAATATCATAAGCCTCTACCGAAAGAAGAAACCCTGTATCGAGCATTGGCCATGATATTACTAAGGTCTAGTTTGTTCAGACCCTTAATCGTGTGAAAAAGTTTCTATTTTTTCCTCTTTTCTGTTCCACCTCTTCTAGTTCCAGCCATATATTGTCCTCATATCTAGAGCGCGGTCTATCTCCTAGGATTTTTCACTGATTATTTTTTTGACTGTTCGTCCACTGTCCATTCGTTTTACCCATCTCAGTCTTCTCGAACAATGTGTTGGGCTGATTCCCTAGTGTTCTTGATTGTGTAATTTTCCCATTCAAATGTTTTTTCATCCTCTTGGCCGCCATTGATTTTTCTTAAAATCTCGCTTTCAAAAGCTCGAAATGTCTTTTGTTCCTTCTGAGTCGAAGAACATGTTTCACATCCGTAAAGTACACTGTCATGACGGTTTCTTCAATTTGGATTTTGACATTCCGGGACAAAAAAGTTGTTTTGGAAAGTTCCTTTATAGCGAGAAGCACGTTGCCATATGCCCATATGCAGCATTTCGTTTTTGGAAGTCAATAAGGTACCTAGATATTTGAACTCGTAGACTTTCTGAAAGCGTTAATCGAATACAGTCAGGTGTGAAGTTTGGATCGTTCCAAGTGGTTCAGTGACCAAATATTTGGTTTTATATTTTTTTGCTCCATTTACTTCTAAACCTCCTAAACCTTCCTACGTTTCTCTTAACAGTTTTTCTGCTATGTACCAGAAGGTCCATATATTCACGTATAAGAGATGTATACGACACTCTCGGCAACTTAACGCCCCTGTTTGGTTTAGAGTTTGATGTTTGATCTTTTTGATGACCGAGTGATCATCGGACGTAGCTGCTTAGGGTTTCAAATTTACATCGTGGACGCCTTTCTGAAAACTGATTTTTTGTAGAAGATTTAAAACAACAGAGCATATTTTGTGGCAATTCTTAAATATACTTTTTGTGATTAAAAAAAACTGTAAGCAATAAAACCCCAAATTAACATTCGTCTAGGGAGCAACTGAAGTTTTAGCCAAAATATGCAAAATAAGAGTAAACAAATTACCGAAAACAACGGATTCAATGCAATGATATATTTATTTAAACTAAAATATTGTAGCAATTTTTTTTTTATATCCTTCTCTATGAGCTCTGCAAGCTTCTTTAGTCTTCTAAACGTTGTCTGCCATCTGAAGCTGCTGTTGTCAACAACAGTAATTAGCTTATTCATCACCAAAGAAATGCTTGAATTTTCTTTATTAAATAAGCAAGCATCCTAATATGTTGCGATCGACTTCGATTTTTTTCAAACTAAAATGTAACTGTTTAGGACCTAATCATCAAACAGTCGAAGTAAAACTTTCTTTTGCATTCTGTGTTTAACTTACTTATTAATACTAGGCTTGAGCAGCTCATAATAAATTACATCCTCCTGATCCCATCAAGAAATGCAGATTATATTCTGCGAACCATGGATATTTGCCTGTGCCGACGATGTTGATAAACCTTTCATCGACAGTCACTATACGATACAAAAAAAATTTCTTTTTCTGTCGTTGAAGTATCTCGGCTACAACTCGTACAGCACCCAATGTCCTTGTTAATTCGTCTGACATAAGTTCTCATGAAGTAATGCCTCCAATTCTTGGTCTTAATTTTTTTTCGCTGAGGCAGAGTGTTCCTTATCTTCAACACCGAAATAATTTTTTTTGAAGCATCGAAATCAATCTTTGCACGGCGTTTCCCACAGAACATGCTCACTGTTAATCCCAACAAGGATTTAGTGTGCTTCAGTTGCGGATTTTGAATAAAATAGGCAAAATTCTCCACAAATTTCTTAGCACTAAACTCGATATGTTTAAAATTACTATAGGGTGATCGCAGTGCAATGGTAATCATCACCGACTGTTGAGCGGAAGGTCTGTAGTTCACGTCTGTCCATAGCCAAAAACATCTGTGTGTGAATGAGAGATGATCAAAACAATGCTGACGAAGGCATAACACTCGCAGTATAAAATCACTTCAAAATTCATACTCTGTTTGTGCATTTCCAATATAACACCTTAATGACATGGATACAAAAAAAAAGTCACTGTGAACTACAACCAACGCGACAAGTTCAGTCGAATTTTTCGAATCATATCTAGGACAACCACAGTGAACGAACATCTTAGACACAAACCATCTGCATCCTGTCTAGGTTGTGAACCTGCGTGAACCCTATAAAAAAGAGAAAAAAAGCATGCTCTGAAATTACATTTGCCTACAATACTTCCTTGTAAATTTGTGATAAAGTTCTGCTGTGTTCTATTTTTAGCAACCGACGACATGTGTCAAAGCAAAATATGTTCAGTAGCATTGATTCACCTTGGAAATACTATACCCGAACAACCGCTTACAATTTATTGCATTTAAGTATCAAAGTTCATTCTTTGTGGCAGGTTCAAGTTCGGAGATTGTGGGGGTATTTCTATAACGTTTGGGCAGCTGGAAATAAAATATTCTCTAACAATATCAGCCTTAGGTTTTGGGTTTCTGTCTTGATAATATTTGAACCTACCTAAAATTCTTATGACATCTCAGGCTTTGCCTCAACACTTAGATGGAGACCTCATTCATTTATTCATTATACCATCTAAAAAAAATAGATTTTCAAAACCTTTAATTGAAATACAGTCATAGCACGGCTGCTGCTCCGAACAAATTATTTTTACTTTCGTCTGTAAAAGTCACACCATCCGTCCAACTTGCTCTCCCATTGATGTGTTGAAGTGAGGATTGTAAATGATCCTTTCATCCAGAGTATTGAGCCTCTACTTAGGATGCGACTACTATTGACGACACCATTGTCTCCCAAAAAACATAATTGTTTTATTAAAAGAGATATTTGATCCTTCAACGCGTTATCCGATCATTTAAAACGTCAAATAAGTAACATATAGCCGAATATTAATGGAACCTTACGAAGGATGATCCAAAAGTAATGATAATGAAAATAAAACACGGTGATTATATGTGTAGTTACGAAAATTATTTATTTTTCTACATAGTCAACAAGTCATTTAGTCCATCGTTTTTCTAAACCCAGGATTTCCTTAGAAATCTTTTTTATGTCCCTCCCAAAACGCCTTAAGAGCGGCCATAACTGTGCTATCGTCTTCAAATTTTTTGCCTCAGATGTGTTCCTATGGGCGAGGAAATAGATAGAAGTCACTGGGACCTAGATCTGGCGATTAGGGTAGGTATTCATGCAATTCGAATTCCATTTCTTGAATGAATGCCAATGGCTTTGTGAGTCGGTGCGTTGCATTCGTGAAACAGCACTCCAACTCGCAGTAAGCCGTTCTTTTTGCTTTAATGACCTTCCGCAATTCTCTTATTTGGTCTGCATAATAATATCTCGAAATAGTGGCTCCATTTTGCAAATATTCCACCATAATTATTTTTTCAGCGTCCCAATTTCGTCCGTGGTCACGGAACATAACAAAAAAATGTCCTGATCTGCTTGGAACTTCCCGAGATTCACCCTGGAATTGTCCACTCGTTTTTTCTTTTGTTCGTCGGTTAACATTCTCGCTACCCAACGTGCGGAGATTTTTTTCATATATAATTCGTTCGCCAGTATTCTTTGATCGCTGCCATATGAGATCCATGTGACCTCAGTTATATGACTGATGGTCACTCTTCGATTTGCAAACACAACATTTTCACGTTATCTTCAGTGAGGGACTTTGATGGGCGTCCTTCACAATGTTCATTATCAGTAGATGTTCTGCTCAACTGAAACTCCTTGGCCCAACGTGCTGTTATAGATTATGGAGGAGCAGAGTTTCCCAATGTTTTCACCAAATCGCTGTGTATGTCTTTGGTAGACAGTTTTGTCAAGCAAGGTATTTGATGGCAACTCTACTTTCGATTTTCCTCATTTTGAAGTTATCCTTTCGACGTTTTGTATCAAAACTAATATACCTCCTGGGAATCCTGGGTATATAAGAAATCAAAAATAGGTTTTTTTTTTTCGGGTGATTATTATTACTTTTGGATCACCCCTTTATATAAAGAGAGTGCTATATTAATCAACAATATGATAAAATTATTAAAGATAACCGAACCAAACGTACAAAAATGTTTCATTAGGAAATATAAGTGATGCTCACTGTAGATCAAATGTACGAATGGTAACCAGTCGCTATCCAATAGGTGGCGGCAGTGGTACATGATAGTCAGAAAAGTCAGATCGGAAAAGTCACATGGCAATCTTGGAAAACTGCTCATCAGTACGGGTTTATCGTATAGACTTGCGAGCCGAATAAACGTTTTTTTGCTTTTCTCTGTCAATTCGCAAAAATCTTCGGCTAAGGCAGGTCAATTGATTATAGAAATTTTTCATAGGAGCTTCCCAGACCGGTGAAAAGATGCAGAATTGGATTCTTTGTGGGACAAGAACCATTGGCCTTTATTCAAAAAGGAGTTTACCATCATTGAGAGCCTTGGATCCAAAGATAGGGTATGCGGTGCCGCACAGTTGAAGCCAACAGACGTTGAATGGTGTTTTTTTAACAATCTAATTGCTGTTCTAGTTGACTATGGGGTGACTATGCATATGACTGGGCTAAGACGTCTAACTTATTCGTGTTCTTAAAAACAGGAATGCACCTACACAAGCAAACATCTGTTGGAAAAAAAAATACTTAAAATGAAGACTTTCTAAATGGACATTTGTGTAAACCCCGTTCACTCAGATCTTTCTCCGAACAATTTAAATGAAACTTGATGCCAATAACCGACGTTATAAATTCAAAAATCGAATTCTTCATATCTTCCGTCAAATATTTGAGCTTATTTGTCTGCACTAAAGTCATCGAAGCAACTGGTGTGTAGTCCTCCTCCTCCTCGTCTTCCACTCGAATGAAACGCTTTAATTTCTCTCGAAAGTCATATTTGCCATTCTCAACATTTCTCAAACGCAAACTAAAATAAGCACGACGCTCAACATCCACCCGCATAAGTTCTAGCTTTTTCAAGAAACTACTAAGAGCACTTCATTCCACCATGCGAACTCTCATCTTTACTCCATTCCTCACCACGATCAGTCCCTTATCCTTCTTTTCAAGTCCTCTGAAAGAGCTACGTTCAGTTGCAAGAACGTTCTGTTTGTAAAGTAAGTCAATTCCTTCAACAACTTCACTTCACTTTGAATTTATTTCATCATTCTCGTCAGCATCAGGTTGCGTGTTGCGTGTTATTTCCAAAGAAGCCAGAAGCCAGTAGCTCCTGTACCTGTGTACTCGTCGTATGCATCGTCCTCTGCCCGTCTGGTGTGTTATGATTACTTTGCGTCAATGTGTCGACAGTCGACACTCGTACCCGCACTACCAGTCTCGATAAGAAGATGTGGTGTGTACTATATAGTATGACGTGTGAGAGGTATGTCATCCTTTCACCACCCACCAGTCATCAGTCACTCGTACGTCTAGAACCCCTTTCATTGCTCCGATGATCCGGCCGCCGGAACAGACGGACGAAGGGAAAGTGTTTGATATCTTCGAAGGAGATAAACATTAAAATGCCAAAAGGGAAATGAACATACAAACGCAGCCTTAATACGTGATGCTCGGGTGTTATTAGAAAATGTTATTGAGATTCAGCAACTCCCGGGAACGTAACTGGCGAAGGGAAGAGGAAACAACAGACACGTCACATCACAAGATGATGGGCGATATCATTTTTTTCTTTGGTTCGTACGGCGACAAAATCCACCCTGAGACAGAATACCACACACACAATGAGAGTGGAGAATGAAAACACAAGGACTATGAGTGGGAAACCGAAAAGGATATGGCTACGGATACGTGCCATCACGGCCGGGCCGACGAAGATGAAGATGAGCACGAAGGAGGGATATAAGGAAATGGAAGGGGAGATGAATCGAACAAGGACTCTCGAAGTCCGAAATTAAATTGACCGAGAGTGCTTAAGGATATTAAGGGAATATGTTTTCATTCCAACCCTATTCATATAAACAGTTTTTGTGTGTTTTGTTGGTCCTTCCTGGCGTCTGTCTCATTGGTTTGTGTGTTGCTACAGTTTTGTGAAAGCAAGAGTGGTCTGGTGTCGTGCTGACAGTATCCTTTCTTTTCTACATTTTCCTCTTTTTTCTTTTTTAAGTCGGGCTCACTCATATCCTTGCCAAATGTTTACATGATGAAAAGTGTTATGTACACTTTGGCATATTGCTTAAGTGCTAATGAAGCATGAAGTATTCAAAAGGGTGTCTCATTAGAAATTCTTATCCCGGCCTGACACCCTTCCATCCTCTGCCGTGATAGTGGCCTCGGCTTGATGTGAAACGTGTGGATGTGCGTTTGAGTTGGGTACTTTTTTTGATTTTACGCCTTGAAACCAATATACACACTTCGGACAAGAGTGACGGGGAAACAAAGGAGGTGAGTGAGGAGATGGACGGAAAACAACTAAGAAGCAGGATCTACAGAGAGTTGAAAATTACAATGATGGCAATGGGAGCGATGATGATGATGATGATGTTGGCTGAGCGCAGCGGTCCGAAGGATCGTCCGGAAAGTGTTAAGGGGCGGATGGGGAGAAATTAATGCAAAAGTGGATTTTTAATGGAGCGTGCAAAGGGTTTGCGGTCAGATTTTCAGATTTAATGCTCTACGTGAGGCCGAATCGGACAACGGCAGGGACCGTTGAACAGGGCAATGTTGGACGAAAGGTATTCATGACACAAGTTGTATCGAGCTTTGGTCGCCAGAGATATCCTTAATATTATTTGATTGTCGGATAGTAATCAGTCATCAGCAGGTGGTTTTTGGTGTGGACGTGAGATATTTATTTGTATAAGCATCAAGACAAGGAAAATAACTTTTGCTATGCTTGACGCTCGTGATAACAATGAAGAAGTGGCCATGCGACGATAAATGATGTCTTGAAACTGACTTTTATTATGCCTTTGATTGAACCCCGAAGCCCGTAACAGCCAAGTGTTTTAAAAATTATATTTCAATCTGTTTTCTCCTCAAACACCCTAATCTAATCGGACCTTTATCACCTTTACCTTTCTGCCCTGTTTGATTAATGTCTGTTTAAAGAGTCACTGCTCATTGTATGCGAATTGTTTCAAGTAATATTTTAGCCTTCTGGGACATATGCATTCGATCACTGATGCAAGCGTTGACCATTGCATCTTGTTAAACAGGGGTTGCACATACGTTTTGGCTCGGCTGCAATGGTGCATGATACTTCAATCTCTGCCTTTAATTCCTACAATTGTACGCCACGGCCTATACGGTTGATGTTGCCCTTTCTCGGTCAATTCAGGTTTGGCGACTGTCTGTCCTAAATCCTAATGCTCAAAATCGTAATCCATGATTAATTGGCGAAAAATAGCTTTTAGGTTAAATTTCTTATCCTTTCCTTACCTAGAAGGAGATTTTTTAAAAGATTCGTCAAAATCCTGATCTCCAGAATCAATAGGCCGCTTTTAGTAAGATTTAGGGTTTGGCACCCAAATTAGTCCTATAGATTTCCGCGGCAATGAAAAGATCTACAGGATTTTGGAAGGGCCTTTAGGGTACACGTGTAGGCCTCTTTGATAGTTTATTATGGTGTTCTTTAAAGGTATATTTCACCTTTGGGGGATAGAAAAATGTCTGCTTGGGCCAAATCCGAACTATAGACAGGTCGCGACGCTGTCAGCTAGTCGCCACCTTGGTGGAGGTGTTACTGAGTGCATTGCTGTGATGCAATTTTCTATTTCCAACGATAGTCGATTAGGTTGACCATTATGTTCGTCTTTTATTTAGAACTTCTAGGTAAACAGTCTGTCAGTCGGTCTAAATTCAGTCCTACACGCTCACCTTGCTCGTTGTCGTCGGTTCTAGCTCAGTGCTCGGGTCATTCTCTATACTCTCTCGGCCTTTTATGAAGAGCTTGTTTTACTTATAAATTCCAGCTTGTGATATGTTTTCCAATTTAACACAAAACTTGATGGCGTATGTTTGGTGATGCGAGGACCAAAGCGCGACATATAGTCACGTCATGAAAAAAAAATATTCCCGAAACTTTTTATAAAAGTCCTGTAGATTTTCGCGTTAGGTATCTGGTGGAAGCAGACTATTATCTCTTTTGCTATACTCCAACGATTGCTGTCTATCCTGGCTGTACGGGAATATAACCTAGCATGCCCTTGATATTGTATTTTTATCATGGTGGCTACACTGAAAGCCATATCTCATCTTAAGCGAGGTGATGAACTTATGCGACAATTATCTTGAGGAGGCTTTTCCATATGATGCAGTTATACTAACGTAAGTTGCGGCGCAGCTACATAGTCAGCTTCCCATCGCTTCAGAATTGACCCTGACCTAATACATAGCCTGGGAACAGATGAGTCTTTGTGATAATTATGTCTCTGTTTTACAAGCAGAAATTTTCGCTATCCTGGTGGCTATGGAGTAATAAAATCGCAAAGATAAAGCTGGGCAGTACGCGCAGAACGAATGGACAGTGGACGAACAGTTAAAATAATAATCAGTGTAAAGCCCGTCAGGAAAATTGTGGCGTAAATGGGAGGACAATATAAGGATGAACGTAGAATACGGAACAGCCAGCCAAATATGGAAAGAACTCATGACAGGGAGGCTTGGCTGAATTTACGAGTTCAAAATAATAATAATACTAGTGGATATGTATACATAGTGAACGTAGAAGAGCAGTAGCATTCATGTATGGTCCCTGCGTTTTGTCGCACTGAGTTCTTCTCGGTCTCCGGTCATTCTGGGATCCCGAGAAATAAGATCACTGATGGGTTAGTCAGAACGGATTCGGAGGAGTTTCTAGCGCTTAATATGTGCCTTTCTTAGATTTTCGCTTGAGGGCTGGGCCCTTTAGGCACACGATCGCAAATGACAAGACGCCTGATTTACTTACTGTCAGCTGCTACTCCTCTTCCGACTAGCAATAACTGACTACCAACCTGATTCTAGTTACAATTATCAGTGCGAGCCACTACACATTTGCTAAACATCTATGGGGGGACTGTGGCACGGAGGATCATTTTCTCTTTGATTGTCTCGCTTTTACTCTCGTCAGGTAGTTTACATTTGATATTGTCGTGGTGCGTACCAAATAACGTGTGATTTTCTAAGTGTTTGGTTTCTAGTTGTCAGAAAAAAAACAGGAAAATTGAAAATACATATATATAAAACTTTTATTTGAGCTGTCAAATCAATATTTGCCATTTCATTCTTAAAAGTTGTATCGTGTACATTTTGACTTCGATTACGTTTCAAGTGGCCCATGCGGGGAGTCCAATTTTGAGTCACCTTTTCGAGCAAATTGGCTGGTATCTCGCTAATAACCTGTTTATTGATCTCTTCCAAGCCCGTACTGACACTGGCTTATCAGCATAGATGAGTGGCTTGTCGTATCCTTCCCTGATTGCTTATAAGATCGATAATGCCATCGTAAAATGGTCGAAGTGCCTGAAAAACATTTTTCACAAAGTCGATAATGACATTCAGCAATCTAGTATAAGTAGTATAAGATTACTTCAAAATTCATACTCTGTGAGTGCATTTCCAATATAACACCTTAATGACATAGAAACAAAAGTTATTGTGAACTACGACTCTACTGCGAGAAATTCGGTCGAATCTCTCGAATCCTATGTAAGGCACCCACCCTCGGAGGGTAGTGAACGAAAATCTTCGACACAAACCATCTGCACCCCGTTCAGGTTATTTGACAAACATCATAAGAGCGTAACTCTTGAACCTGCGCGAACCCTATCTTCTTCTTTTCCTTTTTCCGGCGTTGTTATGGTCAGAAGTGTAAGACCATAACCTTCCCACTTAACTGCCTTCCTACTGGTCCGCTTGTGGGGTCCGCCGGTTTGACCACAGAAAGTAGCGGCAGGCTTCCCGGTTTGGGATTGTACTTCATCGCTGAGGCCAATCAAATGCTGGTGTTTTTGCATTTGTTTGCACCAATTGTTTTCCGGCCTGCCTTTTTTTTTTTTTTTTTTTTTTTGTGACACGGGCATGCTCCAGATTTTTTTGTTTGATCTTACTCTTACAACACCGGTGGTCTCCAGCCGTGTCAACCCACTGATTTGCATGACATTTGTGGGGCAGTTTAATGAGGGTATATGTGTCCCTAGGCGCACTTTGGTGTTTTCTAAATTGCCTAGATGTGATCTTTGTTTACCTTTGTTTTAGTCGCCTTTTACGACAAGCGAGAGGTATCGCTGCAGGGATATTCTTAACCCGTCCCTGCACGGCCGGAACCTGCGCGAACCCTATAATGAAAAAAAAGGTTGAATCATTTTAGTAAACGATTTTCGATGGTTTAAGGCCGTATTTCTGGAATAACTTGATCAGCATTATGCTAAAGTGCCTGGATGGTTTCGGCTAAAGTGCCTGCGAAATAGTGATCCTTGATGACACCCTATAAAAAAGTTGACGACAAATTCCACCAGGCCAAGCAAAATAACAAAAAAAAAATATTACGCGATTATTGAATTTAGTGCGCAAAAGATCGAGCGTCAAACAGGCATGGGGCACTGTGACCAGTATAGATCTATTGTGCCTTCTAGCCGAGTAGGCGAGGAGTTACCTTCTTAATAAAGTTGAGGGCGTCTCTCATAGCAGCTGAGCTGATCCCTTTCATATACATACGTCCTTTTTACAGACGGTCAAATGTGTTAGTCAAGAGACGTCAATTGTTGAGGTGTTGAGGTAGCTGACCAGTCTTTTCTAATATCGACTATAATGTTTAAGGATATTAATAGAGTTTGTTCAGGCCGTATGAATGTTTTCGAGATTGTCAGAGTCCTTCAACGCTGTTCCAAAAATACAGGTGTTGTGATTATTCTCACTTGTCCAAGAGAAAGCTAATCTTCGACTTGGGGATTCCGCAGAAGGGTTCGGCACCTATGTACCTTTCGCTGGAACCTTTCCCAGCCAGTTGGTCGGCAATTTCGTTGCTCTTTATGCCTTTGTGCCCTGGCATCCATCAGAGTTTGACCTCATTTCTTTGGCTAGGTCCAGCAGGGCTTATACGAGTCCAACGCTTTGAGCGCTACTTGACTATCTGAGAGTATATTGATGGGTATACAGTATCGGACAAAACATTTGCAACTCGAACAGAAACTGGAAAATTTTATAAAATTCATAAATTTTTTAATCGAAATCATATCAACCTTCACATATTTTTGAAAGCTCTATATTTAAGGAAAATAAAAACATCTGTTTCATAAAAATCCAATAAATATTTCTTAAGCTATGATGAATTATGATAAGTTACTTACAATTTTCTAGCGACAAAACAATTGCAACTAAGGTGACTGCAACGTTCAAAAGTATATTTACCGTTTCATCGCAGTTGGTTTCCACTATTTCTGAGTTGTATTGAACACATGTCTGAGGTTCGTTGCATGAAGGCTCACTTACGTAGATATTTTTACACAGAGTGATCTTGAAAAAGGGTAATAATGGCACCTTATAAATTTGGTGATGCATTAAGGCAGCACATTGTGGATGATTTCACATCAGGATTTACACAAGAGGAAAGAGCTATGAAATACAAAATAAATAAATCGTTGGTTTCCCGAATTATAGGTCGATATAAAAAACCAAAAAAAATAGCTGTTGGGCATCGTGGCGGCCTACCACGTAAAACAAGCTCCCGAACGGACGCTTTGTTGGCACAAAAAGTTAAAATTGATCCCTTCATATCTGCGTCCAAATTGGTTCAAGATTTCCTGCTAACCGTAAGTGCTAGAACAGTATCTCGTCGGTTGACCGAAGTTGATATGTGCACTTATCGACCTGCCAAAAAACCATTGGTTTCGATCCGAAACCAGAAAAAGCGAATTCTTTTTGCGAAAGGACATCTATGTTGGGACATTTAGAAGAGGAGCTCAGTCCTTTTAAGTGATGAGTCAAAATCCAATATTATGGCTAGCGACAGAATTACGTGCGTTAGGAGACCACTTGGCAAACGGCTTCAAACTCGCTTTTGCTTAAAAACTTTTAAGCTTGGTGGGGGCAATGGTGTGATGTGGGGTTGTTTTTCTGCTGCTGGTTTGGGCCCATTGCATCGCATTAAGGGTATAATGAACCAACACGCATATATATACATCTTAAACGATGTTATGCTACCATATGCGGAATTGGAAATGCCGCTGCGTTAGGTCTTCCAGCAGGAAAATGACCCAAAACACACATCACAGCTTGTCAAATCGTGGCACAGTGATCAAAAGATCACTGTTAAGAATTGGCTACTGCAGTCTCCCGACTTAAACCCAATTGAGAATCTTTGGGAAATTGTGAAACAAAGAATAAATCGGGTTGATATTCGAAATGCGGAAGATTTTTTTCTCAAGAGAGAAAGCCTGGAATGACATTGCCTTGAATATTTTAAAGAATTTAATTGAATCCATGCCACTACGATGCACGACAATGATTGAAAATAAAGGATTTGCCACGAAATATTGAATATTTTTTAGTTTTTTTGATTTGAATATGAAGTTGCAATTGTTTTGTCGCGAGAAAATTGTAAGTACCTATCATAATTCATCATAGCTTAAGAAATATTTATTGGATTTTTATAAATCAGACGTTTTTATTTTCCTTAAATATAGAGCTTTCAAAAATATGTGAAAATTGTTATGATTTCGATTAAAAAATTTATGAATTTTATGAAATTTTCCAGTTTCTGTTCGAGTTGCAAATGTTTTGTCCGATATTGTACCTCTTATGCCAGTCTCTAGATTAAGGTTGACTCACGTCAGAATGGCGTATAGTTCGTCTTGGAAGGTACTAGGATTCGTTCCCAGAGCCTTCCATATTTTTCGTTTTGGTCCAAAGATGCCAGCGCCAACACCGGAATCCATTTTGGAGCCATCTGGTGTATCACCTGACGCCTATGACATTTAGCAAGGGATCGCCGCTTTCCCAAGTTGTGCGGTTTGGGATAAACATCTCAAATCTTTTGTCAAACCATAACTCTGTGGTCTTATTCATCTTCCAACATAAATAGGCCACCATTCTTAACATCAGACCAAATCGTCTTACGTTCAGGACGCATATGCTTTCTCGCTACTCAGTAAGAATTTCCTGAGTCGCAGTAATAGCATAACCACCGAGAAAGAAATTGCCTCATCTGTCCAAGCAGAGAGTCGATATTGAAACTTCAATGCCTGACTAAAGTGAAGCTTTTTAGAGAATAGTCCGAGTTCTTATGAAGAAATCTTCCCAGGTTAGTGCGGGTAATGCCAAGATCTGGAATAGAGATTCCCCGGTTTAGGAATAACCTTTTGACGACAACAGAGTGATCACTTTAAGAAGAAATTTTTAATATTTCCCGCCGTTGGTCACGTGAAAATTGACAAATTTCGTAACTCGGGGCTTGACATTAATGAATTATCAAATACACCGAAATAAGCAGTGCTGCCAATGTCTAGATAACATATTATGAAATGTTCCACCCTCTCTGTCCGATTTTCGTGCGAAGATGCAGCGACACCTATTTAAATCAAAAGATACCAGCCACAAATTCCACATTTCTTTAATAGATAATGTAAATTAAAACAAAAAGTAAAACGCGTGAAATCAACTTATTTTCGCGCCAATCATATTCAATCCTCTTACGTTACTCTATCTCCGCTACCGTTGCTCGGCAAGAATAAGAAAAAAATTGTAAATAGAAAAATGGCCCAACATTTAAACATTTTTAAATTGGATGAGTTTCAAGGCACTAATCATTCAACAGCATACCCCCTACACATCATTCATCATTCGTCAGCTGGTAACTAGCCCGCAATCCACAAGTACTTGCTTGTCCACCTGAAGCTAACGTAAATTGCTTTCGCTAAATAGCGGCTAGCGAACGCGTCACCCCATTCGAGGATTTTCCAACTTTTTTCCATTTTTCTTTTACCACTCGTCTTCTCTTATTTGTATGAGATTCTTGTTCGAGATACGCACGACGATGAGTATAATGAGAGAGGGAAAATTGAAAATATGGGCCTAGTGCCAGGAATCTTCACCGCCTCGTCAAGTCGTAAGTAGCGCACGACAGTTTTTGTCGTTTTCCTCAATTTTCTTCTTTATCTAACTGTGTATCTGTGTGTCTTTCCCTTCGCTGCCACTACCCATGCTCCTACCATTTATGTCAATGTGTGGTGTTTTGTGTTTTCATTTGCGGCGAAGAAAATCAAAACGATAGGTGGAAAGCAGGTGAGACACGTCAACGCTCGAAACAGACACGCTAAGGAATGCGTCAGGTTTCTAATTCTTATTTAAAAATTTCCTTCCCCCTCGCCCCCTCCCCCATTTGTTCTGTTAATGTTCTTATCCGTTTTTTCATTTTATTTTTGTATCATGAAGTGAAAATAAATTGATGAGACGACAGAATACGAAACGAAAACAAAGTCTGTTTCGAGAGAAAAAAGTTCTCATTTTGTTTTGACTCATTGTAGGGCGGGAACGATCTGTCAATGCCGATGGTGCTTGCAGATATTGATGAAGTAGCTTAGCAGCCACTTAACAGTGATTCCATGAAGCTCTCCCCGAAGATGGTCAGTGAACTTACTTACCGCCGGTGATAAGCTAGCGAAGAGGGGCTGGGCCATGGGCAAACATTCTTTATACTCGTTGCTGGACACATCCTAATGTCGATTAGCTAATTGACGTAACTAATGGGACGGAGGAATTAATTGGGAAAACATTTTGTGCAAATTTTGGAGCGCTTTAGCATGGCTTGCTAATGGAAATGGTAAACACTGGAATACTTTGACTTGGGGGCAATGGTCATTGTGGAAAATATGCTTGGAAAGAGAGGAGAATAGATTGGTTGGCTTGTTTCTCACGGGTGCTGGGTAGAGTAGTGCTGGCATTTGTGAGAATTCTTTCGAGTATCGAATAGGGTTTATTTGATGTTAATGGCTGACGCGACGGAAGCTAAATTGCCGCGTAAATGGTGGGAAATTAACAGAGGATTTGCATAATTGGAAATAATTTTCGGAAGCTAATTAGAGTGATATTTCCTTATTATAGCTAGCGTATAGCTATGGCTGAAAGATTTTGTGTAAAACTGCTTGTTCTTTCGAAGAATTATGTCATAGTTAGAGCCATCTAGATCGAATTTTTGATCAAAGCTTGATATCCTCAGTAGCTTCAAATAAAGCGTGGAGTGATCGCAGGCTTTTGATGACTTCAAGCGGTATTAGAAGTATTTATAAAAAATCTTCATAATATTAATATTGCGGCGTACCGCGGGTATCGTACCTTCATTATAGGCAACACACTCTCTTACTTTGGTCTAAATCTCACTGAATGATTTGAAAGTACTTTAGGTCCACATTCATACAGGTCCTTTAAAAGAGGCACCAATTTTCTAACTTAATACAAACGGATCCTTTAACTTTTTTTTATGATCTGTGAATGATAGAACGACAGTCAAGGTCTGTGGAGGTGCTGAAAACAGAAGAATACGTGGCAGACCTACGGTAAGAAATCACCCATATACACGAACGAACTAGGTCCAAGACAAGGTATGTTCCGATGACACTGACGCCGAGATTTCAAGAGGAAATCAGGTATTACTGTACAACTACATTGGTCAAACCAAAGGAATTCGATGGGGATTGGGACGGAAGCTAAAAATTGTGCATGTTGATTGTCTTTATCGATACCACGAAAAACATGCAGACGCTCTTGCTTGGGCCGAACAAGCTTAGGAAAATCTTGTAGTCCCAGCGACATCTGGCGCAGTATAATAAGTTGTTGATAGAGGGGCTTCGTCATGGTTTATCCAGCGCTTTTCGAAGGGTTCGCAAGCTTTTCATCTATAGGGTGCGCCATCTCATATGGGTCGATGTAAACTTCGAATAACTTCAACTATATTCAATCGATTTTCATATGTCATAGCATTTTGGAAACATCAATTCAGTACAATTTTAACCATGAATCGCTTCACAGCAAAAGAAGGCGCAGAAATAGTTTCAATGTTCATTAAAAATTAACGCTCGATTGTGCTAACTCAACGTGCCTGTCGTGCAAAATATCGTGTTGCGATACAATTCGTCGTTTGGCCTCGAATTTTTTTCAATTTGGTTCTGTGGCAAGCTCTCGTGCGCAACCTAGGCCACGTCCGTGGCGTTCAAACTTATCTATTCAATCTGTGAAGGCCAGTGTTCAAGAAGACCCAAGTTTGCCATATCGGCGCCGTTCGCAGCAGTTAGGCATCAGTGGGACCACTTTGCGAAGAATTTTAAAGGACGGTCTTCACTTATTTCCATATAAAGTGCAGATAACTCAATGAATTTTGCCACAAAATGAGCCACGGCGCTTGGCATACGCACAAAATGTCGTTGCAATGATTAATGCTGAGCCGGAGTTCTGGCAGCAAATTTTGATGACCGATGCGGCATATTTTATGCTCTCTGGCTAAGTTAATAAACAAAATTGTCGCTTCTAGGGCACCGAAATTCCTCACATTATTGACGAAGAGCCGCTATATGATCAAAAAGTTACTGTTTGCGCCGGTGTATGCGCTAAAACCATCATTGGACCGTATTTCTTCAAAGTTGGCGATCGATATCGGTGGATGTTGGCCCATTATGTGGTCCCAGAAATGCGTAAAAAAGGCTTATTTCACTTTTGGTTTAAACAAGACGGCGCGACATGCCATACTGCGGACAAAACAATGAACCTTTTGCATAAGAAGTTCCCTAGAAGATGGGTGTCAATATTGACTGGCCTCCGAGCTCGCCGGATTTGACTCCACCAGACTTTTTTCTTTGGGGATACTTGAAAAGCAAGGTGTATGCTAACGGCCCGAAGACAATAGAACAGCTCGAAAGAAACATTCGTGCGGAAATCGCAGAAATTTCGGAAATGAAATCCAGAAATGCTGGAAAATGTCATAGAGAATGCACGAAAACGAACCCATTTTTGCCTCGGCAATAAAGGCGGTCATTTAATTGATATCGTTTTCAAAAATTAATCAAAATAAATTGTAAAGGTCTAGGTTGAATAAAAGTTTTTGAATTTCCAAAATCGGTTGAGAATTGTTGAAGTTATTCGAAATTTACATCGACCCATATGAGATGGCGCACCCTGTATTTTTTATTAATTGGGTGAAACCAAACTTCTAGATTACAGGGAGACAAAACGCCACCACCATTTCTGACCAATAACCGCAAGAAAGGATATATACGAGTACATACATATATAAATACAGCATTCACGATAAATCAAATAAGAGTGAATTTTTAAGAAGTGTTAAGACGGGGGTGCTTTCGTCTTAGTCCTTATTGAAAAACAATAAACTTTAGTAAAAGTTCAGCGCAATGTCCTTGCGGTATAAGCAATATTCAATTTTTGTAGAAATAAGAGCAGTACATACACCAAACGATGAAACGTCATGTGAATAAAGAAGCCTTTCTTCTTGTGCTGCCATCTGAACCTTATAGTGACAGCTCGGCTGTTTTTGCAACGTTCAAGATGGAACTAAAATTTTTTGTAGCTGATAACAGGTTTAAACTTCTTCGTAAATTGAACGTAGAATACACATCTTTGGAAACGCATATACATAGCTCTCCAAGCGGCTCCAGAAGACAATGATTCTTCAAAGCTCTTTTTATTTCTGAAAACAGGAACACGGTACCATGGTTGGTGAATGTGGAAAATGGAGTATGTGAACCGTAACATGATCTTCTCGTGTAGCCGTACTTGACGAGCCTTTTCGGTATTGGAGATCATTTGGTTGAACTTTATTTAGGTGTCCACTGAAATACTCGAACAGAAATATTGGTCCATTGGTTAATCTTGCTTTATTGTGATTCCTCTATTTTCCGAAGAAAAATGAGAAAAAAGTCCGTGACCCCAGAGTGATGTTAGTTTTCATAAACGCACCATGTGGTTCCTAACTTTCAGTAATTCAACAAGTTTCAGTCACCGCTTTTTTGTAACAACTATTGCTACTCCATGCTTCATTATCAAAAGAATACAAAAAAAATTATGACAGACGAGCTAATTGATATACAAACATTTAAGCGACGCACGGTGTGTAATTATGACCTGGGGACCGTTCATAATCATTTCGTTCCATTTTTCAATGCTAGTTAAAGTTATAAGGCGTTCTGGGCAATAATAATTTTCAACATCGTTTACTTGACGCTCGCGTCAATCGTAAATACTAGTTTTACTCATAAAACATTTTTATAGTAAAATTTAATGTAAATCTTCTCTCTACTTCATGTTGGGCCTGATTTAATAGCGCTGATCAACGAAGTCAAGGTTTGTGTGTAAAGTGAAAATCTTTGATTTGTTTTGATGGGACCATCGTTTAGTCCGGTTTGGTCCGATAGATGCATTGTCGACAGTAATTTTTGACGCCAATATTCCTTTTTTTTTATAAATTGCGTTCATCGGTAACGGTGTCAAACTTTTTTTTCTTTAAAGAAGCCCAAACGAGAATGTAGGAAATTTTTTTTCGAGCCTCCAGTCCACTCCGATTTCCGTAAGCTTTCCGTACTGTTTGTTCGGGTCACTATATTGGTCTCTTCATCCTTCATCAACGCCCTGGATTGAGGTCCGAAATATACATATATTCTTAGCGCCACCGATTTTGGAAAGTGTTTCTCTTAGGTATATAGAAGTCCCTCACAATCCATTACATTCACAAAGTTTTTTGGTGAGTCTATGCTGTATTCGTGGAACATTTTAACATCTTTGTTTTCTTTTTTCACATTACTCAAGAATCACTTAACCTATTAATCATAAAACACAACCACTTCTCAGGAAGAAAACAATAACTGATATTGGCTCTAACGCCTTTAGAGGACTTAACATGCGTCCACGCGTCCAAGAAAAAAATTACATTGAAATCGTTCTGAGAGCATTTAACGTGAAACTTTGAATGAGCCGCCGATATGTAGCCGAATAAGCCTACACATCGTAGCCTACATCTTAAAATCCATAGAGGAACCTGACGATTCCTTGATCAATTGGCAATTAACCAAATTGATCACATTGCGATCGACTTCCGATACTCCTCCATTTCATCAACATTGCCGAATGAGATCACCCAACTTGGCGTCAGAAAGCACGCAAGGGAGCACCAGCCCTCTCAAAACTCGCGCAATTTGTACAAACTATAACAGCATTTGAGAAGTGGCATCCCTACCGCCTTTGATGCGTTCGGCGGTTTCAAGCCATCACTAATAAGGAACCCCTGATTCATTAAAGAATGCCGACAAGATCACACTGCACTGACGGACAAAAACTGCTCGTGAGCTGTGAGAATAAAAAAGAAGAGGAGGACCACGCGAGGACTACAAAGCCAAAGTAAAGCATGTAGGGATTAAAAGAATGAACACGGAAATCTTGTAGTAGAACTAGACTCGAGCTGAGAATATGGGAAAACAGGCTGTATAACAGCGATGATAGTCGAAAGACCGCTCTCAAGAAAAACGATGCATTAACACTGGATGAAGAGAGAATTCTGTCCACCCGACTTAGGCGAAGTTAAGATGGCGATATCGAATGCTGCTGGCCCAGAAGAACTGTTTACTAAATTATTTATAATAGCGGAGATGAGTTGGTTGGGAACATGCACCTGCTCCCCTATACAAAAAGGGCTGAGAAAAGCTTGACCTTATCCAGTCCATGAGAAAATTGATCCCCATAACTGCGCCAATTCTAGGGGCATCAGTCTCCCAAGTATCGTTTATAATATCGTCTCTGTCATTGTTTTCAAACCGTTCATGAACCGTCTTATATGTTCCTATCAGTGTTGTAGCAGAGCAGAAAGTCACTCGCTAGATAGACTGATATTAGAGAAGACTTATAAAATTCAGGTCGACACACTACATACGACTTGACAGAGTATACTGAATGACAATGCCTATTTTGTCGCCGCTTGTTAAGGTCGGTTAGGCTAATCAAGGCTGTTAATGTTTTAAAAAGATTCAGGCAAGGCAACACTGTGCCACGCAATTTCTTCAACATCATCAATATAGCCAATACAAGAGGTATCCCTGTACCAAGTCGATGTTATCAACGAAAAAGATGTGCAACGCCTAAAGGCTAGGACTTTGGTTGTGCCTACCTTCGCTCCCAAGTCGTAAGCAGTAAGGACAGCAGCACTGATCCATTTTTTGTTGGCTTCAAGAAGCTATTGAAAGGTAGAGCGCTATACTTCATAGAGGCTTGTGCCTAAACCTTGTGAAAAATTGATCAGGAGCCCTTTGGCTCATTTTTGAGGAAAATTCTGCGCGCAAATTTTGGTCCCGTTTTGTTTACGGACAGTGAAGGAGAAGATTAAACCAAGAACTGTATTTGCTGGGAAGCGATATCAGCTTCGCCAGGCCTTTTACGAATCCAACATCCAACATGTTTGGGTCATGTAAAGCAAATGCGCTGGCCGTCGCCTTCGATTCCAACTCCGAGGAAGGATTCAGCAGAGTACGACTGCATCTATGGGACCGCAATCAACCGAGCGTATGGCACTAGCATCAGGTGGCTGAAGTTCTTGACGGCGAACTTGGTGGTTGAGGCCCACATCCAACCTGTAGCGTCATTGACGTGTGAATATACATATATGTATGTAGGTATTTCGAACTTGCTGCACACCTCTTCTGTTACAAACTTTTTATGATTGTTGTGATGGCCGATCATACCGAAGAATGCCGACAACCTAACAACCGACTAAACATACGTTTTTCGTTCAAAAGAGCATGATTTCGATTTCAAGTACATCTAAGTATATAGTCCGAAGGGGTGGGGGCAATATTATGGTTTCAAGAACCTGGAAAAACGTATTACGAAATCCATGCAAAGCTTCTAACTTCATTGGTTCTTTCATGGAATTCGATTTCGTTTATATGATCACCGCGAGTACGTTTGCAGCGGCTGATTATTTCGAGCCAATTTTCCATCACTCAACTTCGCGTTCGCTGCTGTTCTTAAGCTCTTTTAGCATTAGTGGCTTGTTGGCAGATGTAACCCCATGAAAAAACTCCAACGGGGCTAAGTCACATGAACGAGATAGCCATTCGACCAGACGTTTTCTCGAAATTTCACGATTACTGAACTTTCCTTCGTCTGACCAACTGTGTGGCATGTGGTAGCATCTTTTTGCAACCACAAGTCACTTACTTTAGATCCATTCAATATCGGCCAAAAATAGTCTTCCAAGAAGAAGATGATATTTGGATACAATTTTAGATTTTCTTCAAACTTTTGCATAGCTTAATCAGGGCGATTTTGCCACTTCAGGAGGCTTCAGTTCTTGAATTAATTTGTAGGGGTATAGATCAAGAACTTTACGTGAAATTTACCACAATGTGATCTGAGAGATCCCCAATTTCTGTGAATGGCGCGACTCATTTTGAGCTGATGCAATTGCGCCTACAATCTTTTTTGGCCTTTAATGATAAAAAAATGATAACTATGTAATGATAAAAATGTAAACTTAACTGACGTTTTGCCATTGACAAATCATAAGATGCCTTTGTATCAAAATGTCGCTATTGTAAATTCTCCTCCGATGTAGGTGGATTTAAATTACTTTTAGCAAGAAAGGTTTTTTTCTTCACATAATAGGTTGCGATTGTTTTCACGGGCTTATATGCCCATAAGCGTTCAAAAGAATCGAAATGGCTCCAGGTTATCGAAAGTGTGAATGAATTAAAATTGGTTCACGCGATTTTAAATGCTTTCTAAAGCCTTCTGTGTCTTCAGATTAATTCCTTATCTTAATGCACCTTGACTTGGTTTGAAAAGAAATAAATTTCATTTCCGTTCATCAGTTGATTGCTTCAATTAATCATTTAGTTTTCAGTCCACAAATGATGTAAATTCACATGAATGCATATTTCTATCTAAATGCTTGATATTCCACATGAAAATTTGCCTTCCTCCCGTTTCATGATACATTTTAATGACCTTTTACGCAAACCCAACTACCAACAGTATGTTAATAGTTCTTCTTGTCTCTTTTCAGGTAAGCCGGTGTATCCAAAGTTTCTATTGTGTGCCGTAGAACAAAGACTAAATTATATCAAAGTGAGTAATAATTGAGCAAAAGATAGTCCATAGTATCGTCTGTTGAGCAAGTGAAAGCACACCTTGCTGAAGCTGCCAATACAGAACAATGTATTCGAAGCACGTATTCTCGTCATCTATTATATTACCCCAGATTGCCAGATGAAGATACAATTCTGTTCTATCTGTTTCCACTTCGATCGAGAGAGCCCTTGAGACAACGTGCACACAAAGCCGAGCATTGAAAGAAAAGTGAACAAAAACCGAAGTAATTCATTGCAATCAATTTGGTCATAATATTGCAATTGCAACATTGTAACCACCAGAATGCTAACGCATCTGTGGAACATAATGTTGCATGCCCTCCTCCTGTATTCGCTTTTTTTGTTTTGTTGCACTTCTTGAGGAAATTAATTACTTGAGATTTATTTTCATGAGTGTGCAGTACCTACTTGCCGAGTTCATCTCGAACGTCGAGTGTCAGAGAGGCAGTAGGTAGTCTATCGTATGTTGCCCTGACTTCTGAGGGGTGTTGGGCATAAATTGATATAGTCTGTGGTATGTGAACATGCCATTAAGTGAGGCATGATGTATGTGATGGAAACTGAGGCAAATATGTATCTATAGACTAATAAATGTCTTTTAAGCATCCCATGAGTTGGTATGCTTGAACGCCACTGCTGGAGTATACGTAATCCATTAGTCTCTGGTCGCCGAGGCCGGTACTCATTACTCAATGTTCGCCAGGGCGTAGCAAGTAAGTTGGATTTGATGAATGTTTCTACGCACTCCTACGGCTCCCACCCACAGGCCCTTTATCTTAATTCATCGAGTTTGATCATAAACTTGCTAACTATGTGTGCGGTGACATCGGTCACAAAACAGCATCGTAATCACTTGACCTCCTACGTTCTTCAGTTGACTTTTTTCTGTGTACAAGTTTCGATAAACTTCATCTTAGCCAATGATCCGGGAGACCTTCAGTTTATATCGACTCCCTTCAAAAGTAGTGACAATACCAGCCACAATATCTCTCCGATTGACCCACATTCAGATATTGTTGCATTCTCTGTCTGACGTCTCGCTTTGAAGTTTAGTTTCGTAAAATAAATTTCATATTCACCAACTTTTCCCATTTAGCTTTTCAGCTTGGCTGTGCAGTTGAATGCCTGTCCCCTTGCTGTCGTCGGAGTGCTATTTGTTTTCAAGTCACCCTCAAGCCAATAAACGAAAAGTTATTGACAAAGTTCCAAAAAGAAAAAAAATATTTAAAACGAAAAACGACACTCTATCAAGGTTGCTTTAGTGGCAGTGCACCGATGACGATGCATATCTAATCAGCGTGCCCTCGTACCACCCTTCATTCAATCATCCTTCTTCGATGGTAGTCACGCATTTGCTGCTCGCTCTTCACCCCCAAGTGGATGGTGCTACGATTGATTGCAAGTGGTCGCGGAGGTATGCACCATGCACACTAGTTGCAAAATGTGAAATGTGAAATGCACTAGTCTGCTACTGACTTCGAGTAGTACGCTCTGCAGTTTAACCTGCGAGCACTTGAATTGTTTTCAATTCATTAGCACGGTAAGCTGTGATTGTCATAAAGTACGCGCTGCAATAGAAGGTGTATCGGGGTGGCAACGTGTGCAATTCATGTTAATTCATAGCAACTATCAACGATTTAACGCAATTTTCAGCGCAAATCACGATGTCTTGCTTTGATAAATGCACAGACTACGTGGGTAATGGATATCCATTTGTCCATACAGGGCATAAAGGTCGTTATGAGTGGGAAAATGTTTAAGAGGTAAATGGCTTTTAACCTTTCCTTCGGTTATATACCCTTTCTCGCATGGTGTAGGTGCGAACGATATCAAGTGTCTGCTGAACCAGTGCGTGTAGCTTGCCTGGGGATGTCATTACTTAGAAATGTTGCATGACTTAATTTCTTTTGCCTTTGACGAGTGCAAATTAATATCGAAATAAGTCTGAAAGGCTAGTAATGGGCGAAGAATTCAGTGGTAATTTGACTCCAGACGAACGGAACTATTAGTTTCATGTTACGTTTCCTGTCGTCCGTTAAGCTTGACGGTGAACAGATTTGCGATATGCTATTTCATGGAGTCCTTCCTACATTGTAATTAGATGTAAAGATATTTTAACGAATTTACATTAGCCACAGGCATGTGATACTCGTCACGTGACTTTTACATGACATGTCCCTCTATACGAGTATACCCACCTACCTGTTTTTAACGCAGATATTAGCGAACTATCTATACGTTCTTTGTATATGCACTTCAGGAATTCACTCTCTACGAGGGTGGTCCGATAAGTACTTAGCCTCACCGCCAGATGGCGCCAGTATCGCAAGAGCATCTTACTATCGTGTAGTACATTCTAGTAGACGGCTACTGTCGAAATGTCAGCCGGATCGGACTCGTAGTTTCGTTTTCCGCGTGTGGAAGCGGGAGTGTCCGCGGATTTTAGAAAAATGGAAAAAGAGCAATTTCGGTCGGTGATTCAATTCTTGCTTTTGGAAGGGAAATCGCGCAGTAAAATCAAAGAGCGTTTGGATGCTGTGCACGGTGACTCTTCTCCTTCGATGGCGAACATCAAAAATTGGTTTACCGAGTTTCAACGTGGTCGCACGTCGGTTTTTGATGAGCCACGTCCAGGTGCCCCGAAAATGGCTACCACGGAGGATAAGGTGACAAAAATCCACGATCTCGTATTGGCAGACCGCCGATTGGATGTGCGCGAGATAGCTGAGACAGTAGGCATTTCAAAAGATTGCGTGGGTTTATTCCGGCATGAAATTTTGGGCATGAGAAAGCTGTCGGTGCAATGGGTGCCGCGTTTGCTCACTCCGGACAACAAGCGCAACCGTGAGATCACTTCAGAGCAGTGTTTGACGCTCTTTAAGCGCAATCCGAAGGAGTTTCTGCGTCGTTTCGTGACAGTCCACGAAACATGGATCCACTGGTACACACCAGAGACCAAGTAACAGTCGAAACAGTGGACTTCACCCGGCGAATGTGCTCCGAAGAAGGCTAAGACTGTCCCATCGGCCGGAAAGGTGATGGCCACCGTTTTCTGGGATTCACAAGGTATGATCCACATCGACTACCTGGAGAAGTGCAAAACGGTCACAGGGCTGTACTATGCCAAATTATTGGGCCGATTCGACGCCGAATTGAAGAAAAAACGGCCCCACTTGGCGAAGAAAAAAGTGCTCTTCCACCATGATAACGCACCGGTTCACACCTCCACCCTCGCCACGGGCAAATTGGTCGAATTGGGCTACGAACTGCTGCCCCATCCACCGTATTCTCCAGATTTAGCCCCGTGCGACTTCTTTGTGTTTCCAAACTTGAAAAAATCACTCGCCGGGCAGAAATTTCAGTCGAATGAAGAGGTAATCGCCATCACGGGGGCCTACTTTGCAGACCGCGGGAAAACGTATTTTTCAGACGGGTTAAAGAAGTTGGAGCATCGCTGGGTCAAGTGTATCGAGCTAAAAGGAGACTATATTGAAAAATAAATCGCCATTTCTCCAAAATGTTTTTTTTTTTTTGTAGGCTAAGTACTTATCGGACCATCCTCGTATATACAGGGTGTCCCACGAGCAGTGTGCCAAAAAGCTAAAGCGTGTAGGTCTGGTCAAGACAAGAAAAAAATCGTATGGGAGGGGGGGTCTATTCCCCCCCGTTTAGCTGGGAGGGGCAATTTTCTAAAAAATTGCCTTAATTTGGAAAAAAAATTATTAAAAATCAACAGTTACATCCACAATGCTAAGAGGTCAATGTTTCATACATTAATTTGTCTACAAGTCCAGCCGCGTTAAAACCAAGAAAAAAGGTTCTTCTTAGAAAAAAATGGTTCGGGTTTTTTTTTAATTTCTCAAAAACTACAAGACATTTTTGCATCCGGTTTTCTGTTTTTAACTAAAAACTAATAAGAGAATTGAATTTTTGAAAAAAAATTAGTACTTAATTACATACAATTTTGAAAAAAAATAGTTCGAATTTTTTTTTTTAATTTTTTTTTTCAAAATTTTGGGTTTGAAAATTAATTTTTCAAAAACTATTCCTTAAAACAGCTTTGTTTAAAAACAAGATAAAAGAAGAGGTTTCTGGCTTTACAAAAAAGTATATTACGGCATTGTGGATGTAACTGTTGATTTTTAATAATTTTTTTTCCAAATTAAGTAAATTTTTTAGAAAATTGCCCCTCCCGGCTAAACGGAGGGGAAAAGACCCCCCCCCCCCCCCCCTCCCATACGATTTTTTTCTTGTCTTGACCAGACCTACACGCTCTAGCTTTTTGGCACACTGCTCGTGGGGCACCCTGTATAATATTTCGTGCCACTGGTTCAGGTTTTTCTCTTCACCATGGAAACGATCATCCTATTCTGCACTGACCCTCAAGGTAGGGCTCGAAGATGACAACTGTTGTAGCGTCACAGCTACATTAAATTAACTAGGCCATTTTCACGGCTTAGTCTAGTCGTATCACTATCGAGGAAGGATGCTCAATAACGTATTTATTCGAGTAGATCAGTATCACTGCATTTAATGTAAAACGTATTTACCATATCGAAGCGCTTCTAATTTCATCCATGATCGCGGAGGGGTACCATCACCTCCTGAAAAACCCGAATACGTATACCACTTACCACTTAAAAATCTAGTTTTATTCACAGAACGTTACCAAAACTGTCTTGTGGATGGCACCGTGACTCAGTGTTTATCGCGCAGGCTTCCGACATGGGCTTTCGAAAAGTTATCCCGTGGAAGTTATCCCCACCGGGATTCTGACTGAACCTGTTTTAATATATTTAACTGAAAAATGCTTTTCGAAATTCGCCTATTAGTAGTTCCGGAGTGGCAATAAATAGTAGGTCCTATTAGTCTTCTACCTTGGGGTAGGGAAGACTTATGGGGGATAGAATGACTTATGTCTATCCGTCCGTCCGTACCCATATACCAAACCAAACTTGCCGAGTAGCTATGAGTCTGAAACTCAACTGTGATTTTGAGCTCACAGCGACCGGTTTCAGAACTCTAGGTACTATGATTTCTGAGATCCAGGTAAAAGTTTGCAAACCTCAAGGTAGAAGGCCTGGAATTCTAGCTTGGATTCCGGCGTGCTGATCCCATCTTGTTTACCTATAGGATGAAATTAATGTCACACAGCAAGAAGCTTCTCTGAGCTGTAAGCAAAATCTAGCTTAATTGTACAAATTGTTTTGCAGGCTTATTCAATAAGACAACATTGAAATAATCGCGCCATAAGGACTACAACAGAAATCGAAATTTTACAATTACCGTTATTTTTTGAACATATCTCATAAGTCTTTTTGAATTATGGTATTATATGCGGTATAGAAAAAGAGCTTATCAGTTCTGAGACTACACTATATGAAAAGAGGGCGAAACGATGTTCGGGTAATTTATACCTTGATATTTACTACAGCTAATGAGTAAATAGGCAGCCCGCCGTCACCAGTATCTTTATTAGCATTCAGTTTTAATATTACTATCTTAATTCCATCAGAACCGGGGATAGGATTACTCGGTTCTCTTCTTCCAGAGTACATGATACGTTGTGGCTATACGCAATATTTTGTCTACTGTCTTTTACAGGTGGTTCTCCCAAGCTCCCCCTTTTCAAATTTTCGTTCGCTTTTGTTCATTTCATTTTCTAAGAACCTTGTACAATTTAGTATAAGTAGCTTTTGTCCTGCGTTTTTTATTTTATTCCTTTGTGATCGTGGTGCAATGGTAATCATCACCGCCTGTCTGTCCATAGCCAAGGACAATTCCCATACGGAAAAACTCTGCAACATCAGTTGTGAATGAGGCATGATAAGAAAATTGCTGGAAACAAAAAAGTTACTGAGAACTACAACCAATGCGACAAATTCAATTGAATCTCTCGAATCCTATCTAGGGTAATCACCCCCGGAGAGTAGTGAACGAACATCTTCGACACAAACCATTTGCACCCCGTCCAGATTGTGTGACAAGCAGTCCGGTCAAAGTAATACCATCTTCTCGAATACTGGAAAAAAAGGTAGGAGCTGCTGTAATAGGACCAAAATGCAGCGTACACATTCCCCTCTGCCATCAGTCAACTATATTCCAGGCTGAGCTATCAATGAAGCAGCACATAGGATCAGCGACAGAAGACCCACTAACTTTATTCTCAGACAGCCAAGCGATTCTTAAAATGCTAAAGAGATACACTTCTAACTCTAAGGCTATCTGGGAATGTCACAAAACACTAAACAAACTGGCTGTTAATAACGGACTAACGCTGATCTAGGGACCAGGTCATGAAAAACATGAAGGCAATGAAAAAGCTCACATACAAGCCAAGAAATGTGAAGAAAATGCTCAGATACCTTTTAAGGGGCCATCCCCCCTTTATGGTTTTGACAATTCAGATATAAACCTACATTTACACAAATGGATCATTAAACAAAAGAACCAATTTTGGAAGAGACAGGAGGGTACTAAACACTCAAGAACATTCAGACAACAGAATTTCAGTCCCAAACCTGCCAAAGAAGCTCTAAAACTTAATAAAGCCGACCTAGTGAGACACTAACAGGGTACGGGGCATGCAACTACCACCTTTATAAAATGGGTATCAGCAGACTATATGGGCCAGCTAAGAGAACTATGGAACAGACACTGACCGTCTGTCCAAGCCTAGTCCGAGAAAGATTCCAAATTACAAGCAACACAACCATAACAGGGAAAGACTTCCAGGAAATCCCATCTGCAGAAGTTGTAAAAGTTTTGAAGGCAGCACTCAAATCCTACACCAAGGAAGGGGATACAATAGATTTTTATGGTCGCAGTAACACATGTAACACACCCCGAGTTCTTCCATTTAATGCTTTTTTGCGATAGCTAATGATTCATAATTCGTACAGGAGAAACGTGTTGATTTTTCTTTAACATACGAGCTAAAACCATGCACCTTCAAGCGTGGCCGAGCATTCGTGTTTAAAATTCTCGATATCTTGCTAACAAATAGCCGAGAGAAGATTAGAGAAAGTCTGACATTTAAGGCGACTCAATACACAATATCCTACACGAAAAATTGGGCAAAGTTATCAGCTAGATGGCTGCCGTTTTTGCCTACAGTGGACGAAAAAAAAAATATAGCCTAAAACGTTCCGATTACTCTTGGCCTTCAGCGTCCGATATGATGCCCCTTGCCATAGGGCTATTCTGGTGCCATAAATGTGGCACTGCGCCTATGGTCCATATATGCTGATCAATTTGATCTTCTTTTAATTTTGCAGTCTTACGTAAAAAAAAAATATTAAAGGCAAAAAGGTTGTTAGCTTACAGAGTGTGCCCTATGACAAGGTGCCTAATCATCTTAGAAAATAAGGCTTTTTCTATCTTTTATGTGATAGACTCCAAACCAGTATTTCTTTATTTAAATGCTTTTATATTTTTCTGCATTCACTGTACCCTCTAGCATCGAATTCGACTCCGTTTTATATTTGGAAATACATCTCAATGTCGGGTGGTGCTTGACCGTAGGATAACACAATTTTCCACACATCGTTCATCTAAACTATGACGTACGCTATGGGGTAAGATTGGCCATGGGGTCCTTTTAATCTTAGACTCGTCACAAAATATAACATTTGACCAGTGGGATTCAGTAAAATTTTCTTTGGTTTGTCTTCATTTAGAAGTGAAACAAGTAACTATACGTTTTTTCTCATGCAAGCTTTCTTGACGTTTCAACCATTGAAATGATCGCTGATCTTTTCTGAACTTTTTAAAAACGACCGTCAAGATTCTTTCTCAAAGTACCCTCGTCCTCCCTTAAATTGGTGCACTTTCGATTCCACGTTTTATTTTTTTAAAGGCACACGTGATATTTACATGAAGACGTGCCTTTTGATAAACCATGCAATGGTAGCACCTTTTAGAGGTATCGATAATCTGTAAGTCAAACAGCTCTTATAATCTTATATCTTACCGGACCAGGTATAGTCTTGCGGGTACATCGATTGGGGATTTTTTTCTGTGGGTTATTGTTGTTATAATTCACGGCCATTTGCAATTCGGAAATTCAGAGTCTGCTTTGCAAACCTTCGCCAAACCTCCTTTCCTGTCCTGTTCCATCTATTCTAAGTCTATCTTGATATGAGGACAATAATCTTCGGTGCAACCTACCTGATGTCCTTTTTTCCTTCGAGGAAGAGCTCACTTATTCTTCTAACTGTTTGTCCATTGTCCATTTGTTCTATATATCCTCCCAATCTAAATTGTATTATTTGCACTCGGAATAGACTGGGAAAAAAGTTGTTTTGTATAGTCCTCATCTTTTTCCCGAAGAGGCATACGTTGCTCACATGCAGCCTTCTATCTATTTCAAGATATTTCTATATCTTGATGTCGTTTTGGCAGTCATTATCGGCTTTATTTCAAAGCATTATCGAGCACAGTCAGGTGTGAGGTTTTTATCAATTCAACTCGGTCAGTGACCATACATTTGGTTTTCTCTTAATGAACCTCTAAGTCTCCATTCTTTCCGACTATTATGAGACTTAGCTATTCCCAAGACGGTCAGGTCGTCAGCGTAAGCTAGAGCGGATGTGATTCCATTAAGGGTTATTCCTCTTTCATTTTTCATATTCCAGCACCAAATTTAAGAGAAATGTTGACAAGAAGTCTCCTTGTTTTAATCTTTCGCGTATCTCAAAAGTTTCAGATAAGACTTGTTCAGATTTCCTAGCCTTACAAGGACTTGATACACTCTTGATTGATTCATAGAGTCATACACCTTTTTAAAATCTACAAAAGTTGGTGGACCGTTTCGTGGAATTCCCAAACCTGGTCACCCTTGGAGCGGTTCCTCTTGAAGCCTCCTGATAATTCCTTCTAAGATATTCTTCAATAATTCGCTTACCCTTTTTAAATACAGGAATGATGACCGAGTTTTTCTATTCTTCGGCTATAATTACATTCCATATAGTTTTAATAAGCCCAGGTAATTTGTCTGTTAATTTTTCTCCTGCATATTCTATTAATTCTCATGGTATTAGTTCGATTCCTGCTGCCTTGTTATTCTTAAGCTTTTTCGTCGTTTCTTATCCCGAAGGAGATGGTATGGTCTGGTATCTTGTGCTTGCAATCTATTTTCGAGGGCTTGAAGTCTTCGATCATTACGCGCTCGCATGCTTCGTAGAGCCAAGGCTTTTCTTTCTAAACTTTTTAGTAGTTTGTTTTGCGCTGCTCCTTTACAATACTTTTTATTGTTGACTATACTGCTTCCACCTGACTCATTTCGTCTTTTGTTTCTGTGCCGTCTTGTAGGGAAAACCGGTTATTTATTTCGTCCTGATTTTGATGCTGCATACGAGGGTTGATATCGTGTCTTCTATTAGTTTGGTTGCGCATAACCTGTGTCTGTAGGGGGTATTCAATTCCGTTTACGCATGGATTTTTGGGGTAAAAACTTTGAGAAACTTGATGACCATGCCTTGAAAAAAAAATTTTATATGTTGTGCAAAGAGTTCCAAGTGTCGAATAAAAGATGGTCTTTAAAGGATGATTAATACGTCAAGGAAATCAAGGATTTGGTTCTCGTCGACTGTGTGGATCAATTCTAGAGAAACATGACCTCAGATGCGTCTCCTCTCGTTGGTTCCAAAAACCCAATTTTCTTTTTTAGAGATGTGCCGTCTCCTATTGTACTGATTGTTCTTGACCATTTGCCCAAAAATTCGACCCGTATAGTTGCACAGCCACCGAATTCACTTGATTTGGCTATTCAATAAACTACGAAGACCACTCCCGGGTACACGGTTTCGTATGCATGGTTGAGAACGAGGTGAAGGCCATTACGAAAGTCCCGCTTAAAAACCGCTTCGGACATTGGGAAAAACGTTGGTATAAGCATATTTTATCGAAGGAGGATTACTAAATGCGTTTTGTGTACTCAAATTCGCCGTTCAATCGTTCCCGCAACTAGACTTGGTGCTTTATACGTCGTATGTTTATGCCTTTTTTATCTGCTGTGGATCTCGAGCATTGTTACTCACACCCTAATAACAATTGACATTGATTGCCATAATAAGCTTGCACTCATCCCTCTGCGATATCATTAATAAACGAAAACAATCCATTGAAGAAATCCTCTGAAAAAAGGCAACAAAAAAAAATTTGGCTTCCGTCCAACTATAAAAGATATGCATAAATCCAAAAGCGGATTGAACCCATTTGGTCTGTTAATTTTCCCTTCCGTCCACCGCTTGCCAAAGTCGGAATCGAATAAATAAAAAATTTCTTTATATGTACCTTCTAGAGGGGAAAAAAATTAAGTCCTTTCAACCCAGTGAACTGGTGAAAAGCCCGCCACTATTGTCACTTACCTCAAAAGGTATTGTTTCAAGCCTATCACCGACGGACATTCACGTCATCGTCCTCATCCAAGTGGAAAGAGTCCTCTCAAACAAATGGGAAAACTTTTTTCCTCCTTCAATCTCCCTTTAGAGAAAGATAAAAGAAAAAAAATACATTGTAACCACATTCAATATCCGACCAATGTGTCTAGCTTAGCGCTTTTCTTCCATCTATCAGATAAATCCGTCTCCTCATTGAAAACACTTTAGAAGCTCTACTGAGTGACATAAAACCATACGAAACTGCATAGATACTATTCGATGTGTAGCGGATGAGATAAATGATGATCTCGAATGCGGAGAGAGAGAAATCAATTTATTGAAAAACGAATGCGAAGAAAATGTAAAACTTCAATTACAGAATGACGACAGACCAAAACTCATCATCAACCATCAGAACGTCATCATCATCAGTATCAGCATAAGAGTCCTGCCCGTGGTCTTCACATATATCATGGGGACCGAGAACATCCGCATCCAATTGTATATCTCCACGCGCAACGCGACATGAAGTAATGAAAAGAAGTTCAGCAATAAGGACACAAAAAGGACGACGAGAGGAGGATGAAAAAAAAAAAGTTGACGAAAAGCGACTAGAACAAGCTGAGCAAGAGGGAGAAGCTTGCAGTACATCCGTAGGGTTGAAGACGGAGTTTAATCAGACAGTTGTATCTCACACTGTATCCCGTATATGATGACGGTTTGAGATACAATTTCCTGTTTTTTTTTTCTCTCGTATCTCGCTCGATCTCCTTTTTAATTGTAGACAAACAAGAATGAATTATTTCCCTTTTATTTACCCGACGGCGTGTGGGTGGAATATGCGATACAATTAATTTTTGCGGCCGATTTAATCCAATCCGAAGAATAGCGCGCCACACTAGACTGCAACTTGAATTCGATTTTCGATTCGACTGTACAAAAGATGTGCAAACAAAGCAGGCAAGCTTACTTACTTTATCATGATCCTTTGAATCGGGTGCGTGAGGAGGAGAAATCAGCAGGAAATTGGCTTTGAAATTCGATTTTCTCCTGCTCCCATTCAACCTTCTGCTTATTTTACTAATTAACGGAAAAATAAATGAAATACATTCGAAGAGACGCTGACTAGATTAACGTCCCCAGCGGGAAATAGCCTATTAAGTATCTATTTTTTTTTTATATCTTTGATTCGGTCGGCGGATTGTGGATTTACGGATACGCATTCTGGCGGCTATAGGTAGGTAGTCGCTTGATTGATGATAGGAAAAATGAAATCCGATGTAAACAAGGTGTGATCGGATATTATCCGCGGAGTGGTTAATGTCGGTTCTTACGCCTGGGGCAGTTTTCTGCTCGATTGTGTATACTTAAAGCTGGTTAGTGGCTAATTGGGATGATATTAAGCGTGGAGAATGGCAAATAAATAAGAGAATCAAACGACCGTAATAGGCAAAGGTAATTTTAGACTGGGAATGAATCAATCATTTTCGCAGACATAATGAACGGTTCAAAGGTATAGCTCCTTTCTCCTGAATATTTTCAATTTCCTTCATTAAAGAAAAGAAAGTTGAAGAGCAGCCCCTAAAATTGTAATATTTGGTATCTGTTTTATCCTGAAAGCAACCAGTCAATTAATTGATTTTGTGTTGTTTTTTTTTTTTTTTTGCATTCAGTTTATAATTCACAGTAATTTGGGCATTTCAATGTTGCCCTCTAGTAAGGCGAGTGAAATCCAGGCATAATTCTGAGCTTCATACTGGTGACATGCCTTTATCTCTAGATAGTCTATAACTGATTCAATTTCAGCTTACTAGCAATGAATGTAGCCTGTGCTCACGTTTCATGACGATACCTAGCATTTTCAAAGTCCCTTACTGTTGGTTCTTCAACCAAAACTCCAATAAGTTACAAAGTTCTTGATCACAAACTCAGAAAACAGTTCAACCAACGCTATCCATAACCTAATTCCGGCTTATGCTAAAAGGAATAATAATAATAAATAGCTAATACAAGCCCCAGTCTTCGGCCACTGACTCTCATGTCTTCCATTACTCCCGTTCGTTCAGCTTCATTCATTCCTAATCTGCACCGTTATCATCGTTCATTAGCACGTTCTGCCCCGCCAGTTCAAAGCACTCAAAGTTAAACAGCTCGCGTCGTTCTATTCTTGATGTAGGCCACTAATGAGCCACACACAAAAAAAAAAGTAAAAAACCTGTCGAATCCAAAGAAGCAATTCACTATCCCATGGAAACCAAACCCACTCTTCTTCACTCTTGTGAAATCTCATTAAATCATAACTGATCCATATGCTTGCTCCAGATCGACTCCACTCGTCGGTGTCTTCATTGGTAGCTTGGTTAGTGCCTTCACTAGTTACGCAGTAAGATATCTGTTGCGCCATACCCGTCATACGTAAGGTAGTCGACCTTTCTTGCTTACGTCGACGTAGACGAAGAGCGGGTAGAGTAAAGCATATTATTTCCTCTTCGGTAATAAATTAATTCCACGCCCTGAAAAAGGTCAATAACTCGTGTCTTGAAGACTAGATCGACACTTGCTCATAAATCTCATCTGCGTCTCATTACAGAAACTCAATCAATCAAGCGACGTTTGAGATACTTCTCGTAGTTGTGCAGCAAATCGATCTCTGGGCGCACAGTTGACACTCGACGGGTTTGATGTTCCCGTGACAAGTGATTGACGGTCACGATTATTTCATTTCATACACGAATACGTCAGCTGGTCGGCCTTAACATTGTCGGTAGGCCATGCTCGTTGGTGGAAATCCAGTTTCTTTCCTTACGGATGTACTACCAGATACACAGACGCATTTCTGACTAATTAGGAGTTGTCGGCCGAAAAGTAGCACAACAGGAGATGAAGTGACTTTTACGGTCGGAAGAGTGTTGGAGAGTGTGTGATTGGTAGCCCACGTTGAAAGTCATGGCTTGAGTTTACCCCTGTCAACAAGGAAGTGGTCACGATGTTCGGGAATAAATCTCGCGGTTTGGCCTCAATTCGGTGCAATAACCACGACAGAGATAGGTACATACACACAAAGATGTTAAACTTTATAAAGAGCATTGGTGTCGAGTGTAGAGAAAATCCATTGGACGACGTCACGCTTGCGCGCGGTGAACGAACTTTAAGTAGCGCGCCGTTGCTGCTGGTTGTGATCCAGTGGTAGAGCAGCCGCCACAGCTGGAAGAAGAATTCGACAAAGAAGAAAGAAAACTGGCTTTCGCGTCTTGGCAGTTATGGCGTGCTCGAGTCAATAACTCGCCTCGAGTGATGGACTTCCAATGAGAATTCCCTTCTTTGGCGTTTGGTTTGTTGTGGTAGGTATGGGTTGTTCCAGGCCAACTAGTACTCGTATGTACCATGGTATATATGGGCAGCGACCTGTTTTCACGACGGAACTCTGTTTTGTTGCTTCTTGCCACATCCACTATGCTCGTTTTGTTGCTCCAGGTGTGGACCTGTGGAATGGTGTTGAATCCCGGAGATACAGTTAAGTCGCATTCTAAAACTCGTTTTTTGTATTTAGTTATGTTTGTCCTCCAACGGGCTACATTTACAGATCGCTTTGGCATCATGGTTTCTTTTGTAATGAGCCCAGGAGGAGATGTGATGCATAGGGCATCAGACAGCAACCGAACCACGTGTTTATACATTTGCCTGTGCGGAAAACATGCACATGCAATATGCACAGCGGAGGCTTAAGCACTACTGTGAAATGTGAAAACAATGATCTGGTCGCCCCTTTTGCCCTCAAACCTTCTAGTAAACATAAAACTGAGTTATTTTATGATCGCAATTAATAACTTCATGGGTGATGAGTGGTTGCATGTTCCCGTATTCCAATTAAATTTCGCGTGCTTTCTTGATCCTTTCGTTTATGGTTTAGCCTCTAAGGGAAGACGTGGATCGAGGTGGTTGCCTTTCACATTTTTATTTACAACTTAGTTTTAGATTTTCCTCTATGGTAACATTGAGGTGAAAAGGTCTAGTTTTACCTGAATATGCTGTTCGTGAACTGAATTTTAGATTTTTATGGTTAATGGTAGTCCGCTGCAGGGGTACACGGGTTCTTATTGGTGTGTGAGAAAAAATGTATAGCGTCTTCCGAGGCATTTATAACTAATGAAAATAGTGAGTTACAGTGTAGTAGGAACCAGTTTATTTCAGATAATTTATGTCGTAGAAGCTATTTATGGAGGTATTAAAGTAGAAGAGTAGATGTCGGTTATGATAGGATATATAACAACGCTCACAGTCTAGAATAACAGACTGCATGAATATTTTTGGAATTTTTTAGGTGGATGGGCACCTAACTATCACTTTACAAGGAGACCCTTGCTGGTTTCATACTCGTCACCCAATAATGAAATTGGGTTTCACATCGAAACTAATGTTTTCGCGCAAATCTTGCCTTAGTCTTGCCTAGAATTTTTGATTTAATATTTAGCTAAAGACTCTGAATAAAGCTGGAGTTTGCTCAATAATTGCATGTATACTCGTATTAAATTGGACATTCCAAAATGTTAAAATTCTGCTGCCTATACACTGTTTATACAGAGCATTCCAGCAATCACAGCAATAAGGAAATTTAACAACTTTCCTTCCACTCTCTAAGTGGAAATCTTCAAAATGTCCTTTGTGCATTGCATGGTAAAAATAGTCCCCAACTGACAACCCCTCTAAGTGGAATAACACCATTTTAGCTCTAGAAGCTATTCCTTCCTAGGCGCACGATGGATTGCAATATCAGCTTTTTAAAAAAGATACCCCTCTAAGTGGAAATCTTTGGGTGTCGACCCTTACCGATCGGCGTAATGTATTGTTGTCCAAAATCGTACATATAGCTCCTGCTCCTTGGTGCATCTCATGCAGAGGCTTTTAAGTTTTCTACTTAATCGACTGGCGCCCGGTATCGGCCACCTCTATAAGTGGAATCCTTAAATATTCGCTCCACAAGCCTAAAATATCGGAAAAATATTAATGGGAGAAAATTATATATCTTGGGCTAGGAATGTAAGTCGAAATCGTTGTACGCCAATCTCTTAAAGAGTTGCTTGTACATAGTGCATACAAATATATTTGAACTTCTAACTACATATACCGAATGCTCCAAGTATAAGCGTACAACCGATCTCAATCCAGCGTACAAGATAGAGCTTGCGATTATTGCAGAAAATTATATTCCTTAGTCTAGGAATAAGGAGGCCTCAGTATTCAAAACCATGTGAAGACAGTTTTCTTAGGGACTACCTCTTTAAGTGGAATTCTTCGGATAGCGACCCTATGTATTGGTGCCATCTATTGCTGTCCAGAATGGTATATACGGGTGCTTTTGTTAGGTGTATTGCATAAAAAGGTATTTAAATTTCCAACTATATAGAATAACCCAAAAAAGTGGTTAGCTTTTACTGCAAATAGACTAAAAGGATTGCTCCACATTTATTAAAATCTTGAGTCTTCCAAGTACGAAGTTTGTTAAAAAATAAGGTGACTTTATTTTTCTCGAGAAATATTTCTTTGTTCACTAATGTATTGTATATTTTTTCCACTTCAAGGTAATCCCCTCAAATATAAAACATTTGCGCTAATGCTTTTTCCAATCCTCGAAGCCCTTCTGATATTGATATGGGCCTTTTGGCATACCCTTGAATACTTCTAGCAATACAGTCTTTATTTCCTCAATCGTGGTAAAACTCGGTCCTTTCATAGGTCTTTGTCTCGTAATCTCCAATTTCTTCTAAACAACATGTCCTCCTCAAATGCAGGTCTACAACCACAAACCTTGTCGAAATTGTGTCCTTCACCCTATCAGCATTAGAGAATGGGAATGAAGTCGACGTCATTTCATCTGATTTCAGTAAAACCTCCGACAAAATCGCCCACAAACTAATACTCTTCAAACTGTCTTCCTCTCGCCTAGAATCCACTGCAATGAAGTGGATATCTTCTTATTTAAAAGTCTGTTACTACAGTGTTCGTTTTTGATCTGCCTTTTCTAACCCTTTCTTAGCTTCTTCCGGCATGTCCCAAGGCAGCCACCTAGGTCCCATTCTTTTCATTCTTACAATTAACGACATTCCCATTTCTCACTGTACGCCAACCAAGTTCCTTAAGACCATTTGTAATCAGATCTCAACAGCTTTGCTCTCTGGTGCTCCAAAAATTGTTTGGAGCTTAGCGTTTCCAAATGCCAATCAATCACCTTTTCACGTAAACGGGTCAAATCTTCTCCTCGTCTCTACCTTCTCCACAATCAACACGTCTCTACCGTTCAGGTTATCCGCGATCTTGGCACACTTGTGATCAACGATATTTTTAAAGCTAACTCTGAACTCGGTTTTGTGAAGCGTTGGTCTAAAGAATTCACCAATCCCTACGTGATTCGAAGCTTCTATATTACCTTTGTTCGCTCCCCTTCTTGAATGCGCATCTCAAGTGTGACCCCCTTATCAACAAACTCACATTTCTAGAATCGAAAGCATCTAATTTCGGTTCCCATCTTTCGTTCTTTAAAGTCTGCAATCCTTTATTCTTCTCGCCCTATTAAGAAGACCTTCTTAAATTAATTAATTTGAGTACGTTGGAGGAAAAATGGATATCTGACATCCTCTTTATTCATAGACTCCTAACAGGTATTATTGACTGCGCCGCCCTTTATAACTCCATATCTTCTAACACTAACCCTCGTAATACATGCAATCCTCGTCTCTTCTATCTATCCATATGCTGGGAAGTGTTAATTCGAATATTAACTTTGATTTCAACCTCAGCAATCCATGACTAAAACTCAGTCTTCCTAACGGCCTTCCCTCATATCATATGTGACACGATTATGTGCTAATGCTTCTACGAGTACTTCAATTAAGCCGAAAAAATGGATGTACAGCCCCACAAAAATTACAAAAAATTAGTTTTGGGTAGAGTCGCAGGTGACCAGGCATGATTACGATATATTGTTTTTGGCTAAAAAACTACCCACGAGCAACGATGAGTGAACACGTGCATTATCGTGATCCAACAGCCACAATTTCTTTTTCCCCATAAATCCGAAGATTTTCTTCATATTGTTTCGTTTAAACGGTGTATAACTTCGATGTTATATTCCTTATTGACCGTACAACCTTTCGGTAAGAACTCATAATGAATCACGCCATTGCAATTGAAGACCCGCCGTTCAATAGTTCCTGAGCGATGCTCACACTTCAGCTCTTTCGGTCAATACTTAATCTATCCAAAATGTCATAGCATGAGACGACCTGTATGCTAATATCCTCAGCCAATTCTTTGATACTGATTCGACGGTTCTCGACATCAATCCTCTTCCCTGCCCCAATGTTTTCATCCGTTGTCGACGTGCTGGGATATCTAGTCTGAGCGTCGTCATCAACATCTTCTTCAGGCTCGAACTGTGGAGTTTGTATCACTCTTCAGAGGGAGCACCGTGGCGCAGTGGGTAGTGTGTCGGCCGCTGACGCAAGATGAGCGAGTTCGGATCCCGATAACACCAACGCCATCGACTGATTATTTCGCGGCTTCCCTCCTCGGCGGGGTACTGGCAAAACCCCCCTTTGTACACTTGCCATGAAAAAGCTTCTCGGCTCTCGCCGTTCGGAATCGGCATTAAGCTTTAGGTTCCGTTCACTTGTGTGAGAAAAAAATCGCACACAGCATAAGTGAATAAAAAGAAGCTTGGCTTTGGCTCCACATGAGCTCTAACGCCATCTAAGGTGTCTGTCTGGCAGTACAATGGACCAGTATTTGTGTCTGAGTGCTCCAACAGATAGCAGAAGCCCCGAACAAAAAAAAAAAAAAAAAAATCACTTCAAACATTCAAAACACGCCTCACCTTATTTGTGAAAAACAAACTGAATGTCCAAAATGACTGACAATGTCAAATAAATAATGGGAAATGTGTGCGAATATAACAAAACAAAATAATCCGAAAACTGGGTGTACTTGCATAGCTCCCTGAATTTAAAAATTCACCTTATTTTTTGAACAAACTTCGTCTCGATATACATAGTTCTCATTACTTTCATAGGCAGCTCTTGCCCTTCAAAATTGTGTTTAATTGGTATCGCCGTCAAACAAACACAGGGTGGGCCAAATACAAGTTTCTTTTTAAAAATGCAATAAAATGAAAAAATTAAATGTTTTCCATGTATTATGGCTTTATAAGTAAGAACAAACATTCCCTTTAATTATGAAATACATCGTCGTTCAAGTGGCTGCCTCGGCTGGCTTCGCAGTAGCGCATTCTGTCACCCCAATTTTCCAAGACCTTGTTGATGGTTGCGGGCTGTAGCTCACGGATTGCTTGGATGATATTGGCCTTAAATGCTTGAATCGTTTCCGGATGGTTGGCATAACATCGATCCTTCACGGTTCTCCACAAAAAAAAAAAAAGTCCAAAGGGGTCAAATCGCAGCTCGGCCAATTGACATCGCCAAGATGGCTGATAACACGATTTGGAAATTTGATGCGCAAAAGATCGATTGTGGCATGGCGCGCCATCCTGTATGAACCAGAAGTCGTCTAACATGGTTAACATGGCTAACATGGCTCCATAACGCCCATCGTTGATTGAAATATTGTTTCCAGCCTCATTCTCGAAGGAAAATGCTCTAATGATGCCACCACTCCACAATCTGCACCAAACTGTCACTCTCTGTGGATGCATTTTTCGAGCCCCAGATGCGGCCGAGATGAAAATGAGCCTCGTCAGAAAAGAAGATTTATCGCCCAAAATCGTTGTCCAACTCAAGCTGTTCTAAGACCCTAACTGCGAAGTGGACTAGGAGTGTTGTCCACTAGCATACCAGTCTCACGAACTTTTTGCATAGACTTGCGTACAGCAGTCGCGGTGGGTGCGACTTTTTCGGCGAAAACTTCCTTTTTAAAAACGCACTGTTTGGGCTATTGGGCTACACAGCACTCACTTTGGAAATAAGTTTTCAATATTTCCCAACGTTGGTCAAGCGTAAAGCGACTCATTTCGTTCCACGGAGGTATGATACTGAACTTTTGTCGAGATTTCGAGCGAGAAACAGCTGTCAAAATAACATATGATTAAAAAAAAAAAAACACTAGGTGGGCCACCCTTTATGTATAGCAGATAGACCGCAAAATATTTCCTCACTAAAACCGCAGACTTTGTCACTATACTTTTTAAAGGCTTTTACTGCCTGTGCTGTTAAGGCCTTTTCTGCGTCATATAACTTTTACTGAAGGGTCTTGAATGATCGACCATCAAGAATCATTTCTTCTTCTCTAGTATCCCTTCTCTTGGAGTTTCTGCCTAGTAAAGTAACCACCGCTTTGCCCCATTCACCTGAGTACCATGAGTTTTAACTCCTCTTATTATCAAACTTTTTTTCAAACTTTCATGACCTCGCTACCGCCTTAAAACCGTGTAAACAACTAACGATTAATATAACATTTACAGACTGTAAATGTAAATTTAAAATGTGCGACTGTTAAACTGTCTGTCTGTTAGTTTTTATTATCAATTTGGCATTTACGACTGTCATAAAAGTGACGTATTTTCCTGAAATCACTTCAAGCCTTAAATCTTCAGTCTCAACTGAACGATGTAATTTATGTGAATCGGGCATGTTTTTTTTTTTGTTTTATTAAACTTTACGAAAAGTTTGTTTTATTAGTCACTTGAACACATTCTTTCTCAGCCATCAAAACATTTTTAATTATGTGACTGGTGTATCTATGTACCTGTTCCGTTTCTAGGTATGTACGTGTTGTCATGACATTTAGTTCGTTCTTCATTTGCTGCCGTCGATTTGCTCACCAACACATTCGTGCAACAATCGCCTGTTGCATTTGACTATTGTGTGCGCTACTCTCTACCTGGTTGGTTGTTTGGTCCCTCTATATGTGTGTGTGTGTATGAAGAAAAGCGGTACAAATGCTTTTTTTTTTATTTGTTCTATCTTTTCCATCTATTGCCATTTGCATTAAAATGTACCCGAACAGGAAATGAAATCAACGAAGAAAGCACGAAAGAAAAGTTTAAAGGGAATGAGCAACCGTGAACCGGTGTGGTGAGTTTCTCGTGGGAAGCCACCAGACAACAAAATCTCTTCTGAGAATGTACTTCCATTCTCTTCGGTTGGAAAATGAGTAAGCCCCCCAATGAGCACCACCCTGTGAGCGTCAATTTGTTTTTCTCTCGGAAAACTGCCTCTTGTTTCCAGCGCCAAGTGTTTGCAGAGTGTGCACTCGGTGCTCTCGTTTCCAGTGCGCGAGGTTTTTCTTCTTCAGTAGATGGTTCAAGCTCATTGGAAGATTGTGGAGAGTTTTGTGCGAGGTTTGTTGTTCGATGCTGTTGAATATAAAACTGGGGGCGCAGGCTTTACTGATGGATGTACCAGCGTACCTCATGGGGCTAAAGTGTTGCCGGAGTGCAACAGAGTATGTCCTGGAACTAAAAATCGTAATAATGCAAAGAATCTCCTGGAGTTAATGGGGTAGAGTCATTGCCGATTTAAGTTTCTTTTTTAATCTTCTGGCCCGTGTAGTTCTGTGCTTTCTAGGCTCTGTACTTGTCGCCCTTAAAGTCATAAGCTACTTTCAGACTTTCTACATATCCCTCACATGAATCAGCATAAACAAAGGCCAGAGCAGTTAACCACTCATGTACTTCAATGGAATACCAAGAGATTCGGACTGTGTGCGACTTGGCGATTGGTGACTAATGTGGAATGCAAAAAGTAGAAATTAGCATACTTACTCGTACTATAAAATCATCGCTCGCTTTAAGCCTTACAAATCGACTTAAAGGTGATTTAGAAGAAAGAAAAAAAAAGATTTATTTGCCTGAGATGCCGAATGGTGTTAATAAACTTATGCAATGGTTTATCCTTGACTTTCAGACTTTTTGTTTTTTTATTTAAATTTTACAAAGTAGACGGTTTGGTTAGTAATAGGTTTTCTCAAGGACGACGTGAAAATAATGAGCGTAGATGGGGAATCACGAGAATAACTTAAACTTAGGTTCTTTCGTATAAACAGAAATTCAGAAACCTCAAAATACCCGCCGTCATTTTATTGACCTAAATTTCGGATGACCAAATAAATTAAGTATATGGTTTGTTCAAAAAATTAAATGACTTTTTGTACATTTGATTTTTTGGGAGACATATTCTCTAACATATGCTGACATTCTTAGCTATTTTGGATATTTTTCTGCCGATATAAAGGTTGGATTAAAGTGTTTTGATAAACATGGCAATTTTTTGCTATTGAAAAAAAATGGAACTTCAAAAGTTGGCTGCGACATTTGGTACGAGCTCTACCCACAAGCTGAGAAGATGTTAATAATGATGCCCTTCTTGAACGCCTCAGCACGTCACCAAAGTTTGAAGAGAAATTAAGAAAATTGTTACGGAAAAACGTCGAATCACTATCAGAGAAGTCGCCGAGGATATTTGCATATCGGCTGGTTCATGCCGCAAATTTTTAGTCTTCTCCTTGCAAAGCTGAGGCAGGGAGGACTTATACAACGGCTTTTTTATCTGCCCGTTTGTACCCATATATGGTTTATATGCAAGCCTTCGCGAAGTGAATGTGAATTATAAACATGCATTATATTATATCTAGTATTATTATATGTCCCAAATGCATGAACCGTGGTGACGAATAAACCCAATTCTCCAACCGCCTATTTTTATGATATGATACATTATAATTGATATATGATATATGCGTACGGCCAGAAGGACGGACATATATATGACATGTGCTTACAGACGGACAGACAGGAAAGCCTTTGCAGAAGTTTGCAAAATTCAAGGCAGTGGACCTGAAATTGTAGCTTGGCTCCTGGCGAGCTGATACCATCTTGTCTTCAGATATTTTGGACATAAAACGTGTGTCAGCGAAGTTTGCTTCGAATTTTAACCAAAAGAATCGTCGCATGAGCATCGCCAAGCAGTCGTTGAATAACGTGAATGACGATCCAGATTTGCTGAAAAGGGTACTCCCTTGTGGCGAAACATGGTTATGACACCGAAACCAAAGTTCAATAATCCCAATGGAAACGACTAGAAGGGTTAAGACCGAAAAAAACACGGCAAGTGACTCATAATGAGTTCTTCTCGGAAGGTGTACGGTCAGTAAGACATATTACCTTGAAGTTATGGGCCGTTTCGGTGAGCAAAAATGTATGGCTTTTGCATGACGATAATGCTCACTCAGTGTTTCTTATGCCTAGTTTTTTGGCCAAAAATAATATCGTATTCATGCCTCAGCCACCGTATTCACCGGAGTTTCGTCCTCTGCTACTTTTTTCCCTTCCCAAAACTGAAAAGACTGAAGCTCTAACAAAAGGCGCATATCAGAAGTGCTTTTTGGATTGGAAAAAGTACTGGCGCATGTTGGGGGGATTACCCTGAATGGTTCAAAGTAGATATCCATGAATAAATAAATATTTGTCGAGCAAAATATGAAGTCACCTTATTTCTTGAACAAAGTTCGGATTAGTGCATGGATTCCAAACTCAGTATTCTTCTTTAGGGTAAAAATGTTGGTTATTCGGCGATTACTCAATGGTGAAAATGATTTATGGATCACGATGAGCTGCTTTGAATCAACTAAAGTCCCAAAAGGCTTTAAAATCTAAGTGTAAACCCTTGACCGATCCAAAAGAAGTCAGGTTTCAGTTAGAGAAGCTTAACGAGCCGACTTTTTTCGTAAGATATTCAATATCTTTCGAGAAACAAGTGAAAACGATTGTTGAAAATCTCCACCTTTTGACGTATAGATGAATCACTTGGTCTTAATATGCTTTGATTATAATAGACAAGTTTTCTTATGCCGCGCTACATATTTTTCAGTATCTCCTGTATGAAAATCATGAGCTAATCAGGTAATTATTGGGCATCTAAAGGGGTAGGCACTTCGGCCCAACTATAAAACCAATAAAAGTTTCAATCCTTTTCCTTGGAGTCATACGACCTTACGAAAATGTGTAGGTTCTAAAAACCAAGGCATCATGGCTCTATAAAGAATTCTTCTACATTCAGTATTAATCATAATTTCTAAATAATTTTTCGCTCCACAACTACATTATGCACTCCGAACTACATTTAGAAAAGTGATAAAATCGCTGTGACCTCGTCATCTCACCTCTACACATTCATTTTCACTCATCGATTCTTTTTTCATCCCATTTCTGTTGGCTTTGTTGGAAATTATACACTATAAACACCTACGTCATAAATAAAAATAAAACAAAAGAAAAATAGGCGAATTCCGTGCAAAGCATTTTCCCACCTGGTCGTCGAAACCTCAAAGAACAGAAAACCAACCGTGTACCCACCACACCATTCAACCCACATCTCTTCGGCCACAATACTTCCATACCACAAAGTCGAATCTGCGCAACCACCGTCGTCGAGCATTCCCAATTCCAATCTGGTCATTCTCTTCTCTTCTGCATGCCAGATAGGCAGAAACCACTCGACAACGACAAGCCCGCCGGAGAGCCACCACGCTTGAGAGAACAGCCAAGAGCGGACGCATACACAAAATAGAGAGCAGAGCAGCAAACACAGAGCAGAAGAACAGAGGCGAATACGAAAAAAAATATAAAATAAAATAACACATGCATGGAAGCAGAGGAAAGAAAAGTGATTAGATAAATATCAGACTTCCAACGAGACGAGAACTCTCCACGTCGAACACCATCGCAGCGCGACAGTTCGCGATGGAACTTTGAAGATTGTGGATCGTACAATACCAAACAAAAAAAAATAAAGAAAACAAATTCGAGAAAAAAAATATCCCAAAACACCTTACCACCGCGTTCGTTGGGATACTATATCCGTCTCGTTGACTACTCCTCCACCGCATAAATCGGTTTCGGTCGGTTTCCTCCGTTCCTTTTTTTTCCTTGATTTCCCTTAGTTTAATTCCTCCGGTCTACTTCCGACCCGGAGTCGTCGTGTCGCGCTTAGAACTATCCGCTGATAAACTCATATCCACTGTCACAAGGATTCGTGCCTGGCAAAAAAATCTAATTCGACTGTCTGTCTATTCCGCCACACCTCTCCTACTGGCGAATCATCACCAGCATCAGTAGCGAAATCCAGCCGAAACACAGAACAGTACCACGGACACACACCACTTGTGGAGTGGAAACAGGTGTGTTTACCCAGTCGAGAGTGGCAGGATTTAAAATTAATTTGTGTTCTCCATTCGTCGCAGAAACCGCGGTCGTGCGGTGCCTATCATCATCTATTGTAGACTCGACTCTTGTATATCTTTATATCGGGACGACGTGCATTCGAATAATTTTATTGGATTTAGGATCATCAGCATGGATTTTTTGCCTCGTTCGCGTCCTTCGCTACTTGTGCTGTTCCTCCTGCACGTCCTCGTTCATTTACGTCTTGTTTAATTCTGTTTTTATTTTTTCCACACAAACACACACGCATACTCATAAATCTCGTATCTGTGTGAAAATCGTTGTTTTATATCAAAGTATCAAAAATAAATTATAAAATACCGTTGAATCGAAAATTCATCATCTAATGTGCCTGTGATACGTGAAAGAAAGATATTTTCGTCGCGTTTTTGTTTTTTTTTTCTTCTGTTTTATCAAAATATATTTATTTATTTATTGAAAATAAATTCGGGAAGTTACTGTGAGAAAGGCGATTTATCGTGCAATTCATTCGTAAAAAGTGCATCGCGAATGCTTTACAAAACAAGTGCTTTAATTCCTACCGTGTTAACGGGTGAAATAGTGAAGTAGAAAAGGAAATTTTATTTCTTAAAAAAAAGTTTATAGTACATCTCTAAAATTGCAAATATGGTGGTTTTAGAAACTGCCTCAGCCCTTTTGGGCGGCCCTTACGCACAAGGGGCACCAGCTTTAAAAATGGTACAAAAACGTTATATTGGATTACATCAATGGTTGGGACCACTTCGCACCAAAGAGCTTAAGGAACACATCGTAAGTTGTGTTTTGTTTTTCTTATTATTTATCGATAGCTATAATAGGCTTGTTCGTACGAAAATTATTTTAAAGCTTCTTCGGGGCAAAAATAAGCATTTAATTTAATATTGTTCGTACACTGATGTTAGGGATACGGAATTAAGTTGTGATGAAATGAAATCATTTTGACTTAGGCAATGCATCATTCTGGGCGACAGCCTGTGAGCCTTTGAAGGTCGCATTTATTTTCACTTGGACAACTTGTTTTATTTTTAGGCCTTACAGGTAGACTCGAAATAAGCTTCCTCTTTATTATTTCTTATATAATCGAGCTTCAGAGGGGTGTCAGATTGCCTTACGATTTCAGAAGGTGCGCTAAACTCGTAAATAAAGTCACTTTATTCTTAGCTACAGACATCTCGGCATTACGTAACGTAACGAATTTATGGACAGCCTGAGAAAAACTTTTCCTATGTACAATTCTTTAAGAGCTCTGTTAAAAAAAATTTAAATTTTTCATCAGATCAATATGATCTCCTTTAACATAGTGCTTTTTAGCTATTTACCATTTATGCCAGCTCTTCTTCCACTACCCGGAATAGTTTTGGCACCCGATTTTCAGCTTTCCCATTCAAGTATCATATCGTCGTTCAAAATTCATGAATTATTTCGTCACAAATCGGCGGGTTTCTTTGCGATTACCTCACGCAAACGTTATTCCACTTGCCATGTGATGTATTATGCCGTTAAATTCGAAATGCTCGGTTTACCCTTAAATTTCATCACTATTGTCGAACTTTTTTTCATCTTATCAATCCTAAATGCTTCCATTAGGCCGACTGAATCTTAGTTTCGATGTCGTATCCGACAAAATCGGTCTTTTATAATGTCTTTCAACAGTCAATGTTTTTTATTTCCTAGAAAAAAAAATGTATTATATCCTGTGGGGACCAATTAGAATTCGATTTCAAGGATAACTTTAGTGATAAACTTAGATTCATGTTTCTTCTAAGCTTAACCTACCCTCAGCTACTCAATTCTGGTTTTGAATATAACCAACTTAGCCATCACTCCTGTGTTTCGTTCCGAGTGTTCACCATCCTGATAGCGTCTTTCAGCTTTGCCATTTCGCTCACAATGCCCAGACTTCAACAAGGCAAACAGGCAGTCATTTCAAGTTAACATAAGCATGTTGACAATCCTAGATCCCAAATGATCCTCTAGTTAGTCCTAGTCTAACTTACGAACTAAGGAGTAAAGAAAACTTTACTGAACAACGCATCATTTTGGGAAATGTTTTCACCCGATAGCCACCAAAAGTCAGTATGTCGTTCAGCAGCTTGGGTGAAATCCCAGGTCCCGTCAATGTACCCGTACGGATAAGCCGTTTGCCCTCTGGTAACGGTGGTAAATTACCAGGATACCATTTCTATTGGGCACTAACCTTTCCAAATAAAATATGGAGAAATCGCTCTAGGGGAATAAAGCCTGATCGGAGTGTGGTCTGATGGAATCTAATTCGGGTAATAAGCCTCGAAGATCAGAAGATCAGGTTATTGTTGTTAGTCATAGTCCCTGCAATGCGCTTTCGAGTCATTTGTTTTTCGAGAGATAATGCCTTAGGTGTCAGGCTTAGAATGTACAAACTCCAGAGTCCCCGGACGGTAATAAGGTCTTGGTACGACCGAACATATTTCAATAGTTATGCATCGTTTGTGACTTCTGGACAATTTTGAAATTTTGTTTTGGAACAAATTTTGCAGCCATTGGTTACTAGAAAATTCTATGACATAAGCCAATGAATATATCAACTTATTGAGCTCCTCCCTTCAGCGATTTAGGTTTATTATTGGTTGTCGACGTCGTAAATCGCCCAGAGCACTCAAAGACTCCTTGTAATCCCAGGCATTGTTTAACGTTGCTAAGACCTCTCATTTCTATGACAAAGTTCTTTGCAAATTGTTTTATCGATTTTCAAAACAAATAAATAATCGCGGGCTAGTTATACATATACAAATGCTCTTTAAACTTGCGTTGCGAAACTACAACAAGGAGGATTCTAAAAATATTGACTAGGCTTGCATAGTTCGTTGAAGACAATCCAAGAAGGAGTCATTTCCGGGAGCCCTCAGAAATATAGAATTTTTGAGCAATTTTTAAAGCCCCCTCTCCAGTTGGTTTTTCTGCTTAAGTTAACTGAAATGAGGGTTAGGGCCCTAGGATTAACTTAAAATACTTAAAGAAAATTAACAATTAAGGCCCATAAAAATTATTTTAAAAACAAAAAAAACCCCTAATTTCTGAATACATTGCTTGTTCAACAAAAATGGTGACTTCTTATTTTTCTTGAAAAATATTTATTTATTCATCAATGTCTACTTTGTGCCTTCCTGTGAAGAGCTTGTATCACTTATAAACATTTTTTTTTTGCTCAGAGTAGACTCACCAAGTGCGGCAGTCAACATTTCAAGTACATTGGAGAACTTAGTTTTATTTGTCACTCAAATTTAAATCAGATTCTCTGATCCATTTCTTTTCAATAACAAAAAAATCCTCAAACAGGTCTAACCTTGATATCTGTGAAAAATAAACTAAATATCAAAATGGCTACAAAGTCAGCATACGTTAAGGAACATGTGTATCAACATAACAAAACAAAAATAAAATATTCAAAAACCCAATTGACTCATGGTAGCTCGCGAAAAACTAAAAGTCACCTTATTTTTTGAACAAACCTCGTATACTGATTATCTGTGGAACCAGAAGAAACTCGCCAGAGGTCGACTGTATAAGCATTTATGTACTTTTATTTTTTCTTTTTTTTAAAAGTCGTTAAAGTTTTTAATGTAAATTTGCCTACTGGTCCGTTCATTCAGTGCGTTTTCCATTAACCTGTTGCAGCATTGCTCGACTATAGTTGTCAGAGAGACTATTTGAGAGAAGTTATATGGCCTACATTTTCGGATTTTCTGGCTTCTAAAGGAACGGTTTTGGTCGATTGGGCGCCCCGTTGTATTAAAATTTATACTTGTATGTCAAGGTAGCAACCTTTTTTTTGATGTCACGAAAGAATGCGAATGACTATTACATCTGCCCACTTTTGGTGCGCGGACTAAAGACTCTGTCAATACGCTTTCCTTGAGTTGTATCAAAACTTATTTTAAGAATGACCAAGAACTTCTTGGCTCAGACCAAATTAATCGAAGCTCGACATGGTTCTTTGCAGGATTTAAAAATAAAGTGCTTCCAGAATATGGCACTATGAACCTGATATCTGATGCTTTTAAATGAAACAATTGTCCATATCGACAATACAGTCCTTCAGAAGTGAATAGAAAAGAAAAAAATATAAAAAACCGTTCCAAATAGAGAGAAAATGAATGATTTCAATCACCCCGTTCATTAAATGTCATCAAATATCATTGAGTTCTTTAAATGTACACGTGAGTAATCCTTATTTCTCCGTCCTTGCGCTCGTCTGAACCACTCACTTACTCTAGAAACACATGTTGATGGACATGCGACCTCATTCGATTGAGAGTTTGTGACACATATGTCAAGAATTATCTGCTACAGAAACCACTTCAAAGGAAGAAACCTCAATTTAACAAGAGTCATCTCTAGAATATTTATTTCTTGCTCTATTCTCATCTCATAATTCTGTTTTGATTTACACTTGCACCTTGACAGCGAAATATTACATCAGTTCGGGTGATGAGTTTTTAACAGTCCCGCGGATGAGAACCGCTTGTTTAGTGTAAAGGAGCTACCAGCAGCTAATTCACATGTTTCCCAAACCTTTAACGTATGACGTAATTCATAAATCTTTCTTTCGATTTCGCTTTTTAATGTGAGGCCTAATGAATATCAGATAATAGCGAAACCAATCCCTTAATATTCGTAAATCACTCATCCTATCACTCAATTCGTCGGAGACGCTAACTGCATCGAATCGCAGTTAATTGTTAGTTAAGAACCTGCATGTAAATATCCCTGAAGTGCAATTCTGTTAAAGAGATACTTTCAAACGTTCAGGCATATCGAAGCGGTTACAGGATTTAATTGGCCATCGGCGTGCACATTGACCGATTCCCATAGGTGGTTTATAAACCCACCGGCTATCCCTGACAGACGATGCCACTGAAAATGATCAACGCAGGTAATCCCAGCTCGTAGTGGCCTCTATTGTGTGAGACGTGGAGCTTGTTTATTGGGAAAACCGCACCCAGGCTAACAAGTAATTCAGTTTTTTTTTACAACTCAAGATTCATTTGTTTACACATGATTTGTTGAAACAAGGCAGCCGGTGAGCCGATATGACCGTGTTTTAATCTACTAGAGTGACACACCTTACGTGACAGCCCGAATATATTATGCTGCATTCCGCGCACGACCACGAAACAAGCATACATTCATCATAGTGCCTTGTAAAATAACTCTGTGAGGGATGGCGATATATTTTCACATTTTCATGGCGAACTGTTTACCAGAAACCAGTTTCGAAAACGTCGCCAATTTTATGTGACAACAAACAACAAAACTGTTTTTTTTTTTTCGCTTACATTGCTACTTGTTTTTCGTTGCAGTATATGTGCAAGTATGACGAAAACTACCGACGATAATAGGTCATTTCAACTGCCGTAGATACTCGCCGTCTGCCAGCTAATATAGTCTGAAATGCATTTACAGCGCACGGCTGACCGCGTGCCCATTACTCACGAACGGTCTGGTTTTCGATTCGATATATCACTTTATCTACAAGTATCTTCAATTAATTTAAAGAAATTCATTACAAGTCCGAGATCCGATTTGAACCTCTAAATTGAAATTAAGAATAAAGACCACGACAATGATGTATTTCTCCGGACAAACATCCTTCAAATTGGAATGTGGTGCTTTGTTATTATCTGAAACTGGATTGGCTTTGTCTGGCCTGGGGTCGTTAAAAAGTTTGTTTGAATTTTGCATTAAGAAAGTAAGAATGCGACTGGTATGATGACACAAGCGGGGTGTGAAACTTGTTTGATTTTTCGAAGATGAGACGTTTGGGTCGTGGTTTTGCCACTACCTTGAGATCGGGTTTAGTATTGGGGGAACTGGTTTAGAGGAATTGATAAATCGACGAGGTAGTACAACGATTTAAAAGCATTTTTGATCACCGATTTTATGTATACAGTCTTTGTGGTTGAATATGATTTTTCAAACCATTGTTTTGTTTTTAGCAGATGATCGAAGGTTTATGATTAAATTTTGAGGTAAATGGCTTTTAGGGAAGAAAATGAAAAGAGCTTGAAATCAGGTTTACAAATTCGTCATCTATTAGATCGTTTTCATGGTTTTATGAATATCATTTGCTAATATGTATTTCCTGCTTCATCCGCAGAATTTCAGTTCGAACTTAATCTGCTTATTCCTGCGAGTCGTATAAAACTGTCGCTTACTACTAGTTAATCTGAAATTTACGACATCACGCCCAATGCCTCACAGATACACTCAATTGGCACGACTAATTTAAGCACCGCCAAGCCTGAAAAAAAATTGTGCGTTCGACTAAAAGCCGTGTCACCTTTTATAGTGTTAAACAACGAATAAAACCCAGCTCTCCGTCAAAGGCAAAAGAGAAAAAAATACCCAACCGATGTCTATAAACTGAAACATGAATATAAACAAAATAATAAAACATTACAACACCGTGCATCGTACTGAAGAGCACATACCGCGCACTGTGCCCTCATGCCACCTAGGCCGTCCCGCTTCGGATTTCAATAAAAAAGTAAAGAAATTTAAGGGAAATAAAACAAACAGAAAAAAGACGACAAAAGCACCCGATCGTGTTAATGGATGGGAAAAAAAAACTCATAAAAAAATAATAATAACGGCTTGCTGCTGCGTAGCACGTGAAGTTACAGGCTTATGCTGTTATGCACAATTTTCGAGCCATTTCATTGGAGGTTTATGGTTTCATTAGGCCAACTTGTCGTTGCCATGAAACGCTTAGAAATGCTTGGAAAAATATTTTTCTACTCTTGGCTGTAGATGTACATAAGTAAAAATGAAAGTGTAAATTAAATGTTATAACAGAGTTAAAAAAAAAATTAAACGCTGACATCACTCGGCGACTTTTGTTCATTTTTTATGGACTTTACTGTACCCGAGGAAAATTAACGCTTGCGGAACACATTTGCGAGTCGGGCTTAAAACACAGGGCAACGAAGGGCATTTTACGAAACTCATTTGAAAAAAAAAAGTCCATCTACTAGTCTTGGGACATTATGGCCTAACTTGTCTGTTTCGTATTATAATTTCGAGGGAAAGTGTTTGGTAAGACATTAGGTTTCAGGAAGAACAAGTTTCTTACGAATCACAAATTATCGGATTCGATTTAGCTGTCGGTCGTGTTATTTGTTCCCATGAGACTAGGCTTAGATATACAGTTTCCAGATTTAATTTAAGCGACGCCGCGGCAGAAGAGCGGTAGAAGAAGCGAGTATTTCAGGTATAGATCTTGACGGACCACTTAGTCTTTTAACTGTTACTCACTCTATATTCGTTGATGAAAATCTGCTAAGTAGCAGACGAGTAGCAAGACGAGTCTTCAGATGTGTTTTTTCTTGTAAGTGCGATTGATTCTAAAGAGCGCACATACCATAACGTGCATTCGGGTTCTAATAATAAAACTGGAGAATTCCCAATACTTTCAAGTCGTGGGCATCGTTAGCTGTGATTTTTTCTTATTTTTGCTGTATTCATTGGTTGATTCCACGCCAAAACCACTGTTTGTCTTTTAAGGCCAACCATTCATCAAGCCGATGTTTAATTTTTTCCTTAGAATAGAAGTACTGTTGCGAAAGTCCGTGCTGCATCGATCAGAGCAAATAGCAATCACGTTGACAAAATCAGGTGAATGCGACGGGTGGGGCAGAACTTACCAGTTAATATTTGCCAATAGTTTGCAATATGTGGACGAGCATTGTCATGACGGAAACTGTCATGAAACTGCTGTTTTTGCTTCCATTTAGTTTTATCAATTGTTGACGGTAGTGATGCCCAGCAATCGTTTTAATAGGTTTTAGCAGTGTGCAGTACAATATTTCGTTTTGGTCTTAACAAATAAACAGCGTGGCCTTCTTCCTGGGAATCTTGCGGACTGGATACGACGTTGATATTTGGCCTGAGTCCCTTTGCGCTGGGGATTGTCGAATTCCACTGTCCCAATCCCTCCATTCGATGCCAAAACCCTTGTTTGTGGCAATCAAGCACAATTCCCAGAATGATTCTTCACCTTAAGATGTCTCTTTCTTTCAATTGATACGGAACCAATTTACCTTGGTTGCAGTGGTTCTTTCTTGTATTTGTGTCTAGTTTTAACCTTATATTGCAACTCCGTGTCTTTGAAGTTTTGACCTGCTTTTCCACGGTCTTTTTTGTCGATGACAAAATTACCACTTTTGAAAAGACGAAAACCGACGTTCACAAGTCCTTTGTGTTGTAGCATGTCCACTATAAATTCCCATTAACAGTCGATGATTTTCAACAGGGGTTTCCTTTCAAAAAAGATAATGCTACAAAGCCGCCCGCAAGGGTCCTTATCTGGCAAAGAATTCGACATTTTCAAGGCGACGTTCTGGATTTTATTGACAGATGTTTACCCTCCAAAATACGACATTTCTTATCATTGCCGCTTAACATACATATGTACAAGTTATGAAACCCTTTTACTACAGCGTGCACCAACTCATATGGGTCGATTTAATTTCGAATAACTTCAACAATTCTCAGCCGATTTTAGAAATTCAAAAATTCTTAATCAACTTAGACCCTTACGATTAATATAATTAATTTTTGAAAACAATATCAATTGAATGACCGCCTTTATTGCCGATGCAAAAATGGGCTCGTTTTCGCGCATTCTCCATGACATTTTCGAGCATTTCGGTCGAAATTTCTGCGATCTCCGCACGAATGGTTCTTTTGAGCTGTTCTAGTGTGTTCGGGCCGTTAGCATACATCTTGCTTTTCAAGTGTCCCCAAAGAAAAAAGTCTGGAGGAGTGAAATCCGGCGATCTCGGAGGCCAGTCAATATCGTCCTTTTTTGACACCAATCTTCCAGGGAATTTTTTACGCAAAAGGTTCATTGTTTTGTCCGCAGTATGGCATGTCGCGCCGTTATAATCAATCAATCGCGCGAAATAATCATTTGTTACGCATTTCTGGGACCACATAATGGACCAACATCCACCGATATCGATTGCCACCCACTGTATCGCCAACTTTGAAGAAATACGGTCCAATGATGGTTTTAGCGCATACACCGGCCCAAACAGTAACTCTTTGATCATATAGCGGCTCTTCGTGAATAATGTGAGGATTTTCGGTGCCAGAGAGCGTAGAGCGTAAAATGTGCCTCATCGGTCATCAAAATTTGCTGCCAGAACTTCGGCTCAGCATTAATCATTCAAACGACATTTTGTGCGTATGCCAAGCGCTGTGGCTCATCTTGTTGCAAAATTCTTTGAGTTAACTGTACTTTGTATGAAAACAAGTGAACTGCTGCGAACGGCGCCGATATGACAAACTTGGGTCTTTTTGAACACTGGCTTTCACAGACTGAATAGATGAGTTTAAACGCCGCGGACGTGGCCTAGGTTGCTCACGAGGGCTTGCCACAGAACCAAATTGAAAAAAATTCGAGGCCCAACGACGAATTGTATCTTTTTTGGGTGCAACACGATCACGATATTTTGCACGATACGCACGTTGAGTTAGCACAATCGAGCGTTCATTTTTAATGAACATTGGAACTATTTCCGCTCGTTCTTTTCGTGTGATGCGATTCATAGTTAAAATTATACTGAATTGACGTTTCTAAAATGCTATGACATATGAAAATCGGTTGACAATTGTTGAAGTTATTCGAAGTTTACATCGACCCATATGAGATGGCGCAATCTGTATGAACGTCTGTTGTCGGGTCTCAATAACCTTTTAATAACCTTCTGGCTGCTGCTGTTGCGGTCTTAATAATTTTCGAGCCACCTACCCCGTATTCTGTATATTCAAAAATTAACTGTGATATGTCCATCTTTTAAGCCCTTTTTTTCAATGGCTTCATTAGCTCGGAACTCGATCCTCTAATTGTCACTTTCCCGAGCATGGCTATCAGCTGAACGGAAATTTTATGAAGCATTTTGAAATAAAATACGTTTTGGCATCTGGCAATTTAAGCCCGTGTCTTACAGATATTGAAAATAGTTTAAAGATGGAAGACCAAAAGTAAAGAGATTCAACAATGGCACCACCAATTTGCTACGAAATAAAAGAATTCATGGTATTCAATCAGTATCACATGGCCCAATAGATTGCAAAACTGTCAATAATCCACCTTTTAAAAGAAAGATTTCTCATGGCTTCATCCAATACCTACTATTAGCCTACAACGATCCCAACCCCATGCTATGAGCTGACCCCCTAAAAATTCTATTTTGTATTGTACTTCCACGCTTTAAATGACATCTTCAAACATCGTTCATATTGATGTTGAAGTTGTGGAGCACTTCTTGATTATCTGACAATTTTAGAATTGAAAGCTTAATTACAATTGTAATTATTTATTTCTCATTCATATCAACATAAAATTCAATTTAAATCCATTTCAGGGGAAATATTAATGAAATTTGATATCTAATAAAAAAATAGAGTTAATGTCATTCCCAAAACGCATGAAGTTGAGAGAGGCCCCATTCGACCCCCAAAAAAACACAACATTTCAGACAAATGGACGTACTCTGCTTATGTTCATTTAATAACATGAAACTACAGTGCAAACGTTTCGGAACGCAATAGTGCGAAAACTGGGTATTATTAGTTAATTCTTATAAAGGGCGGTTTTTTGCTGTTTGGTTTTTCAATGTCCTATTTTTGATAGCTCACGCCTCAGTTAGCATTGCCATCTTAGTCTAAGATTCTTGCAAAGCAAGGCTCGTGCAAGAACTAAAGCCCAACGACCTGCCGCGGCGTCGAATATTCGGGAAATGGGCCTTGAAACAGCTGAAGGAGGATCCACTTTTTTATCGTAAAATAGCGAAGATGACGCTATCATTAAATAATTGTTTCTTACCCCAAAATGCACGAGCGGAACGTGGCCGACATGTGATTCCACCAATTTACAAATGAGTTGGGTGAGAGGTAAATCTCTCGTTTTGGACTGATAAATTGGTCGGCTAGATCATGAGATTTGACGCCTTAAGACCATTTTGTATGGGGACGTGTCAAATCTTTCGTATATGCTGATGCGTCTATGTGGCAACTGCAGCCTTGGAAGACATTAAACGTGTTTTTGGCGAGATATCAGCCCATATGCTCGAATAAGTGACATACAATTCGGGTCCCTATAAGGATTACTTAAAACCTCGCGGTTAATATTTATCAGAGACAATAATTGAAAATTTAAATGGCAAGCATTGATTTATCAATCTACATAAAAGTTGAATATACTCTTGCAATTCCCCTGTTTTTCTTTTTGACAATTAAAAATCAAACGCTTAAAAAATCACACATTACTTCACAAACGATGGCTGTCAAGTCCTAATCTAAAACAAAAATTCTTTTAACACTCTAAAGCAATAAAAAAGGAATCTTTAGATCTTTTCTTAATTTTTTTTTTTTTTTGTAATATTGTTAAGGACGTTTCCGTGCAGGGACGGGTTAAGAATATCCCTGCAGCGATACCTCTCGCTTGTCGTAAAAGGCGACTAAAACAAAGGTAAACAAAAATCACATCTAGGCAATTTAGAAAACACCAAGGTGAGCCTAGGGACACATATACCACCATTAAACTGCCCCACAAGTGTGCATGCAAATCAGTGGGTTGACACGACTGGAGATCGCCGGTGTTGTAAGAGTAAGATCAAACAAAAAAATCTGGAGCATGCCCGTGTCACAAAAAAAAAAAAAGGCAGGCCGAGAAACAATTGGTGCAAACAAATGCAAAAACACCAGCATTTGATTGGCCTCAGCGATGAAGTAATCCCAAACCGGGAAGCCTGCCGCTACTTTCTGAGGTCAAACCGGCGGACCCCACAAGCGGACCAGTATGAATGCAGTTAAGTGGGAAGGTTATGGTCCTACACTTCTGACCATAACAACGCCGGAAAAAGGAAAAGAAGAAGTAATATTGTTAAGGACAGAGCCATAAGTCTTAACAACAATTCTTTGTGCTTCAGCTGCGTGTTTTTTTTTTTATTAAATAAAATAAAAATAAATAAAATAGTGCAATGCTCTTCTTGGCACGAAACTTCGGCACACTGCGGCTAAGACACTAAAGTTCTAGCTTGTCTACAGTGGATTTGTTCCTATTAATAATTATCCCCAAGTATTCAAACTCATCACCGCTTTTGCAAAATCATGAGACCAAGAAAATTTAACATAGCGACACTCAGGGACATGAAAGAAGACAATGCATTCAAAACTGTTTTGTCCCATTAAACTAAACTATATAATTTTAGTTTTAGAATTAATCAATAAATCATGTTTTGCTAACCACCAAACCACATCCTCCTTAAGATCGAAGATAATATCGGAAATTAAGTTTAAAGGACTCTCGGAACCCACTGTACTTGGAATACCTTTAAACTTTAATTTGAACAAAGAGTTAATATAGACGACGAATAATAAAGGTCCGAGTACAGGCCCTTAAGGCACTCCTTAGTTTATGTAATTGAAATTACTCCTCACATCACCTAATAATTGGTCACACTGCGATCTGTCTAAGTAGGAGCTGAACTACTCAAGTATAAAGCCACTAGAAGCTGATTTTTCCAGCTTTTCTTACAATATTTCGTAGCTAACGATGTCGAATCCTTTGGTTATAGACTAGCTACAACAGTTTGAAGTAAGGAATCTTCAGTTGATTTATTCATCTAAATATCAAGATAAGGGCCCCTATTGCGAGTGTCGATCAGCGATCGACTCGACAATTGTCGATTGCGTCGATTGATTCTGGGTTTGGTATTGTGTAACTCAATCGATGGAGAAGTAGACTATTGTGAATAATTACGTCAATATTGTGAATAAAACCATGAATATTGTGAATATTTCGTTTTTTGACAGTTGTTTGACTGTCGTTTATTTATTTCATCAAAGAAACTCAATACTCCAAATCATTCCAAAAGGACTTTTTTTTTCTTAATTTCACCCATTTTTCCCATGAACACATAGGAGGTCATCCTAGTTTAGTACTAATAAACTAGATAAACAAATAAATAAATAAATAAACATCTATGTTTAGTACTTAATCTTTCCTATCTGTGTTTTGCTTGTGTTTTCAAACAAACTCGCTTAGCAATATAGAGATTTGCTTCCATGAACGAAACGAGGAGCTCTAATTGTTTTTTTTGTTCGTAACCTGCTTTCACCTGAATTAGAATTTCATAAATACTCCATAAATTCATTATTTTTATTAAAATTACTTCATTTAGTACGCAAACAAAATATCTTTTTCTCTAACAGAAAGCAACGATCAGTATTTTGCGATCGACAACAAGCGAGTGTCAAATCGACAACGGTCGATCAGAATCGACATCCACAATACCAACATCTGCAATCGACGATCGATGATCGATAAATGTCGATCGTCGATCGCTGATCGACACTCGCAATAGGGGCCAAGACCTATGTACATGTCTATAGTTAGAAGTTTCGGTCCTAGCTCCGTTTATGAAAAATAGAATGACCGCGCATTTTACGGTTTTGGCCAAAAATACCCAAATAAACATATCCAGTATGTGCAAGGACATCAACCACAAACAATGCAATATTTGTAAGCACCCCATTTGAGACTCCGTTCTTACCGGATGAAAGAGGGTTTTTTAAAGATGGAATAGTTTTAAGAACCTCAAATGCGGTGATTGGCTCGTAAACAAAGTTTTTACTCTGAAAGTGCTTTACGAACACTAGGCAAGAGGAACAGACCTGTGCGGTGGAGCAAGAAGATGAGATACAGGAAATTGAGGTGAAATAATCGTTAAATAAAGTAGTCATTTCAAGCTTGTCTTATTGGCATTTTGGACGTTTTAGCTTTGTTTGGGATTAAATTAACCACCGTCCATAAATTGAGCTGAGCTCTTGACTGCGAAAACGGTCCGTGCATTTCTTTTTTTATTTGAGCACACAATTGTTTATTACCTTCGGTAAATGATAAGTTGTTTGGGTGCTTTGCACAATTAATTTTAAAGTTAGCGACTAGAGATCTATGGCTTTAGTCTTTTTATAGACTTCTTTGGTGGAAGTACAGCAATTGCGCAACGAGAATAAAAATATCGGATGTATCCTGTTTAGCACATACATACATCCAAAACTCTAGACAGAGCTTATCTGAGTTTAACAAAATCAATTTATCCCAAGTCGCGCGGTTTTCTTAATCATTTCCGAGGACTCTGTAGTAGTTATACCAAATCAAACTCTGCCGGAAGGTCCTTTTTTATATCGTTGCTCAAGAAACCCAACGTGACAGCGTGTGATGGCAAAATCCCTTTATGCTTGATGGACGACTACGCCATGGAGCCGTACTTAAAGGCCGACTTTTTTGATGCCCTAGAAGTTTTTGTACGATTTGCGAAAGAGTTAACGAAATGCGGGTGGTAGGTTTATTTTCAGGCATAATATTCTAACCTACAAGGCGATTGAAGCTGCGAATTGCTTATAAGTAAGAGTCCGAATAGTTCACTCCCTCTTGAGGCCTAGTTCAACGAGATTTGTTAAAAAATAACAGTAAGCTTCGATTTTTCTAGATTTTTGATTTGTTGCATTGATAAATTGCTATGATGGCTAAGCCACGATATGAAAGGCTCAGTGCGGCATTGACTTTTTCCAATAATAGAGACAACCAAGCATACTCGTGTGTGAGATTAAATAAGAAAGTTAAGTGCTCGACTTCTAGAAAGGTCTTTCGGGATTTGAGATAACCTGGACTTAAGCATGGTACTACCTGCCTGGTTTTGAAAATCCCACGTATCAAGTCATCCCTTGTTCTTTGCATGTCCTTGAAGTTAATCTCTAACGAAGAATCAGAACTCTCTCGCTTAATATCAATTCAGTTCTTTAAAGATTTAAGGTCTTTAAGTGGTTCTTTAACGTTGATAAAACGTACATGGATATAACACACCGTCTAAGGTACGGTTTCCCCGAAACGTTCCTGCTCTTGAGCTATATGTATTTTTCAAAAACTCTTATTATAATTCCACTAAATCGTTGTTCAAGCATTTAGTCCTCGCATTCTAGGTTCGGATGAACATTTCTAATTAGCATTAGAAGTACAGCGTAAAACCGCTCATGCTATAGACGACGGAGGATGTATTCAAAAAAAATTATTTTCAAATTTAATTATCTTAAAACAAAAAATACATGGGAATCTGCTGTCAAAACATTTCATGTGAACAAGAGCATATGATCATAATCTTCCATCAGAAACAGAAGGTTGTCTTTAGGGGTTGGTCGCGGGGGGAAAGAGGTACAAAACCGAATTACATCGGAAAGGGTGTGCACTCATAAATGTGGTGTGTCTTGTGTAGCACGTAGATTTACACACGTTATTCAAGGATGTACCGAAGAATAAGAGCAATGGAATTTTCCACAACAAAACTTTGCGAATTATTCATCTTAATTTACATTTGGAAAATTTATACAATCATATCAGAGAAATAAAAAAAGCCATTGGGGAGTGGAAAAACACCATGCAGCCCCAATACATATTTCATGAAGAAGCTTCATGATCTCTGCTGGAGATAACATCGCCCTTTTTTCACGTGCCTATGATGTTTTTGAGGCTTTTCTTACACATTTGGGAAAGTTTAAAAATCCGCTTGTGAATGCAACAAAGTCGTGGCGCAATCTCGCTTCTATCAGTTTTTCGACCACCGTCCATCTATGTCCATTTGTCATTCTTTGTTTTCCTTTCTCGATGAAGTTGCTTGGATGACGTTTTGGAGATGATTTCAAAAATCACCGAACCGAATTCAGTTAACCAACCGCGTTACAATGGTGGGGCTGTCTGGTCGTCCTTCTTGGGTTACACTTACGTGCTCGGTGAGCAGTATGAGTACGACTATGGCTCCATGGTTGGTGATTTCTTACGAACAAAATCAAAAAAAAAGGGAGACGTTGCGACAATTTGTAGTGCATTCGGTCGGTCATGTTGTTGTGGTCACTGGGGGCATCGGTGAATCTGTGTTGTGCTGTTGTCCACTTGTAACAGGAAATCACTCGAGCATGACTTTTATTTTTTTTTCTCGTTTATGTTGTTATTCGCCTTTTTCGTTGTGATGTCTGTCGAACGAAGGTGGCTTCGTTAAAGGGTTCTTTTAAAAAATATCGTCATTGGAAGTGAAGCCCATGGAGGGGCCCAAGTAGAATGAAGACAAAAGACTCTTTCCTGACTATTTTTTACATCCTTTTTCTATCGTCATCATAGGCGTCATCGTTGTCGTGATTGTGGTTCGAATTGCAACAGCTCTTAGTGCGTGAAATGAGTTATCTTTTAAAATAAAAATTGTATGAGGTGAGCTCATCGACTGTCGTCGCCGCTGGATGAGGACATAACGTAGACGTTCGCGATTATGCAAAGGGCACGCAAATCTTCGATGTCACGCCAGAGTGTGTTGTAAGTACTTGTGGTTACATTTTTATTTTCTTCTACGTTCGCTGGCAATGCTTTTGCCGGTCTTGCCTTCTCGTACCCATATGCATTGAAAGTTTAATTGAAAAAGTTCTTCAAATGAATTTGCATCTGACCTGGATTTACGTCACGTACAAGTCTTGACATATGAATAAGATGTACATACTTTAGTACAGGCTTGACATATTGTAGAAAACGTATGTGATGTGAATTCGATATGCGGACGACCTGCCTATCTGAGGATTAGATTAGATTAGCTTATAGAGGCGACAGGCACGTTTTCTCACAAAACTTTATTGGCACCCTTCTCGGGTAATTTCTAAAATACAAAAAAAAAAAAACGAAAAACAAAAATTTCTAAAATATTCTCCACATAGCTGTCGGATTCAGGCATTTCTCCAGCTCCCACTTTAAAAATCGTGACAAAAAAGATATTCGAATTGAAAACTAAATTAATAATCTAATAAAAATACAACGGAAAGAGAACACCGAAAATAAAATAAAATTCCATGGGAACAATCAAAAGAGGCTATGCCATTGACCTGGGTGTAGGCCGATGACGATGTCATCATATTCTACGCCTCGGGCTGAAAGTCAGTAAGTCAATTGGTGTTTCTGTTGTGCGCCTAGATTCTCGATATCAACCCAGCCATCCGCAGCTTGTAGCGTGTGTGTAATAAACAAATTTTTCGGTTTTCGGTTTATTTTTATGTTTTTTTTTTTTTTTTTTTTATACACTTGGCAAATCGAATTATGCTGTGTGAGCCCGATGCTTGTTGAAGGGAGAGAGCCCGGGTCGCCTGAACACAGCGGTATAGATTCTCCAATTACAATTGATCCAATCAAGAGGATTTTCCTTCAACCCAAGGAAGGTAAAAAGCAACCGAAGAGAAGACCAAAACCAAGGCAACTTGAAATCGAGGATATGGCTCAAGCGTATGACATGTGTATACCCATATCTGTCGATTTTCTAATTTCCTCTACACCCTCTTGCGTTGCTTTTATGTCACCCCGATAGGCAGATCTTTCTAGGAGAAGGGAATCCTAAAAAAAAAAATTATAGGCACTATGGACTTTTAATACGCACTTTACTGTCGTGTCGCACCCTCACTCGCTCCAGTCTCGATAACTCAATCAATTCCTAACAGCTTTGAGTATGTCGAGTACCTATCATTCCATCTTTTTGTCGTGTACCAAAGCTCTAAATGCTGGGTGGGCGAGGTTAAGAAAAAAAAAAACTGAAAGTAAAAAACCTTGGATTTATCCATCGATTTTTAATTACCCACGCCGTTGCATTAAAAAGTCATTTTACTTAGAGGCTTTTTGAGCAAAGATAGAACAAAGGATCCAACTGGAATTATATTACACTTTGATGTAATCCATCATCATCGTAGTCTTTCAAGTCGTCCTAAGTGCTTAATTACTGAAATCGACATGTTTTTCCTGCTGTTGATGGATAGTTCGTCGCACCTGACCCGTGAAACTCTCCCCATATTATTCTCAATGGACAGACTGGGCAACTTGTCGTAGTTCGTTTACGAGTGGATGAATGATGATGTTACTGACTTATTGCTATGTCGTTACGGCGTAGTTTTATGATAACGATGTATGTATGTTCCCAAAGTTTGGGAAGTCTGTTGCTTCTTTACTGCGCTGTGAAGTGAATGTTAGGTTGTATCTCATCAATTTGATGGCCATTAGGAGTTAGTATCTGGGAGTTTCCCAGGCTTCTTTCTATTACATGCAGAGGAATGTATTACTTTTCAACTTCTTATTGTTCACTTAGGAAATTAGCGATGTTCTTTTCTGAAAGGACTGAAATTGGGATTTGTGACATCCTGTTGAGCTACTGTCGTGCTTGAACAGATGTTAAGTTCTTCGAGTCCGTTGGGTGCGGGGTTTTCTATCAAAAATTAAATTATGTATCACCGTTGACCCTATGTCCATTGACCCTATGGGTTTTCAATCATCTGATCAATGCTTGCGAAAAAAACGGCTTCCTTTGAATTTGCCAACACTGAACGGCGGCTGGCTAAAAGGAAGGCTGAGTCACCATTATGGGGTGTTATTTAACGAAATATTTACAAACCTTATAAACAATCATTCAAGTCTGAAGCCACGAATTCCTGTATTTGTATTGGATTGCCTGACGTAAACGTTGCTGAAGTTGCACTCTATATATCCTTCTGTAAAACAGGCTTTTTATAAATTTTCGATACAAAAATCCATACTGCGAGTTAAAGACCAATATCCTTTTAGACTCGCCAATTTATTGGGCTGTACTTAACCAACAGACTGAGCGCACTGTACCCAGATTAAACAGCGTCTTCAGAAGCCCATTTTTTTCTTCCTTATAATAAGTAAGCGTCTACTCGAGCAGGCTATGAGTCGTCGATCGGAACCAGGCATAATCGAAAGGAGCAATGTCTGGAGAATACGGCATTTGGAGCAGGACTTTATCGTGTCCTTCGGAATATTTCCTCAAAGCTCGATTCAAGTGAATTAATCGGGCCGGCAGCGATATGCAGTGGGTATTTCAGTCGGTTTAATCAGCTTATACGAGGGTTCGAAAGTTCTTGGCTTGAAAATGCGATTTTCACTTAAAAAATTATTTGACTTTTCTAAATAATCCCCCTTGGCTTCAACACATATGGTCCAGCGTTTCCCCTACTTGAGTATTTCTTCCCGGAAGTGAGAATCAACTTCATTGGATGCGAAACACTTCCCAGAAGCGAATTTCTTCAAGTTTGGGAACAGATGGAAGTCCGAGAATGCCAAATTAGTAGAATAGGATGGTTGGCCAAATCTCGCAGCTTTCCTATCGCCAACGCTCCCTTGTGAAGAAGGGAAGAAGTGGTCAAGTTAGTCCCGCTCTCGCGCTTTGGCCTCCAGCTGGTTAAGAAGCTGGAATTGTTCTGCGTATTGCAAGGTATCAATTGAAAAAGTATCCGTTCCGTCAGACTCGGTAGACTCGGTTTTCTTTGGCGCTAAACCACCAGCTAAACCGTCTGCCTGGACTGCTTTTTCGTTTCTGGCGTTTATTGGTGCTCCCATGTCTCATCCACTGTAACTAATCACCGCACAAAATCGGCCAGATTCCTATTAAATCCGTCTAAAGCCTGCTCGGAAAATCGTGTGCATATTTGCTTTTGATCGGCGTTCAGCAAATGCTCGCTTATCATCCTACGTTTGAATTCAGTTACCCGCTTTTAGTCTTCTACCTTGCAAAACTGGGGTAGGGAAAACTTATGCGAAGCTTTCTTGTTTGTCGGTTTGTCCGTCCGTATGCCGAGTAGCTATGAGTCTAAAACGTAGGTGAGTTATAAAGTACATGATTCTGAGCTCGTAGCGACCGGATTTAGAACCCTAGCTTCTGTGGTTCCTGAGGTTTAAGTAAAAGCTTGCAAAATTCAAGGTAGAAGACCTGGAATTGTAGCTTGGCTGTCCAGGTCGTTGCTTGTCTTCCAAGTCGAAATCACAATTTCCAACAGGTATGCTCAGCTAGGACATTCACTAAAAATACGATGACTTTCGATAGTCCTCATATTGAAGCGTTGAACTCGTAGTCGAACTCTCCGCAAAAGCAATTTATCTGGAAAAATATTCGACTTGTACGAAGTGTTATTCACACTAAGCCCGATCAACATGTATTATACTAGAACTGATGCCTATCTCAATGGCTAAATGCTATGACTTAATTCCAATAATAATTTAATTCCGTCTTCTTAAGAGCAAGGTATCATCTTCTACGTTACTAACAACGGGTAATTTATTTTAGTGTTTGGCTTTTCAGAGTACTATTATTGACACCTCATGCGTGATTCGTCATATGTGTCAGAGTCAAACATGCTCAGGTGGCCTTGCCATTTCAACATGCTACGACTTATACCCCAACAATGCACATAAATTATTGAATTTTATTATAAAAATTCCGTGCTTTGTGAAAAAATGTTTTGCACACTGTGACAGTTTTACGGTCGTTAAAATCGACCTATTGGGCAAGCAATTCAAGCCATATTTTTAATTTCGCACCGATTTCACGCTACTGGATATTAATAGCCTCAGTGCGTATAGAGGAAAATATTGCTACTATATTCGCCAGCGTTAATGAAGACCGTGATCTGTCCATTCGTCGCCGTTCGTAGCAGTTAGTATTGTGTTACCCAACAACGTGACTTTGTGCAAGGAACTTGATCTAAAATCTTACATAATACAGGTCGTGCAATACCTGAAGTCGAAAGCTAGCTCATTGGCCGGCTAGATTGTGCGATTGACGCCTTTAGAGTATTTTTTTGATGGAATACGTTAAATCTATGAAAATAAGCCAACACCAAATTAAGCCTTTGAAGACAACGTCACACGTGTTATAAACGAGATAGCAGCAGTGACTCAAATTTAGACTGTTCGTACGGGTCACTGAAAACGTAATCGTGGTCAACATTTCCAAAGAATTATCCTCAAATTGTTAATGGCAAGTCAAATTCAATACAAATGTTATACACTTTTGCAATATTCGTGTGCTTTTTTTGAAAATTTAAAACCAGCCACTCATCCTCGAACAACAGGCATTATTCACCAGAACTCATACTATAAAAGCTACAAGCGAACGACGTGATCTATATGCCTTCCCTATACACTATGTAAGTATCACCATCATCGGATATAGTACTTTTTTTTCCTTGCACCGGTTGAATGTCGAATTGTTGTTTATCTTCCCTTTATTGGTCTTTTGATGAGGCTACTTAAGGAATAACCTGTATTTTCCGTCCTTGGACATCTGATACCTCAACTATAAAAGTACGTTATGATATGATGTCTACCGTCTAGAATCTCTTCATAGTCTCTATAACCAAGAAATTAGCTGATCAAATTTCATTTTATATTTGACTCAAAATAAGAAATTTTTGGGTTTGATTGTTATACTGACATCGGTTGCTGCTTCATTCCTCCAATATTGGTTGATTTAAAGGGTAATTGCCACCTTAGCTTCACTTTACAAATTGGTTTTTATTACAAAAAAAAAAAAAAAAAAACCAAGAAAAAAACGGGCCTTAAGACGGAACCCTGATGCTCGTCATGAATGTTACAAATTGTGGTTTTTAAATGGGATTAGTGTTAGATGCCTATCTGATCGTTTCCCCCATAACTTCCTATTTATATTCTAAAACGCCCACTTCATGAAAAAGTCAACGACCTGCATTCCACACTTCAATACTTTTCCCCCAACCATGGTTAAGTGACATAAAAGCGTTGTCTTCCAAGCTCGTAAACACTTTAGTGTCTGTCCTCCATCCAGAAATGTTTCTAATCTCTTTGTAATCTGCAACAAAACTTTTGAGCTTCACTTCTCGCCTAGACCGCCATAAGGGAACTACGAATCCTTAGGAAAAAGAAACAAATTAACACAGACAATCTGTGACAGCAATAACTAAAAACAACATCCTCTAACGATGACAGCAAACAGCAACAGCTACACCAAGCCATTCGAGATTTAATTTCCCGAGGTCACTACATATGTTCAAGTCCTTACATATAACTCGTATAATTTGCGAAACATCTTGTGTCCATTTGGACGTTGTCTTTTCCTTTTTTTCTCGTCCCTTAAATGAAGATCTCACAGTCCTTCAGCTTTTTCGTGTTTAATATCCTCGAACTCGTGACAAAATGAAATAATCTACCCATGGACCAAGTTGGATGAGCCAATATTTGCAGGAGAATGGTGATCCCCCTTAACTTGTCGTCGTGTGTCACAAATGTGCTTAAACGATAACAATGTGTGATATGTCCTTGCGAGGCGACACTTTTCGTTGGAGAGAGAAGAAAAAGAAAAACAACTCGAAGGGAAAGGAGGATGAAGGACGAACCCTAACAAGTGGATTATTGGATTTATTTTGCAATTGAAGCTGAAGAGTCACTGAAACTTTTCACTTCTTGTCCAAGCATCGGCCAATTCACATATCTCGCATGACTCCTTACCCATTCGTAGGAGTAAGTATCTTCCATCGAAAACAAAGGATACAGAATCAAATTTCTTAGGTCCGATAGTGCGAGTACCATATATCCCATTTGTGCCTTTGTGAGCAAACTTTTCGAATCATTCCATTCGATTTGAAAGTGGAACAGGAAGAGGAAACGTAAAAAAGAAAACAAACTTTTGAGATATCGAAGGGGACTTTGTAATGGGACAAAGAGAATTTAGGAGCGATCCGGAGTAAGACGATGGCGGCGGCATCAGGCGGAAGGATAAACGAAAGGGTGTTGGGGATAAAGTTTCTTTATTGGGTTAAATATTTTTCAACAGAGTTTTGCTTTTTCTTGAATGTTTTGATGTTTTGCTTAAAAGTTAGACGATAGCCCTTTGATGTAAAATTCTGGAACGAAGGCGAATGAGGATTGGGAGGAGGCAGCTTTTAAAGTGACAATTTACGTTGCGGTGGAGTGGGTAATGATAAGTTGTTGGTTATAGGGGTTTGAGGAGTTATTTAAGCTTTTTGGGTTTCTTTGTATAGAAGGGGTTCGATGTTATTATTAAGAGTTTCCCTCGACGTGGAATGTCTGAGAAAAATGAGCGATACTAAATCACCTTTGTGAAGAGCCGTTTTGAACTCTTCAATTACAGTAAAGGCTTAAAGCAATAAATCTTAGGCTACCGGCAACTGCTGTTGAAATTATTGGGCCTTGAAATTCACATTGATTAAGGATAGAAACGTAGAGTCTCTTTAGGCGATAAAAGCTTTTAAGATATTAAAAGATCTTCTTGCTTTTCATCTACTGAAGTATTCCCTCCTCCATTTCGTGCATGCTGTCAATCACTCCGTATTCGACTGCAGTCAATGGAGCTGCCGAGACATCGCCTCATCCCTCACTGCTAGACGTCTGTGTCCCCGTTTCAAAATTACTCCCCCTGTCCCAAATTTCCAGATGCTTTGCATCCATTTGTGCCACATACCCACAGATGTCCAACACGCAAATGCTACAACTTTCCACCTCCAATACACGAAAGCAGGCGCATCTAACAAGGACAAGTCAAACAAAAGACTGCCATCCCCCTCCGAGAGCAAGAAAAACGGATACACTCTCGTTCGAAACGAAATATAAAAAAAAATTAAAAGAATCCGGAATCAGATAAAATGGGACAAGCAAACAACAAAACGCAAACTTGAGTTTACGCTTGGTTAGTTATAATTTTGTTGTTTTTTTGTGTGCCCCTTGCCTCTCCTTTCCTTTTGTTTGTAACTTGTTTGTTGGCGTTTCTTGTTCAACACTTTGTCGTGTAGATCCTTATGTTATACAAGGGATAATTTCCGCTAAGCAGTTTTTAATAGGCGAAAAAGAATTTCGTGCAATTAACGGTATGAACACAGAATTTTGCACACCATTTTTTGTTGGTCCTCATTCCTTTCGTCCTTTAAAGATTCGGTTGGTTTAGTTCTTTTGTTGTGAAGTCCGTTTTCTAATTATTCACTTTTGCCTTCGCTGTCCGGCAATTAGAATAAATTTGTTGTGTTATTCTTTTTTCCCTGGAGAAAGAAAGTTTTACCAAAAAATGATATAAATGATGAAAAGGTCTAAAGACGAGAAATTATCCACATGTCTTAGGGTCAGGAATGAGCGTCTTTAAAAGGGCAAAGAGACTGGAAAAAAAATACAAGTATAATGATAAGAGGGCTTAAAATTGATCACACCAGCTTAATATTAGTAGTAAGTCCAGGATTCACCAGTGGTATACGCGTTCCCAAAAAGAAACTTTGAAGGTGACCAGCGGCTTCACCGGTGTAGATTATATTAAAAACGTGAAGGTAAGGGAGCTGACTCCTATTTTAAAAATTGAGTTTCAGAGTACTTTACGGATCAAAAGTTTTGATAAAAGTGTATAGTATTCAATCGAAACTACTTTAAAGGCAACAATATTGAAATAGTCAAATAAATAAAATTCTTTTTACAAAAACCGAAAATTCCGTACATTTTTTGAACACGTCTTCTATACTGCACTTCTTTCTAGACAATGATCAGGTCGTTGTTACCGAATGCTTTGAACCTTTGTCGGGCATTGCTAGAAAAAGTGTTGCGGACGTTCCTCTGAAAGTTTCTGATATGCCATGTCAGGTGATGTGACTGCCTATAAAATAGGGTACCCGATTGGGTTGCTGCACCTATAGTGTTAGTGTTGGAGGTGTTTCAACGGGAGACCTTTACTTTCGATGTGGATATTGGGGACGGCGCCGAGCCTGACTAACTTTTCAACCGTCCCATTTCTTTTTATGTAACTGTGGGCCTGAAAACTAGGAGAGTGATCGTGAATCTGCTAACCCGTTTGATTTCCTCCCTGTATTGCTCCATTAACCTGGAGGTTGTAGTTGCAAAAGACAGATAGATTTTGGTGGTGGCTAAACCATCACTACAGCTTGCTATGATAGTGTTGTTAGAACAGGTTGTGCTGTGTTTTTACGCTTCCCTAATTGCAAGTACTTCTGCTTGAAAGATGCTCAACTAAATATTGAAGCAGTCCAAATGGTGAGTAGGAAATTGGGTCAAGAAGACTGATCCTACGTCGAGTTCTATCTTGCAGTCATCTGTCTAGGTCAGTAGCTGGTAATATTAAATGAGCAAGCAAGCCTTCGAAATCTCTCTGAATGAGAAACAGCGGTGCGTCATGATGTAAGATTTGTACGCACGAGCCGCAGAACTTTGGCCTGCTTTAGCCACATGGTTTATTTGACCACTAGCCCGCTTTCTTGAGTCAGATGTATAGATCAGGATGTGTAGCATTTTGTTGATTTTGTGATATCAAAATCATGGCATCGATTCCTGCCAACTTTTAAACCTTGCCCAGCTTGTTAAGGCTTCAAACTTCAAGCCAACAAACAAATGAGTGATACATGAGGATATGATAGACAGTGGCTGTGTACAGAGTCAGCTCTTAGCTTTAAGCTAAAGTTTTGCTGCAGGCAAAGAAGAATTTCGCTAGCCATTCTTGTCTAAATTTCTATGTTGAGCTTCCGCTTAATCTTCGGGTCTAGGACGACGCCCAGCAATTTTACATTGGAGGAAACTTTTAGAGTCTGGTTAGACCCTTTTGGCTTACTTTTAGGGCGCAGTCCAGGCAAAGCTTTCTGTATTCTCGGTTATTACAGAGGAAGACAAGTCAGAAACTAGGATAACTAGGATAACGTCGTCCGCACACGCAACCCCTTTATTTCATTTCCAATTCGACTTACATTTGGTCAATAACTATGAGTAATAAGAAAGCGGCGATTACCCTGAGGTTGGTAAAAAAAATAAAACAGTTAGGGATGTCTCTATAGAACTTTGATGAAAGCTCCTTCTATATTCATGAAGGTAGAGTATTTTGCCGGAAGTAAATAGATCTCTCAATGATGCGCACGACCTTGTATAAGTCGTCTCTTGGATGTGCCCTGGAGATTGTAAGATTGACAGGGCATTCGTTCTTGAGACCTCTCGATTGTGCAGGACTATCATACGCTCGAGATTCAAATAAAAAGAAGAATATGCGAATGAAATAAAAATCTTTTGCCATTAACAAGCCCATTGGGTAGACAGCAGTCTGTAGTCGTTAGAGATCGAAAATCTAAAATGTTGTCGATCACAACTGGTGTGCCACAAGGGTCTTTATTTGGGCCCATTATTTTTCCAATATATGTAACTTAACTTCCTAATATTGCCGAACTCTATACAGGAAGAACCAACCAAATAAAAGTGAATAAAGATCTCAATAATATCCTGTATTGGGCGCAGGTTAACAAACTTTGCCTTAAACCCATTGCTTGAATATCGTTGCACAAGTCTGTAGGGTTTGGCTTTTAATGTTGATGCTCGGCCACTTCTTGAATAAATTTAGGGGATAACCCTCTATACAGTGATTATATGAAGTCTAGTTAATAAGTACATTGCTCCTTGCATTGTTGTGTTCGGAACACTAGCAAAGGTCTGTACGTATATGGCACATATACACGTTACAAGACCCTCGTTAAGAGTTCAGTATTAGTTGTTGAACTTTGATAGAAATCGTCGGCTAAAACTACCCTTAAAATCGATTATGGCCATCCTAGATAACACATCGCTTGCAAAGTATTTCTGCTTATAAAATATGATTATCCCACCTACACGTAAATGGTTCCAATATAAACCTAGCCTTTATCGCTTATGGGAAACCAATATCTTACACAATGCTTATTCATATTTGGCGTCAGTAGTCATTAGCCCTTCTCTCTGAAAATACCTATCTGCTCTATTGGTAGACGCTTATCAACCTGCTTTACCTGCGGTGATTTACAGACTGTCTACTCCGACCTTTTCCAGGAAAGCAATTGAATTAGTTTCCCGGTACTGTTAAGCTTACCTAAAACCTTATTTTTCCACCTCTCCAACAATCGCCTCGTTTTTCCGTTTAAAAATAGAAATTCATATAAATATTTAACGCCTTCACTACCGCCTGACTAAGGACTACTGAGCAATTCCCTTGAATAATTTATCCCTTCAGGGTGTCCCTTCATGACGGCTTCAATAGCTTTTAGGTATGAAAAAAGAAAACAAAAAAAAAATCGTAAAAACCTTTGTTTAACGTTGGTACTACGTAACGCTGCAATGATTATCCGTCCTGGATCCACTTACAATGTAATTAACAATTTTTGTTTTCATTTTTGTTGATATTGTGTGTGCGACCTTCGTTCGCCCTGTCGCCCCTCCGTTAAGTTGTGAATTTTAATATCAAATTTGACTGTCATAAAAATAAAACCCGGACAACAGGAGCAGTGGGTTGCAGAAGGCTCCTCTGTGTCCTGGTGACGTTACGAATATCATCCATCCCGTCGAATGTGAGTTTCTGTGGGTTGTGCCCCTATAATGGAATTTGTATGAGCATCCTTGCTCTGCTCGTTTATTTTATAATGTAATCTGTCAAAAAGGATGATTGTAATCGCAAATTTTCAGCATATTATCCTGGCATGTGCACAACTACCACGAAACACCATGAGATCACGACCACAAAACACCATCCACCTTTCGATATTATTCTCCACTTGAAGACATATTACCTAACTACATACACAGAGTCTCTGGCAGTGTGCGAGGGGAGGGCAGCAAAGAAAAAAAATTTACGAGTAGAAATCCAAACTATTATCCGCATCCTTGCGGTTTATAATGGTTACAAGAAGGATGATGTGAGGGAAAGGAGGAGGAATTCCGTGTTTCTTTTTCTTTTTTTTTTCCAAACAAGAGAGTATCCTTGGAACACATCATGAAGCTGCTTATCATATCGTCCTACAGATGTTTTCCACGTTCATTCTTTTTATTCTTTTTCGAGTTGCCTCAGTGTCTTCCTGCTCCTGACTGCCACTGCTTCTGGTACTATCGGCCTCGGGAAATAGCTTTTCAATAGATTTTCCGATTCTCCTTCTTCCATTCGTACCTTTTTCTTTTGCCCATCCTGTCGACTACTATCTCTTCTATCTAGGTTGCACATATCCCGCTATAGAGATAGGTACATGTGTTCGATCTGAAATTTGTGTACCTGTCCCAGTGTGCTCCAACGAACCAACTACCGCATTCGCTCGAGTACCACAGACATCCCATCCATCCCTTCGACAAGGAGGAAAATGATGTGAATTTAAGTATCCAGTGCAGTGGTGGGCTCGCGGGGATCGTCGCTTCATTCAGGAGGGCTGACATCGATTGGTTAGTGTATTAGGAATGAAAAGAATGCAATTTTATAGGTGTCCGGGGAATTTATCAAGTGTCAAAAAATTGATGAAGGGTAAAAATTGTACGTTCTCGAAACGGAAATTGAATGGGATTTATCCGTTGAGTGGAACGCTACCAGCGCATCGCATGGTGGTATGGCAGTTTTTTTGTTTTCATCTCTCCTTTTGGTCATATGGGGATCATACATTATACGTGAATGTATTTAGAGGAAATATATTGTAGCAATGGTGAATGAATAAATCATGTCGGTGACATGGTTTTTATGTTACTCCTTAGACAGTAAAAAGCATCGTATTGACACGAGGCAATGCGGTAGAATTTGAGTAATGATGAGCGAGGAGGATGATGGGAAGAGGTTAAAGATATATAGGAGAGTAGACGTATTCGTTGAAGACATCTACCGCCTTTGTACGTGATAAAGAAATTTAACTTCCAAACGTGTGCCATTTCTTTGGCTTGAAACAAGCAATAAATCTAGATGGAACGCAGGCTTCTGCATTAAGACTGCGATAAAACTGACAAGATCTGGTTGTGTAGGCGTTTTCGCGGCTTTTGAATACTCTTGTCGATTACTGACGTAGTAAAAGCTGAAAAGTAAGATTTAAAGTCACGTAAATCATAGCAAAATGCCGCTTCCTTGAACGTTATATTTTTAGGATGTCCGCATTTTGGAAATCAATGTTTTTTGCATTGGCTTATAATTCACAGTAAGAAGTGCCATTGCTGTAGTGTTGTAATTATGCAATCCATATATTGATAATCATTTGAAAACTACTCCAATTCGGCTTGCCTCCAACAGCTAATGGGCGTAACATTGACAATTTTTTTCTTACGCTCTACTTATATAGATCATTAACTGAGAAATACTACTGGTTACCATTCATCTTCCATTTTCTTACTTCAGGAATTTTTAAGTCTCAGACTTATAAGATCCTACTGAGCTGTTTGAAGGTTCTTCTTTATCCTGCTTAACTTAAACCCGGATTCAAACATTCAAGGGCTATAAATAGATGGTGCTAGTGGTACATTCTGGTCAGAAACGTCAGACCAGAAACTTTGCATCTTAAGTTTGGGTATCTGTTAATACCTCTCCATGACATTTATATATTTTTTTTACATGCAAGTGTCAACTTACGAGACAAATAAGCCCGATTCGCAGGAAGTTTTGCCTTTCCCTGCAATTCGAAAAATCTGCGGATGAGGCGCATTGAATAATTATAAAAATGTTATTTCGACGAGGAAGGCAAAGAGCTCCTACGATCAGTGCAATAATTTGAAGACGTAAATTAGGAGGCATTACTGGAATAAGATCTTGGCCGAAACTGAACAAGCCAATTACCATTGGGAGGAAGTTGAGTGCCATACGAAATGAAGCCTAGAGACGTTGGGCGGCGCTTTTGCACGAGCGATTTGCTGTTCCAATGCGCAAAAGAGGAACATTTTTTTTTACATCGTTTTAGCCCAAAGCGACTGATGAGACTTTCTTCTACTCTCACTGAGTTTCGTTGCCTTCCCATTGTCCTGTGAATAGCCGTCGAAAAATTATTATGGAGTTCAGTTGGGCACAATTGCTCGATGGTGACCAGTGTCTATCCTGTGCTCAAATATTCCGCTGCTTTGTTAGATTTCGCGATGGTCGTGGAACGCAGAAAACGTTGAGAAAGTCAGGAAAATTCTGCTCTCTGATCGTGACCCATCCTATTCTTGCTGAGAATTGGGAAAGAAAAAGGTTTTGGGTGCTTTAATCCATATTCTCTCGCGACGGAGCTCCCGGCCCTCGAGTACCAAAGATGCTGCGACAAATGATCGCTTACAGCTTTGTTTTGAAAAGGAATACACTGAAAGCGTTTTCTTCTGTGTAACGTCTGTGTAGTGTGTATAATAAGTTGTTCAACCGGATGAAACTAAAGCGTTTGGATGAGTGATTCTTCATTTCAGCCCTTTCCGTCGATGTCGATTAATGCAACATGACAATGCTCGGCGGCGGAACACTGAAAGGGGCGCTTACCACACCCGCAGTATTCTCCGGGTATCGACCTTCCCGATTATCACCTGTTCCGATCAATGATGCAAGGTTTGGCTAGCAGAATTTTACATCTTTCCAAAAAGCAAATAATTGGTCGATTCATACGAGGGTGGTCCGATAAGTACTTAGCCTACAAAAAAAAAAAAAAAAATGGAGAAATGCCAATTTGTTTTTCGATATAGTCTCCTTTTAGCTCGATACACTTGACCAAGCGATGCTCCAACTTCTTTAACCCGTCTGAAAAATACGTTTTTTCAAGGTCTGCTTCGGTGGCGGCGATGACCCCTCATTCGACTGAAATTTCTGCCCGGCGAGTGACTTTTTCAAGCAAACGCGGCACTCATCGCGCCGACAGCTTTCTCATGCCCAAAATTTCATGCAGGATATGACCCACGCGATCTTTTGAAATGCCTACTGTCTCAGCTATCTCGCGCTCCTTCAATCGGCGGTCTGCGAATACGAGATCGATTTTTATCACGTTATCCTCAGTGGTAGCCGTTTTCGGGGCACCTGGACGTGGCTCATCAAAAACCGACGTGCGACCACGTTGAAACTCGTTAAACCAATTTTTGATGGTCGCCATCGAAGGAGAAGAGTCACCGTACACAGCATCCAAACGCTCTTTGATTTCGCTGCGCGATTTCCCTTCCAAAAACAAGAATCAAATCACCGACTGATATTGCTCTTTTTCCATTTTTCTAAAATCCGCGGAAACTCCCGCTTCCACACGCGGTCAAAACAAAACTACGAATTCGACAGTAGCCGTCTACTAGAATGTATTACCTTGCTGAGGACAAAGACCGCAAAATATGGTTTTGATTATTTGGTTGTTGCAGAATTCGGAATTTCGGTGCCCCTATTACAATGAAAAGCCTGCGGATAAGGATCATCAGGAAGATGCATTAGCCCATACTAATGTAAAACTTTTTTTTTATTTTTTAAGCCTGTACTGGCTTCAGGCAGCTATATACAATAAACAGATTTACAATCAGCATAATTTTCATTCAGTAGCCTTTGTAAAATTTTAGAAATTTGGTACCAAAATTGTGGTTCAAACTTAAAGAATACTTGAACCATACCATTTAAGACCAGTATTTGTCGTATTTTTTTTTATCGTTTCCGCACGATACAAAGGCATGGAGACGCACAAAAAGAAGTAGTACTAAATAGGGTATTGAATCCGTTCAGAAGTGTGAAACTAACTAATTTAAAAACTAATGAGATTAAAAAAAAAACGCCTTCACATCCATAAGGTTCTTTAAGTTTGGTGTGGTCTGTGGGCTAGTGCGGTCACGGGACCATCGTTTTTTTTTCAGACTTACAATTAATAACTTTTTCTCTCCTTGATTGAATGGCATCAAACATTGTGAACATTAAAATGTTTCAAAATCAAAATTAGTACAGACTTTAAAAAGTATTTTTTCCATACTTCAAACATAACTTGTCCGTTCCTAATTCGAACCCCACAAGCTCAAATGCAGGAGGTGGTTCGTTTTCCCTCTTGTAAGTAGAAACAAATATAGGCAGGCCCAATACGTTGTTTATAAAGGTCAGTTCAAGTCATTTCAAGCCATACCATATCATAAACTAGTCAACCAGAAAAATAGAAAAATTTGGGTTTAAGACTAGTAAAGGCATGCCATCCGAAGTGGCTCCCATAATGTGCAATTGCACTCTTAGTTTTATGATGACCTTAAGACCAAAATACGGGTTCTACTGTGAATTATAACTGAATGCAAAAAGTGCATACGATTTTTAGAGTTTATCGGAATTGGTTTGAAATTCCTACAAACTTACTCTAAACTGTCTGAAGAGTCATAAGAATCTGAAGATCAAGCCGATTTGAAGGCCCCACAATAACAAAGTTTACTAAAACTCAAAATTGGTGCCTTGACAGAATAGTCCCACGTCCACTTACTTTGAGCTCAATTCCCGATATTTCGGTTGTCTATCCTCCCATACCTGTTTTATCCTAGTGTAAATCACTCGTAAACATCATTACCTAGCCTGTTTACTCTGTCAATGATAGCATATATTCTCCATCAAAAGAACCCAATATAATCGCGTAAATTGCACCCAAACAGTGAAGTCAGCAGTAGGATCCAGTGCAGGAGAACGCCCCCATCTGCTTCCTCTCGCAAGCATTGTTTGTTGAAATGATTTATATCCATTCCCAGCTTCCGCTATCTCTCTTTCCCTCCGCACATACTCGTCGACACTCATTTACTCCCAGTAGCAGTCAGTAACAGTAGCCCTGGCATTCCATACTCCTATCACCCACAGCGGAGGAGAACCCAACTTCGACTCAATTAGAACGAAGGAGCAAAATTATGCTCACCACTAATATAATCAGTTTTTACTTCCCGAATACTACATCGAGTTCCATTCTGTGCTTACGTAGTACTTGCACCACTATCTACCTACGGAGATACCACCAGTCGGATCGTGCACCACCATCCGACCGACCGGGCTGAAGATTATCCTGGTAATGATACATATTAATGATGTAACCAGAGCATACAAAAGAGCTCTGCTGCTCCTCGTCCTTCCACACTCTCTTTTTCCATTTACTTTTCGCTTCCTGATTGGTGTTATCCACAGGACCATATCGAGCGATACTGTCCTTTTTCTCTTCCAGAACTATGGTCGCGACGCCAGCTTTAATTTATTGCAGTTCAAGTTAAAACACTCACTTTAGTCGTCGTACCTATACTTGTATCTATGTATTGTATCTTTGCCTTTGATTTTTATTGGACGCTTTAATTAATTCTGTATCTTTCTGTTCTTCTCGTTTCAGGTAGGTGACAATGTACGTAATTACATAAGGTCTTATGCCACATCTCGATGGGTAATGTAAACCAGATATTCGTATTGTATCTATTTTATGTGCTTTAAATCGAGCAGCCGACCGAGCTCGGTGACCTATCTTTTGGGCTCGCAAATTGATGAAGGGCTTTGTTGTCGTTGAGATGACAGGAAATGAACATTTCTGGATTGGAAACCGCAATGAATGTGTCATGAAATGTCACTTACTTGTCAAGTCTGTTGCTGGCTGTTGTTTGAAAAGCACAAAAAGAAATTGAACAAAAGGCGATGAGGAGTGGTTGTTGGGTTTAATTTTTTTTTTTCTTACTTGTGGTGCTGTCATCGATTTCAGTCGATACAAGGCCGACTCTCCTTTCGGCCGCGTGTCACGTCATCTGATTTGATATAAATTGAATTCCAATTGTGCACCGGATAGGACGGGTCATTAAGTGGGAAATCCTTTTACAAATCACTATTGGGCGCGCTACAACCCCCCCGCAGACCAAGTGAATTCGAAGGGATCACAGCCGGAAGGCGGCCAATAGCAAACCTAATCCAAGGCAACCGTCGTATGCCAACACAAAACCAACAAGCAGGCAATCATATAATTGCTTTCCTCCCCAAGCTACCGAGTCCAACTATCGGACCAATGTCGAATCACGAAATGCTACTGAAACGAGTAAAGAATTGATTTGTTACTAGGACCTAATTTCGAGGAATTATGGGTAGGAAACCGCGCGCAATTGGGTGTTGTGCTGGTAATTCTCCGGGCACACGCAAAAATCTACTCGTGAAGGGGGCGGACTCGAATATGGTTTCATCGTTCGTTTCTAGGAATCAGACGTTGCCTATCATCGGTTTCTTATCGCTGGTGTAGGACTGTTTGTCAGGAAGCAGCCACCATATCGTCCCTCCTTTATCAAACTTTTCATTAATCTCACATGTGTCCTTTTGTCAGCGCACATGGTTGCCATAGTTCCTGACACGCCTTCATCCGAAATTGGCTTGTGTTTTTCTTTTTCGCCGTCTTTGTCGTGTTTCCCGAAATCGATAGCAATACGCGACACCAGCCGCCTTTTGGTAGTCCCGCGGCACCACCGCTAACCGATGCAACGCCGAAATGCAGTCATGTGTTTGCCTATTACCCAGATACATTTGTCTTTTGCCGAAGCTAGTTTTCCGACCGTAGTTGTACGCGAACCAGTGAAGCGACACATGCTGTGCTGAACCATTCGGCGACTACCATAGGTACTCCTCCTATGGGACGCGTAACGATATCGAGAGGATTGTGCTGATTTTTTGTTTCCAATTCTACAACATGAGCATCTAATACTATGGGTTTTGTTTGTTCCTTTTCTCCTTTCATGTCCTTGTTATTGTTGTTTTCCTTTTTTTGTTTTTGTGCACGAGTAGACTAAAGGTTGGCTGTAGAATGGGTTGATATTTGTTTGGAGCACAGCGCAAGCTGCAGACATTAGATAAGGATAATGAAAACGGATTTTTGCTTTTTCAGTTTCCGTTTATTTTTTAATCCTTTTTACCCGTTGTTTCCGGGGAAAAAACCTGACAGGGGGAGGACTGGGATAACCGGCATTAGTGATGATAGTTTTTATCTACCTGCCTGTTCATTAAATTATAAAGCTGAAACTAAAGTTTTTTGGGAAGGCAATAGTAGTTGAAGGAAACTGAAACTTTAAGGATTAGTTGGGGATTTGCATTTGTTTACATTCTTTATTGAGTTATAAGCGAACCAGCTACGTAAAGCCGCATTTACACAATCGCCGGGAACCAATCAATTGCCAACACTTCCCGTTTCCCATTAGACAAAGCGTGCGCGCCGTCACTTCACACCATGCACAACATTCCACCCTCCCGACCAGACCTCAGTGGGTAATACCAGCCGGCCGACATCGCTACAAATTAAATCAGGAACGTATTAAACATTAATTACGCGCTCAGCCATCCGAAACCATTTCTCGAAAGCGATGTGCGTTGATGTTTTTTTTTTTTGTCATCTTCCGACTGACGGTCGACGGAATGTATGTATTCGTTCGTGTCCAATGACTACGAGAATCGGTTGATTCCACTCCACTCGCAGACAGTCGGCCACGTTGTCTCGGCAACCTTACTTGCCTCACGCAGTTCTACAATCCCTCGTTACTGTGTATTTGTTAATTAAGAAGTCTTCGCCTACTGTACTGCAACCAGTCAATACTTCAATACCCAATTAGTGAGTTTTAATGCTGGGTTTTTGAGTTTTCTAACTCTTCGCAAAACTCACCATCATCCGTCTAATCACTTTGTTCCCATATAACAGGTCAGACGCTACCACGGGCAACCAAAAACTCGCGCACCTGTCTGTTCACCAAACCGTGGTATCCCGCTTCAAATGGTTGACTATCCATCAACACTCTGTCTACCAACGTGTATGGTATATAGAAATTATCTGTGCGAAATATGACTCCCACGATGCACACGCAAATAGACTGGAAACCATAGTAAGATAAACAAACAGCAACAGAAGCACTTGGCTTAGGTGGAGGATAAGGGGGGATCATGGAAATAATGAATGCCGTTCCGTCATTTTCGATTGGTGTCGATGATCTTCAAGCTCGAATTCGGTCACATTTTAGGTGCTTTGTTGTGTTCCCCTGTGTCTCCTCTCCACTACTAGTTTGCTACTAGTCTTTCGTTCGTTTTTCTTGACTTCCACTCACCACTAGTCAATAACGGTAAACAATAGTTATACATTCCCACTGTTTTTTTTTTTTGTGTTTTTTGCTCCTTCTTTCAAAGAAAGAGTGGACAATTTAAATGCAAATTACTTGGAGAAAGAACGACAGAAGAAGAAACGAAAGAGGAAAAGTCCGCATAGTATGATATCTCAATAGTTTTATCACGGACATAGGCTCTGGCCTTATTATGTGATTTCCGTGGGTTCTTCTCTTTTTTGTTTTGCCTGTTATTCCATCTTCATTCGTTTCTTACTCAAGATTCTTTCATTGTGTCTCAAGATATTGTTTTTGTGCGATGGTTTCTTTCGACTTACTGGCGAGGGTCAGTGAACTTGTGGGGCATTCTTCGTGTTCCTCTTTATCGTGGACAAGCTCTTTATGCGGCATAGATAAGCAGGGAACAAGGGAATCTTGTAATTGCGATGCTTTAATAACTTTTCTTACAATTCAAAAATAGAGAAGTAAGAAAACAAAGGCAAAATGAGATGGAAAGAGAGTGCTAAGTGTGGGCATATTATACTACTTTCTTGTTGCTCTTTGGAGAATATTGTTCAACTTAGTGGGTTCGTTGTGCTTTTCATTCACGGCTGTTGTGGCATAATTGGCAATCATCTTTCTGAGAAGAGTCAATTATTATTTGCTTTTTTCAAATTCACATAAGAATAAGCAAAACGGTGTTCAATTTACTAAACTAAGGCTGAACTTAGACCACATAATAACGACGGTCTTACAACATCCAATTGAAGTCGAACTACAGCTATAAAACGATAAAGTTATCGAAGCATAAACGTTTCAAAGACTTTATTATAAATTTTCATCTAACAAGAAGACATCGATATGTACTCGCACAATCTGCTTAACTTTTTTGAATCATCATCAGGCACCTTCTCACACAAATATTATTATTATTATTATTGGCCATTTTGCCAAGCCTTGTCATAAGTGTGTCCCTGCAATGATTCCCTGTTCTGTCCCATCTCTTCTGGCGGTCTTCTTTCCCTGGATCTTAAATTCAATATTCTTTTAACTTTTTGTCCACTGTCCATTCGTTCTATTATTTATTAATCGCACAAGACTTGAAGAAGAATTGAGTTTCTCAAATTCATTCTCTCCATTCCCATGATTTTTCGCCCGGTTCACAGATTATCCTTCATATCTTGTGTCCAAAGACCAGAAATCTACTTTCCTCCTTCTTAGTTAGAGATCAAGTTTCAAGTTCTTAAAGTTTGACCGGTTTTATTAAGCGAAGATAGAATGATCCAATTTAGGGCAAATATACGCCATTTTGTTCAATCACGTGTTGCAGTTTTGAAAATAATTCTTTTATACATCTCTCATATAAGCCCTTGTTCCTGCTTGCAGAAAAATTAGTTTTTCACAAGCTTTTCTTGAGACAATTTTTTCACCAACAAATTTTAACAGGTGGTAATCACTTGGTGCTAGATCCGGACTGCCAGGTGGATGCGTAAGAACCTTAAAACCAAGTTTCCTGAGTTTTTGACGAGTCACTATCGATGTGGTGTGGCCTGCCCTTGCCTGATAATAGGAATACCATTCCTCTCCAGTTGGCAAAACCTGACTGCTTCTGGGCAATTGCTTCCTCCATGGCCAAATTATTGACAGTACAGGTCGGAATTATAAGTTGCAGACAATTGTAGATGTTTCCCTACCAATCCAACTAAACACATACTAAAACCGTCCTCGCCGTCAAACCTCCTTTGACCACTATTCACGCCAGCTCATCGCATTCGACTACTACCGTTTCCGCTTAAAGTTCTCGTAAGCGAGTCGATTTTGTTTGCAATTCAGCACCTTGTGGCATCAGTTCGAGCTTCTTTTTGTGTCCAGCTTTATTCAAATGGTTCCGAACGATTTTTTGCATTGTGCATTGTTTAACTCCTGGGCAATCAAAACAGTGCTTACATGACCGTCAGACTAGGCGATTTTAATGACTTAATCTTAATTTTCAACAAGTGGCCTTCCACAGCGTGTCGCATCTTTACCTTGCGTTTTCACCTTTATCGAAGGAAGTCTGTAAAAATTAAGGACATACTTTCCCTTGGCTGGTCAAAAACGACTGAGTCATCGCTGCTGAACAGCCGAAAAGTGATAAAAAAATTTCATCAAAAATCGCTATTTGTAGATGTTATTTTCCATAACGAAGCCTAAAGTTTGCACTTTAAAAATTCGCAAACTATTATAAAAATCTTTCTTTTCTCTCGATTTAAAAAGACACCTCTTGACAGATCATCCAATATATGCCCTTCGACATCTAGTAGCAGACTAAACAACTTATCTCAGACATGTTGATCAGCACAACTACAAAGGTATTTCGTACATCTGCATTTTATTCGCATCCTTTCGTTGAGACACAAAACGGATCTGAATTACAAATCGAAATTTTAGCTATTACGCAGAATTGTTGAGATTAATTAGATTCGACTTGTGGGTTTATGCCATGCAACTCCACATCTATATTTAGCAGGCATTTGGTAGACCTTGAATTCAGTTTTGAACCGCATATCTTGAGCTTTAAACTAGACTTTTTTACCATATAAATGTTGCTTATTTAAAATGACACTTCTTGTTGGATGATGAAACCCTGCTATAGTCTGCTGAAGTCTTTGATTTCACCCGACGAGACCCCAAGTTGTTTGCTCAAAATGTAGCCATCTTATCCCTTTTAAGAGTCTTGTGGTTTTTATTGTATTTATTGCTACGAGGGCGCTGTATGCGCAGTACACTTGCTTAAAGACTGATGTCATTGAATGCCATCTGTAAAACGATAACTGGCAAAATTTGTCAAAAATTTAGCTATGGAAAGTCGTCAAGTTCGTGTTTCTTTGCCATCATGGAGGAAAAGCGATACCGATCAGTGATTAGTTTTAAGTCCAACGTCCATTTTTGATGAAGAGCGAGCGTGAAGACAGATTATTGACATTGTAGACATCTCAATTGAACGCACAAAAAATATGTATGGACAAAGTATTCATGAGTGTTGATGAAAGATAAGTTGATCACGCTAGAAATAAAAGAACAATCAAAATAGTTGACTTCACCCGATGAACCTGCTCCAAGGGCGGCGAACACTTTTAAATCGGCCAGAAATATCATCACCAACGGTTTTAGGATTCGCGAGGAACCGTCTATTCGGAGAAGGGAAGGAAAATATCAGCGCAGAACCATGCTGATTGATTGGACCGATTCGAAAATTGAATGAAAAACGCCGCTATTTAGCTAGGAAAAAAGGGCTTTTCCCATAATAACGCACCAGTTCACTTATTCGCAAGACTCCCAGTTAAACTGGTCGAGTTATCCTACGAATCCATCTCATTCACCCTTTTTTTCAGATTTGGCATCATGCGTTTTGTTTTGTTTCCTAACATGAATAAACGATTCACGTCAAATGAAGAACGGTGAATCGCGACGTATTTTCGTCAGTACCTATGTAGGTCAGGAAACCACCAACAAAAAAATACAATTTCGATGGCATAACTATTCACGGATTCGAACTCCATGTCATCGACACTAGAAGCCAATCAACCTCTAAGTCACTAATTTGTTGCTTTAATTTTTGTGTTGCATACCTCCAGGGGCACCAACCCGATTTTTCGTCTACAATTGCGGCCGATTGGACGATCAGACAAACCTCATATTTCGGTCTTCGGTGCCTGCTACCGTTTAGGCAATGTCATCGAATTTTTGAAACAATATCTAAAGGCTAAGCTAAGAAAAAAAAACATTTCTTTGTCAGGTTATCAAAGTGCGAAGGTACATCTTTGAACATTCTTTCATGTTTACCAACCTCAAACACGTCCCTGCAACTGTATTCATTCTTACAGTACTTTTCTCTCATTTAAATGCCTACTTCGACCGACATACATATAACAGTCTCAACTTCCCGCAGCCAAATAGAATCATAAATAACAACTGAAAACCAGTTTCAGACGCTCCCAATTCGAACTGAATATGTATGAAAGGAAAAGAATCAAGTTGAATACGTAAAACTCTCTCAAAGAGACCAACCGCAAAGCGCTTTAGGCTACAGCATTAACATTAAAGACAAAAACAACGACAAACATATTCCCCGAACCAAGAATCACATATTACCAAGAATGACTTAACCTAGAAAGAAGGAAGCAACCGAACGTCCAACGGTAAACTGGAACAAGTCTCCACGTCGAGATACCTATTCAGAACATAGTAGCAGTAACAGACAACAGGCAAACAAGAATACAGTATCACCCTCCGCTCTGTTGCTCCCCGTTTCGTTTTGACGGAAGCAAAGAATCCCGTTATATAATCGGTCAACATAACGGTACAACGTTAAACAGACAGTGGGTAGGTTGGCTCCATAAGGCCACGTCCATACCAGTCGCAGAAGACGAAAGCCCCATTTGGAGAAATGCTAATCAAAAGCAAAAAAAGAGAATTTAACCCAACGGATAGTAGATATGTACCTTGTGTTCGTTCTGCTTTCGTCGTATCTCTTTACGAATATCTGAACACTCTGATTTGCTGTTTACAATGCCCCATGCCTTACTGCCCGCTGTTTGTTGCCCTCTTGATTGAATCAATATGCGCAACACACTTTCCGCACTGGGTTTGTATCGTTGCAGCACCAGACCACCATTCGTATGCAACCACGAGAGTTGTGCTCATAACGATAAGATAAAACAAAAATAATGAAAGATACACGCTACAAACACAAATGTTCGCCGAAGAGGAAATAAATATTTGTTTGTTGGACTTTGCTGACCGTTTCAGTTGAGCAATCGCTGCCGAGCAAACCTTTGGAAAAGAAGAAAAAACTTCCTCAACGCCTTCGTGTTGCGTTTGTGAGGGGAATGTGACAAAAACTGGATTCGAACTGAATCCGAGAATAACGGAGAGGTGTGGTAAAGATGGTTGAATGTATCTTTGGATCTTTCTTAACCTCATCTTTGGCGTTTGTCTAAGTAGGACAATTGAGGTAGAGAGCGGTAATGCTGTGAAATTGCGGTTTCCAACGTGCCTTAGTCATTATATCTTAAATCTTAATTGAATCCGTCAATAAACCAACCTTAGGAGAAAGACACTCTCCGGGGTCTGTTGACTTTTTTTCTGTTCTCTTTTCTCCTTTAGCATTATACAATTAAAATTCATCGCAGCAAGTGTTTTCTCTTCGGTACTGAGGAAAAAACCTGACGTTGACACTGAAATTCAGTGGAGCCCACTTGGTGGAGTGGGAGTACTACTCGTATCACGGCCATGGTTTACGAGTGAACGAGTCAAGACGTCGTAATGGCCTGGCGATGAGTAAGTTATAGGAATGTTTCGTCTTTCGTTTTTTTTTTTTAGGTCGTAAACAGTTACTTTAAAGGGGTGCGGCTTAAGTTTTTATGGGCAGCACGAAAGAGCTGACTAATTGTTTATGGAGAGTCATAAAACAGGTAAATGGACTTAAAGATCGAGCGAATGAAGTTGCTGTGGGAAAGCATAAGAATTCGGTTTTAAAGCTCACTTGAGTGTAGGTCAAGTGGAATTTATGACGAAGCCTAGTGGTGGTTATAAAATGTGATATTCGAAGACACAGAATGAGGGATGACGGGATGCAAATTTTACAATGAAAATTTAAAAGACAGGTTGTGATGGGAATGGGCTGGAAACCTTGATGAGTTGGGAACGGGGTCAACTGGTGAAATATTCCTTTCCTGGAATCTTATATTCGTTGTCAAGCTCTGTCGGTCTGTGCTAGTTGCGGAGTAAATGTTGTTTTTGTTCTCGTAGTCAGGAAGGTTGTCGTTCATTACTCTTTTCGCAAAGCTTTGCTTTTTTTATTTTTATGATATGATGAGATGTGCCATCGAACTCAACAATTAACCCTGTAGTAACGCTTATATGTATGTCTCTAAGAAAAGCATGCTTTTAACTTCTGCAAAAATGTCACGCACTTAGAGGATTTTCCATTGAAGCCATCAACTAGCAGGATTAAGACAATCGTATTCAGAACTTGATATTACCGGAGAATACTTAACCTTGGCGTTGGTTACTGCCCTGATCACTTTATTCAACATCTCCTTTACATTTAAGCCGAGTCATATATTTGTCAAAATTATTTAGGAACATAGTGTTTCAACCAAGGTCTATCTTGGTCGTAATTTATGATTCACCTCTAGCAACAGCTATTTAATTCCGAAATTATGATAAAACGTGACATGTGAAGTAAGACTTCCACTTTCTGCTTTTGAAAATTTACTTAGTCTTTACCACCCTTTTCCTTTACTTAATTACGTTTCGCTACAGCTTGGGGTGAGCCTATGAGGGTGATCCGATAAGTACTTAGCCTACGAAAGAAAAACAAAAATTTTGGAGAAATGGCGATTTATTTTTCAATATAGCCTCCTTTTAACTTGACCCAGCGATGCTCCAACTTCTTTAACCCGTCTGAAAAATACGTTTTTTCGAGGTCTGCAAAGTAGGCCTCTGTGGCGGCGATGACCTCCTCATTCGACTGAAATTTCTGCTTGGCGAGTGACTTTTTCAAGTTTGGAAACAAAAAGAAGTCGCACGGGGCCAAATCTGGAGAATACGGTGGATGGGGCAGCAGTTCGTTGTCCAATTCGACCAGTTTGGCCGTGGCGATGGCGGAGGTATGAGCCGGTGCGTTATCATGGTGGAAGAGCACTTTTTTCTTCGCCATGTGGGGCCGTTTTTTCTTCAATTCGGCATCGAATCGGCCCAATAATTTGGCATAGTAAAGCCCTGTGACCGTTTTGCCTTTCTCCGGGTAGTCGATGTGGATCACACCTTGTGAATCCCAGAAAACGGTGGCCATCAGCTTTCCGGCCGATGGGACAATCTTCGCCTTCTTCGGAGCACGTTCGCCGGGTGAAGGCCAAACCGAACCTGTTACCAGGCTGCTACGACTCCTTAATATACAGCGTGCGCCATCTCATATGGGTCGATGTAAATTTCGAATAACTTCAACAATTCTTAACCGATTTTGGAAATTTAAAAACTTTTATTCAATTTAGACCTTTACAATTTATTTTGATTTTTTGAAAACAATATCAATTAAATGACCGCCTTTATTACCGATGCAAAAATGGGCTCGTTTTCGCGCATCCGGCTCAGCATTAATCATTGCAACGACATTTTGTGGCATACGCACATACGCCGTGGCTCATCTTGTGGCAAAATTCTTTGAGTTATCTGCACTATGTATGGAAATAAGTGAAGATCATCCTTTAAAATTCTCCGCAAAGTGGTCCCACTGATGCTTAACTGTTGTGAACGGCGCCGATATGACAAACTTGGGTCTTCTCGAAAACTGGCCTTCACAGACTGAATAGATGAGTTTGAACGCCGCGGACGTGGCCTAGGTTGCTCACGAGGGCTTGCCACAGAACCAAATTGAAAAAAAAATCGAGTTCAATGACAAATTGTATCTTTTTTGGACGCTACACGATCACGATATTTTGCACGATACGCACGTTGAGTTAGCACAATCGAGCGTTAATTTTTAACGAACATTGAAACTATTTCCGCGCGTTTTTTTGGTGTGAAGCGATTCATGGTTAAAATTGTACTGAATTTACGTTTACAAAATGCTATGACATATGAAAAGCGGTTGACAATTTTTGAAGTTATTCGAAATTTACATCGACCCATATAATTTCTACTCATTCCTGCTTAACTCCGCAAATCCCTCTTTCGACTGAGCTTTCCCCTCCAAAGTAAGCACCGTTTTGAAGTATTCGCGCTAAATCTTCTTTAAGCTTGTCATTGCATTGTTCAGTAGACAATTCGTCTGTGCCAGCAACTTTATACCTAAATATTAAACTTCAGCTATCTTTAAGCTCTTTTAAGTCGAATAGACGGAATTTTCCCTTGTCTTCGACCAGTATGAATAGTTCTACAATCTGCAGAAATTTTCTTTCACCATTCTCGGCATCGCGAATATACCATATGTATATTAAGACACAGTCGGTACCAACGCCTCTGTCGGCCAACTCCTATTTTGTCTCCAAGTGGCAGCTCTCACTTACCTAATACCTCAATTGTAGACCAAATAGATACCTTATTGGGGTGAGTACAACATCCCTATACTCCTTAAAAGGAATAACTAATTCTGGTATGTTCTGAAATGGATCTTATTGCATTTCTTTTTTTTTTTAGTTGTTTAAAAACTTTCGTATAATAGTGTTCGTCCTAAACTATGTTTTCGTCAATAATTACGACTAAACCACAGACATGACTGAATTAATTTTATGATTTCCTGAATTTGTTCGTTTTTTCATTATAAACATTTTCATATGGACTTCAGTCGACTACAAATAAATTTGGATTTTAATTTTTTTTCTAAATTCGAACAAAACCATTTTCCATAAATCTATCTGTGACCAACACTCTTCTATTCTTCCACCCTGTTTTGGCCACAGAACAAAATGAGGTTTTCATTATTGACTCGATTTCTTGCCCCAAAACCTGTATAGGGTGTACTAAGCTCATATTTCACATCGTGGAGAAACCACCATATGTCGAACAAGCGGATGGTAGCAAATCATTCGAAATAATCATCGCAAATTTTAATTCATGCAAACTCATACATATTTTTCCATTAGTACAGGCCAAATCCAATTATTTTCCCCTACGTTGTTGATTTGTTTTTTTTTTTTGTTCACAACCGCTTCTGTTGATTTTCTTCTTTATTTTTTGTTCCTGTTTTTCCATTGTTGTGTATTTCATCAAAATTTCCAATTACTGTCGACCCCGAATCTATATGTCCAGCGAGAATAGAAAATAATGAAATATGACAGTGCAAACATAACGCAATTATCGTTGGAGAACTTTCCGCCTTATTGGGCACGACCACCTCATCTTTCCTAGTACACATATGTACTATGTATGAGTTCCATAGAGAGCTCCTGTTTGATAGTCGATGGCAGGTGGGGGCACACTATGGAAGTGCAACATTATTAATCATCATCAATCAATGTCGAAGCTTGTCATCGTAGTCCTTTTGTGTTAAATTGAACACTTTTTTCCTCCTACTGCTTTTTCTTATTATTATTTTTCGTTTGTCTGTGTTTACTGTGTGGTGTGCTTATATCCTTCCGCATCGACCGATGATGAACCACAAAAAATTACGAAAAATAAGACCAAAAAGGAACAAACAGGATAAGAAAAAAGTGAATATAATGAAATATAATGAAAATATGAAAACATGACCGCCGCATTGGCTACATTAACGGTATGACCAGTAGATAATCTTTTTTTTCGTTACGGCAGAGGATTTAGTATAGTTGAGTTTGATTGACATTGTTTTTTTTCGGGAACCTTACCGAGTGTTTCCTCCATTTATTGATGATGATGGAGCGACTGGGCGATCCCTTCTGACTTTTATTGAATGTAAACAGGAGTTTTGAGTTTAATTAAAGCTTCACGCAAATACAAGGCTAGCTGGGTGGCTTGAAAATCAAATAAATTTTATTATTGTTTCCTACTTAATCCTACAAAGACCTCAGCTCATGTTTTTAGGGTTTAACCTACCAAAAATCTTCATCAGCGTGTGGCATACTACATACTTCCAAGGTTAGGCAACAGTTACTACGGACGCGAAATCGAGCCCGATTTTTGGTTAATAAAGTTTGATTTATGGCAATTACGAATAAAATACAACATTGTCCATGTGATCACTACAGCTTCTGTCGCAGGCGATTTTAGTTTGCATGTTATGTGGTTGGCTAAAGGCTTCAAAAACGAAGGCTCATTGACCACAAGTGCCCAAGATTGTACTTGACATCTGTCAAAGAGCGCAACCATAATGTATTTAGTGAATGGCGCTTATTGACATCCGATTTCCACAGCGTAATCCTTTACTATGTACTCGTAAGTCAACGAGCAAATGGGCTCTGTATGGGATCGCTCTCAGATGCTCGATCCTGGTATAAAGCCATGAATTGTTTAACCATAAATCCGCACATTTTCTCTGATTGCTTCATGTAAACCCTGTTAGTCCAACGGCCCAAAAGTTTTGTAGACAGATGCAGAATACACTTTGACAAGAATACTTGTGACGGGTTTTTTGTTAGGGTCTAATCCGTCAGTGAATTTATTGCAACGCGAATTTCACCTCAGATTTCCCGACCGTCCTTCGCCTCAGATTTCCCGACCGCCCTTCGCCAACTGTTCTAACATTTCTCCCACTATTGGGAGAGTCAATTGCTTCTAAACCACACTCACCGCTCTTCTGGACCTTAACGATGAAATGAGCGATCTTCGGTCGAATTCGACGAGGCTCATTTTTATCTGAACGGATATGTATACTTTCTGTTGCACTGAGAAACTACATATCATTTACGAAGAGCCTTTCGATCCTATCAAAATCACTTTCTGGTGCGGCATTTACGCCGAAGGATTCTTAACAATTTTCTTCACTGCTTCAATGTTTTCAGCCTTCTATGAACAGCTCGTATCACTTATAAATTTATTTCTTTTTGCTCAGAGCCGGCACGCTAATTTCAAACTTTTCAAGTACTTTGGAGCACTTAACCTTAGTTTTCACTCTACATTTAATACAGATTCTCTGACTCATCGTTTTCAATAGCAAAAGATCCCAAACACACCAAAACACAACAACAAGCTAATTATCCAAAATATCTGACACTGTCAACCTATGATAGACAAAATATCAAACGGTAATCATCGCCGACTTTTGAGCGGAAGGTCTTTAGTTAAAGTCAAGAATAATTCCTTTACGAAAACAACTGTGCTACAACATCAGTTGTGAATGAGAGACGATCAAAAAATGCTAACGAAGGAATAACACTCGCAGCATAAGATCACTTCAAAATTCATTTGTGTGTGCATTTCAAATATAAAACTTTAATTACATGGAAACAGAAAAGTTACTGTGAACGACAACCAATGCGACAAATTCAGTCGAATCTCTCGAATCCTATCTAGGACAACCACCCCCGGAGAGTAGTGAACGATTATCTTCGACACAAACCCGGTCCAGGCTGTGTGACAAACACCATTAGAGCGTAGCTATGAAAAAAAAATTATAACGAGAAAAACAAATCGAAAACTGAACAGTGCGAAATTCAAAAAGTCACTTTATTTTTTTAAACAAACCTCGTTGAGCCCCTGCGACAATTAACATTCCTAAAATGAGTTTCCGGGTCGCGTCTATCTCGTTATAGCGATTTACTGTACCCGCAAGATCGTCGAATTTGGACACCCCAAACGTCTTTCTTTGGGAGTTTTATTGAGGTCATGGGCATTTCAGAATATGCCACAGACACAGATGCTAAGAATAAGTGAACTTATCGCTCTTGCCGATTGAAAATGCGGAAAGAAAAACGCAAATTATCGAAAACGGTGACGCCCCCTTGACTGATATCATTTTCGAAAAGTAATGGACAAACTTTTAAATCTTCAAATTAAGAATTATAAAATTATAAAATAATGCTTCCTTTAAAAGATATAACATAACAACGTTGAGTGAGTGTTATTCGGAAATCCTGTTACTGTACCTGACCATCTAATTTGACCGCACTTCGTGATCCATAGCATTTATCATTTGCTTTGACACGTTTCATTAGTTCCGCATCGTTTTTGTTTCACTTAACGACTCTTGGGCAACTCCTGGGCAGTCTTAGAAAACATTTTATTGCCATACATTTACTTCCCACTGCAAAGGAAAAAAACTGATGAACCTTAATTTCGTATGCTCTTTTCACCTTTTCATCAGTTTTTGCTTCGCTAGGGCTTTTAGGCACTAAACAGCATGTTCACCTGCCTGCTTTGAAGGATTTATTCCATTCGTAGTCTCTAGTTTTCTTTTAAGCGGACTCAAAAAAAAGCTGTATTCTACAAAACATATATCTCCATTGGCACTGACAACAAGACTAAACAAGAGTATAGTTTAACAACGTACAGACAACCTGTTTAAAAACAACGTAGAAAAAACCATGTCAATCCATCCAATACAACCTGAGAAATACCAAGATTCCTGTTACTTTCTGAACACATTTCCGTGCTATCGATCCCACCTGGTGTGGGAGGCTAAATTCGTATAACAAGGTCATATATTAAATCCGGACTTTGATGACTAAAAATTTGCATTTTTTCTTATAAAAACAGTGACGTCAACTTCCAACCAATTGTCCTTCAAATCACGTTCTCAGAAAACATGTTTCATATTCTTCTTAAGATTAAAGCTATTTACCCGCTCGAAAACTAACAAATTCATTTTTTAAATCCAGTCAATTCTGACATTAATGTACAAAATAAAATAGATGATCAAGGAAACCTGATTTTTGTTAAAAAATACAAAGAATAAATAGGATTAACCAGATTTTGTTTTTATTCTCATCTCCCAGACTCACTTTCGTTTGAAATAAAAATAAAAATATATAGATATTCATACACACGCGCTTGATGCTGTTTCTCTACGCGACCTAATGAATACATGTAATTATTATTCAAAACACAAGCTATAGTCCTAAGTTCTACCACCTGGTTGGGAGTGATAGCGTGAAGAGGATGATTTTTAGTTAGATCTAACCGACGTGTATGCTGTGTGTATCTAGAAAATCAGGTAAAATACGTCAAGAACAACTTTATGTGGTTTAGAAAGTATTTGAATACATGTAATGCCTTGACGCGAATCATTATCCAGTTCCGGTGACATTGCAAGACGCGCCAATGTCTTTCTCTCCTTTGTTATTTGATGACTTGAAGATTAATAACTTTTGTTACATTTTGGTGTTGTCTCCGGGAAACTAGTTTAATTGACCCCTGCACATGGGTATGCAAATTTGTTACCAAGCTAGTGTGTTAGATATCTCACGACGAGTTGCTTTTCATTGAATTTATGTAATGTGTCGGAAGCGAACACCACTAGAAAGACACGCGAAGTGGTTTAACATAAGCCAATTGACTCGGAAATTAGTTAATTTGAATAGGAATATATTCATCAATTGTTGGGTTTATGCTAGGTAGAGAAGACTCAAGGGCGCAGATTGTTTGGCACCTAGATGACAACAATAGACCTTGGTGTGATCTGTGAACAACAACTTCCTTTAGCAATCAATACAGTCGTCGTTTATATAATTTGGTTTTAAGTAATTTTTTTCTAATCATTATATGAATAATAATGAAAAAAAAAAAAACATAGCGGCCACGGTACTCCACCCACTGGTACTTCATCAGAATACCACAGAATCATCGAAAGTGATTGAAAATTGATTGAAATTTTGTGACAAGCAGCATCTGATTGATGAATCTTTCCTCCATGTCCTTGTTGGTGATGAAACGCTACGTTCATCAGCGTTTATGGCGCTATAAATATTTAAATTTTGCTTCCATCCGCACCCTAAGCTATCCTATTTTCCCAAGGCAAATAAGTGTTAAAGGATCCGACGTTACCACCCCGTACATACATATATACATGTATCACTTATGATGAACAAAACGTCACGTTCCCTCACATGACAAACAGTTTAGGGGAAGCAAAAAGCATTTATTTAAAATCAACAACAGCAACATAAGCTCGTTATCATTTCTCTGCAGTAAAAAGCGAAAAAAAAATCGCCTCAATGCTACCGCCATGACTGCGGTGTCGTATAGTCCCTTAAACTGCTGCCTTCTGGCAGCGTAGCCCCGTCGTCGCTTTGTCATAATGAGTCGTCCCCGTCGCAAACAGTAGCAAACATAAAAATGACAACAAAACAACAAACGGGTAAGCAGAAAAAACAATTCAGAGCAACAGGAGCATAATAATTTCTATGACAAGCTTCTAAAGTGAATATCATGCTTGTGACAGTTTATTTCGTTCTCGAGCAATTTATCTCAATTTTCTGCGTATCTTTTGTTGTCTTTTTTGTTTTTGCCATTTTGTCTTTTCTCTACTTCCTGTGTTTTTAGTAACTTGTCTATTTGATTTGCTGCAGTAGTTTTTTATATAAATTTTTCTAGAATTCGTCAAGGAGAAAGAATAACATGCGATAAGAGGCAGGTGTGTGTCTGGGACAAATATTTAAGACGCCACAAGGTAGGTGCTCTTCCTACTTGAAAGTAGAGTGTATTTTCGTGATTTTCTGGCGTTGTTATTGGGAGATAAAGTCCCTAAGTAAATCAGAAAGATATCGTTGCTGTCCGAATGTGTCGTCTGCTTTCTTACTAATCGATTGTATCTCTACTTTAGTGGGTCGCACCTTTGCGATGTTTGGTTTTACGTCATATATTCTTATGTTTTTCCTTTACTTTGTTTGATATTGTGCCGCTAATTGCACTTTCACATATCACTCCACTGATAGTGGATATGAAAACCAGGAATCAGGTCTAGAGTGGTGTATCGTGTTGCGGAAGAATGTACCACTGACTGAATCGTTGATGCGCAACACTCATTCGTTTGTAAGATATATTATCTGGCAGTAGATATATTTTTCCGCAACTCGTCGATTTATTGCGATAGATATTGAGGTTATTATACTTGCCGTGAAAAAATTGTGCAATTTTTACGATAAAACTCGTCATAATGGCGTTGTTACGATTGAAATAAAAGTTGAAACATTACAACTGAACGGAAAGGTGGATTGTGTAATTTTAACGGCGATGGCGCTTCTTCGAAAGAGGCTTTGGCGTGCGATTTGTCCATAGGTTATGTCTTTCCTATTTTCGGAAAAGCGGAAAGTTGCGCATTAACTGTGCAAAATTAAATAAGCAATGATGTTGATTATTAAACAGCAAAAGTTGCATACATTTGTCAGAATTTTCGCTAATAATTACACCTGAACAATGGACGCGAGCGCATTCGTGCATGCACCCTTCGATTGAGCACCACAACCTTGCTCGGGTGTAAACCGGCTGGTTCATCTCTTTTGCTCCACGATCATGAACCTACTACGATTCAAATTGATTGTGTTTCCTGCGTTTGTGTAGCAAATCGTTGATGGAAGTCGCACTCAAACATCGAGCTTCTTTTGCCTAAATATTAACAAACAGCACACTTATCACTGTAACCTCGCTGCGGGTTTCCGAACTGTGTTTGCTGTTTGCAATGGATTAAGGCTAGCCATCTTCAATATTTACTTTACCTGCATCAGACTTTACATTCATCAGACCACTTCTGGCAGCGCATGTACGTCGTAGAAAAGATGTGACTTATACTTTTTACTTTTTCCCATCTCTCCGGCACCATTTAATTTGCACGTCGGAAAAACAGCAAGTCTTCTGAGACTATCCAAGAATCGACCTATTTTTTTTGGCATCTTCATAAGAATGAAGGTGGTGCTTATCCAGACATGTACCATCGAGCAAAGCAAATGATAATCGGAAGGGATAAAGTTTGGTGGGATAGGATTTTCTAAGTAGGTTTTCACTGATTTTGCAACATGTCATGTAATAAAATGGACTTGTCGTGCATTTGCTGTTATAGCGACCGTGTTTCTTTTAATACGCAGCTATAACACATTAATCGTTCTGCGCAGATGGTTTGTATCGAAGATGTTCGTTCACCACTCTCTGGAGGTGGTTGTCCTAGATAGGATTCGACTGAATTTGTCGCGTTGGTTATAGTTCACAGCAACTTTTTTGTTTCCATGCCATTAAGGTGTTATATTGGAAATGCGCACACAGACTATGAATTTTGAAGTGATCTTATACTGTGAGTGTTATGCCTTCGTCAGCGTCTTCTTTTGATTATTTTTCATTCACAACTAATGTTGTTGCACAGTTTTTCTGCATAGGAATTATACTTGGCTATGCACAGTCATGAACTACAGACCTTCCACTCGGTGATGATTATCTTTGCATTGATTGCAGTGTATAGCGATCTCCCGTGATGGATTCGTTCGGTTTGAGCAACTCATAATAGACTACACCCTGCTGATCTCACTAAATGTAGAGCAGAACCTTCGAACCATGGATATTTGTCATTGACGACGATGTTGGTGCTTGGCGAGGCGTACAGTACGATGCATTGCCAGTCACGTTATTTTATTATTATTACTGACCATTTAGAACTCCATCTCTTGTTCTACTCTTCTTATTGTCCCCCCGTCTACGGTGTGGCCTTCTTAGCAGTCTTTTGACTTCGGTCATATGTGTCCATCCCATTTTAGGCTTGGTGATTTGATTATTCGGGCAATGCTTGGGGTTGAATTCCTCGAGTTCTTGATTGTATATTATTCTATATTCACCAGTTGTTCGTTCTTTTTTCCACCATATACTCTCCTTAACATTTTGTTGTTAAAGACCCGAAATTTATTTTTCTCCGTTTTAGTCAGAGACTAAGATTAACACACTAAGGTGTCACTAGCATTATTATGGTTTGAACCGTTCACGGAGTATAGTTAAATGCGAAGTTTGAATCGATTCAAGTCATCGGTTTTCTGGTTTTCTCATCATTTACTTCTTACTTAGGCAATTACTTAGGCCAGCGATACTCAGTCGAAAGTCGAACTATGCTTTTTCAAAGTATATGAAAAACAATTTTTTTGAAGAAAATTAAACTTACTGGGAGCAGGAAAGCATTGAGGTGAAGAGAACCGTGATCTAATCAGAAAATTAAAGGGCAATCGTATAGCGCCAAGGCCATGAAATATGTCGAAAATCAAGAGTTCCAGGGTAGGAAAAGAAAAACTACCGCAATGGACGATAGTCATATCGTGTTGTGCAGCAAAACCCATTCTTCTGTTTTTCGTTTGAAATCTAGGAAGAGTTCTAATTATAGCGTCCCAAAGTGCCATTACAGTTTAGAGATATTTTTAGACCAGGCCTTAAAGTCCATGAAGAGTGCCACTTTAACAAAACAAAAAAAAAAAATCAAAAGTCTTATCAAATGGTCTTAAAAACACAAACTGGCTAGCCAAACTATGGCCTCTATCTATCTCTATATTGAAGCTTAATGAAATGGTTCTCAGGCGTTCCGCACATTCTAAGACAGACTCTAAAGCACTGTCTCTGAACACAAAAATGTATTCCATGTGCATGGCTCCACATTACATCATACCGGACAAGCATGTCGTTGTTGATGATGGGTCTTATTAGGGCCACGTAGAATATGATTTTTATCTTGCCGTCAAGTTGGCGGCTTTTAAACAGTTTCCTTTTCATACCAAGTTCCCTCTTAGTTCCTCAAAGATAAACCTCTCTATGTCTATTAAATTTTAGGTACCTGTCAAGACAGATAAAAAGGCAAATGGTTGTCTATATTGCCCAATGATCGCGCATTTCCCCCAGTTTTTTTCTGTTATCTCTTGAGGCCCATTATAACCGAGTCCTAAACAGTATCGTTTCCGACTTTTGACCGTTAGTTTTTAACTTCCAGTCATTGCAATATCTTTTAATATGTCACACGATGTGGCACTATACGATCTCATTGATGACCTCAATTATTGGACCTGAATTGTTGGCTACTAAATCACTTCCTTATGCTATTTGTTGTCTGAGAAAATCTTTAAAACCGCTTGTGTAGCTGTTATATAGTATCAAAGGGTTGCTTCCAGTTGAATATCTGATGGTTTGCGTCGAATATGTTCGTTCACTACTCTCGGGGGGGTGGTTGTCCTAGATATGATTCGAGAGATTCAACTGAATTTGTCGCGTTGGTTGTAGTTCACAGTAACTTATTTGTTTCCATGCCATTGTGGTGTTATAGTGATCTTAAACTGCGAGTGTTATGCCCTGGTCAGCATTTTTTGATCATCTCTCATTCACAACTGATGTTGTTGCACAATTTTTCCCTATAGGAATTGTTGTTGGCTATGGACAGACTTGAACTACAGACCCTCCGCCATTGCCATTGCACAACGACCGATCCCTAATATCTAATATTTACATTACATTTTACATAAATCATGTATCGCATATGATTTATAGAATAGATGTCCAAACGATACGGTGTTGGAGACCTCTTCAAAGTCGACCAGACAAGATTCGTACTTCGGTTTTTTGCCTGATTTCATTTTATATCGGAAACCAGTTTTGAATAGCGTGAATATAATCAAACCTTAATACCAAACTGGCTATTATGTATTATTGTCTATTCCTCAACCTGCTTGGTCAGGGCTCTGTGGATTTAAAAAAATGTTACTAACATTCACAATCATCCTGTTTTGGGATAGGGTGGAGCACCGCTGTTTTCCGCTGCTATGGATAATGAATATTATTCAAATCGTTGTTGAAGAACGTTATGAGATTATTTACTCCTTCGGTTGGCTAGTGTCTTAAAACGACGTTGAGGATATCATCTGTTCCGTCGAACCTTATTGTTATGTGTGTCCAGGACGCACAGGAGTTCATTCTTCCCCAAAAAGTAACTGGTAGAAATTCAAGCATCATTGAGTGCCGTGAAATCTTCAGTCTCAGATCGTCAATTCTATATTTCTGCCGAAGCTGTAAAAGGTTCAAAAAGGCCGTATTTTCAAGCTCGTGATAGGAGGGAGTAGAGCTGTTCTCCTGTAAATTCTCAGCGTCGACACTCTTTGCACTTATGTTTACATTCCGTAACGTCGCTGTATTGTCTGTCTCCCGGGGGATTCGAACATGAGGAATATTGTTAGGTTTTCTCCTGAATATTTTGCTCTATATTTGTGGGTTTAACTGCTGGTCTGGACGTCACATATTAAAAAATCCCCATCCAATTCCCGGATAACCCAATATGTATGTATATTCCTATTATCAAGCGTTTGAAACAGTCGGTGGTAGCTTTAAGCCAATGAGGAAATAACGATGATTTTTTGACAGAGAAAAGTGAGTGTATGCGCTCAAGCTTTAGTCAACGCCAGAAAAGAGCCCAATAAATTAACTCAATATCCCAATCACAACGTTTTTTACACTCTCAGCTATTTTTTTCAGATCGAATGGTCAACTTAGGATACGCAATCAGTATCCCAACCAATTGACTAACAACGGATAATAATGGATAAAAGTTGTTTCGTGTGAAATTTATCGAAGCATTAATCGTTAAAAGTTATTTTTTCACTCTTGAGCTGTGTGCAACTTTTCGCAAGTTACTCCTTTTCACTTGGTCCAACAACTCGCTTCCGTCTTTGATTTGCCCTCATTCACTGCCGTACAACCCATCTATAGATATGTTTGCTTTTTATTAAGTTCATAAGTCCAATTTAATTGGCAATTGTTGCATCCGCTTTGTGTCAACAATGCAATGAATCGATACATTATCCTTCTCTTCGAGCCATGAGCGACATGTCCCTCGTTGCCGTGGTATCATTTCGTCAAAAAACACTCGGTAGTCGTAAAAGGGGAAAGAAATATGTTGGTAGATGACACCAAGGCGCGAGTTATAACGATGGGTTTGGTTGGTTTATGAGGTCGTTTCCTTATCTAGCATTTAAGTACTGAGTGGTAAAAAACACACATTTGATTTGGGCAACCGAATGAATGGATTAATAAATGTGGGCAGATACGATCGCTCGCAAAATGCCCTGCATCGCGAATCGATAAAAGCGTCTACTTTTATTATACTCGTACAATCTCATTTGGAGGGTCTATTTGATCATATAAGGCCAAAACGCCTGTGAGATCTTAAAAATAAAAACGAAGAAACGGGCGTGGTCGCGCGGCAATAAAAAATCAAATGGATCATTTCGCAGAAGAAGACTACGATAGACTATATCGATGGGTTCTTCATTAGAACCATACGAGTGTGTATCCCCTTTGAAAAGGACTAAAAAACAAATAGATCCATGTCCATTAGCGCCTAGTGGATCCAATTCGTTCCACTTCACTAGTTAGCCGTATGGAACAGGATTCGACGGGTATACGCAACGCCAAAAAATTTGTATTCATTAGTTTTACGGTAATACCGAACCACCAGGCCAACTTCCCTTTTTATTTTATACTTTCCCCCTACCCCTCACCCTTTGGAATGATTATATATTCACGAAGGGTTGTTGCTACCATGGTAGGAACAGTTTTTGTTATTTCATTTTCTCTCCTGCTACTTTCACTTCAATAAACTTGTGTGTGCATTATTTATAGGCCTTTGCTGTGAGTTGATACATAGCCAGAGGCACTCGTATACACGTAACTCGTAACTCGCAACTCGCGAGCATCAGCCAACCCTTACACAGGCGTTGTGTTGTGTGCGCTTCTAGTTAGATCCATCAAGGTACGGGTACGGTACTCGAGTATTTTGCCAATTTAAAATTAAATAGATCTGTCAGGTGGAAAATATTATTATTATATATAACAAGTTGGCTGGCCGACTGACTGGCGTTTTCATGCGGCGTAGTTCTCGGTCTTTCTCCGAGTGTTTCAATGGCTGTTGCCTTCAATTTGCTAGCGGATTGTGCCACAATTACTTTCCTCTCCCACCACTCCACCTGGGTAAACATCGTCTTCAAAAGTACTTGCGACGGTAGTGTAACCCTTTCATGCTTCCATCCACGTCGTCGCCATCTTCATCATCGCAGTCGCTCTTCAGTTGTAATGTTATTCCTCTTCCCGATGGCTTTTTGAAAATTCATAAGTTTATATTCATATCGTAATTATTATTAACACTGATGACAAGCATTCCAAATTAGAATATTTTCTTCGCATCGGTGCGTGAAAATACGTTCTTTGGTTGAGGGTTTTTTTTTATTTTGCGCTTTCGGAGTGCGTGGCTGTTGTTGCTTTTGATAGCGTGAAATCAGAATGAATGGGGGGTGGAAATTGCGTGCTTATGGTGAACGGCTAGAGGGCAGGTGTGCGCATTGTAATTTTAGTTTTCATTGAAATATTTTTGGTTTCCTTCGAATTATGCCATTTTCGCGTGATTGGTGGGTAAAGTATTAATTTCATGGCGAAGTATTCCGAAGTCGAATTTGTTTTGAAGGAGCTTATTTAATTTTAGGAAAATTTTAAGTTTATAATGTAACACAAAAAATAACGTATGCGAGCCTAAAACACCTAAAGTGTTTGATGTCAATCAGAACACCGGTTGTTTTTCTAATGAACTTTAAAAAAATTAAATAAATAAAAAAATAAAAATAAATAAAAAAAACAAATAAATAAAAAAAAAAACAAATAAAACTAAAAAAAGTAAAAATAAATTAAAAATTAATATAAATATAAAAATATACAAATAAAAAAATTTAAAAATCAAAAATAAAAAATAAAAAAATTAAACTGTAGAACGTTAAAATCCAGTTTGATAAAACATTAAAACCAGTGCCTGGCGTAAGAAATTAAATTCAGAAATAAAATTAAAAATTCAATTCCATATCTCGCGACGCAAGTTTACAAACACGACAAAGCAAATTCGCCTGAACAAACGCCATTTCGAAGAATTTGATCCCAAAAATAGATGATCGTCTTCCTATGGCCACACCTTGCCGTGAATTTGTCACCAACAACGAGTTGAAAACCACCGAATAGCTGAATCATATACACGACAGAAGATATTTTCGAAAAATATTTGCGATTTTAAATTTCCGGCCTGAATAAAAATAATAGCCACAAACTTACTCTATTGCTTCCAAAAAAAAAAACTTCTCAGTAAATATTATATCTCAAGGCTACCAGCTGCCAGGATAGATAGATACATACATACCTCGTGGAAGGCATAATTAAATTCATCTTAATTACATTAATGGACCACATTCCTTACGTGTGTAAACAGTTCAAAGCAGAAATGATCTCTTCCACATTATAACGCAGTGTTTAAAAACAACAAAAAAAAAAATCGTACCCTCCGAAACCAACGGTAAGCGAGAGGACTTGCCCAACGTATCCGAGATATTTTTTCCTTTATATTTTTACCACCAACTTAATTGCTTATATTTTTAGAAGAACGCTTTTCGTGTCCCCCATCCCAGCGCCACGACGACCCCAACGAGCCATATAAGTATCTTTTGGGTCTTTTCTGTATCTTTTTACGAAATTGCCTATTTGAATTTTGATATAGTCCGTCGTACAGCTGTCTGTCCATCCACCTACCGTCGAAAAGGAGGCGAGCAGTTGCGGTGTGCTTGCCGCATTCTACCGCCGGGTATCACAATGCTTGCGGGTAATGAAAAATTCCTCTCACTGATGAGGGGGCGGTACACAAAAGAAAATACAAAAAACAATCTCCTGAAAATGAAATCAAAACAAGAATATTTTTCTCGTTCTTCTTAGTGCGTTTTTAGACAAGCAAACTTGACGAAGAAAGCTGGTTGGGGGTGGGACGCGAAGAGATTGTAGTGAAACTGGACGGGTTGGAGTTGAGATTGAGCTTGGGGTGCCCCTTTGTTTATGATTTCCAGGAGCACTTGAAAGAGGACACGACAATACTGAGTAGCGCTAGAAGGGGGTCTACACATGGCCATACGGATGGCACTGTATGTTTAAACAAATGTGTATTATTAGAAAAAAAAATTAAAGAGAAACTGAGCATATGATTATTATTAATGAGATGTCAAGTAGGATGTGTGTCACAAGTTTGAGGATTCTCCTTATGCACCAGTATGCAAATGAGTACATGCACATCTGGAAAAAAGACTGAAATTTCGATAAAAGAGAAAAACTATAAACAAACACTACGATTCATGTCATCACAGATTGAAAATGAGAAGCAAATCTTCCTTTTTGCGTAGAAGTTTGTTCCATGATGATATTTGCATTTTTGTTTCTAACTTTTCTTCTAGCATTCGCTGTTTTATTTTGTTCTCAATAAATTATGGATTAGGTAAACACTGCGATTGAGATGGCATTCCAAAATGACATAATGGAATTTGTTTGTATTAATTCTGGGGTCTTGTGAGATGAAAAGGCATTTTTGAAATTGGCGAACTGGATTTATCAAGGATTATGGCCTTGAAATTGTCAAAAGTGCGGCCATTCACTTATTTACAATAGATAGCAAAGGCCACACGTTTTAGCTCTTCTTCTTTTATGCACTGTTGCTCATGGTTAGTCTGATGAAATAGGACTCTCTATTCAGTGCTAAAAACAACGATATGCAACCAGGTCATTGGCCTAGAAGTGAAACCTTATGATGATAAATTCTGGCCAAGCCGACATCATTAAATGGGGTAGGTACTTATAGTCACACGATGATCAAATTGATATTCTTCCTTATTAACGCAATGCTCAGTATTTTGGAATATACTTCTAAGCATGCTAAAGGGGTTCAATCAGAATAAAAGTGTCATAACGTGGGTTAAAATAGCATGTGATCAACTTACGGAGACTCTCTTGAATAGCTGTCGACAACTGATATTTAATACAGAAAGTCATACATAAAGGGTTGTTATTTTCAATTTCGTGCCATTGTTTAACTGGCCGAAATCAGCTATCATGACGATGACTTTTGATACATACAAATTAGGAGGTTATTAAATATGGGTTGATACAAAATTACACCAATTGTATGAATAGTGACAATTCACTATAGAAAAACGGTGAAAATATCACGGTAAAGTTTTGTAATGCTTTTACCTCTTTTGGTCATCATTGACCAGCTTCACGTATAGCTAAAATATTTACATTTTAACGTCTCGAAAAAGCTAATGATTTTACGACTCTAACTCATTTTCTTCAACTGAAAATATCACTGTAGCTGAAAGAATGACTGAAAACCTAGGTGGATGCACCTATTCGCAGTTCGCTATCACAGCAATATTCACAACAGCAATTATCAGAATTGAGCCTATCCGCCAACACTTTGCACCGCATTTTCTATAAAGGACATAACCTACCATACCTGATAATAAGGTTTAGTTGAAGCTACAGACCCTGGATCTGTAGATGAAGTTGAGATGGAAGCTACAGACTCTCTATCAGCTATGTTGTATGCGATTCATATCTTGAAACAGGTGAAACGGGGCAGTACGGCGAATTTTTTTTTTTTTCAGAAAATTATTCTACAGAGAGCTTCGTCAGAACCCCGTTAAAATACAATGAAATGTGATTTCCATCACTTTCAATCGAGGCACTCAACACACTTACCTCTGAACAACGATGCCTACGAACGGCAACATCGCTATCCACAACGAATGACAGTTTGCTGCGGTGTTTGTTTGGCGATGTCATTAAGCCATATTTTTTGAAAATATTATTAATGCCAGCGTTTCAGTGAATCGATTGAGTTACCGAACGATTTTGGTTTTCTTTACTGCAATTGGTGCTATGGACGTGGAGAACGGTTATTTTAAGCAGACTAGCGCGCCGCAAGATTGTTGCAAAAACGGCTATATTACGTGCCAAATTTCCTGAACATATGATTTCTCGGAATAAAGATGCCAATTGAGATTATTTCCTTTAAAGAAAATATCGGAGCTATGATTCGCGAAAGTGCGGTACATATTTTCATCAAAATAATTACTGCTTGCAGGCAGCACCGGGGCAGATGTCGCACTCCATTACTAACACCGAGCTTGTTTTTTAGAATGAAATAAATATTTTACCACTTTTCCACTGTTTTAAAATGACACTTCTTGGATCGCCCTATAGTTCACAACAAGGTCAAAGGCTGTAAAAGTTCATTGACAGAAACGAAAGACTAACTTCTAGATCAGTCTATCCGCATAAGAAGCATTTGAAAAAGTCGGTCTGGAACTATTTGTTTTCTGGAAAACAATTTGTCGGCTTAAGAGGTACTTTTTATGTAAACATCTGTTTAAAAATGTATACAAAGCAAAATGACCGACAGACATTTGAAACGGAATAATTTGAAAGAATGATGTGCAAAAATAAAGAAAATCAGGGAATCATTTAACCCGTTTTCGGCTTAGAGAGGTGTTTAAAGAGGTGGTAGAAAGACACTGAAGAACACTGACCTATCGAGCTCAGATTTATTCCATGTTTTTAGTACACTTACCAAACTTAGAGAATTCGATCCCGTTCATATGCTCACCGTGACCACATATATTGGGGTGGTCGTGTTGCAATTGTAGTCATCACAAACTGTTGAGCCGAAGGTCTGTAGTTGAAGGCCGTCCATACTCCAGACCAATTTCTATACGGAAAAATTGTGCAACAACATCAGTTGTGAATGAGAGATGATCAAAAATTGCTGCCGAAGGCATAACACTCGCAGTATATGATCAAAATTCTTACTTTGTATATGCATTTCTAATATAACAACTTAATGACATGAAAAGAAAAGAGTTACTCTGAACTACAACCAACCTGATAAATTCAGTAAAATCTCTCAAAAATTATATCTAGGACAACCACCCGCGGAGAGTAGTGAACGACCATCTTCGACACAAACCAAAAGTAAATAAAAATATCGGCTGTTTCGCCTTCTATTGTATATTGTTCCTGAACGTTGAGGCTTATGTAGACAACGACTTGACGTAGATCCGTAAAAAGGAATCCAACGGCGTTACATCGCATAAGCGAGGTGGCTATTTGATCGAACCACTTCTCGAGATTACCCGATTACCAAACTTCCTCGATCGATTGTTTGATCAGCTGTTAGGCCAGTGGCACAATCTTCTTGGAACTACTGTTCATTTAGTTCTTTTAAAAAAATGCAACAAAAAAATGCGGACCAATCACGCCACTACACATGGGCATGTTATGTGAATGCAAATGAGTTTGTTGTATTTTGGTTTTGCCATTATTGCAAAAATGAGCTTCATCACTGAAGATGGGTTTCAATGAAATTGAGGGTTTTTTTCTAACTTAAATAGGACTTTCAGTCATTGAGGAAATGTTACCTTGTAAAGGTCCAAAAATTTTACCCAAAATTCGCCACATTATGCACTAAGATAATCTCAATTTGTGTGAAAGGCGAAGAAGCGGCTGATTTAGCTCATTGTGAATTGCAGCACTTACCAGCTGCGATCTTTTTAATTCTTCAAGCGACGCTTTGTCGCATTGGCAAAGGACATTTAATAGTGAATATAGTAGCTCGTGGAATATGGAGTCTGTCTGGTCGGACGATTATTACGACCGAAAATTGGAGAAAACGCTCTTAATGTTGCGTTTACATACTCAAGTTTTCAGTAGTCATGTTTAATAATTTCTAAGCGTTCCCCGTTCTAAAACTTCATTATCATAAAAATGTGAATGGCTGACGTTATTATTTCGACAGTTCTTAGAAGAAAATTAAGTTTGCATTTGTGTTAGAATGCAAAATTGTTATGTTCTTATTGAAAGCCTCTGTAAAATGTCAATTTTTTTTTTAACAAGTGCTGTTAAATGGGTTCAAGACGAAAATACCTTGCGTCTGGTGGTAACTTTTTGTTTTACTGTAATTGAGCAAAAAAGGCTCATTTACAGAATGATTTCATCGTGTGTAAAAAATCGGGCGTATATATTATACAACAGCAATTGAGGGTATTATACAAACGTCTTGGATCATGCATCTTTGAGAGCATGTTGTTCTCTGCGGTCCCTAAGTCCTTACAACATCAACGTTTTATTCATATCCCCAAGCACGTTATCTCGACGAAAGACATAGCGTGATTGACTTATAATTCCTTGGAGTCTACTACAAGACAAATCGCAATTTCTCAAACCCTCACAATCGTCACGATTGGTCACCCTCACGACTTCCTGTTGGTGTTACCCTAAATATTTGACTAAAACTCAAAGTGACAAGCTGAACGTTACAATATGATATTGTCACTTCATAGCAAATCTCGCTGAATAATTAACTCTCATCACCACCGGGCACACTCCATGTGGGGTTTGAGTGCAAACATTAGCCCAGTAGTCCGGGAGTACGAGGTTGCTATTTAATAATTCAACTAACCAGCAATTACATAATTCATCCTTATCATTAAGGTCATCAGTTCGGTCAAGCTTGAATGGCTACAGCTTTTTGGTTGTTTTTTTTTCTTCCCACACGATACAGTCGCATTTGGCGACGCAGAGTTGAGAGCTTGTAGAGGAAAAAAGATTGAATTTGAGTAAGGGTCAACTTTGACATTTGTTGATCGTGTAATTATGGTTCATGGGGGAAGAACGGACGACTAGTCACACCGGCGGACAATATTTGTTTATTCCTGACAACATACATTACAATTTGTGTTTGTAGTCCTCGGACGATGTGGTGTGGTCATTATTGTTCGGAAGTCTAACTGCCTGAAACTGCTAATGCTGCTTGAATAGGTCCGCGTGCTTATAGGTTATGATTAATTAAAACATTAATTTGGTTGTACAAACGACGGGGCTGTTGAGCTCGAGTGTTGATTCCTTCGTGGCACTTAAATTGAATCCATTAGTGTTCGAATTCGGGTCAGTAAATTAGAGAAAAAAGGGGAGAACCGCCTTCATAATAACGCCGTAGCCATGGCTGATAAGTACAGATCCCAATCGTGGAAGAAAGTCTTAAAATATTCTTTTGAATACCTAGAAACAGAAAGACAGATAAACAGATTGGTTTCTTTCGAATGGATGGTATCTCATCTAGGCATGCCTTCTGACTTTAATTTACACCTCGGGCATTTGACACATATTTATGACAGTCGTGGCTAACACAAGAAAACTTGTTTGACTTTTTGTTTTCCATCGTAATCTGTTATGTAAAAGACCAAATAACAAATGAACAGAAGTAAAAAGAAAACACAAACGGACGGAGAAGACGAAGAAATAAATGAGCGAAGCGATCGAGGTGAAGGATTGAAATTGTTTTTCGGCTTCGCCGCCGCTGGAGTCTTTAATTGGGTCATAAAATCCGAAAACAAAAGGCGAAAACCTGAACGACTCGTTAGCACCGTTGGTATGAGATGCTTAGATTTTAATTGCATAGCGAATTAATTTCCTATTAAGTTAATGAAATAATTTATGCGTGCCTTACGAGTAAGACCAGCAGTAGCAGTTCATGATCGACGGGTATATCGACTCGTCATAAGAATTGTTGCAACACTTCGGGACTTCATTACGATAACGACCAAGTCTGATGACTCTTCTGTCGTTCTCTATAGACCATCAAAGTGGCACAATGACCAACACAACAAAGTCCTCTTGCCCTATATACTCTCGGTGCCAGATCGTACTTATCCACACCATTAAGCTTTCATCTCCCGACTAGGCAACCAATTTCCAACGATGTCTGATTGTTTCCGCTCGTCCATTTCCCCCGATTTGACACACTTCACTCAAGCTGGATGAGTTCCATCTGTCCGATGTGATAAAGCGGATCGTATTTCTTGCTTTTCGAGTCGTATTCCTTTGACAAACACCGACAGACGTCGCCCAACCACTACCATCATTTGTATGCCAGTTCTAGCTCTTTAGCTTTTCTATTTATTCTCGATTTGACGCGCATTTCTCTGAGAAATTACGCCAATTATTCAGCTTTCCTTTCGTCGCTGCACATTTCTCCGAGCCACATGCACAGTTGCCAAACGAACCAACCAACAAAAGGAGTTCGACTACTTTAGTCGTATGCCACACTGTGTTGGCTGTTAGTGTTGGCGGGCAATATCTTTGAAAGGATTCCGCAATAATCATCTTTAGATAGCATATCCATTAAGGGATTAAACAGACCCACTAAATCCATTCACGACGTCTCACATGCTGAATGAGACCACGACACACGCTCATGTGTTGTCATTTACATTGTATACGAGTCCTTGGAAGCGTGCAGCCACGCCATAAACATCACCACCACACATGTGTGTAAAAGAGATAAAAATAAATAAATAAAATGAAACGAGAATTATCCTTTTTCTAGTTGCATATACAACATACTCGTACACCGTTGCTTGCGTGTAAGTACCACTCCAGGATCAGACAAAGTTGAGAGAGGGAAAAGACAACGTAAAAATACGAAAAGTATAATCCCATATCCTTGTGCATTTTTTATAGCATATCTTTGCTGTTATATTGTTGTAGTCATATGCTGCAGGCGTGTAGCGGAGATTTCACTACTTTGCTCCGAGAACAGTGCGGTCGTCATTTCTTTTATCTGCAAAGGCGATAAATTCAACAGCTGTACACAAGCACGAGTAGTTATCGTATCTGCTGGATATCATTGTGTTTACCGTCTATCTGTTTTTCATACTGTCTATCCCGTGCTTGTCTGTCTGACTTTCGGTGCAGCACAAGCCGAGATGTCGACCTTATGAATAATATGATTCATTTGGTTGAATTGCTGGCCATTAAGCTGCCAAACGTCTTGTGTTGAATTTTAAATCATAATGGTTATGTCTTATCTCAAAAAATAAGATACACGTACGTGGATACTGGGCAAACAGCAAGTAACTAATGGAATTGCACTCATGCGAAATGGGACCTAATATCCTGGGGAAGGATCTGTCTGCAGGTAGGAGGTGGTTGTGGGAAGTTAGAAGGCTATCTTTCTAGGCCGGGAATAAAGTCTACAAATAGACAAGAAACATTGTCCAAGAAAAAAAGTTACAAGAAATTCGTAAATTGAAAATTTCGACTTAGAGGGGTGTCTACAGACGCCGAGAAATCAGTCTGTCAGACTCTCTAGTTGTCATTGACATGTGCTTTAATGATTAGCCGGCATTTATCGTCGCAACCGAAGTCGGAATGATTGTAAATAAATTTCGACTTGTAGGGGTTTCTTTATGGATCTAACCAGCAGAGTCACTAGGTCACCGGCAATCGGTATATAACTCGCGAGTTTAATTTCTTCATTGTTTTTGTTGTTTAACAGCCAATAGTTATTGTCTTCATAAAATCATAAGCTTCAATGCCAACTTTGGCTTATAGAGGTTATCTATGCATTCAGTCATATAGATTATAACTGTACGTGAAATCTTGCTCGATCCGGTGTTATACATGATATAAGAGTTATCGACTGTCTTTAAAAGCCCAACATCAGCTTTGGTAACGGTTAGAATCGCGTTATAAAGCCCTTCACTGACCCTTTTAATGCATTAGTTCTCCACCAAGTCGAACCGGATGCACTGTTGAAGTGAACAAGTCATCGTAGCTATTCACCATCCGCTGCCTTTTATGGGATTGCCTCCTGCAGAAATCCGCAATGTCATAAACCGCCCCCCATTAACAGCGAATTGCAGCCGATTTTGTGGTATTGTTCAATTGCTTAAGAGACATAGTTGCAACACGGAATGCTTTGCCATAAAGGCCTTCTTATTTTATTGCGAATTTTAAGTATCTTGGTCGTAAACGCGTTCAGTAGGAGGTTACACAACATTACTCGTGCTCCTTAAAATTTTATTTCCACCCAGCTAACTGCCTATTTCGCCACATAATTTATTTTCATAATTCATGGTCAACAGGGTCTCAATTGTGTTGTCTATGGCACGCTTTCCAAAGTGCATGGGGCGAAGTAATTTGTCATTTACTATTACCCAAGTTCTGGCGAGTTATTTTTGGATTTTTGATTACATTAACGTATACTCGTGGTCCGCGCTCCTGGCGTCCTTGGTTATCAAGCGGAATATATTCTTAGCAGACAGATTGATGATGTCTCTTCGGGTGGGATGTTGAAGCCCAATCTAATGTGGCTAATTAAATTCTTGCTCAAGGCTCTTTTACTATAGTTTTTTTACTTCTATTTTTAAATATTGTTGAGTAAACAAAAATTCACCTTTGCTTTTCTTTTTCCCTCTCTTTTCAGGTAAGTGTTTTCAAATCGTATACATCAAGGCTTAGTGTCTACTCGTGGTGTCAAATTGGGTTGCCAGAATATTAGGCGAGAGATGAAACGAAAGCAGACAACTTTTCCCTTTTGTCTGTCAATCAGAAAGTGCCTGAGAATACTGGTCTGTATTGAATAGGCAGTTAAATTGAATTAAGGCACTTTGAAGGTGTTAGTAAGTAAGTGGGGTTCTATGCGCACGTAAGGAACTTGTGGTGATTCCTTCGAGTTCGTGGGGAAATGAGAATTACATTTCAAATGACGACAAAAATGACTGAAGGTAACGTCTAATTTGAAATTAATTTGTTACTGAAAGTTCATAGCCATTACTAGATACAAATCTATGATTGGGTTATTTGGTTGTTTTAGGGACTTTTATAAATGAGTCTTGTCACCCACCCTGTATCCGTACATCCCTCATCAAATTGTATGAGAACTAACACGACATTTTGACAGTTTGGGGTTATCCAACAAGATGTGTCATTTTAGATCAATAGGAAAACGCACTATTTTCAGGCAAGGTGGCGATATTTTTACTTAAAATCGAAAAAACAAATCCATATCCTTTAATCTACCTATCTATCTATTATCTCCCTACAAAGAGTAATAATTTTGTAATGGCTTGAATTTTTCGAGTTAAAACTTTCAACTTATATATAAATCTCCTTTGCCCAGGTCCCTATAACTCGGATCCATTTATTTTAGTGAGTTGTAAGTGAGTGGGAAACTACGATCATATTTTCTGGGATTTTTTCTCGTCTCGCGTATCTCGAGAATAAATAATGATATCACTTCTAAATCAAGTTCAATCGACGTATAATTTTAAAATGAATTTTAATTTGCAGTTTGTTTTCTATAACCCCCTCTAGAGTCGGAATCTGTAGTATTTAGAGAGAGTCGATGTGAGAGTATTCATTCGGGCTCTTTTTGTTTTAGAGCACAGAACCAGGTTTATGCGACACGTTCATACATTTAATTCGGTTTTTTTTTTTTGCAAATCGTTGACCAGAAACTTTTTCCAAAAAATAAGGTCCAATTACCCCGCCTGTCTAAACATCGAATTAAACCGTTACTCATTGTGAAAGGAAAGATTGCTACACTATTTTCGTTGGTTTCGGAGTGCAGACAAACATCCAACAGCTCATGGTTTGCTGACTACAGGTCTTGTGTCAACTGGGCCTTAAAACTTGTAGACCAAGATCTTAAATTGAATATAATATCTGTTTTTTTATGCGTTTGGTTTTTAACTTCACCAAAATCTGAGGGAAATAGAAAAGTTGTCTACAATTTTTATTTGAGTTGATAAATCGATGCTTGCCTTTTAATTTTTGAAAATTATTTCGTATAAATGCAGAACATGACAACAAGTGGTCTATGCGAAGAGCTCAGTTTGAGTCAGTTTTTTCGAGCGTATTGGCTTATGACACCTGTAATGTTGTTTTCTAAGGTTGCAATTGACTCTGGCTTATTGGCTTAGACGACTGACATGAAGTATCCTTATAAAAAATAGTCTAAAGGCGTCGAACCGTACGGACCAGCCGATCAATTCTCCGATCCAAATGAGGGAACTCAGTTTTCAATTGGTCAATCAATTCGCGTGCTGTGTGACATGTAGCGCCCTTTTGCTGGAACCACACATCTCGCTTTGTCTAGAATTGCTTATAGGACCAAATATGGCAATTTTGTTTGTCAACAAACCCGGAAATGACCTTCATCGCTGAAGACAACTTTTCGATGTGAGGCGGCTCTTCCGTGAGCTGTTCTAAGGCCCACTTACCAAAAATTCGACGCTGTGGCAGGTCGTTTGGCTTCAGTTCTTGCACGAGCTGTATTTTATAAGGTTTTAGACCAAGATCCTTGCCTAAAATCTTCCACGACAAATCACGTATACAGCAGTAATATACTCCTCAACAGTGTAAAATTGATGGAAAACTTGGTCAATTTGGCTTCAATGATAATAAAATTCAATAATTTCTAAGCGTTGTTGTCAATGCTAACTGCGCATGTTTGGCAGTCCTTTCTTGGGGCATGTTTTCCTAAAGCGCAATGTCCTGTTGGGACTCCGATTAGGCTTGAACTTGAAACTACATGGGCCAGGTTTGTCTCGCGTAGTTGCTTGTTTTAAGGTCATGCCATCTCTCATTTTCCTGTTGCAGATTTCGAGATTTTATATTTTTGCGTTTCCATTGGTGGTTGGATTTCCCATTTAAAAGTCGAGAGCTCCAGAGTGGTGCCTATATTGGCTAGTTCGACTGCTTCATATGGTACCCAGCACAACGTTATAGCGCATCTGCTTGATGTCTGATTTAGAGACGTGCGGCAGTGCCTGACCAATTTTGATCTTATTATTGGTGATTCGGGTGCTTGGCTATAGATGACAATGTCTCTTTTGTTCATCGATCTCACAGAAAGCCAGTCGGCGGCCTCACGAATTGCCGTTAGTTCAGTTGGAATATGCTACAGTGGTTCCGTGGTCTTTGAACTCCACTTAGAAGTTTGACATAGTATAGGTCTAACAACCGCGGTATACAGCCAGAGTGTAGTATAGGGTTTGATGCCTCATCTGGTGCCCAAGGTTTTCTTGTTGGTGTATAGCGCAGTTGTTGCTTTTTTGATGCGTTCTTCCGCATTCAATTTCCAGTTGAGCTTCCTGTCGAGTATAAAGCCAAGGATAATGACCAAAGGCATTGCGAACTTTACAAATATTGAACCCTCGGAATGTTTGTCATATTCATTATTTTAACGGCCTATTCGGCATTATATCATTAGATTATCGTACGTCTAATTTAATAGACTATACCTCGAAACCCATATTTTCGTTTCGACTAATAATTTTAATTGAAAATATTATTCCTTGAGTGCTCCTTGAGAGAACACTGAAACACTGAAAATCGCTGTATCAAAGCCGGATTTAATCTCTTATGGTTTAATATTTTTTTATGTTTTTTCTCGGGAGCGTAATTAGCGCAATTCTATAGAAATTTCGCCATCGATTACATGCAAACCTCGTGAGCAACCAAATTATCGTTCCACGATCTAATCTATTTGAATATAAAATCGTATTCATTAGCATTAAAGCAGAGTATAAAAGGAACAGCGGATTCAGAGAAGTAATAAAAGCTTGACATGCTCATGCGTCGAATCTACTGCCATATGGTTCTCACGAAAAACGAAATAATTTATTTCTCGAAAGCTTATCAATCAAAAGCTACGCAGGTGTTCGATGATCGAATCCCAGTTAGTTAACTTTTTTCATTACCTATTTTTTCCTTTTTAAGTGAAAGAAAACTCTTTCCTTTTGACCTTAAATCATTGTCGGAAGGTTTCGAAAACTCGTTTGTCCAAATCAATAAAAGTCATTTACTGACATCAGGTTCAAGTCATATATGATAAGATAAATTGACTCTATTACACCTTCCTCAAATTGTCGATGTCGCTCCGCCTTTGCAATTAATCAAAAAGCAAAAGGAAAAAAAAGCAAGAAACAATCATTACCCACAAAAATTATATCAAATTTTTGTCAGTCATAATGAGCAGCAATTAATCTCGTCCTCAACCAACTCCCAACACAATTTCGGTGCCCACCTATCGTATCACAACTGATGACTACTTTCGCTATAATACTTCCTCCCTTATTGTTAAGAAAATCGAAAGAAACGTCCACCATCCGGTTCCATGCGTAGACAACAAGCAAGAAAATCCATCCATCACCGATTAAATAAACTACAACAACAACAACACCCAACACGTCAGTACACATCTAGGACACTACCATACTTTGGCTACGAATATCGCCTAGGACGTACCACGACGCGGACGACAAAGAATGAAAGAAAAATGGAGGCGCATAAACAATGGGATCTCTTTCACCCCGGAGCTGGCAACGTCATTCATCATACAAGCCGTGGAAGTAATTCATGGAACTGGAAAAAGTAGAAAAGTAGACAAGAAAAAAGAAAGACAAACTCCTATTGTGGGGCTAGTCCTTGATGAAAGGCAACAGCGCGTTTGTGTCTTGATGTGGAATGAATACGTTTGTGTAGAACACATGAGAATCCGATGAATGGTCGCAAAATGAGGGGAATAAAGAAGAAAATCATAATAAATTATGATTTATCGATATATCTCCGTAAGTTCTAATGGGCGTGATGGTGATGCGTGGTTGTTCTATGCGTCGTTTTTAACACTTCCAAACGGGAGGGCGGTCGCCGGACCCTTTTGATTTAAGTTTAAACATAAATCACATCAAGGATTTAAGGATTGCCCGCCTTGACAATCTCAATAACGATGGTAATTCGCCAATATGTTTGTATCTATTAAAATTCTTTTGAATGTAATTTCATCTGCCAGATGGTAAATATTTCACTTTATTTCGTGGGCTCCACCGTCGTTAGTCCTGCCTGTCCTGCATTCACCTTTCTCCCAGTCAGAGCGGGCTGTGAAAGGGGGATGAAAATCATATTATTAAAAAATTCCAACAGTCGCAAGTGAAAAATGCAAAAGACAAAAAAAAACAGGAATTAAAGGGCGTAGGGTAGGCAGGATTGCACAACTACCGTCAAGTAAAACATTTTAACAGAATTAAAAAAAAAAACGTTATTTTTAAAATGCCTTGCACTGGGTTTAATCAAACTGAATGTGAAATGTTAAATATGAAAATCGCTTGTTAATTAAAATAAAATCTGGCGGCAGGATGTCTCACGGAGGCTCTTAAGTCGCTGAGCGAGGCAGAGCAGAACCACGTCTTTTGTGGCTAGGTATTTTTCTGGCATTTTCCAGCGGAGCAAATAAGCTTTCCTGGCATGTCCCGGACACGTGATGTGCCATTATTTGGAATGATTCACGTTATTAATAAGGAAGCTTGTCGTTCAGCTTAAGTTGGATGATTTTAAAGCCTTTTCGACCATTTGATTCGGCCAATTATACTACAAAGCTAAGTATTTAAAAAATGCGGGCCATTCATTCTAGCAAAGGCTGAATTTTTTTTTTTCTCTTTAAATTCTTGTGCGTACATACATACGTTCGTCCGGGAGATTTTTTCACCTCATATACCTCGAGAACATATTACGATATAGATTCGGTATCAATTTCATTCGATGCCTGACTGCATATTGAACTGGTTAGGCTTGGGCAAAGTGTTGATTGGCGGTTTAGTTTGTACAGGGAAAGATCTAATCTACGGGTTTTCACCACCTTTTCAGACATTTGTTTTTTATATAATTCGTGCAGGTTCAAAAGTGTACGCTCTTATGGTGTTTCTCACACAACCTGGACGGGATGCAGATGGCTTGTGTCGAAGATGTTCGTTCACTACTCTCCGGGGTGGATGTTCCAGATAATATTTGAGAGATTCGACTGAATTTGCGTTGGTTGCAGTACACAGTAACTCTTTTGTTTCCATGTCATTAAGATATTAAATTGGAAATGCACACACAGAGTATGCATTTTGAAGTGATCTTATGCTGCGAGTGCTTTGCCTTTGTCAGCACTTTTCTGATCATCTCTCATTCACAACTGATATTGTTGAACAGTTTTTCCGCATAGGAATTTTTCTTGACTATGGATGGACTTGAACTGCATACCTTCGGCTCAACAGTCGGCGATGATTACCATTGCACCACGACCACCCGACATATTTGCCGAAACGCTAAAAATTGTAATGTGATGGCTTGTTGCCACATACTAACTGCTTAACCACATAAACAGAAAGTCCAATGGCGTTATCGCATGATCGCGGTGACTCTTCAATCGGACCATTTCTCAATAGACTCAATAGAGAACTCCAAAAAATACGGTCCAAGCACACCTCTGATGAGCATAAAATGAGCTTCATAACTGAAGATGATGTTTCGATGAAATTCAGAATTTTTTTTGAGCCATCCATTCTTCAATTAATTCGAACTTTGTAAGGTCAACATTTTTACACAAAATTCGCCAGTGTCGACTGAGAGAGTTCCAGTTCTTGTGAACGACGTGGAATCGACTAAATTGGCTCATTTAGAGGCATTTACCCAGTAATATGTTTGGTACTTTGACCGATGTGCTGATGTCTTACTTTCGAAGGGGCATTCCATAGTGAATACAGTGACTCGAAATTGTACACATTTGCATGAAAATCCTGTCTGTTGGGACGATTATTACGACTGAAAGTTGGAGTAAGCGCTCGCAAAGTTGCGATCATCAATCAGTCAGAATTTTCGTAGTAATTTTTAATATTTCCAAAACAAAATAATATAATACGTTAATGACACGGAAACAAGAGTTACTGTGAACTACAACGAACTCAAATACACAGTCGAATCTCTCAAATCCTATCTAGGACAACCACCTCCGAGGAGTAGTGAATGAACATCTTCAACACAAACCATCTGAACCCCGTCCAAGATGTGTGACACTAATTATATATATATATATATATGAAAAAACGTTGCTTGTACATGATCTTCACTACGATAAAAATGTATACTTTACGTGTACTATAACCTAAGGGCTAGTTTATATTAAAATACGAAATTGTTATGTCCCTATTGAAAAATCCTGTATGCATATAGGGTTATCCAATTTGTGGTTACGAAAGTACGTTTAACTAAAATTCATTTGTACTTTAGATTTCGATGAAAATTTTAGTTCAATATATTGCTTGGGTCTTGTCATTATGAATTGAATGTAATATCGTTCAAAACCCTTCACGGGAATTCTTGCAGGTCTCGATTCTGACAAGGTAATTTTCGATCATTTTCGACTCATATCGAGCAATAACTCTCCCATAACTTGATGAATATTTGTTTCCAAAGCGTCAAGTCCTTGCGAATGTTGTCCTTAAACACAATCTATTGCATAGCCCCCCTTAAACCCTTATAAGGTCGTTAAAGTTTTTCGAGCAACACCATGAATACAATGATTTTGACTAGGTGCTGCTCATAATAAAGGCTCACAGCAAATATCCACAAAATAGTAAACATAAGGCGTAGACCACTCGGAAAGAAAAGCAATATCGGCCTGTCACGTACCATATTGCATGATCTTTGAATTTTCATAAACCTGATATCGCCTAGGGTGATTCGTCCCAAGGTTGTCTATTCAGAGAATAGCCACTTTCTGCGAAATACATCCATTTTAAGCTTATTGACTGATTGTAGAAACTTGCCGTTTCCATGTATCTAAAAGTAGACAACGTTTCATGACCGCTCCCCAAAGTCACGTCTTTTCACACACCACCTGCCGCCCAGAGATATCTTGCGCATCTCACAAAAAAAAAAAAAAAGTAAAATACGAAAAAAAAACCTTTTACCATTTGCCAATTAATTTCCACCAACTGTTTCTCGGATCCACGGACCGCGCGTACACCAGAATTACCCAACAGGGCGACGTGAAATTCGAAGTCCTTATCATTTGTTTAAGCGTGAACAGAAGGCTTTGCTTCGTGAACGTGCACAACCAATCATCCCGGGTGGCAGTGCTGATAGTTTGGATCGATGTTGCCCCGCGACGAAAGCTTTATAAATTCATTAGGCATTTGATTACTCATCACGTGCGATGCACAACTCTTAGCGGACGTCACTACGAAGACAATGTGAGTAATTCTTATTAATTAAATTAAATGCAAACGAACGGATAATGAACAAATACATAGTACTAGTGCCGCGACACGACAAGATGAATGATCCGCAAGGGCTAACAACAGATACTTGCATTCGTCTTTTGCACTCCGTGTCCGTTTAAATCATATTTAAATGTGACAATTAATAGTTTCACACATATTTAAGCACACTGTACTTAGATTTAATTGAACTTAATTGCCATTTGCCGTTTGCATTCACGGTTGGACCGCGCAGACATTGTAGTTGGGCATGCTGCGACGATGATTTAATTACGTTACATTTGTCCACCTCGTTGTGCATATTAGTGTCTTATTGTGTCCCCGTATGTTGTTAAGTGGATGACGACGATTGAGTGGATAGGTCGGCGGATCTCTTGGGTTAATTAATTGGATGAGGTTTTGTACTTTTTTTGTCTGCTTCATTGATCATTGACGGATGAGCTCGGTACGATGTTACTTGTCATGGCTTAATGAGATGATTTCGCACAGATTTCTCGTATGCTCGAAGTGATTCGTAATTGGCAAATGGTCGAGCTGTTCTGAAAGGAAGATGGAGCGTTCCTTTGACGTATGTCGTGAGGTCAATGATTTTTTTATTCGATTGAGTCCTTAGTTCATGCTATTAGCATGTCAGATTAAATTTGTAAAGAAACCATTATCGTCACGCTTCAATACATTGGGCATTATACACCAACCTCCAAGTTAAGAGACCTTCAACCCGAACCTTTACATTCATGGATATTACAGTATCAGCTCGATCTATTACTCATTGTGCTTTTATTTATTCGTGAACGCCAACAATCTTTAAAACGCAACCCTCGCCACCCAGTGAGGCTAATTCATTCCCCCTAATCAGGACCGCGTAGATATCGTCAAATGCCACTTTCTCATGTGCTTTCAAAATAAACATAGTCGTAGCTTGACTCCACTCAAGCAGTCGTTAGGATGCGTGCTTAATCAAAACAATAACAAATCCCAAAAGCGACCGGCCTGCGGATGAAAGGGGAAGAGGGAAAGAGCGAAATCCAAATAAATACTCAAAATGAAATTTATTACCCCACGGTACGCTTAATGTTTCTAAAAATATGAACGCGCTAAATTCCCAGTCCTTGTTCCATCACACCCCTCCTTTCACTAGTTGGTCCTTCAACTGAGATATACATAAGATAAGTGTGAGTACGTCAGTGGCGCTTTGTGTCCATCAGGTACGATGATCATTGCGATGTCGAATATACGAGTATTGTACACAAAATGAAATCCTCCATTCCATTATTATTGATTTATAATTATGTGTCGCTCGGAAACAGGAGACCCTACACCGACCACGACCGAGATAGTGACAAAGTTATGTATCATCAATCCATCCTCATGCCATGCTTGTACCATACTTTTGTCATACTCTCGGTTGATGTTCAATTAAACGAGCTGGCCATCACTTTGGATACGTATTTATTCGTTTCAGTGATGATGTGACACATTTACGTTATAAATTACTTCATAAATCACAGGATGTTTGGGAAATAAAAATATGAGATATATTCGCGGAATTGATTCGTTATTTTCAATGAGTGGCCATTAAGTCGGGCATTCAACAGTCGTAATGTAAACGCGTAGAATAACGAATTACAATGGTAGATGGAAGGAATCAAAAGCAGGCATTTTTGTAATATTTGAGCATTTGAGCAAGCTATTTATAGTCAAAATCCTGTGAAATAAATGTTGATTTTCAATAGCTGCGTACCCGAGTTCGTTGCATGCAGTGTTGGATTGAAATAGTTGGTTTTATCAAGCTCATTATTTTCATCCAAACTACCTATGGAGATAGGTCACTTGTTGGTTTGTATAAGCTTTATTATCTGCGTTATAGAAAATCTTTCTATTTTCCAAAATCTGAGATTTATTCGATTTATTCACTGAAATTTTCGTCAAGCATTCCTGTCATCAAACGGTTTAATTTATTTAATTTAATCACCAATCAATCTATGCGCCTGAAAGTACAGGGTGCGCATTTCTAATATGGGTCGATGTAAATTTCGAATAACTTCAACAATTCTCAACCGATTTTGGAAATTCTTTTATTTAATTTAGACCTTTACAATTTATTTTGATTAATTTTTGAAAACAATATCATTTAAATGACCGCCTTTATTGCCGATGCAAAAATGCTCGTTTTCGCGCATTCTCCATTATATTTTCGAGCATTTCGGTCGAAATTTCTGGGATCTCCGCACGAATGTTCCTTTTGAGCTGTTCTATTGTCTTCGGGCCGTTGGCATACACCTTGCTTTTCAAGTATCCTCAAAGAAAAAAGTCTGGAGCAGTCAAATCCGGTGATCTCCGAGGCCAGTAAATATCGCCCTTTCTTGACACCAATCTTCCAGAGCACTTACGCAAAAGGTTCATTGTTTTGTCCGCAGTATGGCATATAGTAGCGCCGTCTTGTTGAAACCAAAAATGAAATAAGCCTTTTTTACGCATTTCTGGGATCACATAATGGGCCAACATCCGATCGCCATCCACTGTATCGCCAACTTTAAAGAAATACGGTCCAAAGATGGCTTTAGCGCATACAGCGGTCAAACAGTAACTTTTTGATCATATAGCGGCTTTTCGTGCATAATGTGAGGATTTTCGGTGCCCCAGAAGCGACAATTTTGTTAGAGCCAGAGAGCATAAAATATGCCTCATCGGTCATCAAAATTTGCTGCCAGAACTCCGGCTCAGCATTAATCATTGCAACGACTTTTTGTGCGTGTGCCAAGCGCCGTGGCTCATCTTGTGGCAAAATTCTTTGAGTTATCTGCACTTTGTATGGAAATAAGTGAAGATCGTCCTTTAAAATTTTCCGGAAAGTGGTCCCACTGATGGTTAACTGCTGCGAACGGTGCCGATATGACAAACTTGGGTCTTCTTGAACACTGGCCTTCACAGACTAAATAGATAAGTTTGAACGCCGCGGACGTGGCCTCGGTTGCTCACGTGGGCTTGCCACAGAACCAAATTGAAAAAAATTCGAGGCCCAACGACGAATTGTATCATTTTTGGACGCAATGCGATCACGATATTTTGCACGATACGCACGTTGAGTTAGCACAATCGAGCGTTCATTTTTAATGAACATTGAAACTACTTCCGCGTGTTCTTTTGGTGTGAATTCATGGTTAAAATTGTACTGAATTGACGTTTCCAAAATGTTATAAAAATCGGTTGACAATTTTTGAAGTTATTCGAAGTTTACATCGACCCATATGAGATGGCGCATCCTGTACTAGGCAATTCGATTTTGGAAGTTAGGATCAAGTGTAAGGATTATAAGAATCAAGTTTTATAATTATAAAATACGAAACACAGGTTCTTTTCATATGAAAAAACATACTAGATTTGTTCAGAAAATAAGGTGACATTTTATTTTCTTGCGTAAAATATTTATTTATTCATCAACATCCCCTTTAGATATACTACACTTGCGCCAACATCTTTACCCATCTTAGAAGTACTTTTAATTTGCATTTTTTGATATAACTTTAAGTTTTTTCAGCAAAGTGGTCTTTACCTCCTCAATCGTCGCAAATCTTCATTCTTTCATGGATCTTTTCAGTTTTGGAAAGAGAAAAAAATAGTCGCAGGGACATAGTCAGGATTACGGTATTGTTTTTAGCCAACAAATTACGCACAAGCTACGATTATAGTGATGCAACAATCATGAATTTATTTCCAACGTTTTCTTCTTTGTGCCTCACGCAAACAGCCCATAACTTCAAGGTAATATACCTAAGGTACCTTATTGAACGTACGACCGATCGGAAAAAAGCCCATTGTAATCGAAGAAAGAAAGAAATTAGCGCGCTTTTTGCAATTTTGAATCAGTGATGACCCTTTTCAGCAAATCTAAACCGTCATTCAAGAGCTCCTGAGTGATACTCATGCGACGGTTCTTTTCGTCGAAATTCAGCAATTTCGGGACGAACTTCGCCGACACAGGTTTCATGTCATTGCATGAGTCGATATCCTCTGCAACTTTTCTGATTGTCTTCACTGCTTTAACGTTTTTATTCGTTGTTGACGGACTGGGGCTTCCAAGGCGGGCATCGCCATCAACATATTCTCAGTCTTCTGTGAAGAGCTTGTACCACTTACAAACTGGAGCACTTAGATTTGTTTTCAGAAAAAAAAAACTGATGCAGATTCCTTGATCTATTTTTTTCAATAGCAAAAATCGAAAAGCATGTCAAAACACGGCTAAATTTCATATCAGTGAAAGACAAAATAAATATCCAAAATAACTGACAATATCAATTTATGTTAGGGGATATGTGTACCAACCTAACAAACAAAAAAAAATTGAAAATTTAATGTATGTACTTAGCTCGCGAAATCCAAAATTTCACCTTATTTTTTGAAAAAATCTCGTTACATATAAAATTGCTGATTTTTTGTGTAAGTTGAATTACGCTATTTGAAAAATTAACCAAGTTTATTCTAAAAGATCTCGATTTGCTTACGGTATTTTCCAATGTTTTACTAAGTACATTGTCAAGAAGTCGGGCCAAGAAGTTCTTCTAGTCCGCTTTTATGAACATATGAACTTGAAAAAATTTGGTAATGGCCGGTGATAAGACTGATGAGTAAAGTTGAGGAAGAAAATTTTCAAATCGAAAATTCTCCAGCATTTTACTGAGTCCCGCATTTCTTTCGGATCATCATCTGTTTCAACGCTGACTTTGAGTCTTAAACCAAAACATTCAAATTTATCGCGTCGAAGTCGTTGGCAACATTGTGGTCTTTGTCCGTCCACTGCGTCGAAAATCGTATGCAAAGGTGTAGTAGTTTGGAAGGCTGGCAAGATCCAGCTCGTGTAAGAATGGAAACCAAATTACCATCGTTTCTATCGAAATTTCGATCAGCTGACATTTAATCCGCTGTTTTATCAAAAAATTGTGCTCAGGCTTGAGGCCCTTTTTGGCTCAATAGGTTTATCAATGAACGAAATTCTACATGATAAGATAAAACCTGACTCCTTCAACTAAATTCCGCATGACGACATAAACTTCGCTAAAGCTTAGTCTTGTGCCTGCCCTCATGTCTCACAAAATAACTCAAGAAGACCGATCACTCCACAAAGTTACTTGATATTATTATGTCAGCGTTTATATGTACATTGCGCCTGGCCTTAAGTTGAAAAGCATGGACTTGACTCCCCAGTAATGTCAACGGACGGGTCTAATTTTCTTTCGTTAAATAATTTATTTGAAATTTGGTGTTTCTTATGCGATTGGTGTCAAATGTTGGAGAAATTCTTCTGTGAGATTGTATTATCGAAAATAAGAGCTGTGCAGATCTTTCAAAGAAGACCGGGAAGTTGCTGAAAGTTGCATCATCCAAGACGGTCTGCAACAGCAATTCTTGCAGCAGAATGATGCTCAAATATCGTTTCTATAGTTAGAAAGAGCTATCAAAATAATTATCCACATTTCATGAGTCAGTTCACCCATTTTTGATTAGTTCTTCGTGCGTGAGTCGCTTCGCATCATAGCTAGTTTCAAAAGAGCTACCTTTTTTTTAAATGGATCATTTTAAAGTCTTAAATGAAGTATTGAAGAACCAATTAGCTTGGAGGTCGAGTCCATTGAACGCATTATTACAGATGACAAGTCTATTCTTTTTTTTAATATTCGTGATGCTGTTCGCTTAGAATTTCTTCCGGTGACATTAATATTTAGGCGTTATGAAGGCTTCGAGGGAGAGTTCCCGCCGATAAAGCGACCCATGGATTTTGCATTACGATAATGCACCATTTCACAAATCCATCCTTGTGAGCTACTATCTGACCAAAAACGCTGCCAGAGTAATAGAACAAGCACCGTTTTCCCCAGATATGAAAGACTTAAAAGAAAATTCGCTCAGGGAACTGATGGCGATCCCGTCATATGCCACTTAATGAACTAATTGTGTAAAGGTTGGGATTAAATTTTCCTTTATAATTTCACGCCACAATGATCATTTTAGCAATGATAAGTAGATCGGCAGTTTCATATGTACATATGTAACGTCCTAATAAAAATAATTTTTTAAGACCATTACAAACTACACATTGCGAACTATCAGTGTCATTTTTATTCAGTAGCCTTTACAATGACCAAATTTTAGAAATTTGGTACCAAAATTATGGTTCTATGCTCCAAAGAAGATCCAACTAATGCATAAGTTGAAACCGAATGACCATCGACCATTGCGTCGAAGTTTTGATGAAACGGCGTAAGTAAAATAGGCTGATATTGAGGCTTGTTTTTGGCTCAATGAGTATATCAATAAACAAAATTGTCGCACTTGATTCGAAGATAATTCACAACCGAAAATGCAAAGTTTGTTGCAATGGCATGGTGGAATCATTGGACCTATTTTTTTTTCTTCGAAAATGAGGCTAATCATCGTGTTACAGTCAATAGTGTTCGTTGTAGAGCCATGATTTATGACTTCTTCGTTCCCCGATTGAAAAAGTGTGGCGTTACCTGCCACTAAGCACACGAAACAATCAACTTTTTGAAGGAAACATTCGATTAACGCATAATTTCCCATAATGGATTTGTAAATTGGCCTTCAAAACTTTTGATTTGATGCCTCTTGGTTATTTTCTTTGGTGCTATCTACAGTCATTAGTCCTGAACCTGGCCAAATTTTCGGCACCGATTTCCGTCATATAGCACTTGTTATAAAACGCACATTACAGGCTTAGTCGATTTGGTCAATATGTTTGTTTAAGTTAATGGATTTGCAATGATATCTTGACTTGCCAACCAGCCACAAACTAGCAAAATATGTTTTGAATCCCCTGTCGAGTCCCCCTCTTGAACATGTCATACCACATACTCATCCGCAATTGGCTGTACCTATGCCCCCCTTAAATTAGGGCTTCTGCTGCTGTGCGTCACATCACCCACGTTCATCTCCACCACTTCATATGCAGGCAAATTACTTCTATTCATCCTTTCCCACACATCAGCCTCAAGGAAAAGCCAATCGTGGATCATCACCCACTCACCCTACTTGTCTACAACCGGTCCATCCTCCACATATGCAACCTTCTGCTTCCTCCGTTCAAATCCAATTTTCCCGATTGACCTCATCTGCAGCACGTCGCCTAATTTCTATCAGAACCAGACAACCATCGAACGAAACGAACGGCGCAAAAAACCACAGCCTCAAGCTGCAGCGCTAGGGTGGTTTATCGTAACTCAGGCCTCCCCCATGCCATCTTTGTCATCGTTTAGTAGTAAATTAAGTCTAAAGCTCGACGTTGTGTATCCTCCCGTCCGTTTTTGATTTTAAAATCCATGCCTTGTCGTTGTCGTGGCAGCGATTCAAAAAACACGCGAGGAGAAGCGGCAACTTCAATTTTATTAATTAAACGAATGAACTGCGTCGCGCTTACGAGGCAAGAGCGCACCGGCAATGGCATCGTGTAGAAGCAGTATTTTCGAAAGGGCCCAAGAGGAGACGGAAATGAGGCTACATAGATAGATGCATGAGGCACACAAACCAGATTCGTTTCCATCCCCAAGGTAATAATAACATTCAACATCCATCATCGCTCGCTGGTCATATATGGCTCTCGTACACGTCTCAGCGATATCTGTATGTAAGTATGTATACGGCGTCATCTTCAGTCGCTGCTCTCTTCTCGATTCACTCGGACAAAACTAATAAAAGTTAATCAAGCTCAATCAACTTCCATTAAAGTTCATCTTCATCTGCGAGAGAGATGTTGTGTGTCCAGGGGACGCAACGCATATCCCACAGATGATGCTGATTTTGATGACGATACTGCTGATGATGATGATGATTACTACATTCGTTGTTGGTACTCGTACATGCGCTTAATGATGTACTTGGGGCGGGTCCGGATCGGGTCAGATATGTACATCAGTGCTCGGCGCATGTAAAACATCTCCGAAGCGAGTTGTTTGAATGAGATCGTTACTAATGGTACTACGTACATATGGTTTACGATGATTCCAGGTTGTTAATGTGAAAAAACAAAACTTGATCAAGGAGCAGGAGTGAGCACACGAACGTGATGTAACCATGTATAACTGCGAATGTTTTGATATCCACTTTCCAGGTCATCATCGGCATTAGCAACAGCACAGCATCAGAGTAATCTTTAGGGGTTATGTTCAATTGAATTTACTGACGAAAGTGACCACTTGGAAGGAGCGGGCGAGGTGGAAGCCAAGGGTCACACTCATCCGAATATGAGACCATAGACCATGATGCTTGTCTGTTGGACGTTGATTATATTAGCTGAGTGGAATTGACTTGTAGGGCAATTGTTCGTAGAAATTTCTACTTCGGACAGAGTGAGGTGTGTGATGTGAATTCAAGACGACAATGATTGAGGTAATCGTTTGTCCTAAAGCGCATTTGATTGGTTTTAACTACAGTTGTCTTCCATCTCATTAGAGGCATTGTTGTTGCTTTATGACTTGGTTTAATGCAATTGTGGAATGTGAACGAGATTAAGAACTGATGAAGCTTCTCAGTGTGGATTGTATACTACTCTGTGCTAATTAATCAATTTAAGACATATGCATGAGGTGTGTTCAAAAAGTTGCGGGAAGTTTTGGTTTATGAAAAAAGGTTATTTATTCACTGAATCAATGTTATTCCCTTTAAAATGGACAGAAGTAATTAGACGTTATATGCAAATGAGAGCTAGTGAAATGTTGACTTTTAAGGCGCTCCTTTCTCTGGAAAAAGCCACAAAATGTGGTTCTAACCATTTCAGCGTTATTTTTAGTCAAATATTTACGAACGGTCAATGAAGTATGAATAAGTGCTTTGTCGCGATCTAAGAGCCATGAATGTGCGTACCAAATTGCTTTTCGCAAACGCCATTACACCTATAGGTAGTATATCTCCTTTGGGACGATTGCATCTTAGTCGACGCATATTCGGCCCTTATTTTATCCGAACAGAAGATTGGGAACAAATATTGAACTTATCTAACAAGAGATGTCAAACAGGCAAATTTTACGCGGTTACTTAACTGTCAATACTGATATCAATATTATTGCGATGATTTTTGATAAGTAAAAACAAGGACGCTTTTAAATATAGCTCAAGATTCAACCCAACCCTTTGCAATATTTTTAATCATCATTGAGTACCTTCCCACACAGCTTTTGCAAACCTCATCAATAAATTTTAAGGTCAATTCGTGTTTCTGCCGGTAAGGTCCATTGTGTGATTTTTCCAAATGCAAATTTCGATTAGTCGGCAAGATCATACAATTTAACACAATTCGTTTTAAACCAACGAGTCATGCACTAAAAGAGAAAATAAAGAGCTGTTAACGTTTTTCCCTTTTCAATAAGAACATAACAATTTTCTTTTTAAAAACAGGCGCATCCTTAAACTTTTTTTGTGATCAGCCATTGCCAAGACGTTAGTCACATTAGCATGGTAAGGGAACAAGCACCGTTTAAAAATGACCACCAAACATTTTAAGTAGTTGGTCGCAACCATAAGAGAGTTTACCCCATTTTTCAGTCGTAATAATCGTCCTATCTACCAAACAGGGTGTGCTATAGTGGACAAATTCGAGTCAACATATTCACTATTGAATGTTCCTGCGTCAGTAAGACAATGCACGGATCTCAGATCAAAATTAGCAAAATCAGTCAACTCCATGCCACTCAGAGGAATCGAGAATCTCTCTGGTCTAGACCTTTACAAGATCAAATTTGCTCAAGAACTGAAGCATCTTTATCGTTAAAGCGCCAAAATTTTGCCGATATCCGCAGCGTTTGAAGACAATCCCAAAATTCGTCGAAAAATCATTTTCGGCGATTAAGCTCATTTTTGCCTTAACGACTTTATCAGCATCAGACACATATGTATGTGCTTCTAGAGACTCCATTTCATCGTCAAAAACTGTCCATGTGGTGTGGATTTCATGTCGGAGGTGTGCTTGGACCGTATTTTTTTCGTTGATGAAAATGATCGCCGTATTACAGTCAATGTAGTTCGCTATCGTGTCATGTTGGAAGAATATTTTTGGCCAGGAATTAATAGACTTGACACCAGTGATATATGGCTCAAACAATTTATCTATTTGAAGGTAAATTCTGTAATCGTGTAGTCTTCATGTGATTTAATGCCCTTGGGCTTCTTTTCATGGAGCAACTTCTTCGGTTTATGCCAACTTGCTATTAACTATAAAATAGTATAGGAATAATATCGAACGTGAAAATGCTAACGTTTCGGCCGATATATGTTGGGGAGTGGTGGAAAATGGGTTCAAAGAATTGTTCATTGCAAATCTGTTAGCGGTGGTCATATGAACGACAGCGAGTTTTAAACTTAAATTTAGCATGTGTACCTATACTCCACCAGGAATAAACTTTAGCCCGATATCTCAATTATTTTGTGTTTTATTTCAATATAAAATTGTTATGTCCTTATTGAAAAATCTATTATGCGAACAAGTGATGAACAATTTCATCGAAGAATTATTGTTATCTGCAGCTAAAGCAGAGCTGGACCTTTGGCAAACATTATATTTAAATACTTAATTTGTAAATATAGAAATCTGCCGTTTTCCAATATATAGCACTAGCGGTACATACTAGTCAGAACTGCCGGATTAGAAGTAAGTGCGACACTCGGGCATCTCTCATCAATTTCTCATAATTTTATGTGTGTTGTGAATGGTTTCACACGCAACAAAAGTTGCAGACTTATTTGACGTAATTCAACGGCTTTGGGGTGATTCAAAAGCATACAATTGGATGTCATACTAGTTGACGACGAACGGCGTTTTTTTTTCAAAAGCTGCTCCAGCACTAAGGATTGTCTGCATGGTTTATGACTAGCGTTAAAAAATCGATCTACAACGATTTCGGACAATCAACAATTTTCACGGATTGAAACTCATTAAATAAATAATATGAAGAAAGACACGAGAAAGTGATCTTGCAGGATGATAACGCTCGATCCCTTATTTCTGAATTCGTTAAAACGTACCTGAAAACACTCAAATGGGATGTCATATCCCAATGCCTCTTCTTACCGATTGACTGTGTATGACCTGGTTGAGCAGTAGTTCCGATCTTTCGAAGAAGCTGAAAATTCGACTGATTCATAGATCGCCTCAAAACTCGTGAAGTTTTTTTTCAATGCGGAATTAGAAAGATGCGAACAAAATGGGCAAAATGAGTAACTAGGAATGGGCAATGCTAACAAGACGTGAAATTTTGGAAAAAAAAAACGACTTGTCCCATTTTTACAACTGATAATAATTTAAAGTTTCTACTTTTGACTAAAATACCAGTTTTCATAAAAATATTTCGTTTTCCTATTGATATAAAATGACAACTCTTGTTGGGTCGTCTTATATTGAGTGAACCGTATGGGGAGATTACCAAGCGAAAGACAAAAATTGAACTCAGGCTTCTGAGAGCCATAAACTCAATATTTTTTGAGGACCAAAGAGGACGTAAAAGCTTGACACTTTAAAATGTCACGTATCATGACCGATCGTCAAGGACAAAAGGAAATTCCACCACAGGAAAAATTATTCCCCGAAGCTCGGGGACCGTGCAAACGGTCCAACCCTTATTTAGTATTCACCAAACCATTCCAAGGATTATCTCACATCGACTGCTTCAATTCGATGCATTCCTCGAAAGCACAAATCTAAAAAGTACTTACGTGTTAATTTACTCCAACAACACGTTTATCATCGAATATCCTTCCAACCCTGGGCCTCCATCCTCAGCATACCAGTGCATCCTTCTATATACCCAAAATTCCTTTTCCCATACGCAAGCAAATAACGAGTGTAGGAGAGATAATCTTGCTCTTTGTCTGTCATCATCATCTCTCCTAACCTTTCAGGACACTAAATCCTGTGGTTCAACATAAATACGTACGAGTATCCTCGTACGTACGCGCTTTACTTCTTCCATCTATAAACTTCTTTAATAAATACCTGGCATACCATTGGCATTCGTCCTTATCTGCTTGTTCGTTCGTTTGCTTAGGTAGGATATGTGCTCGCAGTGGCTCTCGACTGAAATAAATAAAAATCCACGATGCGAGGATATGGAGAGAGGGTTGAAAAATTATAAATCACAGCAAGCGGTATGCAAGCCGGCAGGAGCGAAGCTTTAGCTTTGGCTCGAGCTGAAGCAGAAGCATCTAAACGATATTTCATTCGTGTGAAATCCTTTCAAGTTTGTCTTCACTCGGATTTCGTTTCTTTTTTTTATTCGTTCATCTCCCAGCCTGTGGGGCGACTGGCGATACTAGCTGCTGAATCAGAAATGTGAGAATGTTCACATGTTCACACAGCATGGGATGTGCCTTCGTTCTTACGATTTGATTTTCCCTTTTTATCCCTTTTTTTCGTGCTCGTATTTTGTTTTACGGCTTGGAGATTTTCTAAAAACTCGATGGTTCGTGGATGTAGGTTAAAGCATCCATGAGATATGGAAGATGTACGAAGAGAAAAAGATTTCCTTTATCCTCGGAAGGATATGGCGTGGTAAAGAGATGACTGTGGCTATGTTTGTTGTAATCATCACCAAAGTATATCATATACGCGTAGGAACAATGTGGATAGTACGAATATACTTGCGGTCCAGTGGCGAGAGTGTCCCTATCAGAAAGGAGGATGGCAAGAACGCCCAAGGCCGAGGGAAACGCGTTTGTGGGCAAAGTGATGTAAAATTGTTTGATTTGATTTTATTTTCGGGTTGATTTCTTTCGTATTCTAGTACCTAGAGTCACTCAAGCGGCTGCAAGAAGGATTCTAGCCAGCTTCCGTTCGAGGAAATGCTTTCAGTGATTTTTCTTCTCATCTTTCTGTTTTGACTTTCCTAAAGTGTATTAGGAAAATGTTTAGGTTGTTTTCTGCTCTGCGTTTAAGATCATAAAGATGGCTCTTCCTGGAGTGGTTTTTCGCCATAATGTTGTTGTTTTTGTCTTCCCTTCTCGCTGTTGATTTCCCCCGAGGATTTGTGGCCCGTGCCTTATGGTTTTGAGTTTTCCTTTTTATTTACGTTACATTCCGTCGAGTTTTTTTTTTTTTTTTTTTGTATCCAACCACTTTGGAGTTTGCTTTCCTGTTGTTATTCCTGTTGATGTGATATGAGGGAGGAAGCCAGCTACTAAATGCCGATACAAATTAGGGGCTTAATGCCGAGGCTACATTCTGGGGATGTAATTTCAGGATGAAATCGGGTGGAAAGCGATGGAATTAGGCATCTGAATATTTCATATTTTATTTGGAGTACACAGTACGGATTAGAAACAGTATTTGGGACGGCAGTACCGTCTGCACCTCCTTTTCTATTTTAGTGCAATGTGTATGGATACGTTTTCACATTGTGATGGAGGGTAATTTATTCCGAGATCGTGGAGAAGGATCGACTTGAGAGTCTTAACTATGAATATGTAAATCGCGGGCATTAAGAGCTAGAGTGTGATAGCGAGGTGATGTTGTGTTTTTGCGCTTCGCAGAATACTGATTGAAAACTACTTGAGTGTTTCACAAATTTCAAGCTTCTTGCATTAAGCAGGGAAGCGCAAAGAATTCTAGGAAAAATATGTTCATTCCTTTACTGTCGTGATGACGATGTGCATTTTGAGCTAGAAGTGGAAATACCTGAATTCTTGAATCCTTTCATCATGTGTGTCCGTTGAAACCGGTCAAAACATGGTCATTTTAGGCAACATACCCTAAGTCCCAATTTTGATAAACAATGTTGTGCGATTAGGTGGTATGGACCCACGAAATAATATGAATAAAATGTGGATATATGAGGTGTCTTCGTTGCTATGTTTAAATAATGCCTAAGACCGGTTGTTCTGTCGGCTGTCAGCCGCCAAGAAAGTCAAATGGGATCGTTCAGTAAGAGGAGTCGTTTTAAATCAATCGAAAAAGGCAAGTTTTCTACATTTTTTTAGTAGTAATCGTTAGTGCATTGGTATTGGCGTAGACTTCGTCTTTAATACTGGTGTCAAATCGCTCGATCTCGGCGGCCAATTGAAGTCTCCATTCCAAGGAATAACACTTCCAGGACACTTGTCACACAATAGTGCTATTATTTCATCAATGTTGTAACATGTGGCACCGTTTACTGAACATCAGTTTCATCCACATAAAGTTCGATAAAGCAATTCATTCGCTGAAACGGTCGTACCAGTAATCGAAAAAGTGTGGTCTAACGACACCGCCTGCTCAAAATCGCATCATACTGTCAAATACATCATACTGAATGAAAAGATTTTCCTACTGTTTTCCTCGCTCTTCGGATCCTCAAATTTTACAATTTTGTGAAAACGAGCCTCATCTTTCATATAAAAGATCATGATCTTGTGGATTCCAGCCATCGAAAACACGGCGTTGTGCATGTTCCACTGACTTGAATTGCTGTGTCACAGTTTGAACCTTATGCTGACGTTACCTCCCACTTTACTTCTTCAAACGAAACATCCAAAACGTTGAAATTTATCGATTAAACTCACTATAGCTATGCGGGAAGTCGCTAGATGATGACAAAAAGCAATACGAACCTTAGAAAAGGTTTCGGCGATATTTCCACCGTTGTTGTAGTGAATTTCCACTGTTTCATTTGCGTTGTGCAAGTATGTGTTCTTCTATATCTAATAACCATGGTTTGAACTTAGCAAAAGCTATTGCGACTCTAGTTGAATATTCGTAGTCCAACATTGAGGAAAGATTTAAAATGACACCTCTTGTTGGATTACCCATTGTATAGTGTATGGGAATGTAGTGACTGTTATCAACAATTAGGAATTTCTTGAATACTCCGTATTTGGAATACCGAGCCTTTTTTCGTCATCATTCATCTTTTGCAATGTAGACTGGCTTCTAGACCATGTTTGGTTGTTTAGACAACCTTCAGATTTGTTCTCGAGTTTTTTTCCTACCTTCATCTGATCTTTATATTATGAATAACTCACTTTACCTAATGACTGTGTTGTATTTCTGCTCTTGTTTCTAATTTCAAATAAATAGTTTCCCCCTGGCGCTCGTCCTCTCCCACATATGACATGAAAAACATACTTTATTCCATTCACTAAATCTCTTTAGCCATATAACCGTCTACATGTGTCTTAGATTACTTACTCTCATCTAAAACACTTTCGCAATCTATTCACAGCTAATTACATTGAAGCGCACCCTCGAATGGATGTCGACACCATCTTTCTCTTTTAGCCTGTTGTCCTTTGGCCTGTCTTTCATATCCTCTCCATCATCTATTCACTGCCTTCTTGCAACTGCACTTTACAGGTGATTCAAGGAAGTAAATAGAAGGAAGTAACCAGCAGGAATGAATGCACTTTGGATAGAAGCACTTCGGGCGTAAATAGCGTAAACTACCCATACTATCTAGTTGTTCTTTTCAAACGTCCATCTCTTCATCTCATAGGGTACTTTCCTCTTCAATCTTCTTCTTTCGTGCTCTACTTGTTATCCTTTCTCCTTGCACGCTTGTTGATCGCTCCCCTTTCATTCAAATGTCTTTTCCCTGTTCTTCACTTTCATACCTACCCTACCATCTACCTCCAAGTCAGAAGCCGTATATGAATGTATATGCATTATGAAAGGGTGACGGTAGATGGAAACTGTCAACAGAAATTTACATTATTAACCAACTCAGGCAGCTAGTAATGGGGTGAAAGTGGAACTAGGAGCACAAAAGTATAGATGGAGGTGAACTGTTTAGTAAATATGTTTTACTTTTTCCCGTTTTAATGAATTTAATTGGAGAATGCACCGGGGGAGATGGGCTTCCATGGTCATTTATCATATCAAAGTAGATGTCGTGTTTTTTTTTTTCTTTCTCCTTACGACGTCCATTCAATGTCACACGATGGGGGAACGAGTATGAGTAGACTAGATGGGAATGAAATTACTTGAAAATTAATTAGGAAATATGACTTGGCAGGCGCAGATTAATAACTCGAATCCGTCGAGGGTAGAAGACATGGAATATGAAAAATGTCTATCTAGGGTGTCATTTGAGACAGAATTAAATTGGGAATGAAAAAACGAGTGCAATCGGAACTGCCTTCAATAATGAAGATAGGTTCCGCGGTTAATATTTATCCCATAATTATTAGGCTGTCAGATCGATAACATATCATCTTGGAGCCTGAAGTCAGAACCCTTTCCGGAAAGGCATCCTTGAATCCGCTTATCGACATGGACTATCGACTTTTTTCCATGGCCCTCTTGTCTATAAAGGTGAAATTTTCGCTGTTCTGCTGTATCTTTCCTAAATCCATTCTTATATTGTCCTCCCATCTATGGCGCGGTCTTCTGGCGGTCTTTTCCCCGCGGTTTTTTCACTTATTATTTTTTTTACTTTTCGTCCACTGTCCATTCGTTCTACCTGTTCTGCTCACTTACAATATTGGCAATTCTACGCGCTGAAAAAAGTCCCTCAAGTTCTTGATTGTGTAGCTTTTCTGTTCGCCTTTTCTTCATGCTACTGGGAAAGTCAGTGATGGTCTTTATTATGAAGTTCAACGGTAATGTTTATTCGTTATTGAGATAATATACTCCGTATTGGATTTTTGGTATTCTTTGTAATTCGAGGCAGTTCTTGCTCAGGTTAAATTTTGTAAAGTGAAATCCAAGTTCTTTCTGCAATTGTTGTGTAAGGCAGGGGCTACACTGCCGACCCGTGCAGGGACGGGTTAAGAATATCTCTGCAGCGATACCTCTCGCTTGTCGTAAAAGCCGACTAAAACAAAGGTAAACAAATCACTTCTAGGCAATTTAGAAAACACCAAGGTGAGCCTAGGGACACATATACCACCATTAAACTGCCCCACAAGTGTACATGCAAATCAGTGGGTTGACACGACTGGAGATCACCGGTGTTGTAAGAGTAAGATCAAACAAAAAAAATCTGGAGCATGCTCGTGTCACAAAACAAAAAAAAAAAAAGGCAGGCCGAAAAACAATTGGTGCAAACAAATGCAAAAACACCAGCATTTGATTGGCCTCAGCGATGAAGTAATCCCAAACCGGGAAGCCTGCCGCTACTTTCTGAGGTCAAACCGGCAACCCCACAAGCGGACCAGTAGGAATGCAGTTAAGTGGGAAAGTTATGGTCCTACACTTCTGATCATAACAACGCCAAAAAGGAAAAGAAGAAGAAGAAGTTGTGTAAGGCAGGGGCTACACTAATGGACGATTATGCCGACCGTAAAAAAAGAGATTCAGAGGTTGGTGTAATGATTTTTATTGCCCGGGGTTCAAATCCCGTAACAGATAAATCGTCATCAAGGTCGTGTTTCTTATAAAAGCCATCTCTGATCTTTATTGGTTAATGCAGTTCGGTCTATGAATCTTTTCATCTGAAGATGATAATGATCGATGAAGTTTTGAAGAATAGGTGAGTCAATGCCCGCAATTGCAGTTTGTCTGTTATGGCTGAGACCTTGACCTGTAGCCTGGTTACTGAAGTAGACTAAACTCTTTAAATAATTCCACTGAAGAGAAGGTTTAAGGTGACGGACCGCATGACCTCGGATATCAGTCAACTTTTCCTTTAACCGATAAAATGCAATTTTTAAATTTCATAAACTAATTATTTGAAGACTACAATGTCTCGTGTACAAAGTTCATATCTGGTGCTCCCAAGACCTCTCTGCACGTGCTAGATAGAATTCAAAAGCAGGTGAAAAAAAAAGCAGGTGGGAGAAATTGATTAAACCAAGTCACGTTACCCTCTTGAAGATCGGCAATGTTTCTGTATTATTGTTTTATCAAACGAGCCTACCAATTGTATTCCTTCCCTTCAGGAATTCAGTCACAATGTCTCAACAAAAATGGTCATCAATTCACCCTTAAGCCTATTATATACGTAAAGTTGAATTTACAGACAAGTTTTTTTTTTTTTGGCCGAACTATACACATTACAGTCCACAAAGACTTAAAACAATTATGCACTGGTACCTCCTTCGCTTTTGGTCTATACTTTCAGCTCGCGTTCTGTCTTATTAATGATCACTTTAGTTCTTTAGCACGCGATTATTATGAAGAAAATAATAATAATATAAAAGCGCCATCCTGTTAACCAGTTCTCGTTCACGCCCAATTTATTTAATTTTGGGAAATGCAGTCAGTCAGCATATCGCGATAAGCTTCTCTAAAAAGTATGAGCCCACGGTATCTCCACCCCAAGATCTGCATCATACACTGGCTTTTTTTTAATGCATTGGCTTTTTATGGATCTGTGTTTTCCGTATCCCCGGTAAAACAATTTTGGTTATTTAAGTACCCACCCATCCAATAATTTGATGACAAATCGTTTTGGCGATCCAATATTCACTAGTCGAATCGGTGATATCGTAGGGTGCCATAAGTGAGGCCCAACTTCGGCGATGAATTAAGCTGCCTGTCTGGTTTCGGTGATGTTTTGGCGTGCAAGTGCTTTTGGAGCTTATACTGATACATAGCGCGAATTCCATAGTCATTAAGACGATTACCTTTACCGACCAATTTACGAACTTTACGTAATAAGTTTGAATGCCCAATCGATGAGTAGTTGCCACTCCGATGGCTCACTCTTAACGATATGATACAGTAATGGCTAATATTCCATTTGCACGCGTAAAAAAAAGGACAAAAAAGAAATGATTGGCTTATGGTTAGCTATAGGCCAATGTGAAGATCGGCATGATACCCGACCTGTTTCGTACAAAGTGAATTCTATTGGCGAACTATAATTGAGACTCAACAACTTGATTTCATATTAAGCTTAGTTCTTAGTTCGAAGTTAATCATATTGCCACAAAAATTGTGGAAATCTTAGTCGACTAAACCAGATCATTTATCATATACCTCTCCTCTTCACAAATATTGATATAAAGAAAAATTAATGTCCAATGAAAACGCTATGATCTTTTCAAAAAGAAATTTTCACTTTTTATCTCTTAAGTCTCTCACTATGATTCCATATTTGTAAACGAAACATGATTCCATATTTGTAAACGAATAGAGGCAAATAGGTTTTCCGCGATAAAAAAGCAAAAAAGTAACGGGATTACATGAAAACAGTACAACTATTACTTACGAGTAAAACAAAATGGTTGTAGTAAAAATTGTATCAATATTTGACTAGTCTAGGTAGATATCCGTTGATAGTACCTTGCATCTTGTCATAGTTACGAGAGTATTGCAAATTATTCTTTGAAACATGGACTGACTTCTTTTTATCACAGACAGCTTTATTACCCTCTATGCTAGTCAAAAACCAGGTGCAACCCCAGTTCCAGTTAAACTATGATTCTTAAATCCCACATTACAGAGGTGGAATGCCCCACCAGATCCAATATTTCTACATTGATACAATTTTAACATTACGAGTAATACCAACGTGTGTCAGCTTTTACGAGGAATTTTGTTTGATCCCTTCCAGATATTATGATACTTGAACAATAATATTGAGTCATTGCTGCTTGGGCTGACTAAGCCTTAATGCTTCCCACTCCTGTTAGGAAAAAAAATTATTGAGAGATTTATCCTACCTTTGCGATTTTTGGACAAATCTCTAGAAAGTAGGCCTATTTTTTCTACTATATGATTCCAGTTGAATACTTTACCTCTCACTCTAGCTTTATAAGCATGACACATAGAAAAAGTTGAAGAAAACAGCATTATCCTAGCTATCATGTCTAAGCTACCTTTCGTCCAAGCTAACAAACTGATTTGATATCAGTACTCGACAAAGAAAGAGTTGCTGGCGCCGATTTATTCGTCGACTTTCCCATATTTCTCTTTAAGGAATAAGCTTCATATTTCACATAACGTCGCCACATAATATCGGGACGAAACCAAAAAAAGATAAAACAATTTCAGACATTTATCAACTCTCTGTCAGGTTGAGTCGTCCTCCTAATAAGAAGATCAAAAAACAAAATCCTTAAACATCTCGGTTTTGACAAAGCATTATTTGAGTCCTCTCCCCGCACAGATATACATAACTCTGCCAAACCTACGTACTTTACACTCAACCATTTATCTCTCCATAGTCACTTCACTTTGATTCCGTTCCTACCTGGTCCCATGCCTGGGGGACTGTGCAAGTGCAAGTTAAAAAAAAATCCCTGTACTTACCATATTTGCCTGAAAGATTCTTCTCTCCGTATACTGCTGAACAAATAAGGATCACACCTCATACTGTTTTCGCTCGTGCGTCGACAAATCGCAGCCTACAACTACATTTGGTATGTGTTGGTTCTTCTTCTGTGTCTATGGCTTATTGAAATTTTAATGCCCAACAAGGGAGCATAGATAATAGAAAAGCGGAAAAGTGAAACCTTGAAAGGGATTTATGGACCCCTTTTTACAGTATTATCATCGTATCCCATGTTAAACGAAGAAGGGAAATTAAAATTAAATTCTTCGAATGCGGAGATCGTACATCACAACGACGAGATGAGGAAAACAAAAAGCGAATTTATCTGTCAACCTTCGTACGCGCAATTTGATTCAATTATTCATTTAATCGTCTCACATTGACAGCCGTACAAATTGACTGACTGGGATTTGATTGCGATTTAAGGCAATGTGAGACTAAGAAAATCGAGAAACTTAACAGACAATCAAACAAATCGATGAAGAAGGCGAAGGAGTTCGATAAAAAGGGCTAAAAGTTAAAGGAATTTGCATAAGGATTTGGAACAACCAGAGACCAGACTGGGGGGTCATCAATATTTTTTGCTTCTCCTGTCTTCGATGGTTGTCGTATCCACCACCGAAATCGCTGGCAGGAGTTCAACATTCAATTTCTGCTCGAAGTCAATTCTAATCGCAATCGATTCGCTTCGGCTACAGATGCAATTAAAGACGTCACTTCAACACGCTGTCGGTACATTAATTTGCCATATCCAATTATTATTTTTAATTTTGTTGTTTAGCGTGCCTGTTTGGGGGCTAATTTATCTCATATTTCGAGGCAGATGGATTGGGAAAAGGGTGGTACAGCGGTCTGCGTAGTTGAGTCAGTTTGATTGGATAGGACATCTGTTGAGATCGATTTGAGTCGGTATATTTAAGTGACGGGCTACGAGGTGGCTTCTTTCGCCGAGGGCACAGGCTTCAAATGCTGCAATAGCTTAATCAACCAAATGGTATTAAAAACCCCTGTCTGGTATAAGCATCTTAAAATTCGGCCTTCGGGGACAGTGTCTCTAGCACCCATGGAATCAATAACACATGTTTTCGAGACAAAAAGATGTCACATTAAATCAGTACAAAAATCACAATATTTTGGGAATAGTAATAATTTTAATTTCAATCTTGAGTTTGTACGCCGAGGTTAGTAATGGCGTATAATATCCACTCAATGCCTGCCCGAGCTCTGCCGACATTAGTCATTCTTTTGATGAAATTTTTGAATTATTTTTATCAAACTTGTTACGTAATAGAGCCATTGCTTCACTTAGAAATTCATACTCTGTGTGTGCATTTCCAATATAACACCTTAATGACATGGAAACAAAATTACTGTGAACTACAACCAATGCGACAAAATCAGTCAAATCTCTCAAATCCTATCTAGGACAAGTACCCCCGGAGAGTAGTGAATGCACATCTTCGACACAAACCATCTGCACCCCGTCCAGGTTGTGTGATAAACACCAGATGTAGCTTAAGCTGACCATGCTGAATAAATTGAATGAATTAGAGTCTTCACTTCACTTTCTCCAGCCGTTCCGAAAGGTTTAAATAGATCGTTTAAACTCGTTGATAACTATCATAGAAGTTGCTTGCTAGTGACAAAAATCAGTCTGAAACGTTTTCGCGGCTCACTATTTTTGTATTGAATTTTCACTAGCTTTTTCACAATTTATTTGCAAGCTATTCGAGTGCATCAATCCATGTTTAATAATTACTAGTTCTAACCTATCAGAAGTCATCGTAGTGATGGTTGAATGTGAACCCTTTAACAGTGGCGCAAGGTATAAAATGAAACCTTTTGTTGAATGACCTCTTAGTATCCGACTTCTGAAGTAACAGGGTTATACAGAGTTAAACCCTCGAATAACTTGCAAATCACCACTTATATTGAAGTTGACAGCTATTAAAAACATGCCTGTCAAATCTGAAGCTGAAGTCGAGATAATATTTCGAAAACGATTACCGACATCGGAGGCCACTTTTTCTATACATCAATAGGAGCGTAAATTATTATTATCAGTTTGTGGATAATGCGTTTTTGCCTCTTTGTCTACATTTTGGTGGGACTTGAGTAATGAAAATTGCGTGGCCTTAGAGGCTTTGTAAAGGTACCTAGTAATGTTTAAATTTAATTTTGGTTAAAACAGGCTTTATTTTTATGGCGAGAGTGACAAGACGAAGGCTTTGTTTAGTTTATTTATCTTTCTTTCAGCCTTTCTTTCTTTACCTCTAGGTTCTTTGCATTTGCCATGCTAGGGCATTGGCAAGCCACACATAAAACGAAAAGGCAAGATAGATTGCTGATTCCGAGATTTTTAGAATTTGATTAAAAGTAGTTCGTGCTTGCAGTATTTCAAGGTCGACAAAATACATAGATTCGTCACCCATTGCGAGTCTTGTACCCAAATTACCAGCCCTTTGCTCTTCCTGGGTATAGGTAGCTTGCCTGGAGTGACGACTAGGAGGTATTCTTGAGGCCAACTATTATGAACGAAAATTCTTTTCTCTGGATCAGAGCTTTTGCCTTGATAAACTTCAGGACGTGAACCTGACGTATTAGACTATCTTTCGCGATAGTAAATGGCCAACCTCTTTAAAACCCTGCCGTCCTCAGTGATCAATATCAGTCTTTCTCTTTTTAAGGTGCGATTTCTTGCTTATTACATGGAACTTTACGTTGTAATGCTAAAAGCTATTAGACTTCATCAGTCAAAAGATGCAAAACAAGGACCGCATAAAAAGGTCATCATTTTACTGTTGTAATCTCATTCACTATTCGAGACAATATTGATTCGACCTCCCACCATCTGCTTCCCATTGTTTCAAGCTCTATACAGCGCACTACACCACATCTCTTATCTCATTGCCCAACCCCAGCGCAATCCTCTAAAATCCGCTGTAAAGCGATTCCAAAATGACTCATCATAACCGAGGAAGACGAGAGTGTGAGAAGTCCGTCTGCCAGCCGGTAGTTAGTTAAATTTACGACGCATCTCAAACCTCTGTCATAATCCCGACGCCTGCTGCTGCCTGCCGCCATCACTGACTCCCAGCCGCACTTGTCCGTCTCCACAAAGTCATAGTGTCCGCAAAATTAATGCCAACGTCATTTATTACTCTCCTACTCCCCGGCTACGTCTTCGTCATCAAACACATTCACCTCGTCAATTTAGCGAGTAAACAAAATTATACTCTCATAGAGTATTAAAACAATTACGAGAGTATTGTTATTCGATAGCCGGACGGACGTGAATGCAGCGTCACACCATTAGCTCAGCGGTAGGGTTTAGTACTTGTATCTATGCCTTAACTGCGCCTGCTATCGTTTCGCTGTTGTGCTTTCGACGGCGAAGACAATTTAATCAGAGATGATGGCATACGATATCTCTCCTCCAGCAACCCTTGTTTTACTCATAAATAGATACACACACCCACAGAGAAACAATCACTCATGTATTCATGTACTACGACGTTGGCCAGGATACGTGGGTGTTATTCATTCCAAGCAAAAAAATAAAAATAAAAGAAATAGGGACGAGTAAAAGAATGCCTAGAATGACAACAGCATGCTACTCGTATTCATTCAGCATCCACTATACCACCCTGGCATCACAACTGAAGAGACGAGGCCGAAAGGGATGATGGAATGACGGGATGATGGGAAGATGATGATGGCAAAGGCAAATTGTAAACAATACGAGACGTCGATTTGTCGCAGCTTTCTGTTGTGCCATATGAAGGGAGTAGATTGTCCGCCCACCCAGGCCACACCATCGTCGTCGCGTCGCTGCTGGGTGCCAATTCGAGTCACTTTCAAGCTACTTAAATTGCCATTTCTGTTTTGAATTCGAAATAAGAGACGCGCGGCATCGTGCAACTGAATTTTTCTTCATAATGGCCACCAGGAGAGAGATGACGACGAAGGACGACGACAACAGCAGCGATACGACGACGACACTATCCCGAATGAAAAATTCCAGTCGACAATGTTCTTTTTGCTTTTTCTTACATTTCCCTTTTTATTTTGCACAACACAAAGCCAAACGACAGGCAAGTGGAATAGAAAGCAAGTACGACAACGGGGACTTGCGAGGGAGGAAAAAAAATTCACTGCACGTTGGTGCTTATTCTAATTTTATGACTTAATAAACTTCCCTCTGACGTTAATGTGACTATGATGTGGAGCTCATAGTACATGGGCTCCCCATGCTTCAGTGGGCGGGGAGGATGTAGGCGAGAGAAGGGAATGTAATGATATAGAACAAAATACAATAAAGCAAAACAAAGCTAAGTAGTGCTTATTCCTTATGCTGGTGTTTAGTTAATGACTTTGGCTCTGGGGTTTTTTCCAAGAAATTCGTCTTATCGCGAGGCTTCGAAGAACCTCGGTCGGTAGTGGACTATCGGAGGAATTTCATTTTGCGCGTCTCGTTTTTTGAAATTCGAACAATGCGATAAGAAGTCGACCACATATGGATAAATTACAGTGAGATATTGGACACTAAGTGCTCGTAACGTCGCAGTAGTTGGTGGAAAATATGAACTTGTGAACAACAATGGAGCCGAAGGGCACCTCGATTGCTGAAAACGGCAAACAAACGTCGTTGTTTTGTTTAAAGATCTTTTGATTAAGAGCGAAGAACAAAGCCTACCGCATATGCCTTGAAGTACTTTATAGAAAAAGGCAATTTATGGCTCCCGCAGGTTTTTAGAGCAATAGCTGGTACCATAACGATGTGATGTGCTTGGCATACGCAAAGAAGAAAGAATATAAAAAGCTAACTCGTGATTACTAGGCTAGAGTGATGTAAGAATTTATATATTTTATCTGTGGCGTTGATGTTTTATCACCCAGTATTCTAGAAGCTTTGTAAATTGCTCAGCGGCTGCTTTTGTTTCATCCTGTGGAGTGCAACAAAGGTCCAAAGCTCGTGGACACTTTGTATAAACCAGTACCCCTTTCAACCAGGTATTTTCACCACATTCAATACCGCTGCGTTAGATGTCGCTCTCACTGACTACATTACCAGATATCACTTTACGTTTAGGCTTGCAATTTTTTAATTGAAATGGAGTACCATTCTTCTTGGATTTCCATAAACCTTTTAAATTCGGAGGTTGGCGCTTGCAGACATTAATTTTAAGTTACCTTCATAGACCTTCTATGGGATTCAAATCGGGTGATTGAGAGAGCCATTCCAAGATCTGAATTTTCATTATTCCACCATGTTTGGGTACATTTTGCGGAGAGGTTGTTATCTCGTTAAAATTGCCATTTGAGTGGCATGCTACCTTTGGCATTGTATTTTCAATTATGTTCAAATATTCTTCTATTATGCCTCCAATAAGGAAAAGAAAATCCATGTCACGCCATAGAATGACAACACCATGGCAATAAAGCATTACGTTTAACCATAGGTTAAACGAAGCTCAATCAGTGATTAGCTATAGCTTAGCTTAGCTCTCAGTACTACTTTTTTGTGTGTCTCTAAGGCTCATTTCACGCGGTCGACCTCTTCGTTCGAGAAGAAATACCTGACGAGATGGCAATGTAATGGTGCTTTTAGTGAGACTTGTGGTATATCCTCTTTCGCTAAACTGAAAAGAAGGTAGTCTTTCGTAAGACTTCAGGCTCTAGATGCTTCTCTCTCTTAAAATATTTGAATCACTGGCTGCACCCTGAAAGTGATATAACGTCTTAAAAGATGTGGCTTCTATTACAATTTGCAATGGAACTCTGTTGAACTTACTCGAGAATTGTCTCATGAATCCTGTCTTATGGGTATGTCATATCGCGCCGCTGGTCTAATATTAAACCAAGAAGGAATGTTTTCTAAAATTCACGGTCAGCTCAAAATTTGGCTAGGACTCTGATGCTGGATCTTTGTGAAGCTGTGCATGTATCAACTGCTCTTTCGGTCTGCCTTTCAAGCACATCTGATCTGTTACTAATTGCTAGATTCACATTCAAAAGGGAGTGCCTATTTGAGCTCATACGTTGGTTCATACTTTTCAGTGCCAACCTCACCCTTCCGCCAATTATTAAGAAATGAATCGTGGAACATTTTGTCACAATCAGTTTTGATTTGTTCGGGCTTCGTAGAAGATCAGGATTCTGTTGAAATATCTACCGTCCTTGGCTTGTTTACGTGTCCAGGGCCTCAATCTTCTTCTTTTCCTTTTTTTTCCGGCGTCGTTATGGTCAGAAGTGTAGGACCATAACCTTCCCACTTAACTGCATTCCTACTGGTCCGCTTATGGGGTCCGCCGGTTTAACCTCAGAAAGTAGCGGCAGGCTTCCCGGTTTGGGATTACTTCATCGCTGAGGCCAATCAAATGCTGGTGTTTTTGCATTTGTTTGCACCAATTGTTTTTCGGCTTGCCTTTTTTTGCGTGTTGAAATTGATAACGCCTTTTGGACGGGGTTCAAAGGATCTCTCCTTTGAACATGGCAATACCAACTGAGTGGGTCGCGCTCTATCTTTCTTGTGATGGTTTCTTTTACGTGGAGGCTCGGATCTTTGAACTTCTAATTCTGTCACGCTTTGTGCGCTGTCATGCGAAGCATCTTCATCTCAGCTGCCGTTAATTTGCTCTCATACTTTTTGTGCATTGTCCAGCATTGTGAACCGTATGTGAGCGCCGGACGTACAACTGAAGTGTAGAGCCTTCCTTTCAAATTAGGGGGCATTTTTCGATCACAGAAGATGGTCACTTTTCCTTCAAGCAAGAATTCAAAGACTGCTATAAAGAGCAGTGGGCTGAGGACGCTCCCTTGGTGTACACCGACTTTGATTGCGAACTCTTCGGTGACTCCTGCGGTGCATCTTACTCTTGTCGTTGCTCTATTGTACATGTCCATGATCACTCGCACGTAGGTTTCTGGAACTCCTTTTTGTCTTAGCGCTACCCATAAAAGATCTCTTGGTTGCCGGTCAAATGCCTTCTCGAAATCAACCAACACCATATGCAAGTCCTTTGACGAATCACGATGCTTTTCCATCATGACCCTTATACTTTGGATTGCATCTGTTGTTGATTTACCCGAGACAAACCCGCACTGGTCATCAGATAGTCGTATTATTTTCCGCAGTCGGCTATCTAATACCCGTTCAACGATCTTCATGGTGTGCGACATCAGCTTGACGGTAGTTATTAAACGGTAGTTATCACAATTTCACGTATCACCCTTTCCTTTGTGCAAAGGAAGAAGATAGCTTTCCCTCTATTGATTAGACATAGTGTCGCCTCTCATAAGTTTGGAGATAAGATCCATGAGCCATCTAGACGCGATGTCTCCCATCTTTTTCCAGAACTCAGAGGGTATCCCGTCCGGCCCAACAGCTTTTCTTTTCTTGGAGTTTTTAACCGCGTACCGAACTTCTTCGACTGTGATGTCGGATATTTCGGCATGATTCGGGGCGGCTCTTGGAAAGTACACTCGGGGAAACTGTTCATTCAGAAGTTCCTCGCAATACTGTCGCCATCTGTGGAGAATTTTTTCGTCTTCCACAAGGTGTTGGCCTTCAGCATTGTTAATAAACTTTGGGAAACGAATCTCCTGAGCATTTCTTCTTCTCTGGGCGGCTATCTTAAAGATATTTGCTCCTTTGTTCAAATTGCTTTGTCGAAGCTCCTGGGTAGCCTGGTTCCTGTCAGACGCGGAAGATGATATTTCTTCCAACTCCTGATATAGGCCTTCCATGCTTTTCGCTTTGAATTCGGCGCACTTTTTCTTCGCGATACCTTTGCAATATCTATATACCTTTTCACGGCGAGCTTTTTCCTCCCTATTAGTAGAAGAGCACTTTGACCAAGCTTGGAAAGCCATTTTCTTTTCGTGTATCACTGCTTTGGCTTCGTCTGTCCACCACCAATACAGGGCCTCAATGCAGTTTTTAAAACGGTTACTCGCTTACTGGTGACCATTCTTTGATCTAACTGTAGAAAATGGCTAACAATGTCGACATATGTTAGGGGACATGTTTGCCAACATAATAAAAAAAAAAATAGAAAATCGAATGTACTTGGCTCACGAAATGCAAAAACTCACCTTATTTTTTGAACAAACTCGTATGTTGTTTACGTACACATGATGCTTCATCAGTGACGACTATGTTTGGCAATTGGTCCTTTGCATTCAAGCAGGCCAACTATTTTTTTCTTTTCACTCTAAATTTTGTTTGGCCACGTCTGATATAGTATAATTTTTGGCACTTTAAGGCCTTGAGTCCGAACTCATTTTTTGAAACGTGTTGCATCCATTTTCTGAATATGTTAAGCTCGGGAACCTTTTTCTTCTGCTAAGTCAAGGAGTTAGTTCGATTTTGTTTTTCAAGCTCTTTTTCGTACCACCTCTATAGTGTTTCGAAATGCTTCCAGGCTTGTTATGGTGCGATATGGTACGATGCACAACATTTCGCTCACTTCCAAAAAGTGCTAACTCACCAATAATAGGCGATTTTTCAACCAAAAAAAAATGTCAATTTTTTATTACCTTGGATTTCATTGTGGATGAAACAAAAACGCTTGTCAACAATGAAATGAGTTAACAACTTTCAACGTTTCGGCGGGCTATCATAAGTAGTTTGGTAGAACCGGAGCCATGATTTTGGTGACAGTTAAGGATGACTTAAATTTTGTATTAAAGATTGAAAGGGAAGAGCACTAGCAGCTTTTGAAGCCGTGAAAACCATACCATTGCTTTCAAAGTGAACTCAAGATCCCCTTCAACCAAGCTGGAAGACTAAATTCACTAAACCTTCTGTGGATTTTAGGTCACTGAGATCACTGGTCTGAAAACACTCTTTAAGGCTCAGAGGTAGACTGCTTAAGACCTGAGCCCACTTTAGGTCTGTCTTCATCCTCAGTTGATTTTAAGCGACTGTGTCTTTCAGGCCCACAATTACAAAAGGCAGAATTATCTTTGGTGTAAGCTGACGAGGCGTATATGCTTCGATGTCTGCCAGTAGCCTGTGCTTTTGCCCTTTTTTCACTAAGAAGATCTAAAGACTTACAGTTTAATGGACACTTGCTAAGCCGCTCAATTTGCTTGACATTAGTGAGACGATCACCTGCTCGTCAACGTGGTGAGGATGACACGATGACTGATTCGCTCTACGTCACTGAAGCCTTTAATCATATTTCTCCAGAAAATAAGAGCATCGTAGGTCTTTACCAACACTAAAAAGTCCTCTTCGAGGCCACTAATTCACCCGCAAGGCAGTTAAAATCTTATGAGGCTGTGATAACCATCCTGTGATTAGGCGATCGAGTAAAATTACTTCTCATACGTTTCATTGCGCCAATGATCTCCAAGATCTCCATTAATGTGAATCGTGACCATAAAGTGGTTAAGCAACACATTCCACATCGGCCAAGAGAATTTTCCGTCTGCCTGTTAATCTCTATAAATTTTCAACAAAGGCCGACCCTCCACTCCATGAAAAGTGAAGCTGGACTCTATTTAATTGCCCCACATTTCACTGAAATTCCTTTTGCAAGTCATTAGCTCCTTTGATCTGGATGACCACTTTTTTATACCTACATCTCCTATTTTGTTGGCAACTCTTAATTTGTATCGATGTCCGTTATGTACATATATGTATCTCACTTGTATTATCCGTATTATCCTTATTAATTAATTTCTTTTCTCTCTTCTCTCATTTCAGGTAAGTTTCGAAGCTAACCAACGACTCCATCAGATACATTATATCCTCGTAACATTCATTCATTCTTAACGTCTGTTCCATGGATTCCGGTAAAATTTATCGTAAAAATTTAATTTTTAACTGCATGAGCGATAAGTTTAAAAGCTTTTACGCCGCATCCACTTTGCATTATTTTTTTTTTACTTTCTTCGTCCTTTCGTATGCTTCACCTTGTCCACCTTCGTTATTCAACTACTCGTACTCGTATGCCCTCTGCCCGTACGGTAAATGGTATCCGTTCACGGAAACTTTCACTTGAAAAATTAAATAACCGAAAATAAAATGCATTTAACTACTTTACCGTGTCCGGATTCCTTGCCCAGGATACAAATACGTCGGTTCGTTTCACATCCTTGCGTACTTGTAGTTGGTTTTTTTTTGTTAACTCAATAAAAGTGAAATATAACACTCGTACGTTCTGCCTCACTTCGCCTGCGCGTTGTCGTTCTGTCCTTTGGCGTTTGGTTAACAGGTGCGATTACTTTCGTAGAATAATTGCCACGGTGTGCAGGGGATCGGGTCTAGGATACGCACAATAAGCTCGGTGGCGAGGTCGTTGTTTTTTTTTTGTTTTCTTATACAACTTTATCAGAGGATTCATTTTCATATGAACCTGTACTTAGGCCTTGTGTGTATCCTGCACTTTTATATGTCGCAACGTCCTTGGACCTCGTGGGATGACTTCTGACGTTTTGAGTCCTTGTATATTGATTAAAAAAAAGCCAGAGGCATGGGGCTAACTCGTATAAGTTTATTGTTATTACCTCCACAAACTGAACCTTTGAATCCTGGAACAACTCACAACTTACTGGTGTGTTATGGAGACTCTGAGTGGCGTGAAGACGTATACATACTCAACTATAAGTGCATTTTAATGGGGTGACGATGTAATGTACGAGCATGGATTTAAGATGTATGTTTCGTTTTGACGAATATTAATTTAAGAACGCTGCCATGTTTAAGGTTATGTGTGGCCTTTTTACCCCGAGTACAAAAACGGATTCTAACTTTCTTTACATTGAATTGGCACTAAAAGGTGAGGTGGAAGGAGTGAATTGAGTTTAAAATGGGACCATTGAAAGTTTTTAGTTGCTTTTGACACTCGTAAAATAGAGCGTATAAAATCCTATTAAAGTTTGAAACAATTAATGGTTGAATTATATCCTAACGGGGAAAAATATTGGAAGGAGCATAGTGTAGACTTGACTATTGTAGGCTAACTCCTAACCATTTTTAGGGATTCAAAATTCTGGGATGAGCCAACAGATAGTATGGATGTTGCCTGTCATTTACTAAAATCAATGTGGTTGACCTTTATGACAGATATCAAGTAGTGTCTTTGGCAATTTAAGTCATGTGCGCCAAGCAATAGCGCTTCTGTGCTTCATTGGACAACACTTTTGCCCACCTCCCGGTAACTTTTTAATGCCGTCTCAGGCTTCGGAACAAGTGTAAATGCTAAGTCGAAGGAATAAGGCGGATGCTTAATTTACTCCTGTACCTGTGTCTATGTGGTTTTGCCTGTGTGAGGATGAGCGTTATGATAGAATAGAACACCTTCTCGAATAAATAGGCCTGGCCGTTTCTGCTCTAGTGCCGAATTTGTTTTGCACAGCTGTTGACAGTAGACTTTTGCGATGATAGTCTTGCTATGAGGCAACATCTTAAAATCGATTATTCCCTCAACATCCCGCCATACACTCAGTAACACCTTGAGTGGGTGAAGTGCACCTCTGGGATATTGTCCTGGTCGAACTTTGGAGCTAAGCCATTAGTACCTATTTTTAATGTTATTGTAAAGAACCTGTTTCTCATCTCCGGTAACGGGTGGTCGTGGTGCAATGGTAATCATCACCGACTGTTGAGCGGTAGGTCTGTAATTCAAGTCTGTCCATATCCTATATGGAACAAGTGTGCAAAAACATCAGTTGTGAATGAGAGATGATAAAAACAATGTAAACACTCGCAGTATAAGATCACTTCAAAATTCATACTCTGTATGTGCATTTCCCAATATAACACAATAATTACATGGAAGCAAAAAAAAGTTTCTGTGAACTACAACCAACTTGACAAATTCAGTAGAACCTTTCGCATCCTATCTAGGACAACCACCCCCGAAGCGTAGTGAAGGAACATCTTCGACAGAAACCATCTGCACCATAAGAGCGTAACTCGTGAACCTGATCGAATCCTATAAAAAACAAAAAAAAATAAATAAAAGCGATTTGGTTCGAAAATTGTTCTTGATTCTGACACGACAGAATAGCAGTGATCGATTCTTTGGTGAAGATTATTTTGCGATAGGTGGTATGGTACTCATTTTCTTCATCTTTATGACTTTTCCCATTTTTATTAGATGTTTGCGGATGGGCATATGGCTGCGTTGAGTAGGCTAGCATGTACCCTTACTTTTCCGACGGTGAAACTCAGGAGCCTATTGGCTAGCTTTCTCTTTGTCCTTCCAATGATCGCCTGCAGCAGAAGCCATGGTGATCAAATGAATAATGCTGTGTTTCATTCATACTCGTAATTGCCATGTACATTCATTCATTCACATTAACCAGTGAAAACCAACATTGCTTTCACTAGAAACGTGTTCCCTAGCTGTTGGCTCACCCTATGGGTTAAATTCCACCAGCGTCGATCGACAGGACGATTGTTTCCCTCGATTGCCCAAGATTAACTCAAATCAGCAGTTTTTTTAATATAAATTTTGAACTCGTTTTGACTTTTTTGCGAGTCGAGCTTCCTGCTTAGGAGAGTGGTACACAGTCATCCAACAAGAGGTGTCATTTTCTATCAATAGCAAAATGCCAAATTTTTACGAGAAGCAGTAACATTTTTATGTTGATCTTAACTCAAATGTCCGCCTCGTGTCTGTAAAAATGAGTAAAAGCTCTTGTAGCTCCTGGTGCGTTAGTCTCGTTTGACAAAAGAATATCATCCACCACCCTCAGTGCTTCTTGTTGGATGAGCCTGTACTTGTTCTTAATTTTTTTTTTATAGAAGAAGGATAATAAAAAAAGCTCAAAAAGCAATAGTACCGACCTTAGAAAAAATGAATATCAAGTGACGTATTAGCAGCTTTCGGTCGCCAAGTGTTTTAATCAACCTCTTTAAGGCATTTTATTTCGGGAAAAAATCAACCAACCCAAAGGCTTACATCATCCAATCTCTCTAGTTTACATGATAGCCTACACCTTTCCGCAGCCCACACTTGACCTATTGGACGACCAACTTTCTCCAAAACTTCGACAACACCGAACAAGTATACTTGAATTAGCCAACCAAAGCCGAAAATATATCTAAACCCAAAAATACATTTGGGATTTTATTTATCACCATGAATCACTATCTTTAATGATGAATACGACTGATTACCCCGTCTGCATGTTTAATTGGTTTTTGTGGTTCCATACCGTTGGGCGTTGCCTTGGGCCGGTCCCGGAACCTTGTACTCTATTAACATTGCCACTAAATTAATTATTTATAACGAAAACAACATCAATATGATATGAAAAAAAGGGCCATCTACGAGTATGCATGCGGGGAACATATCGCATCTCCGGAAATAACAGTTTATTATGTACACAACGGGACAATGGGGGAAAAAGGAAGAAAAATCCACCACAAGCCAAACAACATTTGCTTAACTAAAATATTCAATTACAACAGGGATCACTGCATTGAATGATTGCCACATCGGGATACAATCAGTGAGGACCTTTACAGACCGGCATCAGGAGTAACAACATTGTAGAAGCATAAAACTCGGGAGTGGGTATCCCTATTACGGTGGCGTTCATATTCAATGAAGAAGAAACGAGTGGTAGCCAGTGAAGCAGGAGGAGATGAATAAAAACAGAAAAACAGGATATCCAAACAACGGACGAGAACGAACGCAAAAAAAAGGAAAAAACATCCAGAAGGCTACGTACAAGAAACTATAGGTTTGATCGTCCTATCGTTTGTGCTTCTATTAAAAATATTCCCCGAAATTGAACGAAACCAAAAGACTAAAGGAAAACATCAACAACAGCAAGGATGACCGGACAGGCACGGGAATGAAAAAGGACAAAAGTCGCGTGTCTACACTGCTTTCATCTTATAAATATTCATTTGAATATTTTCAGTTCATCCTGTTTATATCCATCGTTGGGATTCGTTTTTATATTTCGTCCTTGTTTTCTGCTGTTTTTCGCATTATTTTCCATACATGAAGACGACGACGACGACGATGAGAGTGGAGGAGGAGCAGCAGGTGTGAGAATGATATGATGCAGCAGTTACTTCTCCCACGAGAAGTATGAATGAGTGAGTGCTGCTCATGTCTGTTTCCTATTCTCAGTGTAGCGATATATTTCAGACAGACACTGAAAACCAAAAAAAAAAAAAAGTTGAGCAGAAAGATAACCAACAGAATATAGTATGTACCAGACACTCCCTTTGCCGCTGTAACCTCACGCGATTTTATTCGTATCTCAACCCAGCAACTACCGATTGTTTACGAGTATTACGATGTTAAAACATAATCTTGACGAAATGTACAATAACCTTTTGCTCACTCATAAGCAGTAGACCAAAGTGGCAGGGTCACGACCAGGACACGACAGATAAAAGACGAAACGTGTCCCGGTGTTGGTCGACCGACCATACCTTCAGTCCAAAGGATCACTCCCTTTTTATTTATCTCCTTTCGTTGTGGTCGTTGTGGTTTTATTTACAGTGGGTGATCAAATTATTACGGCCACCATAAAAAATGAGGTATTTTCAGAATTAGGTTCAAATAAAGGCGTTAAATATCAATATTAATATATTAGTTTCAGTCTGAAACTAATTTGTGACCATTGAACTTTAAAAATTTTATAAAGCATTATTTCAAAAAGCGTTTATTTTTGTGGTAGCCATCTTCCTGAATAGATACCTTATTTCCTATACGTTATTCTTTATATTTTTCTAACCGTTTTAACAGTTTTTTTTTTTAAATCAAAGCCTACTGTTTCGATATCGGTATACTTGATACAAATGTGTTGTGTGAATTATTTTTATTTTAAATTTGTGTGCATTTAGATTGTGTTGGTTGTGCTTTTCGAGTTCTTGTGATAAGACGTTGTTTTAGCAATGGGTAGACGAAAAGATCTTTCGCCCGTAAAAATTTCGGAAATCAAAACTCTGCTATTGAATACAGAGCATTCCCAAAGGAAAATTGCAATAATTGCAGGAGTGGCAAAGTCATCAGTTGACAAAATAAAAAATAAAATCAATGCAAATGCCGCCCTTTGCCCAATGAGAACCGGAAAATCTGGAAGAAAAAAGGTTACAACACCACGGGATGAGCCAAAAATAAAAGAAATATAAGTCCAAAACAGGAAAAAGCCAAGGAAGATCCTCACAAACTTGATTCAAGAGTCAGGAATGGACATTTCTGACATGACAGTCCGACGTCGACTTAAGGATATGGGTTTTACATGTTGCGGTCCCGCAAAGAAGCCACTTCTGACAAAAACGATGATGCAAAAACGTCTAAAATGGGCTAAAGCACATAAAGACTGGACATCTGAAGATTGGTTGAAGGTAACAACGTGTTCAATCGGCTTAATAATTCCCTTTTTTATCTTCTGAAGGAATAATTTTATGATTTTTTCGGTAAATGTTTTTCTTCCAGGTTTGTTTTTCCGATGAGTCGACAGTCCAAATTTTGTCGGATAAGGCCGAGTTTGTGAGGAGAAGACCGAATGAAAAATACCGACAAGAGTGCATAGTGGAATGGGTGAAACATCCGTTGAGCATCATGGTCTAGTAAATTATTAGTGGAAAAGGGACTGGACGTCTGTTTATTGTAGATGGAACCATGCGCCAGGACCAGTACATTCAGGTCCTAAGAACAAAAATGTTGCCACAAACTACGAAATGGTTCCCAAACGGCAATTTTGTGTTTATGCACGACTCTGCACCATGTCATAAAGCCAAAAAAGTGACTGCCTTTTTAGAGGAAAAGGGTGTAGAGGTCTTGGAATGGCCAGGGAACTCTCCAGACCTGAATCCCATCGAAAATCTTTGGGAGCTTATGAAGAGGGAAATAGGAAAGGAAAAAATCACCAATAAGCAGGCTTTAATAGAACGCCTAATAGAAGTGTGGCATAGAAGTGAGATAAATAAAAAACAACTGCTTAAAATGCATCCAAAGTATGCCACAAAGAGTTAAGGCTGTTATATCCGCCAGAGGAGGTATAACAAAATATTAATTTTTTTCAAAACTTTATTCGCTTAGAGGAGAAAAATAACTTTTTTAATTAGTTTATAAGTATCTCCTAATATTTAAAAAAAATAGAGCCAAAAATGTTAATAATAAAAATAATATATGCATTTACATTTAAAAAAATGATTTTATTTCAAGTGGCCGTAATAATTTGATCACCCACTGTATTTTTATATTTTTCTTTGTGTCGTTGAAAGGAATGGACAGGGACAGGGTTTTTGGGGGAAGGGATGGTCTGTACACATATTTATGAATTGAAACCTGTCTTTCAATAGCCAAGTCTGGAATCATGCGAATACAGTCGAGTCAACTCGAAACGTCAGTGGCGTTCCATGTTTGAGCTCAGTCTTCTCGCTAGAGTTTTTAAGTGGATTCTTAACGAACACTTGAACACTTCGAGTCGATATTGAGCTATTAGGTTAGATATAAGGTTTTCCAAGAAGGACATAACAATTTTGTGTTTTAATAAAAAATCGAACAATCAATTTAGTGAACTGAAATTTAGTCCAGATATAGTACTAATGCTAAACTTAACCACTAGCACTACCACTCCTTCTATCTTACCCCAAAATGAAATCCAAAGGCGTTAAATGCATGAGTGAGGCGGCCATTTGACTGGACTTTTTTTCTAGACTGAACTTCGATTTCAAAAGAGCAATGGTTTGACAGGCTATTCGGCATGTGGTATGATCTTTTTGGAACCACATACCACTTACGTTCTGCCTGAAAATATTCTTCCAACATAGCACGATAAGGAACTCTAATGACCAGTTTCATCAACGAGAAAATACGGTCCATTCACACTTCCGAGATGTGATCCACACTACAGCCACTTTATACGAGTATGAATACGGTGGTGAATATGTGGATTTGTTTCTGTCCAATAACGCAGGATTTTCCTTATCGACAAAGCCAAAACGAATTTCCTCGTCGACCCCAATAAATTGAATTGAATTGATGATGATTTTTCGATCAAATTCCTTTGTTCCCAAATTTTTAGAGAGCTCCATCGGATAAGTTTCGGCTTCAGTTATTAAGGAAATTAGATCTTCTAAAGGTCTACATCAAAAACTTTCCGCAAAATCCGCCACTTTATGAATTGAAAGTTTCTCAATTCTTATGAGGGGGGTCTGAGCGACTGATCTGGTTTATTCTGAACTAAAGCACTTACGGATATATTCGGTACTTCAACTGGCACGTTATCTCACTAGCACAAGAACATTCAATGGTGAATATGTTACTGACTATAGTACGTATAGCTTATCTGGTGAGATGATGATTACGGCCGAATGTTGGAATAAATGCTCTTAAAGTTGCGACCACCGACGTAGAATTTAGGCTGCAATTTTCAATAATTTCCAAACGTTGCTCATGCATAAAGTTCACCACTGTAAAAATATTAATCCTGAGTGATGCTTCTACATTGTCAGATCATAAAAAAAATATTATGGGTGCATTTCTATTAAAATAAAAAATTGTTATGTCCCTATTGAAAAACTCTGTTTGGTATCTTTTGAGCGTAGTCTTGATTCGTGGGCGGATGTGAGCATTTATACTTCATCTAGCAGTTCCCTTCAGGTTAGGGTTTCTACATGGACAGAAGAAGAACGTAACGTATAAGTCGTTCTGGGTTGAAGAATTCTTGCCCTACCTTGGTCAATGAGAAGCATCACCTACTGAGCTAATAAAGGGTGATTTGTTTGCCGTTTGGTTTTTTAGTACTCTGTTTTTCACTGCGCACGGATGATTTTTTGTCGTTTGTCAGGTCATGTATGCTCAGTTAACATTGCCATGTCATCATGGAAAGACTTACACCCGAAAAAAATTATAAATTATTGAATTTGATTATTAAAATTCGTGCTCTGTGGAAAAACTTTTTCGCGTATTTCGACCATTTTACGGTCGTCATAATTGACCTATGGAGCAAACAATTCAAGCTAATGTGACCAAATTTCGCACCAATTTAATGCTATTGTATATCAAGCCGTATACCCGTATGTGTAGGGTTCATACAGAGGGTTTATGACCCGGCGGAATTATTGACCCAATTTTTTTTTTAAATGACCATGCGAACAATGTTACTGTCAATGGCGTTTGCTATCGTTCAATGATTTACAACTTTTCAAAAATTCACGAGCTGAACATGGTTGACATGTGGGTCTAGCAACACGGCGTTGCATATTGCACAGCAAACGAATCGATGGACCAATTGAGAAGTGAGCTTTGTGAGCAATTTATCCCTCGGCGAATGGTCGCGCTAGATTTGACGCCTTTCAGCTGTTTTTAATTTGGATGTACCAAATCACTCGTCTATGCCGATAAGCCAATTTCATCCTTGGAAGACAGCTTTACACGTGTTACTAGCGAGATACCGGCCAATATGCGCGAAAAAATGACACAAAATTGGACTTTTGATATGGACCACTCAAAATGTAGACATGATCAACGTTTGCACAAAGAAATCTTTAAGGAGTAAATGGCAAGTATTGGTTTATCAACCCGAAAGAGAAACTTGATACATTTCTGCAATTTTCCTGTTTATTTTTTTAAATTAAAAATCAAGCGCTTGAAAAATCAGAGATTATGGTAAAAATTCCTTTGATATAAATTCCAATTTTGACAGAATAAGTAGAACGACAGATCAACAAAACGAAACGAAATAAAGGTCTTTATTTCATGTGTCTAACTTGCGCTTGAAAAAAAAATTGCAATTTGACACATGGACTCCGTAGCAAAAAGTGACCATTGAGTGTTTTTTTTTGTGATTCTCACTTATATCACTCTTTCCACGACTCTTTAAGTCCTACCAAGAGTCGATTGCAGCAGCATTGTCATCCTTCAACTCAATCTGCATTGCAATCATCAGCACTATGTCAACCACTATACGTTCAAACCAAGGCCACTCAGAAATCAATTCCGTCACAATTCAAAGTCAATTCCAGACGCATTGCATTTCCTCTTATCTCCTCATTATAACGTACTCGGGAACGGCAGAAACAAAAACTGCATCCTTCTGCATGTTTTCCGCATCCACTCAAGTTTCCCCGCTCTTTTTCGTCCTTTGTCACCACATTCGGCCTCCATTCGATAGAAAAATTATTCACACTGGCATAACCACCCCATCGAATCGAATTTTGAAGTTTATCGATTTGAAAATTCTTGGTCATCTGCCAGCGGTTCCCTAACTGCTAACGGCTTCTTTCTCACTTGCATCACCATCAAAAGAGGCTACTTGGTAATATTGTATTTTAGATTCGTAGCTGCCACCTACTTTAGGCATGCCTCATTAGACGAGGCGGCGAAAGAAACATTCCACATACCACCAGTGCAGCAAGTGTCCAAAAACTATTTTAACTAGACCCGGCACCGGGTATTGCCAAAAAATCGTAAATATTCCCAAGCCGACTATACGGTATTGGACATTTTGTTTTTTCGCTTTTCCTTTTTAATTAATTTTCCGAAGAACGCAGGAATGCAAGCACCACCGTCATACATTGTACTTGTATAGGCTGCATCTGCAGCAGTAGCTGCATGGCCGCTGAATGTCACGCCGTTGTCGTGCCTGTATTTATCTTGTTTCATAATTAATTAATTAATCTTTATTGGCAACATCGAGATATATTACGGATGAGTGTGTATCTATGTATGTGCCTGCCTACGCCCGCCGCATGCGTGTCGTATCCACTTAACTCACCTACCCTATCGAGGATGTTGCACAATTAAAAATAGTCACTGGCACACATACTCGTTCGCAAAAACCAACCTCATCCCTCTCTCGACACTTTCGACAAAGAAAAACAAAAAGGATAGGTAGGAGCAGGAGCTCTGTGTGCCGACGCAAGTGGCTAGAGAGATGCTATAAAAATTATAAGTGTCCAATTAAATCATTCCACGAATAATATTCCACGGACGGACGGGTTGCAGTTTCACTAGAAAACAGAAAAGCAAATGTACTTTTTCAAAAATAAAATTTCAATACCTGGCCAGGCACGGGCAGCAATATCACACGCGCCAACTGCCTATGCCATACGGAGAAATGTGGTCACAACTGCAGCGTTGTTGCACGAGATTGTGGTATACGGCGGGGAGCAGGATGTACTTTTTGGTGTGAAATACGGTCCAATTCTTCGATTTTATTTATTCCCTGCAATGAATTGCAAATGGTCTTTAATTAGGACTCATTTCTTGATGACTTTTCCCGGTCCACGTGTTCGCGAATGCAATTCTTCGATTAAGGTGATGCTTAGTAACTTGGGATCGTCCTTGCTTATGCTGTTGCAATATGTAATCAGCGATTGTTTATCCAATTGAATTACAATAATTATTTTGATGAAAATTCGGTCGGAGATGGTAGGAAATGACAACAATTTGGTTTGGCGACACTTTGCCGTCCAAGCACGTCGGCTAGGAAGAGATTCTGATTGGTGTCGAGGAATACATTTAGCTGCAGTTTTCAAGCGAATGACAGAAAGAAAAAAATCATGGCTTGATGAAAGCGATGATATTTTGGCGATCGTTACAGAAAAAGCCTCGATCTGGCTAAGCAAAATTCATGAAACCCCATAAATGCCTTCCTCATCGACCATTCGTCTCAATTGCTTTAGCTGTTTTAGAGTGGGTCCACCTACAAACTGTTAATCTAGTGCTGATCATTATCTAAAAAAAGTTGATCGCCACGAGCATACAACACTGCTAATCGGCTTATCGATCAGTTGTTCAAAGGGCTATCATTCCAAACTGTGGTACTGCATCACATGATAATTGGCAAAGGCATGCCACGGATATTAAGTGACGAATTTATAACTGCACTTTACAGCTATTGGCGCAAAGCAACACTGAAATGCACATTTTACTGTGAATTATAAACTGAATGCAAAAAAAAAAATATTCAGTTCAATCAATGACCTTCGACGGGATTTAATCTACTTCAAACCAGATGGTATCAGCGCTATAACTACGCCAAAACCAAAATTGTATTCACTCAATGGAGGTGACAAAATTGTCCTTCCAATAGGTCACATAATGTGGTTAATTCATCCTTCGAATAAGTATTCTTTCCTTCTTCTTCGATGGGATACTATCAGACCCTAACTTATCAACATTTTCCTTTGTCTACTACTCATCTGAATTTTACTTTGCTCAATAGTCTCTTGTCCTCAACCCATTACAAAAATGTTAATTCCGGTGGCCTTTCGATCCTTATCCTTATCACAAATAGGCTTTACACCCTACGATCGGCCACGAAGACTTTGGGTTATAACAAAAACAACCTTCGCCAGTAGTACTACCATAAAACTTCCTTTTTCGAATTTCTTCTTCCTTTATTGTTTCCTGAATAGCAGTTCAGTCGAAAGCACTTCCCCAACCTCTCTAAACGGGCCAACAAAGCCTTTTTCCCAACAAATCAGAGATCAAATGCCTTTTCGAACGAAAAACACATTTCCCCATGTAAAACACAAAAACCAAAACTATTCCAGACATCGTTTAACCCAGCCACCACCGCTTACCACTTTCGTTTTTCCGTCTTTTGTCCAAAAAAAAAAAACCAAAAAACAAGAAACAGAAAGACAGATATTACCTCTATAAAGGACACATGACATCCTTTCCTTCCAACAACAGACGTTTCCTTTTTTAAGTAGTTCTCATTGATGCTTGGGGTACGCATCAACATCCCAGCTGTTGTGTCATCGCCCTTCCGGTGGTATATCATCATAGCTTCCATCTTATTTTTTAAGCCTTTTACACAAGGTGACGGTAAAGTGGTTACTAAAGGACGAGGCAACAACAGTAACTGGAATGATGCTCATAAAATAAAATAAAAAAGCAATTTACTTGAAGGTACACCCACGAGAAAGGATAAGAATATGCCACCAGTGTACCACACATATTCGTCCTCATCCTCGTCATCTCTCTTCATTCTCCTGTTGACAGTCGGTTGTGATAGAGAAGAAAAGTAGTCCCGTAGGGGGGAGGAAGGTAAATACCACACATGCGGACGTGCACACAGGATTGTTGTCCCCCGCTTTGGCAGAAACTCGAGTTCAACATGTACATTCCTGGTAAACCGCATCAAAGGCGGTCACGACTAGGACGACGGCGACGTCTCTGTTTCAGACATTCATCCTTTTCGAAGCACATAAACACTCACCGAACAGGAACATCGTCCATAGAGAGGACCTATGAGTGAAGGCAGGATGCCGAGTGGAGAAGCACGGCAGAGAGACAAAGAGGTGAAACGAATTACCTCACGACCATCAGAGGGGGATACACACATTTTGCAGCACAAAAATGACCATTTCTCTTCTGATTCCCAAGCCACCGAACCGCATTCCTCCACCGCTGAAAAGAAGAGCTCCCTAAAAGGGTTCATCCTTCTTGTTTTTGTGAATCTCATTTTTTAGTTTTTTTTTTGTTTTAAGGCCGGATCTGGGTTTGGTTAGTTTTCCATTTCTACGAACCGATACGATCGAGGATGATAATACAATATATTTGTTGATACCACGTCCTGGTTTTAGGTCCTCTCTTTCCCCTTACTACGGCTTTACTGCTTGTACTACCGTCAAAAGTATTATGGAATGTGGTGGATTTCCTTGGATTTTTATTATCCTTAGTCAACAAAACGATGATGGAGGTAAATTTACCTTTAGGCATAACTCCTGTGAGCTTTGTTTGGAATTGTCTGGGTGCTTTTTGAATTTCTGGGTGAAAATACTCTTCAGGGGTGAACCGACACTTTTCGAATTCTTAGCAAATGGGTGGAACGCAAGAAAGACTTAAGGCAGTCCGTAGCCTTTAAAGAAAGGAATGCAGCTTTATCAGGAAGGATATGACGATTCAAGGTGGAGCTGAACTTTCTTTTCTTATTTTTCGTGGTATTTAAGATACCCAAAAGGATGGCCTTGGTTATGTTTATGAACAGAGAGATACGTGAAAACGAGGGATCCCAAGAATTCAAGGATTCATTTAGGTTTAGAAAGCCTGAGGAAGATGAAAATGTAATTATGAGTGGCCAAACGAAACCTCGTAAATGCTCGCAATTGGTTGTCGTTCCTTTTTATAATCTAGCTGTGAAATCAAACCGTAATATAACACCCTTTACTGCTCTACATATACAGATGAACCAAATATTTAAAGAGAAAGCTCCGAGTCAGTTCTATTTCTTCTTCTGCTTAAAGGAAAATGCTGGAAAATATAAAATATTGCTCGAATCGTAATTAGAATCCTAACTAGAATCCCAATTTATCATCGAAATAAGTCAGGACCTATTTGACTGCCTTGGGTGGACTTATATCCCACAACAGTCTTCTGTTTTAACATATACGATATGATCTAAAAAAAAGTCATTTTCTTATGCTCCGAACTAGCGAACCATAAATGAGGCAAATTAGCCTTTAGTCGTCTACACCTCTTACCGAAAGTCTCACAGCATTAATGTAAAGCTGCGCTAGCTTTTTTAACTGGGTCTCTGATGAAGTCCAACTATTGAGCACTCTAAGAAAAGAGAGAAAGAGTATGATTGGTGGTTAGCTAAGGCTAGCCCGCGTCATAAACAGATGGTTTTTTTTTTTTTTTTTTGTGGCCAAACTTTATGACTTAAGCCAAAACCTTCTTCGTGATTTCTCTACTATCTCAGAGGGGAACAACCCTAATACTACGTCACAACGTCGGTTTACGTACACGACCGTTTTTATGCTTTACAGCTCGACTAAAATTTGATTATACTATGAACCATAAAAGAGGTGAGATGCTTTTAATTTTGATATTGGAAACTACTCTGTCGCGGATGAAACTGAAGCTTTGGTTAAAGCATAGTTAAAAGCATTTTCAATGAAGGTTGCTAGTGTATGAGCTTATATGACTTCATGTAAAGCGGTCTTCGTAGTTTTAGCCTTGCAGTAAGCATGTTGTAAGTTCGAAAGGGGATTGATTCTTAGGAGCTCGCTAATGTACACACTGAGAACACCCTTGAAGGTTTTTCGTAAATATAATGAAAGGATGATGGAGGGAATCCTTGATTGATTCGTGGCCTCTTTTCCCAGCTTTGCGGATAAGGATCACAAGAACATTCTTCCTAATACTACATACTTCTGCATGATGATTTTCTTGCATGATGGGTATAACGCCGTCCAATCCTTGTGATCTGCATGGAAAGAAGCTGTGAATATTGTTTGATTTGTTTCCAAGATTTTTCGTATGCAATCCGTGCATTAGGCTGAGAGACGTCAGGATAAATAAGTCAGGAGTTTGAAGGATGATTTCATTACTGAGGATTTACTCCGATTTTTGGTCACTTTTTCGCGTATAGCCACTCGCTAGTAACACCTGTATTGTTGCCCTCTAATGCGTAAAGATGTTGTCTTATCGGCATATACGAATGATTCGGCGCCAAATCGCACGATATAACCAGCCAACTTACTGGTCCAAAACAAAAGATCGAATTTCAATATCAATGAATCGAGAACTCAATTCTCAATTAGTCCATTGATTCGTATGCTGTGCGGCATGTAGGCCCATCTTGCTGGAACCACATATCGACCAGGTTCAGCTCGATATTTTGAGCAAATAAAAGTTCTAAATCATTGAGATATTGACGGTAACGTTGTTCTTATGTTCGTCAAATAGGGCCAGTGATTCCACCGGACCATATACCGCACCAAACAGTACAATTTCCCGGACCTATTGGCAGCTCCTGTTTTGCCTAATGTTGCTCATCGGACGAAATGCCGTAGTTTTGTTCTCATCTTTTCAGATGAAGCTCATTTTGATCTTGGCGGGTATGTAAACAAGCAAAATTGTCGCATTTGGGGCACAGAAAACCCGCACGCATACATTGAAAAGCCGGTGCACCCAAAACGAGCCACTGTTTGGTGCGGATTTTGGTCCAGAGGCATAATTGGGCCATTTTTCTTCGAAAATGAGCAAGGAGTGGCCGTTACAGTCAATGGTGATCGTTATCGGGCCATGTTGAACGAATTTTTGTTCACAAAAATTGAAGAGGAGGATATTGGCAACATTTGGTTTCAACAGGAAGGCGCTACGTGCCACACAGCCGAAGCTACACTCGATGTTTTGCGCCCTGTTTTTGAAGATCGCATTATCAGCCGCAGAGCTGATGTCGTTTGGCCACCTCGGAGCTGCGATTTGACACCGTTGGACTATTATTTGTGGGGTGCCGTCAAAGATAAGTGTTACGCCGACAAGCCAGAGACAATTGACGCTTTAAAGGACAATATTCGTGAAGCCATTGGTGAAATACAGCTGCACACAATCGATAATGTGCTTAAAAATTGGACCGATCGTGTAGGCTACTGCATGGCCAGCCGAGGCAGCCATTTGAATGAAATTATTTTCCATTATTAACCGGAAGGATTGTACTTTCAAATAAAAAAAGAAATTTGAGAAAATATTCAGTAGTTTTTTTTTTTAGCATTTTCAAAAAAAAAAAACAGTTATTTGGCGGACCCTATATTTTAAGGTAAGGCATTAGACCAAATTAATGCATACAACTTCTACATAGTCGAGTAACACAATCATAATTACTCCAAACGGCGATGAATGGTCAAATAATGGCAGTCATTAAGGTTGGCGGATACAGTAGCAATATTTTACTCTGTGCGCATTCTACGCATACAGGTGGGTAGATTGACGTTTCCAATAGCGTGGAATTGGTGTGAATTGAATCCCTATGATTTGAATTATTTACCCAGTAGCTCGATTATGCCGTCTGTAAAATGGTCGAAGTGTATGAAGAACATGAATTATGATACTCGTTATAAAATTCAATAATTTTGTAGAGTTGTTTACTGAGCTTGCTTGCCTTTAGCACATGTCATGAATCACGGGTGAGCTATCAAAAATAGAAGATTGAAAAATCAAAAAGGTACAAAACCACCCTTCATAATATTCATCGGTCCTTACATCTAAATTGCCTACTTAAACTCGTTAACCTCATCAAATTGTCGTTCGTTTCTATAACTCTCTGTGAAACTATCCTCCAAAAGTTTTCGATAGGGATCCGGGCTGCATGCAGGCCAGTCCAAATGTGGACTCTGTTGAAGTGTCTATTGGTCGTGATACCGACTTTGGTACTACACTTATTAGTGTAAATTAAGCATATGCGACTCTTTCCATCGTATGGCATAGCATTCACCGAAGTTTCTGGACTCACACTGTTTCTTACCTCTTTTCTTACCATACCAGTAAGGTTGACAACGTCCAGACCATCCAAATAGAACTTTTTTTCATCCGCAAATATAACTTTAGATTATTAATGTGTGCAGAAGTAGAACTTTTCAGCAACTTTCAAGCATTCTTGTGGCGTTATGTAGGCTGATATTTCGCGAAACCTTTGATATATAAAAGGTTAGTGTTTGCCCACAAAATGAGTCTTACGGTACAATCTGGATTGAATATACAGCGAATATTAGTCGGCTAGCTAGCCGCCTTATTTCCTTAGTTGTCCTTATAGACAACGCTGGTTTTTTCGAACTTTTCTTCTCGTCCCAATTTAAAAACTTGCTTACAACTGCCTCTCAGATTCTGATCTGCTATTTTACAAGTTTTTTTACCACGACCCATTCCGAAAAAAAAAATCGCCGAAAATCGTTTAATAACTTTATTTGCTATGATTTTGTATGACTCACGCATAACTTGAGGTCTTATCGATTTTTCTTATAGGAATGACCTTTGGATGATCATTGCAAACTCACAGTAAAAGCATATTACTCTTATTTTGAGTCATTAGGAAGACCAATAAAAGCACTGTTAAAAATGTATATTGCTACAATTATAGCAAATACATATTTACAATTTATAAATCTGAAATGTAGTCATGGTCTTATTATTATTACGCGTCCGCTGGGCGAACCTCGTTACAAAATCAGCAAAATCTTTCAGACTATGTCAATTAAAAAAGTATCAAAATAAACCCAAGTCTCATATACATTTGGGAATTATTTTAATGAACCAATTATCGAGTCTGAATAGACTTGTTATTGACAAAAAGACGAGTGTGTTCAAAAAGTAACAGGAATTCTTAAATGTCGCTTATTGTGTTAGTCTGATTTGCTTAATTTTTTTAACTATGCGTTGGTAAATATATGTCTGCTAATCAAATAAATTGCCAAATCTATGTGTGGCAATACCAACTGCCTACACTTCATTTGGTTGATGGAGGCAGCCCTGGCATAAGCAAAGGACATCTGATACGGACTCCTTTGAAGGGGATAACATCGATGTGGACGAATAAAGAAAAATATTTTCTAAAAATCTTAAATTCCTGTTTATTTTTTAACGTCTTATATCTGAACTTAAAAGAAAGTTATAAATTATTGAAGACGTATAGCATCTCATGATCAAGCCAGGTTATTGGACTCGAGCGAGTCTTACAGCTACCAGTTGATGCAACCCCGCTATGACCTTCTCCCTACCCTTGCCCCTAAAGCTGAACTGATTCATATTAGAATCCTTGCTCAAGTTATCTCTCTCTTGAGCTGTCAAAATTCTGGTTATAAAATCCAAATTCCCTGCGTTCTTTTTGGCCTGTAGCAAACGTTTTAAAGCTTTTATAGCATGTATAATAAAAATCAAATTTTATAAGAGCTACTTGCGCTCTGAAAACTAAAATATAATCCTGTCCATCAGAAATACATAAAATTCATGCATATCTACCCCACATCACTTCCTATCCATTTAAATGGAATGCGTCAAGCAAAACAAAAGGAGAAAAAAGGACGAGAAAGGCCAAAGTTGACGTTATAAATAGATAGAAAGGGGGGGGGGAATGGATACGAAAGAGAGTAGAAAGGGTTAAGTGCGGAAAAAAGTTATCCTTAGACGAGCATACGTCCTTACATGCTTTCTATTAAATCCTCTCGAGTGTAACGAAGTTGCATGTTTATTAAACCAAGAAGTGCACTAAAATTGATCCTTCCTTTCCCCCGCTACCTCTTTGATATTTATTTCGATTGTTCTTAAGTGCTCTCTCTACACCATGTATCCTTCATCGTCCTTTTAGAGTGCTAATAATCTGTCTGTGTTTAACACTGGTCACATTTCCTTTTAACGTATTCCTAGTCAAACAATGGAAACTTTAACACTGTCATCAGTATTCGGCGAATAGTTTATACAAATACAATGATGAGAAAAAAGGATATATAGAAATGAGAGAGATTGTGGCGCAGATGGATATTTCGAAAGAATTCGAATGGAAGCACAATTCATTTTACCCGCGCGACATCCTCGATGCAAATTCCTGTCACTTCACTACTCGTCTGTCACATTATATTCCATCACGCTCACTAGTCCTTTCTATCTCTCCCCCTCTCTCTCTCTTTCTCTCTCGCTGGATGAGGGAAAAATTGTGTGTGTTTGCTTATGTTAATTTATAATAGCAACTTGCTGCTGCTTTGGCATTCTAACATGCAAAATGAATCACATTTATGCAACGTTTAAGTCCTCGTCATCATATCCACCCTACCTCTATACTACCCTTTGAAAAGCAAAGAGTTAAAAGGATAAAATGCTCGATGGCTTGGAAACCTGTATAACTGTATATATAGCTGCCTTGGACAGACATGGCAAATGCGAAAAAGAGAGAAAAAACTCATTGCATATTAAGGATGTCATATCTCGAGCGATGCTGTTGGTGGTGTCTATCGTCACCACGCCGACGAACGTTAGCAAACTGAAGAAAATCCTGCTTAACTAAGTTGACCTAGTTGCTGGCGGCAGTGAAGTATGGCAAATGAGAAGGTGGATCCATTTTCTGGTGCATTATAATCCTTTTTTTTCGTGATGGAGGAAGGATGTGTGTCATAGTGGGCGGGTGGTTGGTTATCAGTTCGTTTGCTTAGATAATTTTTAGAGGCTGGATGCACTGTTTCTGACGGATCTGGGCCGACGGGATGAACGAAGCTTTAATTTTTATCTTTTTTTGGATCAGCCATTTACTGGAACCTTCTCTTATGTTCATTCTCTGTAATCAAATCCAATTAGAATCAAGGAAAAATGATATTTTCAATCCTATCTTCAGCCTTCCAATGCATATCACCTCATTCTGTGCGTCTTGCATATGTCCCTGATGTATGTACTTAGTCAAATTGCGTAGGTATTAAACCGCAATTAAAACTGGAAAACACTTTCATCTACCAACAATCTGCCTGTCGCCAGGGTGCATATGCACACATCCTCACGAAGGACGCTGGAACCGATTTATCTCGACATGAATTCGCAGCGAAAAGTAATCGTCAACATTATCATTATAAAGTACCCAAGCGAGGCATTACGACTATGTTTCCGGTTTTGCGTTGAGGTTGCAACCAGTGCCAGTCATAGTGCGGTATGTCCTGGGCGGCGGATACTTCCTCGAGTTCGATACTTCCCCTCCGTTCTGTACTCTTCCACCCGCCCCCCATGTAACATCGATTAAACTGAGAATTACTGATCTTACCGCACATGCCAGTTGCGTATGCGTTTTGTACACCGACTTTACATAGTATTTACACCCCCAGTAGCATGCCTTTAAGCCTATCATTCCGGCCATCAAAATTGGATACTCTACGCATACAATATTGTGCAAATGTTGTTGTGTGTAGGCCGGGTTGGGTGGTCAGGGGCTGGTGCATTGCATTAATGTTAAATTAGAATGTTTGCTTTTATAATAGCTTTTGGACTTTTGAGGTGTTATTTTTTTGTTTCCCCCATTTTTAGAGAGTGTGTAGCAGAATAACATACTCAGTGCATCAGGCCAGGATGGGGTTTTGTTTTTTGTTTTGTGGTAGGGTTAATTACATTCAATTAACGGAAATGAATGTTTGAGTTTGGTCTTCCACTTATTGTTTTTGGTAAATAGGTTTTTATAATGGTTTATGACGGTAATATACGTGGGGACGATATACGAAGGCTTTTGCAAATGCTATTTTATTTTAATGGACGGAACTATTAGTGGCACTGTTGTTTAGGGAGTTTTCAAATGGATACAACGAGTTTTAATTGTGGGCTTTTAAATTATTCTCTGCGTAGTAAATGAGGAATTAAGTGTCATTGAAGAGAAATTTTGGGATGCATTTTGACTTTATTTGAAAAAGACGTTTTGTGAGTCGTAAAAGGCGAATTAGTCATAAGCATGTCGCCTTTCTGGTATGAGAGCCCAATGTTCGCATATGTTAAAGGAAGGTTGCTTTCTGAAAATTCAGTTACTGTTGCCTCGGATCCTGAGTTTCGCTCCAAGACATCCGGAAGGCATTTTTATTTTCTTATCTTACTTATTCTAGTCAAAAATGCGTATGCCTAGCTTTACTATCTGAACTAATGAAACCTACCTTACTGGCGCTTTGCGGACAATCTTTGAAAAGTATGTCCGTCGACCATAAGATTAACTACTTCTTCTTCTTCTTTTCCTTTTTATCCCGGCGTCGTTATGGTCAGAAGTGTAGGACCATAACCTTCCCACTTAACTGCATTCCTACTGGTCCGCTTGTGGGGTCCGCCGGTTTGACCTCAGAAAGTAGCGGCAGGCTTCCCGGTTTGGGATTACTTCATCGCTGGTGTTTTTGCATTTGTTTGCACCAATTGTTTTTCGGCCTGCCTTTTTTGCGTGTTGAAATTGGAATGTTGATTGATAACGCCTTTTGGACGGGGTTCAAAGGATCTCTCCTTTGAACATGGCAATACCAACTGAGTCAGTCGCGCTCTATATTTCTTGTGATGGTTTCTTTTACGTGGAGGCTTCCTCGGATCTTTGAACTTCTAATTCTGTCACGCTTTGTTACTCCCGCTGTCATGCGAAGCATCTTCATCTCAGTTGCCGTTAATTTGCTCTCATACTTTTTGTGCACTGTCCAGCATTGTGAACCGTATGTGAGCGCCGGACGTACAACTGAAGTGTAGAGCCTTCCTTTCAGCTTAGGGGGCATTTTTCGATCACAGAAGATGGCGGAGTTTTCCCGCCCTACGCTTACGCGATGTTTGATGTCGTCATCACAAGTTGCTTCTCTATTAATCATAGATCCCAGATATTTAAACTTTTCACACTTGGGAAGCACTCTTCCATTCAAGTAAATGTCTGGAATAGGCTGATGAGGGTCAGAGAACGGGCAGCACAGATACTCTGTCTTCTTTGAACTAATACGATACCCGTGTCCCTCAAAAATGTCCACCCACACATCAAGTGCTCGTTGTAGGGACGCCTGATCATCACTTATAATGGCCCCATCGTCAGCAAAGAATAGCTGGTGCACATTGGGGTCCGTCACTTTTCCTTCAAGCAAGCAATCAAGGACTGCTATAAAAAGCAGTGGGCTGAGGACGCTCCCTTGGTGTACACCGACTTTGATTGCGAACTCTTCGGTGACTCCTGCGGTGCATCTTACTCTTGTCGTTGCTCTCTCGTACATGTCCATAATCACTCGCACGTAGGTTTCTGGAACTCCTTTTTGTCTTAGCGCTACCCATAAAAGATCTGTTGGTTGCCGGTCAAAGGCCTTCTCGAAATCAACCAACACCATATGCGAGTCCTTTGAAGAATCACGATGCTTTTCCATCATGATCCTTATACTTTGGATTGCATCTGTTGTTGATTTACCCGAGACAAACCCGCACTGGTCATCAGATAGTCGTATTATTTTCCGCAGTCGGCTATCTAATACCCGTTCAACGATCTTCATGGTGTGCGACATCAGCTTGACAGAACGGTAGTTATCACAATTTCGCGTATCACCCTTTCCTTTGTGCAATGGAAGAAGATAGCTTTCCCTCCATTGATTAGGCATAGTGTCGCCTCTCATAAGTTTGGAGATAAGAACCATGAGCCATCTAGACCCGATGTCTCCCATCTTTTTCCAGAACTCAGAGGGTATCCCGTCCGGCCCAACAGCTTTTCTTTTTTTGGAGTTTTTAACCGCGTACCGAACTTCTTCGACTGTGATGTCGGATATTTCGGCATGATTCGGGGCGGCTCTTGGAAAGTACACTCGGGGAAACTGTTCGTTCAGAAGTTCTTCGCAATACTGTCGCCATCTGTGGAGAATTTTTTCGTCTTCCACAAGAAGTTGGCCTTCAGCATTGTTAATAAACTTTGGGAAACGAATCTCCTGAGCATTTCTTCTTCTCTGGGCGGCTATCTTAAAGATATTTGCTCCTTTGTTCAAATTGTTTTGTCGAAGCTCCTGGGTAGCCTGGTTCCTGTCAGACGCGGAAGACGATATTTCTTCCAACTCCTGATAGAGGCCTTCCATGCTTTTCGCTTTGAATTCTGCGCACTTTTTCTTCGCGATACCTTTGCAATATCTATATACCTTTTCACGGCGAGCTTTTTCCTCTCTATTAGTAGAAGAGCACTTTGACCAAGCTTGGAAAGCCATTTTCTTTTCGTGTATCACTGCTTTGGCTTCGTCTGTCCACCACCAGGTTTCTTTTGCGTGTTGGCAGGGGCCTTTAGATGTTCCGAGCAGTGATTTGGCTTTCTCCAGGCCAGATTGTTGTAGGGAATCCCACATGTCTTGTGCTCTGCACTCCTCATTACCGACCTCATCGATAATGGAAAAGAGGTAGTTTTTCATGTTTGTAATAAAAGCTTCGCCTTTTCCTTTATCCAGCTTATATCACTTGATTCTCTCTGACACCTTCGTTTGCTGCTTTGACTTCTTACTCGCCTCCATAAAAAATTCTGTCAGGAGGAGACGGTGTTGAGGGGCGATCGCGTCTCCCAGGATCACTTTGCAATCTTTAGCTCGTGGCTTCATGAAACTGGATACCAAATGATAGTCTATTTGAGTTTAATTTCCGCCGCTGCTATAAGTGATCAGGTGCCGGCTTTGTTTGACGAACATGGTATTTAGCACTATAAGACCGTACGACTTGCACATGTTTAGGATATCTTCACCTGAAGAGTTCCTGGTGCCGTATCCCAGCCCTCCGTGGTAGCCTTTATAGTCTTCGCTTGTCTTCCCGACATGTCCGTTTAAATCTCCCCCAACAAACAAAAGCTCTTCCTTTGGGATGATTTTGACAAGGTTGTGGAAATCTAGCCAGAATGCATCTTTTTCTTTTTGTTCGCATCCTACTTGAGGGGCATATGCGCTTACGATGTTCCACACCTCACCATGCATCACCAATTTGAGAGCCATCAAACGGTCACTGGACTTTGAAATGGTTAAGACGTTGTCAAGTAACTCTGCCGCAAGGATGATGGCGATTCCGTTTTTTCCTTGTTCCAATCCATAGTAAAACATCTTGTAGGCTTTTGTTTTAACGTCCAAGAAACGTGCCCGATTACCGGTGTTTCGCCATTTCGTCTCTTGTACGCACAGGATGTCTACTCGCCTTCTAACCATCATTTCTTCAAGCTCATAGCTGCGCCCACTCATGCTTCCAACGTTCCAACTCGCGACTCTTAAATGTGGCTTACGCCGTTGCATTACTTTGCTATCCCCCGGAAATCCTATAGCTCTGACCCGAGCATTGCTGCTCGTCCCAGGATCACGACCATTAGTAGTGCCTGGCGGGGTAGTGCTTTTCCTTTTAGCGTTCTTTTCCATAATGCTACGGTTTGACCGTTTTCATTCTTCCCTTCCTTTTTGACACGGGCATGCTCCAGATTTTTTATTTTATTTTTTGATTGATCTTACTCTTACAACACCGGTGATCTCCAGTCGTGTCAACCCACTGATTTGCATGCACACTTGTGGGGCAGCCATCACAATATAACTGAATTTTTTTCGAACTCACGCGATTGAATTATTCCCCTACGCTATAAAATGGCGAAGAGAAACTAACAGATCTCTTGGGTGAATGCCTAAAGAATCGAATGCAGCGCATTTTTAGTTTCATTTTTTTTTTCAATAGGTGTCGTGCAGGTTCAAGAGTCACGCTCTATTTGCCACACTACCTGGACGGGGTGCAGATGATTTGTGTCAAAGATGTTCGTTCACTACTCTCCGGGGGTGGTTGTCCTAGATATTATTCCAGAAATTCGACTGAATTTGTCGCGTTAGTTGTAGTTCACAGTAACTTCTTTTTTTGAAGTGGTCTTATACTGTGAGCCTTATGCTTTCGTCGACATTTTTTTTTTATCATCTCTCATTCACAACTGATGTTGTTGCGCAGTTTTTCCGTATAGGACGTATAGGAATTGTTCTTGGCTATGGACATACTTGAACTACAGGCCTTCGATTAGACAGACACTCGTATATTGGTTCTTGCATTTGTTCCATTGGATACCCCATACGAGTTTCGACGCGGCGTGAATAGTGCCACCTTGCTCATACTCGAAAGGAGATTTGACGAGGGGTCTTTATCCCTCTTAGGGATTGGTTGTACCATGCTGTCTTCCAATCCACTAGGTAATGTGCATTATTGATCGAGCGGAGCGTAGCGGAGCCAGAGCAATCACCCACTTTTTGGCCTAGCGCGTGCATGTACGGGGAATATAGTGGTCCGAAAACGATTTCGGACTAATCTTGTACGCACTAAATGTAGATATCGGCTATAACCACACATGTGTGCAGCATGTCATTCGATAGATCTAGGTCTGTAGATGAGCCATAAATTATCAAATGAAATTGTTTGATTGAAAAATAGTGAGAAATAACGAAGTAAAGTTTAGAAAAGTGCCATGCGGAGCGAGAGCAAGGTTGATAAAACAACAAATTTGCTCGCTCGATCAAAAATTTTCAGTAGCGGAGTTAAGCCCGCGCATACTGATCTGCCTAGTTTAAAACGTCTTCAATGACTTGAATAATCATCCAACAGAATGAACAGGATGTTAGCCCCTTCACTAGCGATGGGATAATTTGCCATAACATCGTCATTGAAGCTGGTAAAACCAAGGTTCTTTGATGGCCAATTATCGATGTCATTCAACTTCCTGCAAGACGTCTCCCACTGTCTCCACCTTCTCCTGAAAGTCCTTCATCACGAAGAAATCGTCACCCATGACGGCATTCCAATGCAAACTCACAGATTTTCTGTAATTTTCCTGCCACTTCAATGAATGCCACAATTCGATATACACAGGGATATGTCAAGAAGCCATGGTACATTACGCAATAATTCGTCATTTTGGCACAACGTGAATTCCGACCAAGATTTCCTGACCGTTTTACCTAAATTGGTCTAAATCTAAGGCATTTAACCACTCACCTCGAAAATACTGGAGCATTAAGTGGCAGAAAAGGCTCCGGGAGGCCTCGGTCAAAAACTTATCTATTTCAAAGGACAGGCAGTCCATCAGCTCTTACTTGCTGAAGGTCAATGAAGGCCGAGGTGATTGATTTTCGGTCGAAGTTCATTAAAACGAGTTTTGTGCCTCTGGGCCTTAGAATCAAAGTATCATTACCCACGAACCATTACATCATATCGTCGACGACACCATGGGTACGCCGAGGAAACATAGCTCGTTTGACAATAGACATTTTGAAGGATGCGTCACCTAATATCTGGTGATAGCGATCTACTCTGCCCAGCTAGATTGTCTGATAGATTGGATCTCTCTAGAATTTTACCTTGAGAGGTTGTTGGAAGCTCTCAAAGAGTATATTCGACAAGACAAGACTTATCGTCTGAAGCTCTCGTCAAAACGATTGAAAATGCGGTAAAAAGAGTCCGAATTATGATCAAGAATAGCGGTATCTACTTGACCGATATCGACTTCAAAAATTTATCAAATGAAACCTAAAGACCGAAATAAAGATTCTAAAAAAAAATATGAAATTTTGTCGTTACATTTTAAAAATAAAGAAAAACATCAGGGAGTGCTATTAGGCCACCCTGTACTTCCAATAAAAAGGCCAACTTAAGAAACCCACAATTTAATTGCAGAGCCGCTGATGTTTCACTTTCTGAGTACCAATTTTGGATTTTGTTAGCATACTTTTAGGCGACTGATCATATTTTCCCAGGAATTTTTGTCAACATTTCCGGCTGAACCATGGAAGCGATCAATATGATTTTCAATTAATTCGTTTGTATTATTAATGGATCTGAATCGTTCGTTTTTGGGTAAATGGAATGAAGCTATGTTGAGAAAAATCGAAGAAAACTATGTCAGAAATGGAAGCACTAGCTTTAAATCCGTATAGATCGCTTAAAACATTCTTCCTCAATCTTACAAGCCAGCCATAATAAAAGCCATTTTTCAGGCCTTATATTTTTTTTATATGGGATTCTCTGGATCTTGGGTCCTGATACAAAGCCGAGTCTTTTCATACCACGCTCCATTCAAGAAAGATTTCTTCTACATTTTACTAAGGACCTTTTGTACCTACAATGCGCTTAGTATTCTTTGAGCTATTTATAGGCCATTGCCCCTCGTATGTGTTTGTGTCTGCCCCAACGAGAAATAATGAAACCTACTTCCTCTCTCTTCGCCTACCACTTTCCAGGAATCGTTTGACGAAGTATACTTCTAGAAATCTGATCAAATTATAAACTCGCTACAGTGTAATCACTTGCCTCCTACCACACTCGTTTACTTTGTTTTCCTCTTCCTGTTCTTTTTTTAAATGCCTTCCTGGATTTCACCTAGCAATGTCTCTTGTTTCCTCCTTGCAACTCTGACTAATGCTATTAACATTAAATTGAGTTCAACGTGCTACTGCTTTGCTGTATGTCTCCTGTTCTACCTGTTTTGCTTCTGTCGTGTGGTGGTGTATTTTACATATCAGTACGATATTGTACATACATACAATCACTTCCATATACATATTACCCTCTTTACGTTCATCGATAAATTTAAATATAAACGTTCGCGCGAGTCCTTCGACTCCAGCTGGTATCTATTGTATAAAGCTCCTCGGTTTTCCTTCCCGATTTGTTTTGTTGTTGTCCTTTTCATTTTTTCCCGCTGCTAAGTGGGTGAAATGAAATCAAATAAAACCAAATCGAAGAGGAGAAAAGAAAGAGCAATCCCGAAACCCTCTGTTCTCCTTCAGCCCTGATGTATTTCTAATGATGCAATATTGATATGAAATGTATTTCTCTCCATTTCACGTGTCTAGATACATAGCACCCACCCGGCGGAATAGATTCAGACACAAACCCAAAGTGTGGAGTGCATATGGATATTGCTGTGTGTTTCATCGACGAGCTAGGAAGAATACGTAGAATAAACAGGAAATTAGCATTTTTATAGGAAAATCAGAAATGCATATTTGTGCGAAGCATATTGAACGAAGAAGATGAAGACTAAGGGGTAGGCGGTGGCAGGCTGACGCAAAAAGATTGCTGTTGGACGGATGTGGTGGATGGTTTTAGAGGAGATGCGAGGGCTTTTAATATTGTACGTCGTCTGTTTTGTGTTATTGGTATTCATAATATATCCAGCTTATAGAGGTTGGGATGTTGTGGGCGAATTTCGAAGGATTTCTTTAGAATCTCGCACACCTGGCTAGGTAAAGGATGGCTACGTGTTGGGGGCAAGGATTTCTCATGACGGATTGATCTCGGGTTGTGAATTTATATGAATAGAATTATATTTTGAAATGTGATAAGGTTCATGGTCTTAACATGTACAAATTTGCTGATCCAGAGGTGTTCCTTCACGTAAGCCTTTCTATCCCTCTCATATATTTGAGCTCTTCCCGAGTCAGTGAAAAGCAGCATTTCTCCAGTCCGTGCCAAAAAGGCCTTCAACCATCGGACCAGTTCACTTATGATGTACTTCACTTTATGAACTAATTTTTATTTCAAAAGTTTCTCGTTGACTGGTAATGTGGTTTTCGTAACAACGGATCATGCGATCTCACAGAAAAGTGGATCACACTTACGCATCTCACTGAAAATAGAATGGAAATAGTTTTGTTTCCTTTCTCATTTTTGTAAACGTAGCTTCTAGTCCTATTCATTCCTTTGCTTATGACAAATACCCTCACCGTTTCAGCTTTTCACATTTGTTTCACATTGTAATTAAGACGGCAGCATGTGTTAAGAATATTGAATTGAGGGAAGTCCAATGAGCGGTATGAAAGGAATGCTATTTCCTGTCAAATAGGCGGGATTATTATACGTGATACTTGAATGACCTTATAATAATATGTGATTTTCTATGCATTTGGTTTTTACTTGTCGAAGAACCACTAGAAAATGACGAAACTGTATACATTTATTATATAAGCTGATAAATCAATGCTTGCCATTTACTTCTTAAAGAATATTTCATGTAAATTTTGACCACGACTACATTTTAAGTGGTCTGTACGGAGCATCCAATTTTGAATTATTTTTTCGAAGACATTGGCTGGTATCTTGCTAATATCATTTGTAATTTTGTCTTTCAAGGCTGAAATTGACGCGGGTTTATCGGCTTACGCGAGTGATTTGACGTATCCCCATACAAAATGGTCTAAGGCGTCACATTGCGCGATCTAGCCAATTCACTAGTTCAAACGACAGACAAATGGCTTATCGAACTCATTTTTTCAATTGGACCATCGATTCATGTACAATGTGACATACATATATCACATCTTGCTAAAACCACATGCCAACCAGGTTCAGTTCGTGCATTTTTGCACAAAGAAAAGCTCGAAATCATTTGACTATAGCAGGCGTCATTGGCGGTAACTTTCTTGTCATGGCATCCTTCAAAAACTCGGGAAATTGATTTGCCCCACCAAATAGTACATTTTTTCAAATATTGCCCGTTGCACTGGCTGAGGTTGTCCATCGGATCAAAAATAATAGTTTTGTTTGTTAACATATCCATTCAATTAGAAATGAGCTTCGTCGCTGGAAGCAATTTTTCTAAGGTCCACTCACTGAAAATTCGACACGGTGGTAGGTCCTTCGGCTCCAGTTCTTACATGAACTGTACTCTGTAAAGTTTACGGAAGATCCTTGGGTAATTTTGTCAACGTAGTTGAGCTACAAATCACGGTCTTCATTGACACTGGCGGATACGGCAGCAATATTTTCCTGTGTTAGCACTCAATACATAGATAGGTGACACTAACATTGATAATAAAATTCATTAATTTTCAAAAATCATTATCATGAAATGGCCATAATAATTGATTATGCTTGACCCTGATACATGTCACAAATTGCAAATTATCTGTCAAAAATAAAACACTGAAAATCCAAGCAGCAAAAACATCACTCTTTAGAATTTTAACTCGATAATTATACAATTTTTTTCACTAACATTATTCTAATGAAACAGACTGTTGCCTTCAACTAAGTGCAATATTTTCTAATCAATTCAATTTACTCTTATTTTAAACCAACACGCATAGACCCATCTTGTCTTTATCTTTGTTAAGACCCGCATTATGTTTCTACATTAAGGAGATACCTTATCCCTTAAACCTGGCTTAAAAAAATAAATAAACAAAGAATAGGGGGAAGACCAGTCAAAGTAGGAAACACAATACTTTTACTTTCTTTGACTACAAGGAACATCAGCGTACAAACAAGGCCCTAGCAAGGAGTCTTGCGGCATTCCATTGAACAGATCGATTTGTTTAATTTTTGTGCCAGTTTTACATGGACTGGCCATTATATCGTACGTAAAATCAGCCAATGTGTTGTTTTTGAAGACGAGTACCATAACCTCTACTTCGGTGTATGTAGGTCCTTGACATGTTCAGACTCTTGTCCTGGGAGAATAGCCAGTGTTATGAAAAAAATATTCATATGAGATTTAATTTGAGATGAAATACCAAAACGGTGTAGCGATCCGGTTGCCCTCGCGTTAAGATTGGAGCAGAAAGGCGTATAGTAGTCAGGAAAGTGCAACCTGCTTAACATTTATCGGAAAAGCGGGGAAATTCAGTAAGCGTTTAACTATCCGAAGAAACCTAAATGCGAATGAATTACTCAGAAGAATGACAAGAAAAAATCTGTGCATATCTACTGTTAATTGGGTGAAACGCCTCACCTTCGAAAAAAGCTGTTTGAATACAGAGGAAAAGTATAGAAAAATAAAGGAAAAGAAAGGACTAGGAATTTCAGAGCCTCGTTGAACACCTCTTGCCAAACTCATGTCATGAGTTTTTTCTTTTCGTGTTTCGCTGTTCTGTCCTATCTCTTCTGGGTCCATCCTTATATCATCCTCTCATCTACGGCGCGACCTTCTTGTCGGTTTTTTTTCCTACTTATTATTTGTTTGACTGATCGTCCACTGTCCATTCGTTCTACGTGACCTTCCCATCTTAGTCTTATATCCTCAGTTCTTAATTGTTTCTCCGTCCTGTTTTCTACCACATATTCTTCTTAAGATCTTGTTTTCAAATACCCGAGATCTATGTTGTCTGCAATGAACAGCCAGGATAACCCAACCATCTTAAAAGAACATCTAATACTAAAATTGGGAAACATTGGGTCTTTGGTCGCCTTAGGCCGTCTAGGAATAGTTGCTGTACCATACCCTTAAGCAACCTAATTCTCCTCCACGATCTCCAAATCTTAATCCCATTGAACGTTTATGGACGTTTTGGGCTGAAATATTTCAATGGCATACGTTTATCAAAGCCAAAAGAGCTTCTTCAAAGTACTAATTTCACTAATTGCCTCATGTGGCTTAGGTTATTAAAACTTACCTAAAAATACCGAAATGGAACGCACGACCCCACCTGCCCTATTCCGCAAAGTTCACATGTTCCGATGATCATCTATTCCAATCCATGACGTATGGCCTGGCTGAGCTGTGGTTTTAAAAGGAAGCCAAAAATTGGGTCGGTTCTTGGATCGCCTCAAAAGACATGAAGTTTTACCAGCACGAGTTCCATGCTGCCGGAAAGGTGGGCAACAATTCAAAAAAATAAAAAAATGATTTTTAAGAAGATGGCTACGAATGTTGATAAAAATATCCTTTATTAACCCAGTTTTTCGTCAAAAATTTTGGCTAAATGGTAGTAAAAAATAAACTGATTCTAACGCAGCTCAAACGAAAATTCGGAAATGAGATAAAAATTCAAATAAAATCGATAAAAGAATAAAAAGAAGAAAAAAAACGGAGAAAAGATGGCGATTGCGAAAGACAATAGAACAAAATCCTCTTAAGGACATACCATGACAGATTTTATTTTTCCGTCAAATCAACTGTTCTCCTAGCGCGGAAACAAAAGTCACCATCCGGAATAGGACAAATCGTTATGCTGCCTTGCTCGCTCGCTATTTATTTTCATTTTCCCCCCTCCCACCATCGTTCCTCTATTCACTTTTTCTAATTAAATAATTAAACATTTATAATGAACTCATAAAGAATGTAAGTTCATTTCGCAATTAACTCACTATCTTCTGCCGTTTTTCCTCATTTTGTCTTTTCTTCCTGCCTTGCCCACTCTCTCGGATCTAACCGGTTTCATTAATTAAAAATTATAATCTCCCCTTAAAGGAGAAAAAAGAAAAGTCTGTGTTCGTCCCTCCCCAACCCCACTATCCACATTTTTAAGAATTTTTTCTAATTTCTATTTTTTTTTTACTTTTCTCTTTCCAGGTAAGTTACTGAAGAAATGATGAAAATTGTGGAAATGAGTTAAAGAGGATTGAGGAATCACGAGGCAAGGCAAAGTTTCTTTTTTTTTTCTTAGTGACCTCAGTCGAATGCAGTGCTTCGGTTACCGCTTGATGCATGTCAGTATAACACCTAGGGAGTCGCTGTCTCTGGATGGTGTCTTGTCGATAGTTGTCTCCGAAAAACAACTGACAAGGAAGAGACGAAAAAACGAAAAAGAAAGTTAACTGAGGAACTAAAGTTTAATTGAGTTTTAAAGTGTGAATGACGAGGAGGAGGGAAGCTCTTTCAGACAGAAACCTTACCGCAGACTATAGGGGGATAACTGAGAGATAACTCATTTGTAACTGTCATATTTACATAATCGTCATAGGGATTCAAGTGGTTGTTCACACTTTTTTCACCTTATGGAGATTGTTGGTCCTGGTAATCATTCATCACTAGCTTCACCCCGACGACAGTTAGTGATACAAGTTGTCAAAAGTTGTGTAACATCCGAATTTATTTATCATATCCCGGTAGTGGTCTTTGAAATAGAATCAAACCCTATTAATTTCGGTAAAACTACGAGCCACACCTAGGCGATAGTTAGTCCTTCGGTTGGTATTAATTTATACCCGCTATGATACTCCAGAACTGGGTGTGACAGGTGGAGTAAATTACAGCGCTAAATGAGACTCGTTGCCAATCCCCAGAAATAAACTAACTATGGCGCACCTAATTCTAGTTTATATTCTCCGTCCAGACATACGTATACACGAGCGTAGCGCGCAAGGGCTGTTGACTGTCTCAACCCCCGTGGCACGTACTTGTCGCTGTGGTTGGTTATCTGTTTTATTTGTCTTTAACTTCTGTTTTCGTTTTCTTGTTTCCTTTTCCGGTAATGGATACGGGCTGCTCTAATTCAGAGAAAAAGCAATCTTCCTGCCCGCGAAAGTCCTAGGCGGCCATTCGACCGTTTGCCAGTCTATACGGAAATAAATTCTGAATCGTATTCGTATTTACAGCGACTGCTATTAAACTACGTACCATCCGTTGGAAAAGAAAGACGGTCATCCTGGGAAGGGTTATTGTTGTATAAGTGACCACAACGACCGAAACTTGTGTAAGGATACTCATCAGAGCGGTGAGCCAGGCACGACGAAGTCCACGAGAAGAGCTATGTATATAAAGTCGAATGTTTTATTGAAACAAAGAGCGAGTTTACTTGCTATTACTTGGCCAACTCTAGGTGGATCCACTTAGCTATTTGGTGACGATGAGGAAAACTCAAGGGAGATGGTACGGAACATGGTTTGTAATTGAAATTTACGTTTGTCATCGTTCACCGGAGTATTCTTCTTCTATTTCCATGCACTTTAGCCACTTAGGTTTTTCATTTGCGATATTACAAAGGATATTGAAATTTATGACGCCATGGTGTGTCGCTTTAAGGGGTTAACATTCGTTTTCAATCGAAATGGGACCGAATATTTAGGGACATTGCTGGATCTCTGGAGAAAGAAAATATATTTTATGCCTTAGCTTGGCCGCTTAAAGCTATTTCGTTTCGACTCCTGTCTAACTCGCGGTAATCCTTCACCACGTCGAGCTTTTCATATCACCTCATATCAACTGCAGACGAACCCTCCCGCCAACTCATTCGGCCTCTCCTCCATTTGCTTAGCAAAAGCCCTGGCATACTCATTTTCCTACATATGGAAATTCATGTAAATTCAAATCTGCTTTATGCTCTTTACTATGCTCTGATTTAATTTCATATATGCCAGTATAGCTTCTGTGTGATCCTGATTATAACATCATCATCACCGTCGTCGTCCACATCATCATCATCAGCAGCAACAGCAATAGCAGGGAAACAACGACCAGTCCCAGTCCAGCATGGAAAACTAACCCTCCACCGAATGTGGTTTGATTCCCACCCGCTCGATTCCGGGAAGCTTAAACTACCTGGGCTGGTCGGTTGATTCCATAAGGACCCAACTGTCATGCATAGTAAAACCGAATTTCATTGCGGTCATCAAACAGGAAGTACATGCGACTACGAAGCACAATCGATACTGCAACTCCTATACCCGCTGCTCTTGTTTCAGTTCCAGCCACTCAAACCATATGGTTAGTCATAGCAGTCTTGTATACAGAATATTGTGAATCTATGGGATGTTGGGTTTTGTAAAACCACCAAACGTATTTCTCTCTAAGCGAAGATTATGATTTCAATTAATGATTTTACCTTTCGTCATCAACTGCAGTAGAGAGCATCGTCTGTTGTCCTATGTCCTGCATTTTGGTTGTATCTGACCAGCATCATCGGGAGCACCCTTAACAAGATGTTGATAATGGGAAGAGGGTAAATCCGGAAATGTGGTCATGATCTGCATTCTCTCCTATACTTCGTTATCATCTAGCATTGTAGTATCATTCGATGTACCGCATCGTCATCGTTGGCAAATTGTTATTTTCTGTCGTGGTTTCATGTTTCCAATTTTATTTTTGTATATTTTTTTTCTATTTTGGGTTCTATTCACCTGTCATCATGGGAGGATATACCTTGTGTACACGAGTGACTGACAGTTGCCGACACTTGTTTTTCGATAATTGTTTTTCGTTTGACAACGAGCTATTCATTCATGAGCGCGCACATGGTGACGAACAACTTGAATGTCCTTCTGCTATTCATTCTGCCCGTTGTTTGACGTTCCTCAACGTCTTTTCGTGCTCATTAAATCGTGCTGTAGTCTGTTCTGTTTTTATCACTCGTTATCTTTGCAGGCCACCATCATTATTTCTTAACAAATCATTAGTTTTTGGTTGACACATATTTCTGTTGTCGAAAATCTGAAGCTGTCTAATCCAAAAAATCACACAACAGAGTTGAAAGCTAATGGGTTTTATTTATTTCTTAATAACCAAGGCCTAGTGGGCACTTCCAAAAATACAAGGCCTTGGTATAGAAATTAATTAAATGTCTGACGGTTATCGCTTAACTTTGGGAACACATTCATTGAATAGTGAAGGCACTTCTATGACTTTTCAAGGAGTCTCGAGAGGAACGTTCAAGATCCTCCATTTCAAGCAGCCTTTGGGCCAACTTTTCTTAGGCAAGTGTCATTTTAGCACGTTTTTGATGAGATCAAAACGGACGATTTTAATTCAGAGAAACACGTGGTCTAATAGCTAAAGACTGGCTATTTTCCAATGGACCCTTGATAAAAATAAATTCATTTTATACAGGTGTTCGTGAAAGCTTTTTCGTGTCTTCCGTTCGCTTCTGACCATCTGAAATGATTCTCTATTTAGAATGGGTCCTACAGACTTAGGGATCCATACATCATGATTGTGATGACAAAAGTAGTTCATGATATTCCAGAGGCAATGTTGATATTTAATGACAAACTGAAATATTTTGTTTTCTTGTTTTCGGATACTTCTCAAATCGAGACGAGGAGCCAATAAAAATCTTGTTTTTATCCTAAGGCCCTCCATATACCTATTCCCTGTTCAAATATACAGAAAAGAACCGAAAAATGCAATTTTTTGAAAGAGAGTGCAGATGCACCACCCTCGACACAAACCCACAATAGAAACTGTGCTCATTTCGTCCAAACTAAGAACGCGTTTACTTGGCTGTTCATATCTATTCATTTACAAAGTATTTAGGAAACGGCTTCGACATTTTAAAAAAATATCGCTTCACTAGGGGTGTATACATCTCAAGGTTCTCTTCTACTCTCAACCACCCGGGACACACACCACTTTTCTTTCTATATATAATCAGAACAGAATTATCCGCCCAAAGCTATGGGGTGGTTTTTGACCAGTGTTGGTCTGTTTTTCTCGGTCGACGTTGTATATTCTGTGATTATCATGACTTCCTAGCCATGGCTATTTACTTGAAAGAGAGCACTAGTAGATTGCTGAGACGAGATCGGCATTGAAGGCTTGATGAAGCTATAAGACCCCATACTATCAACCAAGCATTTGCAAATTCTTGCAGGTTTTTTATTTGTTTGGAAACTCCTCTAGAATACTGCTAAACACTTTGATGCTTCAAATGTTTCTGCCTCTGGATTTGCCTAGATTATTTGACTTTTAAAAAACTTTCTAGTGCCCTTCACATCCCTCTCTTTGCATGGACAAGCATTTCGAATACCCGACAAATACAGTTCTGCATTTTTCTTCTTTTTTTTATGCCCCCTTTTTTTTCTTTTCGCAAATCAAAAACAGAACTAATAGTGCGTCGTCTCGTTCGTAGCTGAGTCAAGAACTTTCAAGTCAATTTGCCGACATTCCAGCACAATGACGAAATTGTTTGCAAAGAAAAAAAAAGAAAGCAACAATTAAAAATTCCTCAAAACACAACTTCAAACAAACTAATGAAAACATTTATTTAAATTAATATTCATCCTTCCGTTCGCGAAAAACTGTGCAAAGTCAATGCTTCAACAACTTCAAAGTTTCCACTCCTCCGAAAAAGGAGTGAACACGAAAGTAGACGAACGAAGAGGATCGAGAGCAGAACCAAGTAAAAAAAAAAAGAATTAAGTGTAGAAACAACTCCATCCCATGCATTTAGCACACTCAATCAACAGCGTTTAGTTGGCAAATACTACACTGGGAGTTGGCGTATATATCCTCCTCGGTTTTCAGTCACAAATTGGGTTAAGGAAAATTTAAATTTGCTTCGCTAGACTGCCATCATGCAACCGTCAATGCTAACGCGCCCATGAGGAATTGTTCTCTCTAGCCTTGAACCACCCCAGCCGACATCCATTCTTGTACGAGTATATATGTTTGTATGCACGTATGTATGGACTTATCGTATCGTATATAGATGACAAGTTGTAATGCATACAACAGATGGAATACCAACTGCTAGTGGCAGTCGTCAGCATGGGGTTATACATAGATCTTCTATTGGCGGTGGCTTTAGGGGGGTGTTTGGAAGGATAGTGGTTGTGCCGAAAGAAAAGATTGGCCGGAAGCGAATTTCGGTAGAGAGATGAACTGTAATTGCCATTACACAAGCATTAAGGAAGGAAGAAACAAGAATGGCTTTTCCACAAAATGCTTCTTCGAATTAGGTTGTCTTCGTCGTTTCTTTCGTCCTTGCAGAGATGTCTTCTCTTAAGCTAGGAACAAATGTACATTGTCGACAACACCAATGCAGTGATGCTAGATCTAGAGTGAATTTTAGGGACAAAGGAGATTTTGGGAGAAAGCAAGTTAGGGAAAGAAAAATGTAACAAAAGTCTGGGTGACGGGGAAGAAATTGTATTTTCCTACTTACAAATCTGTGAACATCCTTTTTGGCTTTCTCGTTTTTTTTTAACGTTCTGGTTTTCGCTCGATATGCTCCTTCTGGCTTCGCCGGTATTTAGATTTGTCGGCTTCTTCTCAGACAAACAGGTCTGCGGCTAACAAGATAAGGGAAATGGCGGAATGGAGAAACAGGACAAGTGGTGACGATAATAATGGTTTCTGCAAGGACTCCTTCAGGAACAGAAGACATGTTTACCCGTTGCTATGTTATTATCCATGTCTGCTAGATGGCGTACTTTTTTTGTTGAGTATTCCTCCTTGGAAATGTATCAAATTCGCGAGTGATGTCCTTTTTCAAATTACTCGAGGGCAGTGGAATGAATGTATTTGAAAACAGAACAAATTTAAATACTACAAGTGGTAGGGAATAAATTCAATGTTAAAAATCTTCCAAAGTAGTAGGACAATAATATAATTTATAGAAAAATGCTGCGTTTTTGTGAAAAGTGGTGACATTTATTTTTTATTCCTGAGTCTGAGGTTAGTAAGGAACTAAAATCTGCCATATGTTCCTCCTGGATATAGGAATGTATGTATAAAAGCAGTCATTCGTTAGCAAGACTTTCCAAAAAATTTTCGCAGATTCTGATTTTGCATATAACAGCTCTGATATTTTCTTCTGGCATGACGCATAAGGTTGATATAAATCTTTACTTTTACGTAGCCAAAAAGAGAAAAGATCAACGGTGCTCAGTCACACGAAGTCGGCGATCAATTGAACTTTACATATGGAGAAATCCTTCGTCCAAGAAATATGTCTCACAAGAAAGTCACTGGTTATGTGGTATGTATGTGACGCCATCCTGCTAAATATAATCAACCCACTAAAATGGCAGCACTAACATGGTCTTCAAAAAATGTACGTAACCATGTCATCAGCTCAAAAATCGCACCAAACCGTCACTTGTTGGGAACTGAGAGGTTGTTCTCCACCCGACTCTTCCCGACTTAAGCTCGAATGGCAACTTCTTTCCCTGCTTTTAGACTATTGGAGGCTATATGGAGGCTTTCAAACGATGCGAAAGGACTTGTTGAGTTGTGTCTAGTGATTCTATAATCATTCGACGCTCCTAGCCGGATATTTTTTTTGAATCGAAGGAAAATAGCGAAATTTTCCGCATATGACGCTTGTACCCTTAGTTATAATATATGTATGTATGTCACTGCTGTAAATTCATAAATGTAATCATAAGGATGTGTTGACAGATGCCTAAGTTTACCACATGACGTTTCCGATATGGCATTTTTAACTAGCACGTATTGCTAGCGTCATCTGTTGGGCAGTAACATATTTCTCTTGGGTTTTTAACTGGGTCTTATAGCTTGTAGGCAAAGATCTATAAGCAGAATGAGGTATCAGTCACACTCGTAGCTAGATCGCCGATCTTTTCTGTTGGCTTTGTCGGATAAATATGCGTTAGAGTCCATACATTACTAATCTGTTAAAAATTTAAAATGACACAAAGTTGAATAGCTCATTATGTACAATATAAGACAGAAAAAGAAAGAAAAAAACATGCAAAAGCACCCTCTCGGACTCGTGCCCTGTTCCACTCCAGAATTACCATAGAAAGTACATAAATCGCACGACAGTCTCCTATCCACCTCCACCCCAGGGATCACCATACCACCAATTATTCGTTTGTTTTTCCTTCGCATTCGAAAAATGTATACAAAGCCATAAGAACAAAATTATCTGTCTCTCACAAGCACTCCCTGATTCGTATTAGATGGTATATATAGCCCCTCACGTCTCTACCGAACCATATAAAAACATTGACCCTACGGATGGAGAGGAGGTCATTAATTGATAATGAATCCCTTTTACCAAGGAGATGGAGCAATAAAATCACGTTTTATTCACTTTCCGAACGAGATTAAATCCGAGGATACGAGAAAGAAGAACAAACTCAATCAATCGATATCATGAATTATTTAAGGTAGGTTAATGGCAGCGAGAATGTTCGACGAGATTTCTAAAGGCGGTCGTATCTATGCGCGTCATTGCAAAAGCCATAATAGGGACATTGCATTGGACAGACATTAATTATGCATCAACAGAAAGTGACTTCGGTAGCTCGTGAAATGCTACAAATTAGCTCTGCACGGTACTGATTTGATTTCATGCGTGAATTATTAATCAAGCAAAGAACGATATTTAGACACCTCCTAATGATCACGTAAACTCCCCGAGGACTCGATGCTTAATCTCGCCTTCTTTGGCTCATTGGGCACGTCGTCAATGTCGCTTTAGATACTTATCTATCACAGAAAACATCTCTATCGTCTCCTTAATAATATGTTGTCATGGTGAATATCATGTCGAGTCCTTTCATCACTCGATTATGAGTGGTTTTATTTCCTCTTGTGCTTCCGTGAATCTGACCCTAATCCTAATCGCATTAAGTTCCATATGTAAAGGGAATTTCATTTTACCAAAATGAATTTCCTTTCCTATTTGATTGATTAATCTGTCCATGGAAATATAATTTGCCAAGAGGGTAACGAAGAAATGTATTCTATGTTATGTACGGACAAGGACAATTTGGCTAAAGGTCATTTCAGTGAATAGTGGAAAAGTATTCCTGTGTCATGTTATACCCTATGTCTATTTATTTGATAGTCTTGATCGATTAGATGCATGATCTGGGCTGCCTCATCATCCTTTCATTCTACAATGTCTTTTTGCTCATCATAATCACATGGTCTTAGAGGGTTTTCACTCAACATGCCTGATATTCGGACTAATATATCGATACACCCTGTCCATCCAGACGAAAATAGACAACTGTCCAGACGCATCATCATTTCCATTTGGTGTCATCCCTTGAGGGAATGAATGAGAAAAAAAAATTTTGTTTTAACATAAATTCCATATCGCCAACCCAATTCGTCAAGCGTCGGGATAAAATAGCATTCGACAACAGTGATGACAGCGAGAACGAGAACGATAAGCCCTGTGGCTGATTACTTCGATTCTTCCACATCAAATTATTCCCGAACAAGTGAAAATGTTCCCACAACAATCAATCATTAGTTCCTCCAGCTGCTGCCCGTTTTTGTGTCTCGTTTATCCCCGTGAACCGTGAATGAAGTCCCGTCGTGGCACATGCACACAAACGCGACGCACGTGTACCGGGTCGACGTTAGGTTCCAACCTCCATGATAGGGCCAGGCTTAATCCAATCAACGATAATAATGTTGGATATACTCCCCCGTGACGGCAGTCATGTGAATCCCAATACACCGCATACCGATCCCAGCAGTGGAGACATGTTATGGTGGTCAGGAAATCGAACCAAACCAGCATCATCACCCGTTTCGAGTGTCCTATGTCTATGTCACGTTTCTCAGCTCATAGAGTATCTATCCAGAGCAGTAAAGTGGGGATAGATGATTAGACTCGGTGATGCAAATGAGGATAATCTGGAAGCGACCCCTGCGCTATTATTATTATTAATATTATTCAACTCGTGTGAAGAAGGGTGAACACGACGTGAATTTGATTTGTTGATGATGATGCTACTGCTTCTGCTCCTTCTGTGGCAAGTCGATGATGGATTTGCTTGCATAATGCATGCGATATCCGTTGCAGGCTACTTTTCATTAAAAATTCAAAAACAAAAATCGACTAATTTCCTCCAGGAGGCGGGGGACGCGCTCAGCTCAAAGTCGATTGCTGGCATGTGTGTATGATGATGTGATAATTGCGTTCATGTCACGTGAATACTGCCATCGCTAAGTCCGTCCTCCCCGCCCCTGTCCTGGCCAAGCGAAACAAAGAAGAAAAAAATTGCTTAATCCATTCTATATTGAATTTTAAATACATTTTACGCGTATTTCATTTGAATTTAATTATTGCCCATTTGTTGATGATGCGATATATAGTCGCTCGTTTCCTATCGCCTGGCATTCAATCGAATGATGATTCATTCAGGAAATTATCATCGATCTCCCCCACATATACGCTTGCGTGGGCATTGCGTGTGTTGGATGCTTTTGCATTTTGATTTTGATATAAATTTTTGAATTAAATTTCGAATAATTTGATCCACTTTCTCGCTGGAGAGTAATCATCAGTGCCTGCGGTGAACGGTTTGCATGGGGATTCGGATGAGGATATTGCATATGAAAATGAATTTGATGATGCAATTGATGATTCGGGAAAGACAAAAAAAGGGAAATGGATGGCTCTGCTTGTTAATGATTGATATTAAAGGATTTGATGACCAGGGAATATTTATTTGTTCAAAATCCTTTTTTGGAGATTTTATTATTAAGCTATTGTGATGAGGTTTGTTTGGGAGCTTTTCAAATATGTTTAATGGGACATATTCACAAGTGTACTAATTGCGACCGTGTGAAATGATCATCAGGTTCTATAAATGTTTAACGACTTTATTCGGGGTTCGGAAAGATTGAATCAAATAGAGCAACTGAATTTCTGTTATACACGTCAACAGGGCGATATATAAGTCTTTTTCAGCCTGCCTTGGGCGCCATCGAAAACCAAGATTGGCGCCCGATCAAAGGCTTAGGCTGGCGCCCGATAGAAGACCAACATTTTTTTTTTTTCCAAATATACTTTTTCGATCAAATTTAAATGTGCCTTTTGTGAATAGCATTGTCTTTATTAATTCCTCCGACCTTTTTACACGGAACTAAATTGGTTCAAGTCTCTTACCCAGTTTACTAACCTCCTCATAGTCAGAAGTTTTTTCGTCTTAAGCTCCAAATGCTCATGAAAAAATGTTTGAATTGTTCCATACAATATACCAATAATATAAATAAGTCCTAATGGTTAATCGACGATTTTTGAGTACGAAGTCCTTGATTCGGTCGTCGGAGGATTACTAACAACTTTTTTTTCATAGTTTTCAACGCAGCTGAAGCACACAGAATTCTTGCTGGGACTCGCGATAAGCATGCTCTGTCGGAAGCGACATGCAGTTATTAGACTTATTAGAACGCTCTGGCGCACCGAAAGGTTGGTACACGAAATACGTGGAGCACTATTTCATGAAGACTCATGTCAGACACTAGCTGAGCTTGAAAAATAATTCCAAGTTTGAAAATCTTCAGAATTGATTAGAACAAGGGTATTGGATGCCGTACCAGTTGAAATCCAAAGACGTTGGACGGCATTTTTCAGATGTGAACTGCTGCTTCCACTACAGAAAAAGTAAGGGTTTTTGCATCGTTTCCTGACTGTCAGTGAAAAGTGGATAATGTTGAAACGATAAACCTAAGCGTTGAAAATCATAGGGTAAGCTCGGCTGCACATCAACATCGTCCGCAAAGCTAAACATTCTTGTTTCGAAGGTTCTGCTCTGCAGTTGGTGTCAGCCAAGATCTAAACCGATAGAAACCATCATAGTATATCACTATAGACTGCAAGATGCATTTAAGCCCGGTCGCTATAGGAATATAACCACCAAGATTTCATTTATTGTGCTATGTGACTACCCTCGGGTACGTGTTTCAAACTTAGAAAAGCCTAAATGGGAGTCCCACCCGCGGCATTCACTAGACACTGCTCCTTCTGACTACCACTTGTTCCATTCGATGATATTACACTTACATATAGTTAAGGGCTGAGACTGGCGCCCGGTAGGAAACTAATATAAACTTTTTCGAATTTCCTTTTCCAAATGATTATCTTCATCATGCCCAATAGTCAGTACACTAAGTGTTCTTAGTCTCCCTTTCTCTGAAGTCAACATGATTTGAGCCACTTGATATTAGACTACCATATCTTCTAGTTAAGGGTCTGAGACTGGCGCCCGGCAGGAGACCAATATTTTAAACTTTTGCGAATTTCCTTTTCCAAATGATTTTCCCCAATGCCAATGCCCAATAATCAGTACAATAAGGGTAATTAATCTCTGTTTCTCTGGAGTAACCATGATTTGCACTATGTTATTAGACTAACATCCAATTAAAGGTTGACACTGGTGTCCCGCAGGGAACCAACCTTTTTTATTTTTTCAATTTTCCTCTAACGACTTTATCAATGCCTGCAATGCAATTAGTGCAATTGCAGTGACTATATAAAAGTTCAAGGACTCTAATCGTGGTTCTGAGGTATTATATCAGTACTAAGACTCCTTTGTCTAAATAAACTTAGCTAGAGTCTTTGATATCAGTCCTTTTTAAGTTCCGATGTGTGTCATCAAATACTAAGACTAATGTCAGGTTAAGTGCTGAGTCTAGTGCCCGGTAGGAGACCTTTTATATTTTTTGTTTTTTTTCCAATGCTATTCTTTCTTCAAATGATTATCCACAACTCAGTGCACTATTACATGGAATCGGTGCAGTTGCAATGACCTAGTTCTAGACATCATGGTGCTGTTCTATCATTCCCCTACGGCATCATCTCGTAGCTTTTACCGACGTTTTTTTGTTTTTTCTTCTCTTTCAACCAATCGATTAATTTTCTCGCAAATCCTCAATTAGATTAAGCAAATGTGTTACTTCGGCCTTGGGCCAATCAGCCTGGCTTTCGCTAATCCGCGGGATTACGAGTGTATTTTCCATCAAAGGAACTAAACGCATTAGTTTCTTCTTTCCTGAAGTTTTCATTATCATACCAATCAGCCAGCAAACAAATTACTTTTCGGTTACACATGTCAGCCTCAGGCACGGTATACACAATCAAGATGACATCACGTGGTGCCTGCAATTATTTAAGCGACATTCCCACATCATCCCTACAAACAATTAACCACAAAATTGTTTTTCCCTGTTTTTTTTTTTCGCCATTTAGGATTCCAACATTTAAATTAATCGTCAAAGACAAGACATACGATTCTAGTTCGTTTACCCACGCATTTCGCCATCCCTATTGAAACACCCCGCAAGAGAGGCAAAACCATTACTATACATCTCGTCCAGCTCATTGTCATACGTACTACTACCCCCAATGACTCTGCCAACAAGTGACATTTCAAAGGAAAAGGCTTAATTACAGCCATAAGGAGGAGATGAGAAAAAACAAACGCACGAATCAACGAAAATCCCTTACATCACGTTGCATCATCATCGTCTACATCCACGTCATCAGCATGATAATAGCGAGCGGGGGCGCATCAACAATATAATTACATGTACTCCTTTCTCGTCCCTTGCTATCAAATAAGATCCAAATAAAAAGCTCGACCACATTGCTATGTTGGGAACGGAGAAGGCGTACCATAATGGTCGTCATTGTCCTGTAGTCAACGACACGCCAAACTTTATGGCAAAGATATTGTCATCTTCTTCTTCTAGTACTTATCATTCCTTTGGTTTGAAAATGAATATAAAAGGAAGAAAAACTAACCACAAAGGACACATACACATGTCGTGTCTTTTTTTTTTTTTCCTCCTTGTTGATCCTTGTAATTTTTTTTTTATTCTGTTTGGTCTTCTTCCTCAGCCTGGCATTGTGATGAGAAACAAGTTAAGGAAAGTATCTAAGTAACCCCCTTTGACTTGGAAGAACCCACAACCCAAACACGATAACTCGAATAGGATGACAATAAGAAGAAGATCTCATATATGAGAAGCGTGTTAGCACGTGGTTGTAAGGGTGATGGCAAAAGAGACGCAAGGACACTATGATTATGATGACTATGATGTTATCGTCCGTCCATTTTGTATACCATTGTTATGTAGTCGACATGAGTAAATATCAATCTGTTAGATGAATGTGCCTGTCACTATGCAATAAAGGGACGACAATACCCATTTCGGTGCTATATCTCCATCCAGCCGCCCTTCCTCCAAGACGATGAAGGATTCAAAGATACAAAGAAACGAGAAGAGAGCAGCCAAGGAGGAACATTCAAAATTGTCGCTCCTTTGTGTCAATGTGCTATTATGTCATCGTTTATACATAGCCTCTTACAAATAGGATATTGCTTGCCAGGGACTTAACCCTTTTCTGTCGCACCCCTCGTACACCCCGGTATAGTGGCCATCCTTTTTGTGTTTTTCTTTCTTTTATTTATCGACTTTGTATAAATATTTCATGGAAAGGATATTTATTATATACTAAGTGGGTGATCTATAAGCAAGGAGATGAGGACGGGTGTTCAATTTTGCATGGACTGTGAATGACACATGAATGGAGGAGGCTTTAAGTAATTCCATTTCATTTCTGTCTGTTTGTGCAGCAATAAAGGACACGGTGCCCAGGACACAGTTACGTAGCAGGGCATTGGCCGGCGGTGGAATGAAATTAATTTATTTATTTAGGTGAGGCTGATAGCATAAACATTGTTTATTAAAGATTCCACCCTCAATAGAAGACGCGGCGAAGACGAAAGCGGTGATACCGAGCATCTTAGAGGTCAGATGAGCTGGAATTCATGTGTACTATGTACACAAACAATCACGATTTCATGACAGGCTTGGGGGCGAGCATTGCCAACGCCTGGTTCTAAATATTCATGAAGTGTAAATATTAAATATTCTTTATTCTTTATGTGCTCCGCTTCGTGTCATTATGATGATAATGGGGCCAGATATGGATGTATGCACAACACTGGCAAGGTGAAGACGTGCATGGAACATGAACGGGATGGTGGCATGTGCATTAAAGAAGATTGTGATGATACAGATTCCATTTGTCTTTGTGGTGTGAGAATTGACTGAAGCAGGTCGCTGAAATTAATTTTTTTTCTTTTTTACGACATATAAATGAGGTCATGGTTGTTGACATAACAACAACATTATCGTATAATAAGGAAATATCAGCTTTATAGCGGTAAGCTACAGACTATATCTACGAGTATAGGCCTTAGGTAGGCTACAATTTTGCTGGTCGATTCCATTTTTAGTCTGAAGGTGAAAATGTTGTTTTTGTGTATGTCTTGGTCGATGCAGTTAGGATACGAATGCGCATTTTAAAGACACTGCAATTGAAAGGATACAGCTTCAAGCTCGTCTTAAAATCTCTTCTTCAAGCAGAAACCATAGACTTATGGTCTGAGTATTGTCAAGGTGCTACCAGAAACCATGTACCTAGTGACTAGTATGTGGTCAACTATGGTAGTTTTTGGTTAGAAGCTTCAAGTACCTGTGACAGCTTGTACGAGTAACTTGGTCTACAACTAAAGCTATCTAGGTTTCAAAGTACAAGTCTAAATTTTTTTGAGCTGATATGGCATTTGATTAGCAGAGAGCTCCGAAACCAATATTATCCTAGGTTTCAATTGTATAAATAACCAGTGAAACCAGTGTTGCGAGAACAGGAACAAAATCTTACCCCAGACTGGAAAGGCTATTAGTTGAGGCTCATTTAAAGATTAAACTATAGCGACATCTAAGTAGGTAATTGGACAGACTTAGGATAAAAAATTCAGATCTTTTCCCTCTAACATTCTATGGCCATTCTCAAATGGTAGTTCCTTCATAGTGTTAAGTGGTGCCATTAGTCTTTTAAGGTTCGATTCGACTAAAAGGTAGTTAAGAGATGTCTTTTGCGAGGATCTGAGGAACGAAAGTCCCATATTTAAGAGGTTGATGACTGTTTTATATTATGGCTTAAGCTGAATCTAATATCCAGCTAGTACGATGCATTTCTTTCCGTGTATTTGGAAGACTTTGCAAATTGTATTCCGTCCTCTGAGACCTGGTACTTCGATAAGAGAAGACGCCAATTCACATGAATGATGAATGATATTATTCTGCGTTAACATGAATATTTTTTTACTGTACTGCTTCCCCGAGTCCTACTAGTGTCCTGCTGAGAAGAAGATTCATATTTGGTGGGATTGTTGAATATATGTACTGCAAAAGTCTGAATCAAAGCTAACACTGCAAGGATGGTCTATGTTATTATTCTACATTTCGAATTGCTTTATGGCTGTCGCACAAGTCGGTCTTTTCTGTGCATAATGGTTCATCATCATCTTAGAGACATCAACCGAATTTTAAGGTTCATAATGTTGCATGGAGAGAGTCATTTCGATTCGATAGAAAAACGCGACATGTTTATGAAAAGTGATTTTTATTGTAATCACCAAAGTTTGTAATGGAGTTAAACGTCTGGCACAACTTCGCCTTGTCTCTACCTACAAATAGTCATTCCTGTGATAGAATTTCTCATCACGTTTTCCCATGATGCATCACACTAGTTTCATTTTCGAAAAATCTTGGCCCAATGACACCACCATGTTAATATCCGCGCCAAACTGTCTCTCTTTATAGACAGAGCGGGTATCAGAGCAACAGTTAGAAACAATTCTCGTCCCAAACCAAAATCTTCCCGGAGCAGTTCATGCCACTTCGGTACTTCTACAGCTACTTTTAGTATCTTTCAATTTCGGCTCTAAGTAATTTTTTTTTTGTTTTTTGTTGGACGGGGTGCAGATGGTTTGTGTTCACTACTCTCCGGGGGGTTGTTGCCTTAGATATGATTTGAGAGATTCGACTGAATTTGCGTTGGTTGTAGTTCACAGTATGACGGTAACGTTGAGAGTCTAGTGAATTGCTCCTCATCTCGTCCACGCGAATGTCAACGGTGATCATTCCAGCTCTGGCTCGTAACCCTTTATTAGTGATATTTTTTTTTAGTAATTTAATGTAGATCTCTATGTATATAAAACATTTTTTTATTGCTATTAGGGTTGAAAATTCAACAGTGACACCTCTTATTGGATAACACTAACCCATAACCAGTCGAGTGAAAAAAGTATGAGTAACTAAAAAACTCATGTAGCGGTTTTTGTAGATTGTTTGAGTTCGTATTTTGTTTTTATAATAAACAGAATTCACCTAAAAAATGGAAATTCCCTTTACTTTTTGAACACACTTCGTGTCTTGTACCTTATTGACCACAATTTTTTCACAGGAATGCTGTACCCATTTTGTTTCGGCCTGACATCAAAAGGCTTTTCAATTCTGAAAAGTTGGTGTATAGGTTCAGACTTGGACAAATTTTGTCCATAATAAACGGGGTATTCCGAGAAGCTTTTATAATAACAAATTTTTTTTTTATTTTCACAAATATTTTAAGCCTTATCAGGGTTCCTTAAATTTGTCTTTGAACATGTTCTCAGTATTAAAATATTTTCAGATTTAAACTAATTTTTTTTTTTTTTCTTTTCAGGTAAGTCAACGCAGTCGCTAACGATTTCAGTTGAAATTATTGAAACTGGAGCGGGTAAATGGTGTTAACTAACCCAGTTCGTATGTAAGATCGGACAAGGGGTTTAGGTAGATATAACATTCCCATTAAGGGAAACGAAAATCGTCGTTAGTGAGAGCCTCAAGTTGTATCGAATTGACACCATTAGGACAACCTGTTTATAACGAAGAGCCAACAATTCTTATGTGCATTTGTCGGAATAAATCATCGAATGAAAATGCCACCGAATTGCTATAGAATCTATTTCGGTTGTGGTATGAGCGCACGATTAACTCCGTTTAAGCAGATTATCGTTGGAACGTGGAATAAAGCGCGGATTACGTGTATATGATGCAGGATTAAAAACAATGTAAAATGGATTTCGAGTGCAGTAGCGAACTGAAAACTAACTACAAACACTATCGTCGCCGCTAGCATTGAAAGCACTTTCTCCTTGCCCGTTCATCAGTGGCCAATCACTCAAAACCGCAAAACCAAATTCCTGTTCAGAACCTCATTAACGTCATATTAACCACTTCAATAATTCGACGTAATTGCATTCAATATCTAGAACATAAACGAGAAATCGCGAGTGAGGGGGTGATGGACGGATGCCACTGGCGCTCATTACTCGGATTCCAAGTCGATCCTTTTTCCCTTTTCCTTTTTTCGAATTAATTAACCTCAGAAATCATTTCGAACTAGTGATACCATTCAATTCTTTTACAAATTCACGTCTTATCTATGTAGACGTGTGCATGTGTGCTTGGGTGTAACATACAATTGAATTCAATTAAAATTCGAGGTTTTTCTCCCTCGAACCTTAACAGGGGGATGAAAGTAATAATAAGGAAGGGAGGGAAAACGACCGACCACACCAAGCCAAACGACCCGGACTAGCAACGCAATCACTGACATATCAGCACTAGCTGGCCAAGCCAAGCATTCAATTATGGAATGTAGGTCGCAATCGTCGTAGTCGTCGCTGTCGTCCAGCCCCCGAGCTGATTATTATTATATTGCATATCCTGTGCGGATGATATCACGCTTCATATATCAAAAGTAAGGGCCGTCATCGTAGATAGTTTATTTCCCTATGCGCGATATATTCTAAAAATATTGTACTTTAACAAGCGGAACGAGGGCTGGGTTTGCGGGGGTGCTTTGGCGTCCGACGCGTTTATGCAATTTGCTCAGTTGATCATTAAAGTTGTTATTTGATATATGGAAAAGAATAATTTTTTGCTGGGTTGAGATATTTATCGTGGGTGGAACGCTATTGCCATCACCAAAAGAAGAACTAAAAATAAAACCGAAACAATGGATGACACTAAAAGCGTAAAGCATGAAAGCGAATAATTAAAACTCTGCACAAGGACGCAGTTGTGTTTGGGTTGGCCTTACTCTTTTGATTGATACGTAAACGCTGCAGATATTTTTAACTACCCAGGACACTGGACATTTTAATTCTGAATGAACGTTAGTTCGTAACGATCGAAATGGTTATTTTTAATCGCCCCCATTCTACTTTGAATTGTGCTTCTTTCAGCTCGTTTCCTTTCGTTTCTTGCGGCGGAAAAGCGATGTGTAATGTTTCCGTTTGAGGGTTTTTTATCAGCAGCTAACCTAGTCTTACATTTGGTTTTGTTCGTTCGAGTTGTAAAATACCAAATTTGTAGAACAACAGTCGACACGACAGGGTCACATACTCAAGAGAAAAAAGACTGATTCCAAGATCTAATTTTTTTTGAAAACCTTATCAAATGTGCATGATGCAAATATTCGTCGAATGAAATTGAGCGGGGGGTTCGAGATATGTATGTAAGCCGAAAAAAACTTATGAACACAAGCTGATAGAGGAATCTCTCTAAAAGCGAGGCTTACGATATAATATTCTTAATTCGAAAAACCGGAACCATAACAATTATTTCCGATTGGGATGTTAAAAATGTCCCCAATGATCGTCATTAGTACCGTGGTCCATACTGCAAAGATCCAACGTCATGATCCAAGTTTTATTTTTATCGCATCACATTTAACCAGTCGCTTAACGATTCTTTTTGATTTCTTTCTAACTTGAATGCCTAATTAATTAAGCAGCTGGATAACTATAACTTTCTCTTCTCGTATCTCGAGGATGAGTCTGATATGATATGGTCACGTCAGGTGCTTGTTAGATTCCTACAAATATGGTATGTTGTAAAGTGGGTTTTCATGGTGTGCGTGAGTTGCTTCTTCTGTCTAACAGATTCGAAGGCTGGCATTCCTGGGATTTCTCTTCTAAAGAAAAAGTTACATTATCCTACCTCTGTATTCTGTTTTTCCTTCACCTTTAATAGCTACAAATGTGACCCTTCAGCTCAGCTTTTAGCTGTTTTACTGATAAACTTGTCTCGAAAGTAATTGCAAACCAAACCAGTCCTCTGACACCGATGTGGTCTACTGCGGCGGTTATTTATTTGTTTGTTTACAAAATGTGGTTCACGGAATATGCATTAAGGCAAAATACCCCTTTAACCACTGATAAAAAAGTTAGCGACGAAATTATGGATGATCGTGGATCAGAAAGTCGCTAGTCAACTGGCTCTTGCCATAAAAGTTCCTTTTGGGTTTGAAAGAATAGTTGAACATAAGCAAGAAATGGAGGCTAGTCAGGAAATTCTTAATTGAATCCAATTACAATGGAGAAGTTACGTACATTTTACCGTCCTATCAAGTTGACGTCTTTTCTTCCAAAGTCTACAGCTACATATATGCGTACCGCCGTCGATTGAGCATTCCATACATCATCTGCACTTAGAAAACATCACCAGAAGATCAGAGATCATCAGTTATCCCACTAACCTTGACATTGGAGTAAAGCTCCGACTGATTTTCAGTGACAGAACTAGCAGCAGAAGACTGGTTACAGGGTGGTGTCCTTTCCTGTGGTCACTGGTCATAGATGACCTACTCTGCATGCTAACTGATCTCTGTTATATCCTCATCGGATATGCGGGCAACTTTGTGGTAACAACCAAATGTAGAACCAAACCCAGCGAATTGATTCTCTAATAATGGTTGTGTGCATTATATAATCGACCATCTGGGATATTGTTGATCATTTTTGCAGAAAATTTTCTAATGTAGTAGCATCGAGACGCATAAGAAAAGTGTTGAAGAAATTTATCGATTCGACGAGGTTTACAACAATTTTATGCAAAGATCATCATTTGAATCCAAAGATTGACGGCAACATTTTTAGATTTGGTGCACAATACTAACGTCACAACCTGATATGTCAATTAATACAATAGTCACACATGGAGCAAATAATCCATATTAGATGATCGAAGCGCCGGTAAATTCGAAAATGCACAGGGAGGAGTCATTGGGCCATTCTTTTCCTTTTTTCAAGGTTCGGCTTCCTTGGCGGTCTTACTATCAGGCACTAGGAAAAGTTGTCCATAGTTGCATAAACATAGGAAATTTAAGGCGACTATGATCCTTTCACTGTACATAGTGTAATTCACCACGATAGTAGTATCTATCATCATATAGACTTATATCTTATGGAGAAACAAGATCCTCCTGTGGGGAACCTGAAGCAAAGTTTCCGTCGATTACCTGTGTGATGTGCGATTCTTTTCTTTCCAAAAGTGAAAGGATCCTCTCGAGAATCTTTACCTAGATAGCCTCCAGGGAATTTTGTCAGTACCCTGTTGTGGAGGTAAGTGAGTGAGATTTTGATGAGATTCAAACCTCGTGTCATCGGCATCAGAAGCCAATACACAATCCCCTGAGCCACGGCGCTAAAATTATTAACTAAAATATTAACTTCTCAGAATATGTCACGATATAGAGACCATCAGGTCTCATGTTCAGCCTTCACTAAATTCCTGAGCTTGAAAGCAACATGAACAAGGAATTCCTAAATTTTCTTAGATATCAGGTGTACATATGGAAATCCGCCTTTACCAATAGATGGTGCTGGCGGTGCATGCTGAGTCACATCAGGAATCACGACGTTGGGCATATAAAGGCTTTTTCGATAAGGGCGGGTAGATGTTGAAATGGAATAAACCAAGCTGTATGTGAGGTATTAACATAATTCCTTTTTTATTTGAAAGGCCCATGTATGCCATTATGTATGGAATATGATTATGACATCATTCAAATGCCCGCCTCGGCTTCTTACCAAATTAAAATTTTCTATTACCCTTTCGCATAGATCTGTCTGAACTTGAGCAATGCCCTTAAGGGGTTAAGCCGAGAGATGTTCAACTGTGGCTCAAGTGGCAAGAAAGGAAGTTTATTCAAACGATAATTCAAAAAGAGAAATAAAGGTGGGGGCAATTGTAGGCTCTGTGTTTAATGTGTTGTGCCACTTGTGCCGCCTTTGGAAACGTTACTTTCTCTCTTCCTGCGAAATCGGACGTTAACTTCATTGGGAAGACTAAGGACATCCTTGCCGAAACTATCTAGTTTGGAACCTACGTGGTAGTGCCATTTAAAATTAATAATAATGTAGAATGCCTGTCGTAATAGGTGACATATCATGGGCTCTTTGAACTTCTGCCGTCCCAATTGAGACACTATAAATTGCCAAGACCGAACAAATTCGATGGAATAGTGCACCTTGAGCTCCGGCTACGATGCCAACTAGTCAATAAGGGTACTATTTTGTGGGTGGAGAAATCCGCTGATTCGTAAATATTTGTTGTCAAGATACCTCAGCCTCCGTATCCGCCCGATTTGCCTCATTAACACTTTTTTCTGTTTTCAAAAATAAAACTAATCGAAAGGGGCCAGTTTTTCGAAAACACGAATGAGACTAAAAGTCTTGGTTGAGAGAACTACAGTTTTGGGGACAGAAAAAAAACTGAAATAATGGAGCTAGCATTGACGTAGAGGTTAACACACCTCATATACCTCCGAGTCAGGGTTTTAAATCGTAGACTCACCGTGTGGCTTATCGTACTTTCAAGGCATTTCTCATCAGACTAAAAAATATCTTACAAAATACATTAAACCAATTTTTTTTTGTTGCCGCAACCACACGTTTCGCCGAGTTATCAACTTGCTTTATTGCTTGCCATCTTTTTACGACTTGAAATTTTTATGTAAAAATGAAACAAGCACAGTTAATCTTCAGTCTTTGACTTTCTCGCTTTTCACATTCATATATTAGCATGTGTGAAGAACCTTTGTTGCTGGGAACAAGAAAACACCATAAAACATAGCCAGCATAGGGCAATGGACTCTTATGCGTTCTTGTTCATTTAAAGCAAAACAAAATGGACAAAAAAAAAAATTATTAACAATGAAAGAAAAAGCAACAAACTAATGAAACATTTTATCCCCTCGCCGCAAAGGAGCTGTCCGACGAAAGAGCTGCGTTCTATTGCGCGTTCGTATTGTGGGAACTGGGCACTTCCATTGACCCTAATTGTTGGATAGTACGAGTACTCGTCTAACGGTGGGAAAACGCAAGCATACATCAGTCCATATTGAAGTCTCCAATTAGAGATATGTAAATGTGATGTGTCAGTTCGCATGCATGGATTAATCTCCTAGGTAATGACCTCTTTGACAATAATTTCCCTCCCCTTCGCCGCACTGCGCGTAGTGTCACTAGAATCTTGCTTTAAGCAGTTCCGAATGTTGTTGACCGCCTTTTTGCATGAAGTAAACAATAGCTCGTTTGTTTTTATCTCAAGCAGAAAAATGATGTAGCTAAAGCGAAAGATAAAGTTCTGGGGCACATGTGTCGACCATTTGTTGTTAAAACAGAACTTTATCTTGACCACAAAGAACCGTGTTCTAAAGCACAATGCGGCAATATGGGGTAGACATGATTCATACACGCATGCCATAGATACTGTTCCGACCACTCACCTTGTGTTTTTTCGTATCATAAATTCCCCGAAAAACTCAAACACCGATCGGTGGAACAGGGTCAGATGTGTGTGCTCCGAGTTTTTGGGGGAAAAGTTTCATATCAGTTTCATGATGTTTGCTTGTTTATCAGTACCCGACGTTGGATTGTTGGTATTTTCACTGAAGAAAGATGGATGGTACAAGTATCGGGTTATTAGCGTAAACATGTTAATGCAATTAATTAGTATCCATAGTGGCAATAAGTAGCAGATTCAGATGAAAAGGAATTTTTTTTCCCTTCTAGTTAGCTAAGACCTTGAGTTTGGTGATTTTATGTGTGTCGTAAGTTTATGCGATTGGAAAGGTTCTGAAGGCATACCATTTCTCGGAAGCGGGTCGTGACTATTGTTGGAACTTGTCATGGAAAATATTTTTGGACTTTTTCTTTGAACCCCATGTTCCCTAGTGCATCTCTGCTATTGATGTACATATGTTGTGCTATGATGCCGCATTACTAAGCCACTTTCATCCGACCCGGGGGAATACCCTTTGCAAGTCTTCAACATACACCCAACAGATTTGTTCATTTAATCCCTGCTTCAGGGATTTCTAGTACGAACATAAATTCTTGCCAAAACATGCACATTTCAGAGAATAGAAACAAATTCCCGCTAGAAGGTCAAAAGCTCCCTGTTACCCTGTGTCTCTCACGCAATCCTTCATCCCTGAAATAAATATTAGCAATTTGTTACGCTCGCCTGGCATAAAATGGAATGGGAGAGGAAAGGAATCCATCCATCCATCTATCCATCCGTCCATTATGAATATAAACAGAAAGCAACAGAATACAGGAGCTGGGGCCGTGAGTCGTAAGAATGAACAGCTATTTAAGTAACCTTTTCATTTCTCAAATTGCCATACTACACACAGGTCCACATGAGTTGGTGAGTACGTATGCACGACGGATCGAAGGAACACAACGTGTTGTCGACGACGAAGAAGCAAAGTCCTTTTGTCGACTATGCTAGCAAAATGCATTATTAATTTCGGTCTCAATACCTCATTCGTCATGTCGTTCTGCATACGGTTTAGTTGTTAGCTCCCCGTCCTCTGTCGACCTCGATACGCTGAAGAATTTCAAGACAGCAGCACCAATCTCCCTGTGTCTCCGTGAGACACAGACTTCGTTCTGGAAATAAATGAATAGACCAAAGTAAATTTTCCGTAGTTCAAGGAGAGACGGCATACCTCGTGCCAGACGCAAGCCAAACAACATGTCCGTTCACTATTGTGCCGCCGCTTTCGTTGCTCCTACTCTATTGCTCGCGTGCTTCCCCCACCCTGGGGCTATGAAACATATACCAAATGCACATCACGTTCTGCATTTCATATTATTTAGAGATCTCCTCATATCCAACAAGAAGAGAGAGGCTCATAAGCCCTTTCTGGTAGTAGTCGCACACACCAAAGCGTTCGAATGGAGAGACTTGCAAGTTGTTGCTCAAGTTCGTTTTAAGAGAAGATCTCCTTCCCCCAGACCACTCGTTCGCTCTCGGTCTCGAGTTGAGAGTTTGATGGAAGGATATTGTGTTTATGTTTTCGTTTTCATATCCTTGATACACCGAAAACAACACGCGTTCGGCTTTAGCGTGCGTGTTGCTTTTCGCCAAAACAACAGGGCAACAACAGAGTCAGGGCAGAGTATTGTAGACGGGTGAGAGGAAAAACATACGCCGGGTGGTAGTGTACTGTCGGTTGCACCCCATTGCGAAGGAAGTAATACAGGATTTTTCCATTTGAATTTTACCACTGCACATTTTGAATACAAATTGACTTCTTTTTTTTTCTTTCCACCATTGAGGCTCCTTCTTGTTTCTAGTTTATTCTGGTGGTATCATAGGTTTCCTTCCTTCTCCTTTGTCATCCTAGTGATGGGTGGTGTTTGAATTTAATATGCTCGAGGACACTGTACCGCCTTTGGAGATGTGATGTGACTTGCATAATATTTCGCTTACATTTTCTCATTCTTCTCTTCTCTTTCTCTAGCCTCGACCTTTTTGCCTTTGCTCTTGCTTTTTTTTTTCTCTGCCCTGCATGACAGCATGTCTTTTGTAGATTTTTCTTCATTATTATAATTTCATCTGTTCATCCCAATAGCGCGCCTATGTATCGATTTCTTTCTATACATTTACAAGTACAAATATATCCTTTCAAGTCCGGCTCAAGAGCCCTTATGGAAATTAGGACACGAAATGTCGCAGGAAATATGAAATACAACGTACTTGTACTCTCGTTTAGTCCTACTCTATCCTAGATTCTATAATGTATTTGTCGAGTACAGAGCGTATAATTTGTCGATGTCGTTGGAAGTTTCCGTCTTTTTTTTCTTTACTTAAAACTTCACTCCTTTCCATTCGTACTTCCTTTTAGTTGGCTTCGTGTGCGCTGGCAAATTATGCGTAAAACATTATGAAATACGAAACCAGGACACACAAATGAACGCAAGAAAGCATAAAGTCCACTATAAAATGACTCTTTACAATGAGAAGTGGGTGTGGCACGAAAAGGACGAGAAAGCAAATAGGAGACTTTCTGTTCCCTCCAATCCGCCAAAGTGTAAGTTGAATTTACTTCGGAGACGGATTTCCATAAATAATCGCGAAAAGAAGTTTCCTCTCGAATGGGGAAACCGGTTGGAAAAGTGTTAAGGCGGGACATTTTCATAAGAAGTCGGTAAATATTTATGAAATTCATTGTCAGTAGTTACCAGGGCTGTTCCTGTTTTTACATTTCCTATTTGCACTTGAATTATTGCCGTATTTGAAGGTATTAGGAAGGGGAATGATTACTTCTTAACATTTAATGTCAGATGACAAACTTATGAGAGTATTTTATATTTTAGTCCCCAAGTTCAAGGAAACGAGAATAGTAGGGTAGAGGATTTCAAATTGACTATTTGCAAGTGTAATTGTAATAGGGGTTCTCTTTATACTGAGAAAAAACAGTTTTTGTTGGTAAAAAATCTGATTTTTAAAGTGTTCTACCCAGCCGAATCGACATATCGCAACATTTTAAAAATAAAAAAATATGAAGATATTCACCTAAGTTATACAAATCGACGTACGTCGCCATTTTTCTTCTCAGCATCATGCCTATTTGAAATAGTACAAATATCCCTTTTTGAAATTGTTTATCGGATTTCTACATTTTCCAGTCAAATTTAGTAAAAGCTTGACTTTTGAATAAGAATCGAAGAACGTGTTGTCAAAGAGAAACTTGGACAATTTGTCCAACTATTGTTGCACGATAGTCTTTTGGACGAAGATAGCTCGATACAACATAGTAGAAACATTATTCGTGGATTAATGCTTTGATATAATTTTTCTCCAGTTCAACTAGAGGTGTTGCTCTATACCGGTATCTAGCAAAATCTATAAAAGGCATAATTTTTGAGTGTAGAAACCGTGCAACTTACTATCCAATGTAGAGAAAAGGCTGTACGTTGTCAAACTTTGTCTGACTTCAAGTAGAGGTTTGTATATATCTGTACAATGGTAAAAATACAATATGTAACTCGGTTTTTGATAGAGAAAAGTCTTTAGGCTCTGCCTAAAACCAAAAGTAATATATTGTAAGCTTCGATTACCGTCGCACATTAAGAGTAGCGCATGCATCCACATTGTATTTGCAATCACGTGCAAAACCCTGAAACCTAAATATCCTTTGCAACATTGTCCGTACACTCTGCCTTGCTCACACCTTCATTTCCATTTAGAAGTTAAAACCTCTGGTTATACCTTTCGTTTTCTAATTTCAATTCAATCACCGCCAAAGTATCCGGACCAAGCTTATCCGGCGTCAGCTATTTTCTAAATATCTCAATGCACTGTTGACACGTAAAAGATTGAAAAGTTTCCAGCACCTATTCCCATCCGCCCCCGATAACGTCGGCAAATCCAATCACTCCCTTTAAAGCAGTAGTAGTATAGCAATGGCAACTGTAGCACTATAACACTAGCTATCGCTCTTAGCATCTTCTTGCATCGGAACACCCATCTACCTTAATCAATTCATTTCACCATCCTTTAATCACATTCGTGGTGGGTGTGCGGCTTATACACCTTCTGCTGCTATCTTGTGCGTACTTATGAATGTGTCCCGAGCTGGAATGTACTCCGCTGGTATCCTTTAGGGCGGACGGAAATAGTTTAAGAACTACGATCGATTTCCTTTCATCATGTCCAGTTGCTAATTACATTTTAAGTGAGTTTACAGTACAGCCTCGACTCCAGTGCTAAGCTATAGATGCAGACACAGCCGCCTAGTCACACAATGACATATAATATATCTTCAGGAGCACCATTTGTTCTAGTCCAAGTACAATATATCACCTGAGGAAATGAAGAAATACATAGGAGACACGAAAGGATACTTTCCTGCAGACATAGACATTGCCCGTTCTTGCTCCTATTGCACTCGTATAGGGCACAGGTGTTGCTATAGACTTGCTGCTCCTTTTTTTTTTTGTTTCTTGATCGACCTTCTCATCATTGCCTAGTTGTGTCGTTGTCACTATTGCTGCCGGTGTTTTCATCGGAGGTGTTGTTAGTGTCGGTGTCCTCGCTTAAACAAGGATACATTGATGAGCTTTTCCGTGTGCGGAGTTTTCTTTACTTTTTTTTCCTTTCTAATCTATTACGTTTCAAGTGGTGTCTGTAATTGAGTTTTTAATTGAAATTATTATTCTAGATACAGTCAGTCTATATACAGAGATATGTAGGTGTGTGTAGGATGGAAAGTGTAATCTAATAGAATACTTGAGATACCCACCGCTGGCTCCTCAATTACTGAGTGCACAATATTTTTAATTAATTTTTAAGTAACTGACAGTAAAGTGGTAGGTCGTCGTTGTTAAGTAGAAGGAAATAAGAAGTGTCTTTCGATTGAAGTACACTTTCTGAGTGGAAGAGAAGTACTCCGGAGAGATCGACGTATGTGGAGTGCAGTTCGACACTGCAACAATCGAAGGTAGTGGTGTACCTTGAAGTGAAGTGGTATTGCTGAGTCTGTCAGTATTCAATTAACAAGTGTGTCATCCTGTAAATTGTTCGGAAATGAACAAAATGCTACCTTTGATTAAATCTAAGGCAGATGATCTAGAAGGTGTGAGACGAAAATGATGTTACATGTAATCGAGTGTGTTTGATGAAATTTGAAGCATCACAGTTGTAAAATTGAATTCGACAAATTAATTTTCAGTATCAATAGATTCAATAATTGTCTTTTGACCAGCTCTTTTAACGACCGCACCTAGAAATGTCTACAAAAATGGGTATTTTTGGTAAAGAAAAGGATACGATGATTCCGTTTTTCGAGGGAAATCGACGTACGTCGCTAAAAGTGTAATTAAATGAATACCTTCAATTAGATTCAAGGACTTTTTTTCGAACGTATATAAACAAGTTCATATTTCTTTATCCTCTACGCGTGTTTGTACCGTTTAGCGTGACAAAGTCACCTTATACACACACTAATCACATATTTAACATATAACAAATCCTTAGCACTTCAACCCAAGCTCATAAACTTTCATATCACCTTATCCTGACCTTACTTTGCATTTCGGTCCTGATTTATTTTTCCCGTATTTTTTTTTTATGAATTTCTGTCACACACACAATACGCCTAATCAGCAGAAGAAAAAACAATAGTAGGTCGTATAACCTGTCACCCTTCAACATTCCATCGAGTACATAACATATATGTATGTATATAAATATGAGCTTTGCTGTGCTTATTGGTGTACACTTGTCCTCTTAGAAGGCGCTTATGTAATTAATAGAGTGTATTGCCTTACTTTCACTTCCTAACACGCACAAGGACGACGACTATGATTTCATTAGAAGTGACTACCAAAGGTAGACCGGAAAAGGTAGGAGAAAAAAAGGAAAGAATGAGTATTTGTGTGGTAATGCGTATTTCATTAAAGAATAAATTCGAAAATAGCCATTTGCAGAAGGTTGCCGTTGAATTGTTGATTAGGTGACACGGCATGAAAGTTACCTTTATAAGGGGAGAAAAAAGATCTGTTTGCCGGAATAAGTAAATGAATTAGGTTGCTTTGGGTTAATTTGGTTTCTTTTTATTTCTATTAGTTCGTTTTCTTCGGCCATTAAACATGTAATTAAGTTGGTTGTGAATTAAACGCCTTTTCGCTACCACCTATTGGTATTTTTGTTTCAGGAAAGGGCATGCGTTCTTTAATTATATTGTTTTTCTAACCAAAAAAAAAAAAAAAGATTTTTTAAAACCTTTTTTAACTGTTATATCTAGCACATTCCAGAAAATGCGTAGATGCATAAATTTGAAAACGACACTCGGATCATTTTTGTGAAGCATCCTCACGCACGTACTTAAAATTTTAATTTCGCGTTTGTTTACGATTTGTTCGGTAGAGTCATAAATCAGGGTCCTTCCCTGATATTATATTTCCATCCATTTTATTTTAGTACCTTGGGTACCGGTTTTACCTAGCAAAATTCCCCGGCTGCAAGTATTTTTATTCTTAAAACCGCAAAAATGTTCTGTACGAACAAGTATGTCCTCGTACGTCTCGAAATTTCATTTATAATCCTCAGAAATGGTGGGTATCTGGCAAATATCAGAATATAACGAGTTAAAGCAATGTTTTATTGAAGTTGGTTAACTTCCATCAATTAGTGAATATATAGAGTCATCCGTGTCCAATCTGTCACCTACGTGTCCGATTTTTCATTATTGCACTATCCTGCCTCTATGACAGCAAATTAATTTTCCAACGCGCTTGTCTTGTCTATTTTTCAATTGAGTTGACCCTTTGACATCGAACATCAGTAATCCGACAGATCCACATCACTCTAACCCCCCAGACGAACACACATCTTGTTTTTTATGTTTTTCTCTTTCATTTAAAACATTTTAATTTTAGTGAAATTCATTGTAATACAACACCGAACACAAGTAGGTGCATAAAACCGTCGATATCAAATGAATATTTCACGATACAACAACAAAAAAGGATACCAAAACCACCTCCAAACTGTAAGCGACAGCAAAGGGGTGTTTAATTGCGTTTCCAGTTGCATGATAGCTTTTATGAATACCTTATTAGCCCACGATTGTCTGTGCTGTTCGTTTCATCAATGACAAGGTGACATGACTGCCATGTACACTGACATGCTCATTCCATGGCTTTGACTGTTTGGCGGATTAACATCTGACAAAGCAAAGAGATGATGGAACGTCATCAAATTTACATTGTCTTTGGTAACGCATATATAGTGCGCTTCCACCGGGGGTGATGGGTGTACATCCTTTGGATGCGCTTGATTACTAATTGTGTGATATTAATATTTATCCTTGACACGCTTCGGAGATGTGATGTGTCGCGGATAGGGTGTGGCTGGCGAATATCATCTTTCATTTCGTTTCATTCTCTTTGAGGATGGTCCTTTGTGCTGGTTTCGACCCACTGTCTTAGTTAATTTCTGTTTTTTCTTTAATTTTTGTGTATGTGTGAATGCTCGTAGCTCGCCTCGCCACTTGTGATCTCGTTGCTTTGTGGAAGGTAATCCCTGCTATGCTACGCTCGCATTTAATGCCAAGGATTATGTGCAATTAGTGTTTTTTTCGCTTTCGCTATTTCTTTCTTGTTTTTTTTCTTTTCGTTAAGGAATTTGCTGATGAGAAGAAGGACGTGATGAAAAATGAGGAAAGAATCTAAAGTTGAATTGTATCCGTCAGGGTGGAATTAATGAAGATATACAGTTTTCTCGGGTTGCTATTCCGAATGTTGTTACTTGTGGTGTTGTGTATCTTACGCGTGGATGCTTTAAATCATGTGGGCGTTGGCGTGATGAAATGTACTTTGACATTCATGGCGACACCTAACCGTAATAATTGCAAACTAAATTGTTTACCCTTGTCGTCGCCTGGCGTATAAATTCCAACTGAAATACGAAGTTGGGTGACACGTGGGTACATTGGTTACTGGTATGCCGTCCTGTTTACTTGGCAGCATGTTAAGGGTTCACGTGGTTATTCTAGTGATTTTCATGATCTTGGACATCAGGAATTAAAATAACAAAACCAAAAGCAATAAACGAATGCCCCCTATTCGGTCGCTATTCTCCGTTCAGCGAATCACACTATGGAAAAGTCGTCAATCTCGTGCTGACTGCACTATCGACTTATTTCTCTAGAGAATTCTCCTTTCTATAGTTCTGACCTACAAATTCGCCATTAAACATCCGAACTAGTCCAACACTCGTGTTGTAGCACTCCATCACTCATCAAAGCAAAGTGGAATGCTGTCGTGGACGACGGTATGCATAAATTGAGCACATAGTCGTCGTGATGACCATATTTTAGCAATTTCCACTTAAATGAGATTTTCCCATATTTACAATCGCACATGATATATGGCACAATATTATACCATAGTAGCTTACCCTGGAGTGCATATTAGTGGATTTTCTCCTCGTACAAGTATTACTTGTTCTTCTGTATCTTTCTACTTCAATTGAGGCCAATTAGATATGAACTAAAAAAAGCATTTATTGACATGAATATTACAGAGTGCAAGCGGGTTGTAAGTGTATGAATACGGGTAAGGTTCATAGGTATAGGCAGCTTTTTGCAAGTGAAATGTAGGATAGACAATTAAGTTAAATCAACGTAATTGTTCGTTGAAGAGAAACAGTAACAAATAGGAAATGACGGTGAAAAGAAATGTGAAAGAGAAAAGTCACTTATGACAAGGTGGAATGAACGTTACGATAGTGTGGTTCTTGTGTGTGCGAATTAGCGGTCGCTTGTAATGAGTCACGAGAATGGCAATTAAATAGGGTTTTTTCTCAAGTTTCAAATCTGGTTATGGCATTAGCCGAGTGATATTCCTAATCAAGTCATAATCTAAATTAGACGACAATTTGCTTAGACAAGCCAACTTAAAAGTCATTCTTTATCATTGTTTAGCGGTGTCAACTTCGCACCATTTAAAAATAAATAGACTGCCTAGCTTAGCCTGTTCCAAAAACAAATCAAATGAGTAGGGAAAATAAAGCGACGGCAGGTCCAAAGGTGAGGGAATTGTCCTGTTGCTCACATTGAGAAGTAATATAATAACTTGGCAGAAAAAATTCAAACTCGTATGGTTTGATAAAAAAAAGAGTACGAGTTTTGTTCAAGAAATAAGGTGACTGTTTTATTTTTATCAAAAAATATTTATTTATTCATAAACATCTATTTTGTCTCCTTTTGGTAATCCTCGTCAAATCAAATACCCTTGCTCCAACGCTTCTTAAAATCCTCGAAGCACTTTTGAGCCTTGAGCACTTCCAATAATGCGGTCCCGGCTCTTCCATTGGAACGATTAGACTTTGGTTTCGACATCATAAACATATACCCATGTTTCGTCACCATAGATGACTTTTTAGAAAATCTGTATCGTCGTTCACTTTATTCAAAATTTAGCAATTTCGCATCAAACTTCGGTGACATGCCCAAAATATCTGGAAAAAAATTCTATGACATTGGCCAACAGTGACAATATTCTCAGCAACTTTTTTAATAGTGGTTCGACAATTATTCATAACAATTTCCTTCACTGCTTCAACGTTCTTATCTGTTGTGGGTGTCCAGGGCGGGTATCCCAATAACGCACTAAACGCTAAAAATCACTAACGCATCAAAGTACGCCTAACCATTTATCTGTGAAAAACAAACTAAAAATCCAAAATGGCTGACAATACCAAAAAACTGTCAGGGAATATGTGTACCAACATAAACAAAATAAAAAATTCAAAAATTGAATGACTTAGCTTGAGAAATTCGAAAAGTCACCTTATTTTTTGAACTAGCTTCATATAAAACAATATAAAAAGTCGTCTTTCAAAATATGCCCATCTTATAAGCGATTGGAACAACTCACGAACTTCGTAGTTTAGAAAATGTCTAAATATGGATTTCCGTCAAGGGCGACGTGCATTCTAATACATAGTACTAAGGGAGATTTTGTTGCTATTTGTTTTTAAAGTGTTCTGTATTCGACAGTTCACATTTGACTCGTGATATGCATTAAAGTCCAAGTTGCTCATTTAGCATTGCCATTTCATCATGAGAGGACTTATACCCGTATAACGCTTAAATATTATTTTATTTTTTCGCCCACTTCAACCATTTTACAGACATAATTGACCTCCTAAGTTAACCATTCAAGCCATATATCATTCCAGCAAAATGGTGCTATATGCCATACAGTAGGAGAACTGTAATTTATCTCTCATTTTGAACCGCTAAATAGGCCGGCTAGATCGTCCGATTAGACGCCTTTAGGCTTTTTTATGGAAATACTACTCTCCTTTGTCGACAATCCATCATCAATTGCGGGCTTGGACGACAAGATTACAGATGTTATTTGCACGATACCAGACAGGACATCATTTTTAAAGAAAAATAGGAAAAGTATTGGAGACAATACGGAACCCTGAGGAACACCAGCGTTTATATGGTGAATATCAGACTTGATACCGTCCATAACAACTTGTATTGAACGATATGAAATGTTGTTCTTTACCCATTGAAGAAATGATAAGTCGATCCCATTTTTGACATAGGGGCTTCATGCCAAACCATGTTAAATGATTCCAAACATCAAAGGCAACAAATTTTTCTCTTACCCACTTGGGTAGGATATGTTATGCCGTTTTTCAAGCCCTCGGAAAGAGCTCAAAAGAGTGGGACAGTTGAAAAAGCTTAACATGGACATTTTGTCGACGTTGCAGAACATCATTTCAAGATTAAGGGGGATATGCCATCTGGGCCGGCGAATTTGCGTAGTTACATATATCAAGATTTTTGCAACCCTTGCAAATGTACGAGTAGACCGGTTTCATCATAGCATTGACGCACTCTAAGTCAGGCGATGACGAAACACTAACTGGTAGTCTAGACTTACCTGTAAAATCAGCAGGAAACAGAGAGGCTTTGTTCAAAGGTTTGACAGCTGACTTATCATTACGAATAAGCATTGGTGTTTACGATGAAATTCAGTTCTTTTTAGCAATTAGCCAAAAGCCGTTAGTATCTTTGGGACACTCAAGCATTCTTTTATTTTGCCACCATGCATTATCCTTAGATCTATTGATCTTCATCCCTCCTGGGCGTCTCCATAGAACAACGCATGAATAAGAGTTTTCGTGGACCATTGTTACTCCGATGTCTGGCCTGATTTTGCAGCCGGATGATCCACCATAATTCAACAAATAGTCTTGCAGTAAAATGAAGACCATATCGATCACAAAAACTCCCATTAAATAAAAATTAAATTAAACTGATGTACCTCTCTCCCCATAAGCGACTGCAAGCTCGTAAAAAAGAGCATTGTTTTCACCCCAAGGACTTGCGGCATTCCAAAGAGTAACATTTCTCCCCCAAGGACTTGCCGCATTCTAAAGACTTATTACCGATTTAGCCAATGACACTGTAATCTCCAATTTACACTTTATTCCCGCGTTTCCCAAACGCGCATTCTAAAATTTTATTATCTAATCCCGCAGCACATCTTCCTCCACTGTGCTCCAGCTACACCACCACACTCCAATGCCAATTATTTTCACGTTATCCACTCATTAATTTGATTAATTCCCTTCATGCTCCCGTCTTCAACGCCATCGGCGTCGCACGAAACACACAAGAATCTGAACTTTAATCACCACGGCATCATCCTTTCCAAAGTAGCTTAGGATCCTTGGGCGCGGTGTGTTCGTTCATTCTCTTAATCATTATTCAGTCCGCATTCTTCGATACTAAAATTCCAATTAAAAGCCAATACCACAACAATATATACAAGTACTGCTCCCACCGTTGAAAAGCCGGTGACTTTATCCCTCTGTCGGCAGTTTACTCGTAACGTAGAATGGCAAAGCGCTAAAGTAGCGAATGGCAAAATGGTGTCGAGGACAATCGTCCTTGTATTGTTGAGGACGTACCGACAAGCGAATGCAAATCAAGAAAAATGGCGCTATCATCCCCCTCCATTCGCTCACTATGACTTCCACTTTAACGTATAGTACATTACAACTTACTACAATGTATGTTGAGGGGTATATTCCGATGTCGGAGTAACCATCATTGTACCACTAGGAAGGAGTCAGCTTTAAATAGGGATGACACCATGGAAACTTATCTTTGTTGTATAATTAATTACGTAAATGCTAACGCGCACATACAAGGATATTGGCTAATCCCATCCGATATGCTTCCCCTTCCTCTCGTCTTTTTTTTCTATTTTGTTTTATAATAACCTAATTGAGCATTAAGTTTAGTGATAAAAGTTGAGTAGATTACACCCACAAAAGCGAAACAGGATATAGGAATGACGACTGAGGGGTGGGCAGGAAGGATACCCAAAGGATATTGATAATGGTCTCATGCTTACCGACCATAATATCCTGCGCAGGCCTTTTTAATTACATATCCCCGGTGCAGACATGAATGGAAATGGAACTAGAGAAGTAGAGGGTAAAAAAAAATGCGCGTGTTTCTGTACCACTAACGACACATTCGTCCTTCCTGTCGTTAACATGCAGTACGACCGATAGTATCGGGCAATTGTCCCCAGTGGGAAAATCGTCTCTTCTTACTCCGGTTTTTTCTCCTCTTTTCCTCTCTCGGTTGCAAATGAAAATGAAAACAAAGACGAACTCACTAATTACAAACACGCAGGACGGTTAGGTTGTGACACATAGGATACGAATATATCCTATCCATCCTAGCTCTGCATAAGCACTGGGTTACTTGTGCAAACATTGCGCTGCATATACTGGCAGTTATTGCCCTGTTGCTGGACGGCGGAAATTCAACAAAGCGTCTAATGAAACACTTTCTCTTTCGTTTATTTATGTTTTGTTGATCCTAGCTGAGGCGACGCGAAGTTTGATAGTCCTTTGGGGTGGACCATCCAATAGTCCGCTGAAGTATAAAATTCTTCCGCAATTATTTCGATCGTATTTTGTTTCTGGTCAATAGATCCAAACAGATTTTCCACCCCGTTTAGGGAGGACAGACGGAAGGATATGAAAATTTCGTCATCCGCCAACCATCTAGTACAATCTAGCGCATGCACATTCTCCAGAGGGCGACGTATAAATATTTGAGCCAGCGGCGCGTAGCACAATAACTTGCAATAGCACCACTCGGTTGCCAACGCCGAGACTATAGAAATCATAGAGCTACAGAAAAGCCCGGGCGCCAAAATGACAAAAAGAGCAAACGGACTAAAACACACACCCCGAGCTGCGTCATCCCGCTGTTGTTTTCTCTCTCTCGCTCGCTCCCCCGATAGTCTCCTCGTGTGTTTACTTTTGTGACAATTACGAGGCGTAAGTGGGTGCGGGTAAAGTGCACACGTTTTATGGTTCTGTTTGATCAAGTTTCTGATCCATACCCCCATGGTATGTACATACATACATATGTATGTTATATTACCCTCCCAAAAGGATACGCTGGATAAATGTTCTGCCAACAACAAAATAAAATTAATTCTGCCAGATACCTATACAGCATATCCATATAAACTGTCTGCAGCACACGACTTAGTGCTGAGCTCATGCGAGCACGGATAGGGCCACGACAACAGGCCACGCGTTTATTTGGCTAAGTAAAGCAATGTTTAATAAATTCCGCTTGTAGCTTCAAAGTACACAGAAAGGCCTGCAGAGAGAGGGCACGACGGGAATTAATTGCGACTGGGATATAGATACATCACGTACCTAGTTATTAAGTGGGGGTATTTAATTATTTATTTACTCTTCTCCTGAAGTTTGTTTCTTTTAGTTTCCTTTTTTTTTTCAATTTTCTCTTGGCCGGAGAAGGTGGGGGAGAAAATTTGAAATTAAATATTAATTCAATGATTATAAGACTAAGCCGACTGGGATGGCTCTAATTGAATTGGTTAAAATCAGTTATCGTCTGATGGGAAAGTGAAACAAATTCTGGGAAAATAGAAAAGTTTCGAGTAATCGAAAGGAGTAAGGTAGCTACGATTTTGCTCCGCAAGCATTCAATATACTATCTTTAAGCAATCTTGAGCCATCTGTAAGTTAAGCTGTAGCTCTGATTTTGTTATGATAAAGGAGCTAGGTTCCTCATCTATTGAAGCCGAGAGGATGTATAAAGGCGATTTTTCACTATTGAGTAGCTGATTCAAAGGCAAAACAAAAAGAGTTTTTTTTTATATCGAATTGTGATGGGAATGGGAAATGGATATTCTACGATAATCCCAAGAATAAATACTACTAAGCTTGGTGAATCATTGCCATCGATTTTAACGTCAGCACCAAAGTAAATTTTGGTATCTGGTGGGACCAAAAAGGTGTTGTGTACTATGAGCTGCTGCAACCAGATGAATCCTTCGTTTGAGCCTTATATTATGATATAAACGCCCATATCGCAAACATCGTAAAAAATATATTTAGGAACGCACCCCCGTTTTCTCCGGACCTCACCCCTGCTGATTACTGGTTATTCCATAAGAAGCAGCACAATTTGGCGGGTCACCGGCTTACTTCTTTTGCAGAAATCGAAAATTGGCTTGAAAGTTGGATGGCCTTAAATTAAAAGACGAGACATTTTTTCGAAATGGAATTAGAAAATGGTCCGAAAGGTGGGAAAAAGCGATGGACAATGCTTTGATCAATCTCTTTAATCATTTAGTTTTGAAATGAATACAAAAATTACCTGGAAGTGAATAGCATTCGGCAAAGAGTAGAGTTTTCAGCACGACAATGCTGCCATCCTGACTTAATTGTCTGATTTTATTGAGTAAAGAAGTTGTATTAAATTTGGCTTATGGAAACAAAGTCTGCTGCGGAAAAGTTGAGGATATATACTAGGCTTCTATAAACAATTCAAATCAGAGAAAGCGTTAAAAAAATGATTCCCAATAGGTCAAAAACATCAAGTGATTGATAAACAACAAGTTCAGAAAATCAAGATTTATATGCTCAAAAATCGTCGATTGACCATTGGAGACCTTGCTGATATGGTTGGCATATCGGATAAATTCAAAGAATTTTGAAAAGTCATTCGATTTTTAGACGCGTCTCATCTCGTTTTGTTCTAAAAATACATATTTTTTTTTTGGAAAAGGTCGCCGCATCTACAACTGTTAAGAAATTTACCTGATTAAGCTCCGTGTCACTGCTGCCTATTTAATAAACTGAAAAGACTAGTTTGGGGACACCGTTTCGAACCCATAGAAGAGACCGCTGGATCGCTGCGTGAACTGAAGTCTATTTTGGAAATAGATTTAGAAGAACAAATAAAAATGGAAAAATGTACAATATAAACACCGTCACCTTTCAATTTGATCACAGTACCATAAGACGCTTTATCCCTATATACCTAACCGACCTCTATGCTCAAAACCAGAATCATCCAATCGTAATTAGTGAATAGTCTTCTCAGAAAATCCATAAACAGAGTATCTCCTCAGGACTTCTCTTTTATGACTTATAATTATAACCAAATTCTAATTGAACTTGAAAAATGGAATAAAAGAAGTCGAATATTTGAACGACGTAGTTGTCCTAGCACTAGGGCTGTTCGTAAGCCCAAAGATTTATGCTGTGTAACACCAATATCAATATACCAAATTTTGGACTAATACGGCGCAATAGCCAGACTTATTCCCTATTCTCAGTGTTAAACACTTTTGCGGTATCCTAGACCTGAACTTTAGTTGGAAGTTCAATTTAGTACATTCGATTTTGGATTATTTTTCTTGTTATGTTGGTAACCGAGCTCCTTAACTTATGTTGATATTGTTGACTGTAGCGTTTGGTGATCCTGCTCTAAGCAGAAAAAAAAATGTTTATGAGTAGTACAAAGTGTTAGCAGAAGGCTGACAGAAGAAGATGTTATTGTTGATGTTCGCCTTAGACACCCCAGTACTCCAACAACGGGTGAAAACGGTTGAAGTAGTCAAAAGAAATGTTATGGAGAATCGTCGAAGGGAATCTATCAGAGTAGTTGCTTAGGATATATGGGTAGGCATATCGGTTGGCTCATGCCAAGATTTTTTCAGATAATTTGGCATTAAACATGTCAGCGAAATTGTTCCAAAATTTCTAAATTTTGACCAAAAGAACCATCCCTTGAGCATCGCTCAGGAGCTGTTGAATAACATAAATAACGATCCAGATTTTCTGAAAAGGGCCATCACATGTGACGAACGGAAGCGATCAGAAGAGCCAAGACCGAAAAGCCGGAAGGTTGTAAGGTCAATGAAGTTATGCTCCATTTAAAACAATACGAAGAATCGCGCAGAATTCTTGGCTGTTTCATGACGATAATGCACCTGGGCAATCATCGTTGTTTGTGCGTTCTTTTCAGCTTTTTTGTCCAACAACAATTATGTAATCATCCCTCAGCTACCTTATTCACCGCACTTCTTCTTCCATAAACTGAAAAGAAGATTGTGGACATAAAAACTGCATCGCTGGAAAAGCTCGAGGATTAGAAAAAGGGCTGGCGGAAATGTATTATATATGACGGGGACTACTTTGAAGGGGACAAAATAGATATTGATGAATAAATAAATAATTTTTAGAGAAAAATACGCCGAAGGGCGTATAGTCTGACCTTTCAAACCTATTAACCATCAGTCGTCTGCAACCTTTCGTTTAGACTTGATCAAATTTTTAGTGAACTCTTGTCCAGTGACTTGTTGCAAATTCAAAATGCAGAAAACGATTAAACAGTTGGATTATAAAATCGGGTACGGAAACGTTGGCCATGATTTGCCCAGTGTTCAAGCTTGGAATCATGTCACAGGCTTCAGTTTCGATATGGTACAAGCTATTGAAAGTTGGCCGAAAGGGTGTGGCTGACGACCCCCAGGTTAGGCGGACGATACTGTGCAATTCGTGCGTCAAGTGCCTAATTTAGACCATCCGTTTACCGAGACTGAAACCAAACCCCATACAATTTCGGCTTTGCCCCAGCAGACTTTTTTTCATTACCAAAACGTAGGTTATTCCTTAAAGGACGCTACAATGGGACCTTAATTGGCGTCCCTTAAGGGTCTTCCGGAATCTACCTATGAATTCGAGTCGTGGAAAAGCCGATGATAAAAGTTTCCCGACGCTTAAGACGAATCTTTAAATTTTGTGGTAATATTTAAACGAATTATTATTTTTCGATACTTTTCTCGGAACTTTTTTCACAACCCCGGAATAACATAAAAAGCTAAATAAAGTTCAAATATCGACGGGAATCGGTACATAAGATCATGCCCCACCGAAGCATTTTAATCCGCCACCAAAACTCTATCTTTTGTAACCATCTCCTTCAGACTGGGGCACAAAACAAGAATAAAATTAAATGGGCCGAAAGCATGAAAGCGAAAGCGAACGATCTCCTCTGGGTTCTAGGCCACAGTAACATAGAGAGTAGTGGGAAGGTCGACTAGCTACCCTGGCTCAGAGTCACACTTAGTCACACTTAGTCACATCTTTCAACACTTCCTAACCATGGTAAGATACAGGATTCTCGCTACCGAACTCGACATACCACATAACAGCCACAGCCCAACAGGTTTTCTCAACTTTTATTATTTTTTTTTTTATTTACGTATAGGGTTCGCGCAGGTTTAAGAGTGTACGCTCTTATAGTGTCAGTCACACAACCTAGACGGGGTGTAGCTGGTTTGTGCCGAAGATGTTTGCTACTCATCGGGGGTGGTTGTCTTAGAAAGAATTCGAGAGATTCGACTGAGTTTGTCGCGTTGGTTGTAGTTCGCAGCACGGTTCTTGTTTTCCTATCATTAAGGTGTTATATTGGAAATGCACTTACAGAGTATGAATTTTTAAGTGATTTTATACTGCGAGTGTTATGCCTTCGTCAGCATTTTTTGATCATCGCTCATTCACAACTGCTGTTGTAACACAGTTTTTACTTATAGGAATTGTTCTTGGATATGTACGGGCTTGAACTACAGATATTCCTCTCAAAAGTTGGTGATGATTACCATTGCACCACAACCACCCCCACCTTCAATGCGACATTTCTAGCCAATCGAACGAAACGTAGCATCAAAAGAGCAATTTAGCGCTAATTACTTTAGGCCCGTGATGCATTATGGTTCTATGCTTTTCGAAAATATTTCCTGTCCTTGTGTCCTACCCCTTTCATCACTCGTCACAAAACGTCATAAAAATCCTTTTCTCTGATAATTATTATCATTCAACCAGAATCGTTGACGAAAAAATAGGCCACGTATTTTCTTAACACAAGTGAACGAGACTTTGATAGTCACAATGCTTGAACTTTTCATAACGATGGAATCGACTTCTGTATGTCAAGGTTACTTGGTCCCAGGGATTTGCCTCAAAGAAGCCTGTTGTTGCGCTCCAATGAGCATGTTTTCAAGGGTCATTTGTTAAAACTTGATCGTTTTCCCTGAGACACAGCAAGTACACTTTTCACATGATATAGTCACTTGAATCCCCCTCCCCCCCCAAAAACCAAAATCTCATTCCACCCTATAACGAGCTTGTATTCTACCTGCACGAGTACATATTCACTACCTAAACCACTCTACACGTTCCGACTTCCTTAATCAACTCGTTCTGTCGCAATAAACCAGTGCCACAAATGGAATTCCCCTGAATTCACTTGGCCCGTATGACAAAAGACAAGTACCATACACGTAGCAGCCAGCCTCAGCCCTCTCCGTCATTCGAATCAACAAAGAATAAACTTAACCCCAAGGTTGAGCAATCTACCCTTAAAAAAACCACCCTTCTTCCCACAACAAAGGCGAAAAGAAACCAAATGCTAAGAAACTTACAGATAGCCAAGCCAAACAACACGAAGAAAAAAAAGCAGGCCAGGCATGGAGAAATAAATTATAATTTCCATCTCTCTCCCAAGAGTCATGCGGATAGGAGCAGAGGGCATGAAATAACAAGGGCAAAAGGGATTCTCTCGCGTGGTATTTGGGTCATGACTTATGACATCTGTTGCTGCTCTTGTACACCATTACCAACAGGAGGGTTGCAATTGCCCCTGCCATTCCGCACCACTCCCCCCACTACAAATGAAAGGAAAATAGGTCGTCGCGGGAAGGATTTGCAGCTCCTTGTACTTTTTTTCAATTAACCTTAAACCCTCTCTATTTCATTCCTACACCCCAACTGCCTGAGAATTAGCTAATAAACAATTTTTTTTATTATTGCAGCAACTATTCCGAGCACAAAATCACAGTCTAGCAGCGGCAACAAATGCAGCAGCAGTGGCTGCCGCGGCAGCAGCCGCATCATCAAGTGCGCCCGGGGCGCCAAATGGTACACCAATGCAACCGCAGCCCATGCCGATGCCGTCACAGCAATTCTTGGCACAACAGAACGCGTATGCGGCGCAACAAGCCGCTCCGTATGTCATCAATCCGGGACAAGATGCAACACCATACATGGGTCTCATAACACAAATGCCACAGTACTACGGTGTCGCACCGTGGGGCATGTACCCGGGAAATCTCATACCGCAACAGGGATCACAGCCACGAAGGCCTTTAACCCCATCCCAGCAGGGTGCTGAAAATCAATCCTATCAGGTGAGTTGTCATTCTGTCTCCGTCCGATCGGTGGGTATCAATAGTTTGACGTGCAAAATGTACAAAGTGTGATAAAGTGTGTACGAGTAACACAGGCATTTGTAAATCTGTATAGATAGAATGGACTTTCGTCCAAGTCTAAAGTGAAAAGCAGCTAAAGACTAACAGATTAGTAGGTTGCTAGCAGAATTGATCGTTTTTCCATTTAATTAAACCGCCCGATGGGGCGTGCTGGGTGCTGTATGCAATACCCGCTCACAGAATTTCTCCAACGATGGCTTAACGTGTTTTAATTAAACTAACCCTTGCTGACCTATGTAAATAAAAAAAAATAGGAAAAAGGAAAACAGGAATTAAGGCAGACGAGCAATGGTGGCGCGTAGTCGGGGGATATAAATTGATTTCCATTGTTTCACTACGGATGCGGTTCGGTTTAGCAATCCATTTGTTAAATTAAAAAAAAAAAAAAGATCACAAATCAGATGCAAAAAAAAGGAACAAGATACACCTATGAGTGCACTGTGTTGTTGCGCTGTTGCCTTAGGATGCACTTAAGCTCACAACTGAATTCGATGTGATACCGGCGGCGACGATAGCTGGGTGTGTGCGTAATTCTGCACTTCTTGTGCAGTGAGGTGTTACCGATTAAAGTGTTGTAGCGCAATTGTTGCACACTTCAACTGGCTCGGTACACACGCTCTTCGCGCCATAGTAAGTAATTTTCTGTTCGAGTAGGTTTCGGGTGCTTGATTGCAGAAAAAAAGTCGAAAGACATACGGCGACTTAAGGTGCATAAGCTTTGTAGGACCGTTGTGCAATGGAGAAAGCAATTTGTCGATGAGGAAAAACAGAAAAAAACGAAACAAATTGCAAGGTCTAATGAGTAGGCTTCAGGTTGCTTCGTAATTGAATTGCAATTTAGTTTATTGTGTTTTTCGCTTAAAGTAAAGTGGATTATGGATACAGGGGTAAGCAAGGCTGTCGAGCGTTACTTCGGATGGTGTTAAAGTGTTTTACGTGTTAGGTAATGCAATCTGGTGCATTTGGACGGTGGATTTCGTGTGGCTTTTCGTCAAATAGAGCGTAGTGATTGGCTTGATTGCTCGATTGTAAACGACGCCCTTGTTTTGCTTCGTGTATCCTAATTCATTGCATAACGAAAAATGCAAGATTTTAGGAAATTGTCTGCGAAAGCTACCATTAGAGGTAATTTTTAGCCTTCGATTGCCTTTAAATCTTTGTTTCCCTGATGATGAATGGTCCTCTTAATGATTATATAACAAATTTGTTAAATATCCAATCAGACCTATACTATGTTATGGATCTCAATTTTTAGGTTAGCATTCAGCTCTCTCACTCTAATGAATGCTTGCGAAGCGATGACACTTATTGATCTTCTTTTGCGCTTGTCAATCGAGATTACCTTCATTAGGACGATTAGTCCCTAGTTTCAACGGCACCTCCAAAAAACCTTGTTAAATTTCTTTCATTACCGGTTATGCTCCGATGTTGATTTCCATCTTCCAATTACCGTTATTTTTGTTTCAAATTTTACAAAATTTAAAAATTTTCGAAAATTCAAAATGAGATAAATTTTCCTGCCAAACAGTTCATAATCCAAATATTCCAGGGAGCTTTTTAATATGGCGGCTTAAATTATACAATCGACGAAAAACGAAAATTCCTGTTACTTTTTGAACCAACCAACAAAAGGTGTCATTTTCATCCAATGGAAAAATGCTACAATTTTATGAAAAGTGGTGATATTTTTATTTACATCGAAAGCATACACCTTGAGGTTAGCAGTGAACTACAATATTTGCCAAATGTTCACTGCCTATTTGCCTATAATAAAAGATTCTCTTGATGATATTTTTCACCACATTTTCGATTAATGTGCATGGTTCATTGGCTAAGGCTAAGGCTTAACTTAGCTTTAAGGGAATAAGTCGAGCAGTGCTAAAAAGCATGATCTCGGCGGCAAATTGAAGTCTGCATTGCGAGAGGAAACTTGTCACACTATCGTGCCATTGCTTCATCACCGTTATGGTATGTGGGGCCGCCTGAGTGATAATAACCGTCATCCATGTCCATAGCATATATTCAAGGTGAAAAAGAGTTGGTCAACATTGTTCGTTAATGCGGTCCAATAGAATAAATGTTGTCCAATGACACTGACCGCTAAAAAACCGCTCCGAAGGGAGCCTATTATTTTTCTTGGCTCTTCGGAGCGCTAATGTCACAATTTTATTTGTTTTTAACTGCCGGTAAGATTCATCTTTCCCGTAAAAAACCATGGTCTTCATTCCAGGGTCCAGCCAGCGAAAGTGTAGCGTTGTGCTTGGTCCGCTGGGTTGAATTGTTTGTCACTGTTTATAACTTAAGCTGACGTTACCTTTCACTTCACTTTTTCAAGCCTGCCTAAAACTGTGGTTATGTGAGTGACACTGCGAGTCTAAAAATGTCGCATCATACTGTTACTCGTTGTGGATGAAAAAGTGGCCACATCTTATATGGCGTTTGCCTGTACCCTGCCGAGCAGAGAAGCCACGTAATGAACATTGGATGGCGTTGTTGTTATCGGGATCTGAACTCGCTCATCGTGCATCAGAGGCTGACACACTACCCACTGCGCCACGGCGCTCTGGTTGAAGTGGCCACATAACCTACTAATTCTATTGTGTTTTCGGAGCCCAAGATGCAGTCTTGTTCAGATAGTCAGATAGCCAGATAAATGGAAATTAGCCAAAATAATACTTTTGTGCAAGAAATGTTGATGCTATTCATTCATTGTCAGCACCCAATCAACGTCAGAACAGCTTTGTGCTGTAGCGTATAGGCCGAGAACTGGGTTTTCAGTCACACTCTAAGCTATTGCTATGGCAAAAGGTAAGGCTCGCACTGCCGAAACGTTCTTGTAGTGTTACATATAGCAGAAAGAAATCCATTATCTTTGCATGAAATTGGAGGCTTAATTTAGCATAGTTAGAATGATCCCATTTAGGTTAAATATGCGCTATTCAGTTCGATAACTTGTTACCATTTTGAAGGTAATTTCATTATGCCTCTCTAATAGAAGCCCTCGTCCTTACTGCAAAAAAATTGAGACAGTCACAAGCCTCTTTTGAGCCGAATTTTTCACCCACCAGCAAAATCGTTCGTCATTGACAGGAACAGCTGGCGGTCTCTTGGTGCCACAGCCGGACTATAAGGTAGATGTATACGAGGATAAGGTGAGACACCTGACAATGAAAGACTGCGAACTTCAGAAAAAAAAAAGATTTTATTTGTCTGCCTTGACTTCAACACACTTGATCCAACGTTTCTCCAACATCAGTATTCCTTCCCGGGCGTAAAAGAATGTAAAAATATTCATCTATGGCCCTCTCAATATCTTTATAGGATGCGAAGCGCTTCCTATAAACGATTTTTTCAAGTTTAGGAGGTCTGAAGACGCCAAATTTGCAATCTTGGGGGACGACCGAGCAAATTGTACCCCGAATCCCGTAGTTTTCCCATCGCCTGGCGTACATGCGCATTGTTCTGATGAAAGATGATTTTTTTTTTTCAAGCCAGGCTTCTTCTCGCGAATTTTGACATCCAGTTGATCAAGATAGTTGGAGCACAAATTGCTTGTAATGGTTCTGCCTTTTGCAAAGTAATCCCAAAACAGGCCATGACCTCTCCGGGAGATGTGATCGACTTCGCTTTCTTTGGCGTTGAACATTAGGTTCCACTAGGGGCTTGCTGTTTCCTTTCTGGTTGACCCATGTCTAAACCACGACAAATTTGGCCGGAGCTCTATTGAGTTCATCCAATGATTGCTCCGACAATCATTTGCGCTTTTTTTTTTTTTTTGGTTCGGCGTTCGGTACCAGACTTGCGCAAAGCTTTCGCATAAGATGCCTCGCACCCTTTCTTTCGATATCCCCACAGCCTCGGCTATCTCACCCACCTTCATGCACCTCTATTCCAACATGGTATCAAACACTTTTTCGATGGCTCCCGGTGTGGTTGCGATTTTTGACCGACCTTCACGTGGGTCATCTTTAAGCGCTATGCGACTACGTCTAAATTCAGCTACCCACTTTTAAACGGTCGGCATCGAAGGAACAGAGTCTCGGAAAACTGTTGTCAATTTCACATGAATTTCCGTAAAGAGTTAATCCATCCAAAATGAAGAGTTTTATGACCGGTCGAAACTCTATTTATCCATTTCAACGAAAAACACGCCTGACGCCGACTGCAAAAATTCGTCTTACCAAGCTACTCGACAGAGCAAGTTGAAACTCTTACACAACTAATGACACATGCTTCCAAGCAAAAAACATACTTTTTTGCTGATTGGAGCGCCATCTCTGTGTCACGTCGAGAACTTTTCTTCGACTTTTTCTTACAAAAACCTAATATTTTCACCGTTTTTGTAGTGATTTTTCACTGTTTGAACACGTTGTTAGAGAAGTATTTGTTAACCTGCTAGTTGAAGATTGAAAGTTGGCCCGCAACCAGAAATCACATCTCATGTTGGATGATCCTATATAATAACCTTCGGGCCACCCAAAATATCTGGTTCTTCATCGATCAAAATCCAACATCATTGAATCGGAACGGCAGACAAATAGATTTATGTTTCTCATTTCTGCTATTTCCCCATTATCAATCCAAAAAAGGTCACTGCGAACCCGGTTTGTTTCCTCATAGTAAAAGGAAACCGCAATCCAATGATGTCAATGTCATTTGAAATAACCAAAAACATTTGTCCTCGAAGGTGATAATTGAACATGAAACGAAATGCAGAACACATTGCCTTGTATCTCAAGCCTACGAGCCCCAACAGAACATGAGGGTTCGACAATGCTTTCGACAGATTACACATTTCACATTAAACGAAAAACATTTAGTTGCTATCGACACAAAACAAGACAGCGACAATAGGCGAGAGCTGTAGCTATCACACTCCATTACACCATACATGCAAGGGGTTCTCTGTCGCTGCTATTTTTTTCTTATCATCATTGCAAAATCAATCTACCATCTGTTTACCCCTGTAGATTGAGGTACAAAATCGATAAATGAGCAATTTGGTAGTGTTGCCTGCATGCGCCAATACAACATGTCAATTCTGCTAGCAACACAATCTCGCGTTTGTACATTTTTGTTTTCGCCCAATTTGTACATTACAACAATAGATAAATAGATACAATTTGTATATATGACTTATAAATAAATGTCTTTTTCTCTCCACTCTCCACTCCCATCCCTCCTCGCTCTATGCTTCCTTAATGTCCTTTGTAATAAAAAAATAAATAAAAAAAAAATGAAAAAAAAAAACCTGCGCGTAGGTTATACCGGCGTTTTTCGATCAGAGCGGTTCACTAGTGATGGGACCACGAACTACGACACCAATGCGCCTTGTTAGCCCGGCACCGGTGTTAGTGCCACCGGGTGCAGCCAGAGCTGGACCACCACCACCACAGGGTCCGCCGCAATTGTATCCACCACAGCCACAGACCGCTCAACAGAATCTCTACTCGCAGCAAAACGGTTCCAATGTCGGAGGTAAGATCTATTTTATATTCTATTTCACTTATGTATAGATATTGTATCTGTTGTATATTCTGTCAATACGATCATATTGTGTTAGAAATAAGTTTTTTGTGTTTATAAATGTTGTATCTTAACACGTGTACATCGTTTCCATACTTTACTTGCATGTGAATTGAAAAGAGAAATGTTGAATCGATTGCCGGTGAGGTATAGTACTGACGTGCTACAAGTGATCAGCACTTATCACCTTGCTTTGCCCTTCAACGTTAAAGTGCTTTCCATCGCCACTATGGAGCTAATTAGGTGAACTTGACGAGCGCTTTTTCTTTTGGTCGGCTTCTGGGCGATTCCAATCTGGAGCACTCTCAAATGTACGTCGATCTATTGAATCACGCCTCCATTGAACCATCATCGCCTTGCTGTTAGTATCTTATCGCTTTGATGGCATGATACCAGAGATAAATAAAGAATAATGTTTCTGCGATATGGAATCGGACGCGCGTAGATTGATGTTTGAAGAGTAATTGGTATTGATGTATCTAATTTCTAGCGCGATCGAAATGTCGGAACGTTTTTCTCTACTTTTGATTTGTTTATATTGTTCGAGTGGCTGTTAGCCATTGGTATTGATTTTACGCTTTTGAAGTGCCATTATAAATTTTAGAGGTTAAGGGTTTCTGCGCCGGTTTTAACTGCTTGTTAATGATATTTCTCATGTTTGCCCAAAGTGGAGGTATGGCACTAAAAGCTTCTTTTGCATGACACCAATATAACGAACTTAACTATCCCTTTCGTCTGGGCTCAGAAAGAATTACGTTTCCGGCGTCAAAAAATAGGTTCTTGGATGCGACTTATCTACACCAACTTTTAACTTTAAACATATGAACTTTGTTCAAAAAATAAGGTGACCTCTAATTTACCCCGAAAAAATATTTATATATTCTTCAAAATTTATTCGTTTCCCTTCAAAGCAATTCCCCTCATCCGTAAAACAGTCGCGTCAGCGCTTTTGCCAATCCTCGAAGCTCTTCTGATATGTGCTTTATGGTATGGCCTTAAGCTCTCCCAGCGATGCGGTCTTTATCAACTAAATCGTGGCAAATCTTCGTACTTTCATTTGCAAATTTTAGGAGGAGAAAAAGTCGCAGTAGGGAGTAAGGTTCGGTGAATACGGTGGTTGAGGCATAAGTACGGTACCGTCGCATGAGCATCGCGTTTTTTTAATGAATGAACCAACCTATGTGTCAAACTTCTCAGTTTTTTTCACTGCAGCAACGGTTTCATCCGTGCTAGGCGTCCAGGGCAGCATCGTCATTAACATCTCCTCGGCCTTCTGTGAGGAGCTTGCACCAGTTATAAAGATTTTTTTCATGTACGACGAAGGACTTAATTTTATTTAATACAGATTCTGTGATCCATTTTTTTCAATAGCAAAAAAGCACACCAAAATAAGTCTAACCTTTATATCGGCGAAAAGTATATTAGTTATTCAAAATGCCTGAGAGTATTAGCATATGTTAGGGTACATGTGTACCAACATAACAATAAAAACTTGAATATCGAGTGTACTTATGTCTTGAAATTCAAAAAGTCACCTTATTTTTTGAACATACCTCGTATATTACTTTTAAAAAAACCCACGAAAGTAATTTTTTAATAGAAAATAGTCACTTATTTCTTCACAGAGGTAAAAATACTAAGCGTAGCCACGATTTTTAATTATTAGCAGAAACTCTGCAGAATGATCTCGGAATGAGCCTCTTAACTTCTTAATAGAGATGTTGGCGATTGTTTTTAGGAGATGCCAACAATTTTCAATTGGATTGAGATCAGTACTACACGATGGCTAATTTTATGTATTGGTCCAACGCACCACCATGTTTGACCGTCGGGCAGATGTACTTTGGGTCAAATTTCTTGGTCCTGGGATCGCGTACACATGCGTTACCGTCGGAGGAAATTCTATTTACTTTTGTTTCATTAATAGCACGTTTTCCCATTGAGCAGCGGACCAATGGCTATACTTGTGAGCTTATTTCAAACCAGAAGTGGTTTCTTTCGGGCAATGGGTCCAAAAAGTCTAGCCTCAACAACCTTTGTTTAACAGTGTGTCCACTGTCCAGTCCAAATGGTCCACTATCGTAATAGCGAATAAATTAAGTACGTATGCCCCTCTCCGTAGGAATTTCTGATTGTGCCTTACAACAAGTTGGTCCTCACGAGTCACGGCTTAGGCTTTCGCATGACTTTTTGGACTGTTCCCTTTTTTTAAACCATTGAACCCCAACTTTTAAGCACTTTATCACTTGCATATTTCAGACAAGTCTACAAATATAATTAGGTAGAAATCTAGTGAATCATACTAATGGAGCCCGCCAATTTATACAATTCCGGTTACTTTTTGAACAGGTTTTGTTGGTTGAAAAAGTTTAACGAAATTGAAGTTCAGCCTTCAAAAATCTTGTTTGGAAAATGTAACATAAAGTCATTGGCCCCTAAACTACTCTTACCTAAAACACTTTTTTTACTTTTTTTACGATGTTGATGTTTTTTTTTTTTTTTTTTTTTTAATTAAGTCATGCCACCTTTTCCTATCTCTCTGACAGCATATGAACTCCACGTCTGAATAAAACAAATTTCTTTTGAGACTGTCGTGGAATCAACCAATTTTTGGCATCTTTATAAGAAGAATGGAAGTGTTGTTCAATTAGGCCATGTGCCATTGAACGGAGCAAGTGATATACCGAAGGGATGTCCGGTGAATATTTGGGGAGTAGGCTTTTGCTGATTTTGCACCATGTGGTTGAACGTTGTCTGTAGCAAAATCACCTTGTCGTAGGGTTGCTCGAACCGTGGCCGTTTATCAATGCTAAGTCTCAAACGCGTCAATCGCAGTCGATATCTCGTGATGGTTACATTCTTTTTGGGCCCCTTTTCATAATAAACTGCACTCTGCTGAACCCATCCAATGCAAAGCAGAACCTTCCTTTGAACCATCTGTTACGCTTGAGCCAGCAGTCTACACGTTTGACAACGCTATTCAACGTCTCTCGGCTCTAACTCACGCGGCAACCAATGCTTCTTGATCACCTATCATGCTTTCAGCCGTTTAGGATTTTTTTTGTCAATACTTGTAATGATTTTCCAAGTTAAGTTGGCGTTTGATATGAGACTTCTTGATGTTAATCCTCCAGTTCTTCGTCTTCAAATTTTTGGGTGCGCCATTCGTTCTTTATCTTCAGCATCAAAATCTTTTTTTATTTTGAAAATCAATCACTACATGCCGTTTCTGACCCAGTCACCGTAAGTGTCAACAACAATTCTCTATTCTTCAGCCTTCTTGACTCGACATATTTAAAAAAAGTTGTTAACACTTCAGCAAACTTATATACACTGAAATTCAAGCTTGTTTATAGTACTTCCTGGTAGATGCGTTGCCACCATAAACCACATGCATGTAGTTCTGGTAACGTCATCTGTTGAGAAACAACGAGAACTTATTCAAGATCTAGGTCTAGTTAAGTTATTGGTCTACCTAAACTGCAAGGTCCAATTTTCTCATTTTTTGGTGCTTGCGAGGTGAGAAATTTTTTACAACAATTTGATCGCCCTAAACCCATAGCCACAGAAAGAAAAGAAAAAAAAGTATAATTGCCATACAACAACATAACACTGAATTGCGCAGGTTATTGTGAATTATAAACTGCATGCAAAAAAACAAATGCAATATCACACCGAAGCTTCACACCTTCATATTTGTTGTTTGTACTTCTTTAAAATATTAAGAACTGCTACTGATTTCCCCTGATCCGCCTTTGAAGGCTTGCGAAAACAGCTTCCAAAAATTCTATACCTAGGCCTTAAGACTGGTCTGAAAGTCATTTAGTTTAAAAGAGAAAAACTTGAATCCTTCTCAAAATAATTTCCCAATTAAAATAAATTTGCGCGCTCCTTCCGTGATTTCTGCCATACATGCACGTATGGTATGAGACCTTTAGCAAGATACCTATACCAGCAACTTTGTCTGCATGACACTGAATAAACTCCATCGAACAATTATAGAAGAAAGAAAGTTTCGAGTGCACCAAGTCATCCCAAATACGCACATACGTGTATGCCGATCAACCTTTCCGACTCTAATAGGCTCCTTCCCATTACGGCCACTTTTCCGATTCACTGATACAATCGTCTTGTGCACTTTCTTCTCTTCATGCAATCATACTCGTTGGTTCCTTGAAGTAAAACAATAAAATTGCTCACAACACTGCACACAAATGTTTCATTTCAAGCATGTAACTCCTCTTCCGTCGGTTACGGTTGGTTAAGCATCTCTTACTTGGCTACGCAAGCAAGCACACAAATTGCGATTCTTTCAATTAAATCCTCCACTTCTTTGCTGCTTTGTTAAAGGAGTACCTCGTAACAATTATTACTCGAAACAGTGTAATGACAATAGCAGGAATAGCAGTAAGCCGGTAAGATAATACCATCGATAACTCACACGAAACTGTCGATTGTATCACACCTTTGTTGTCGATTAGTATCGATCGTAATTAATTCGCTCGCTTATTCCTCGCTCGCCTCACCTAACCTCGTTTTGATTTATCGTCGACTATTATCAGTACAGCGAATTGCACGACTATGACTATGACGGCCACGCGATTGTGCATAATTAATCGAAATGCCACATAGCCGGCCGCCCAGAAAGCCCACTCGATGTGGTAGGGCGTCGTATGTGGATGGTTGCAACATCCCTCGTCGACTGCGGTGGCGGAATCTTTAATTACAATTGTGTGCAATGTTGATAATTTAAATTTCATTGCAAACTATAAAATTCTTCGATTGATTGATGAAAGAAAACCGCATCCGTTCGAATCGAAAATGTTCGGTTGGTCGAAAGGAATAGTACGGGTCGGTAACGGGGGGAAAAAAAGGGTCGAAAACCAAAGTGCAGTGGAAAAATTTGTTAACTGCTATTTTCAATCAGAGACGGAATGCTGGCTCATTCTGAATTCCTGGTCAATCCGCGGGTGGTAGTCGAACTATTTTTTTGTTTTGACCATAAGCAAAAGCAAAAACGAGAAGAGAGAGACATACCCGCACGCAACCCAACCAATATTCATATCCTTCGGGTTTTTTTTTACCCCGTTCACCTTGGTCAGGGTTGGATTCTGTTTTTTGTGCTGTAGTTCCTGACTGCTCACATTGTTGTGCAGCTCAAATAATTGAACAATTTGGCCATTGCATTCTGATAGTGCATTACAAATTAATTATTCAACCGTTCCGTGGCATTCCATGGGTTCTGAAGGGCTTTGAGAGTTTGAGGACCGACGAAATGGGAGTTGATGTGCATATAACGCGGTAAAATGACACTTTAGGTCGGGTCCCGTGTTGACGGAATTCTATGTTATCGCTGTGGAAAATGGCAGCGGTTGGGTCTCATATACATTGTCCATTGTATGGCATAACTTGAGTCTTCACGGGAATGTGATTTCATCATAACCGGAATGCAGGATCTCGCCCTTTGACTAAACATTTTTCACCTTTCATTGGACAATTGGTAGGAAACGTCGCTGTGGTCGGATTTTATAGGTATGAATTCGCCGGTTAAGAAGTGAAAAAAGAATACAAAACTTAAACATAAGATTCGTTGGATAGTTGGCTTTTATTCCAAAGTTAATCAAAAAGGTGTTGCTTTAATTTGATCCTTCCAGCTGCAGAATGTTTGAGTACCGAAGTGGAGAGCTGAAAAGGTCGGCTTTGATCACGACTTTACGTTGATACCGCTTGCGTATTACGTATTCTGGTTTTATATAAAGTGAAATGACTAAAAATAAGGAAAAGAAGGATGAAAATTACCTACCTAAAGTGGTATCCGTATGGATACTAACAAATAGGAATAATAAAGGGGTGGTCGTGGTGCAATGATAATCATCACCGACTGTTGAGCGGAAGGTGTGTAGTTCAAACCTGTCCATAGCAAAGAACAATTCCTATACGGACAAATTGTGCAACAACATCAGTTGTGAATGAGAGATGATCAAAAAGCGCTAACGAAGGCATAACACTCGCAGCAACTTCAAAATTAATATTCTGGGTGTGCATTCCCAACATAACATCTTAATTAGGTGGAAAAGAAAAAGTTACTGTGAACTACAACCAACGCAACAAATTCAGTCAAATCTCTCGAATTACATCTAGGACAACCACCCCCGGAGAGTAGTGAACAAACATCTTCGATACAAACCATTTGCGCCCAATCCAAGTTGTGTGACAAACATCATAAGAGCATAACTCTTGATCCTGCGCGTACCCTATAAATAAAAAAGAAAAGAATTGGTGAACGGTATTTCAGTTGTGTCTATATGATCAACTCGATTTTTCTCCTTTTCCGTGACCACATTAGACGACAGCATCCCTAAACCGCTAGGTCTTGCGTTAGTCATCTCTATCTTCGCACGCCCAGTAAGCTGATGATTCTTCTCTCTTATGTGCGCCATCTAGACAGTTTATTCCCATGGATCCAACTCAAAGGTTCATAGGCTCAAAGTGGCCCAGCCATTAGACTAGTTACTGTTCAGCCCTTATAAATGATGGCTTAAAGCCAGTAGAGATTTTAATTTTAAACAAGACAATGTTTGTTATGTAAAACTTCAGGCATATTTCAACCACGTTTGAATCTGATAAATTTAGTCTAACAGACAGTTCTCGACCACTCTTTCAAGAATTTGTGGCCTTATATGTCGGTTGCTGTTGGTTTATCAAAGTAGACTAGCGACTTTATGTCTATCCAAAGAAAATAGTCAAGGGGCATTTAAGGGGAGGCCAATTTACAAGTCCATTACGAAAAATTATACGTCCATCAAATATTTCCTTCAAAAGGTTGATTTTAACGTTTCCTGAATGATACGTAATGCCATCTAGATGAAGCCACATCTCTTCCACATTCTTGTCATTCAACTGGGGAACGGAAAATTCATTAGTCATGGCTCTATAGCGAACATTGTTGACCGTGCCATACTTGTTAGTTTCATTTGTTAAAAAAAGATGGTTCCATGACTCCACCAACCCACAGATTGCCCCAGACTGTGCGCTTTTTGGGATCTTACAGCGACCTTCATTCGTAATGTGACAATTTTGCTTATTGTGCTATCGCTGTACACAATTGGCCCATTCACCGAAATATCGACGCAAACATTCAACTTCAAACGACGGACAGACACCAAGGTTGACAACAGCGTCGAATCGAGAAATTTGAATCTTTTGAATACTCTCCTGAACGGATACAATATTCTCTTAAATGTGTAATCTTCCTAAGCGTCTCGGTGGGAAGACGGTTTCAGATGGTCGGTTTTTCGGGTATAGTGTAGTTGAAGTGCTTTATAAGATGGGCGGACACAACCATCATTTTGGAACCGAATTTCTAAAATTTGGTAACGTTCTTGAGGATTTTGTGCCATCACGGAAACAATGAAAAGACTGGTGAATAAAGACGACTCTCAAGGTTTGTAATCTGACGATTGGTTTGACAGATCTGACTGTCTGAAGTACTAGTTAAAAACACCTTTTTAATCTCCTCATATCTTCGGAGATTCGGACAAACACGTAAAATGGTCATCTCGAAATGATCAAAGACTTCCTCATAGGCCTTGTACTCGTACAATGCTCATTCTTCTACATCATATGGTATAACCGAAATGGCTACGCTCTTGTATAAAACCCTTTTAGCTTTCGAGGAGGGTGGTTCTGCAATTAAATTTCTTTAAAATTTAAAATTTAATTTAGCGTTTGTTTTCTATACTGATGTTGTTAGCCCTTATGGCTGTCGAGCCAAGTCACACAAAGTCTTTTTTGTCCCCAGCTCATTTTAGATTCTTCTGCCTCATTGGTTACTTCCTGGAATGTTATTAAAAAAATCACTGTAGCGTATCATTTTAAGCTTGGCGAGTTTAGTTGACTTATCAGTCATCGAATTGATATTTCACGGTACTTTCTCCTAAAAACATCCTGACAGAATCTATTTAAACCCTTTTTCAAAGCAGCAATTGAACCTTTATTGTGCTTAGGGATTAGGCATTAGGCCAGGTTCCATCTTAAGCTATCTTCATATACTTTGTTAAGCATATGAAAGCGATACCAATAGAGATACCAGATATAGACCATTTAATTAATTTACAAATGATTTCAGCAGCGTGTCCAAAAGGATAGAGAATGTCCTATATGCAATGTCGATGAAATCTATCCGTATACAGGTGGCGTTATACTGAGTGGAGCTCTATTCATCGTGCATTTTTTTTTTTGCTGATCATATCATACTGATAAGCTGATTAGTTCTCCCAAACAGATCTTGTCCAACTAATGTGAAGGAGTCGGTAAGCATATTTATTGAACTTAAGCTTCGATATACATAGATATCTTGACTTCGTTCATCGAGTCAGTCAAGTGGGCAGATTTTTTTCGTTGTGTTTTGTGAAAAATCACACTGCCCGACAGCGGAATTTTGTCCATCGTCGCGGTCAAACAGTCCGCAGAAGTGGTTTTTCCAAGTCTCCAGCATCCAGCATCATTGCGATTGTAAAGGAAGTCCCAAAAAGGACAGACATATTGAAATGCCTGCCGTTTCTGTTGATTGGCAGCGCTAAACACTACGCAATTTTCATCTGTTGCTTTCGTGGTTAGTAATATGTGGTGAATATTGTGCAAAAACAGCTGACTAACTTCGGGGAATGTTTGGACAACGTAATGCACTGGATAAGTCGTCTGTGAAGAAACTGATTTCCAAATTTGAGCCAACTGATTCGGTTGAAGATAGACATTACATCCATGGGGTATCTTCGTATTAGTCATTATGCGGCGAACATCGTCATTATATTTGATAAATAACATCATCAGTAGTACGAGGTAATCGCTTGCTCGACTCTCATATCAATTGAATTTTTCCAATTCTGATGAAGCTCAACTTTTCACAGAGCGATCACGAATAGCGCTTCCCCCTTTAGTCAATATTAAATGTTAATTTCCATCCCTACATGTTCGACTTTTGTTTTCATATCACAGTCAAACTCCTTTCCATCTCCTCCAGCACGTGCTTCTCTTTTTCCTTTTAGAAGCCTATGCTCATCTTCCGCCCCAAGAACTCGTCGCGAACGGTTTTCGTCTTTTTACATTTCGGATTAATCACCATTATTAAAACTATATATATGTAAGTCAGTGGCCTGAGGGTAACTCTCACTATTCTGGCGATATAGGAATGACGGGGTTGGGCCTGGTGCAATATTAATCATCACAACCTGTTGAGCGGAAGGTCTGTAGTTCAAATCTGTTCATAGCCTAGAACAATTCCTATACCGACATTGTACAACAACATTAGTTGTGAATGAGAGGTGATCAAAAAATGCTGACGGAAGCATAACACTCGCAGTATAAGATCACTTCAAAATTCATACTCTATGCGTGCATTTTCAATATAACACTTTAATGGCATGAAAACAAAAAAATAACAAATACTGTGAACTACAACCAACGCGACAAATTCAGTGGAATCTTATCTAGGACAACCACCCTCGGCGAGTAGTGAACGAACATCTTCAACACAAACCATCTGCACACAAAAAAAATCGCCTTCTTAAAAGGTTTCGTAATTTACCTTTCATTAGAGTAGGCCAGGATTTCTAAGACATCCTGTACCTGGTTGATTTTGCCCACCAATAGTTAGCTTTGGTTGGAAAATGATTTGGGGTGCTTCCCAACCACAACTTACAGCTTGAGGTTTGGGGGTTTTTAAGTAAGGTATCCACAGTTTCCATTAATTATAACTTGGAACCCAACGGTTGAAGATAGCTGCGCCCCGATTTTTAAGGCATGCTCAGACTAGTATTTTGTACACCTCACTGGTCATGAATATTTAAAAAAAAATGCTTAAGAGGTTAAAAAGAGGTATGAATTAGTAATATACAGTGGGGTCGAGAGCTCCGCCGAACTTGTCCATTAGGGTAGATCAAGAGCTGGTAATCTAAAATAATAATCAGTCGTAGATGAATTAAAACATCCCAGCCAAACTTTTCAATAGTATTGCCAAGACTTGTACATATGAGCGTTATCATGATGATAAAGGACGCCTTTTTTTATTGATTATTTCCGGACACAATTGCGGACAGTACTTGCCCGAATTGATTGCTTCGTTGTCTGATAGTATGTCATATTATAAATATCTTCCAATGGTATTAATTTCAGAGCGGTGTCTTCTTCGATATGGTCAATGGCGGTTCACCGGTTTTCGAATTTTTGTCTATTGTCCATTCGTTCTACGTGTCCTGCCATTCTTAGTCTTCACGATTTAATTACTCGCACAATACTTGGAGTTGAATAGAGTTCCTCGAGTTGTTAATTGTGTAGTTTTCTTCGCCCATTATATTAAGCATCAAAACATCCTCTCTATTAGGCGCAGCTTTAGGACTTTTCAATATTTAATACAAAGGTCCAAGAGAAGGATGCGCAGCATTATGTTAAATGCTTTGGTGAGGCATGATCTCATTGTCCTCGTGGTCCAATTCCTTCCGATCTTGCAACCTTGTTAAGTTTGTCTGTGTTCACAATTTTGCTTAGGGCACGATACCAAACAAGCGAACATAGGGCGGACAACGCCTGTGCCTGTGGTGTACATCCAAAGAGTCAGCTTAGCCCTTAATCTCCACCTTTCTCCGAAGATGCGATACCATGTCATGTAGTAAGGATTAGTTTAATCTTCTCTATTGATCAGCATAAGTGACTTCATTAAAGTGAAAGTTTTTATACTGACGCATAACATCACCAAAAAACTTGTATAAAATGTCAAAAGAAAACCGTTACATTAGATGCTGTCATGAAATTTTAGAAAGATATCTTTTTTTTTCGGTTTCTCGATATATCTGGTTTCTTACATGGATAACTACCAAACGTCAGTACTTACCCTCGTCAATCGATCAATGTCGCTCGCTGTACAAGAAGCACAAGCTTGAAATTCGCATCCCAAACATCATCACAGTGTTCATAAAAAAGGGAAAATTATTACATTTTTCAATTTTTTTTTAAATATTTTTTTATCATTTAATTGTTTATCATTGCTAGTGTATAATAAGTCACGTCATTCATTATATTAATTGTGGAATATGTTGAAGAACAAAATAAAACTTTCATTACGTTATACTTTTAAGGTGGCGGGTTATTTGCACCCCAAGCATTTAGCGGAGGTCTTGGTACCTTGGGGAGCCCCGCACAACCTACAGGTATATATATATATAATACATAAGCATTTATACATCTTTGCATTTACTTTTTCGTATTGTGTTGTAGTGAAAACAAAAATAAATTTGAAAAAAGGTATTTTGCTTTTGTAGTTTTGATACAAGGCATGTGTACCACTCGCCCTCACTGTAACCCACTTGTATATTACTACTAACGCTTGGTTGGTGTGGAAAACAACTAAAGAGACGACGAACGGGTGTGACGACACATCAGCCTGATGTCATGTGATCGAGTAGTGACTCTTTAAATAAAAAAAAAAAATGAAAATTCCCAAAAACAAAAGAAAAATTGTGAAATGGCTCGGTCTCTCTGTCTGTCCGTTTTGTTCCGTTGAGTGTTAATAATCGTAATTGCAAGGCATGTCGTGCGTGTGTTCGCACACAGGACATACGAGTACACGGCATAACATGACAACTGAACATAGTGGAAAACATTGTTGTCTATTTGTCAGCTGAGTGGGTGGATCTGAAGTCTACTTTGTGTTGTCTGGTTTCGTTGTTTCTTCCTTCAACTACCTTCTGTGTTGACCTGGTTGGTCATTTATTATTCATAGAATCATTACATTAACCTGGCTTAGGGGAGGGCTAAAGGGGCTCAAAGCCCCAACCAGACCAACATTACAGTGTCCGCCATCAATGGTTGTGTTCCCATTTCCTTTGGTCTTCACTCTCATTCTCAATCTCTCCTTGTTCACTCGTTTTATCGAAGTGGGCATTGCCGCTCCTTCTTTTCTGCAATTTGCTACATAGACTTCAGCAATTGTACTCATAGTGTCTGTAAAGTTGTTCTTCTCCATCGTCATTGGGTGCATGGCTTTTACTTCCCCACCTCGAATGGTTTCCGTCCTCGTGTCGTGGAAAATTGTGTTGTAATCGCAGGAATTATACCCATTCTCTGCAAATATCTATTTGATTTTGATAAATACTCGAGGGACAGGTTCTCTCGTAATGAACGACAGTCCTGTTAAGGCAGATTGAAATATCCAAACTGAAGTGCTTCCTCGGGTAAACATTTCCAACCGACGACCATTAGTCAATCAGATGTATTGTGTACAACCTGTCCCCCGTCCGTTGAAGTACGACATTTAAAGGTTTTCGGATTACACTCGTGTGCTCTTGATAAATGAATCACACCTGCTGGTGGCGTAATATGAATAATTAGAATCGTTTTCACTTGAAGTGTCTCCGAATATTTTGAAATCAACCGTTTCATGTTACCTTTCAAAAAGTTTCATACTTTCGGCTCGTTTTGCTCTTTTCTTACCCGACGGCGGAAGAGACATCAAAGAACACAGACTTCTTTAAGATGTTCAGCGCCACCACTCCCATCTCCCCATCTTTATATTTAGCATTCGCTACTCCTTCGCAAAGTTAGTTACACTTATTCCCTTTAAGCTCTTTAAACTTCTGTCCCCGATGTGCCTTCCGTTAAAGCGTTTCATCACCATCGTTAACCTTTTCGTAAATGAAAAACAAACAAATGGTAGTAAACAGATCCTTCATCCATCCTTACGCCCTTCGATATCTAATTAAATTCGAAAACATCAACCGAAACACCAGCCACGCAATGTAGCTTGACTCGATTTACCCCGCAGGCGAAAGCCGCCCCTTTAAATTATATTTCATTCAAATGTTCTATAATTCCCTTAAGGAAATCAACTCGGAATGGTAGGGTAGGGAGGGACGACGAAAACAATAGGATTTTTGGTTAAACTCCTAACCAGAGCCTGTTACATCCCAATCACGTCGTGTTATCAATGCCCATCGGATAAATCGATTTTTAATAGTATTTCCATTAGATCTGGATGCGATAACGCCTCTGGTACGCGGGGGTATTGAAATGTGTCGCTGAGGCAATCAAAATTTAAATGAATAATTCAACCTCATGTTCTGCGCGCCGATCCGATGGGAGTGGGCGGGCGAAATTAAATCATAATTACTCAGGGCAAGTGACAACAGCAAAAACAATTGCCTAGTTGAGTTGATCAATGATCCAGAGCGTGCAAATCACGCGAAAGAAAAAAAAGGTCACACAAATCGGTGATTGTCTTCTGCACGGCTCCTTGAAACGATTTCACATTGGAAAAGATTGATTGATTGATTGGCACTCAGGTATATGCCTACTAAGCGGTTTTTACTCGCTTATTGATGTAATTATGGACTTCAAAACCCTTCGAAGTGAAATGATGGGGAAATTAAATTAATTGGAAACAAATCAATGGCCATTCTGCCACAGGAGATGGTGACATTAAATTAAGTGTTGATTATGGGATGATTCCCTCCCACACCCACCCGCTAGAATCAATCCCGATTTAGCCAAGTCGTCAACTTATTAACTTATCTGGGAACAGCTTCTTAAAACTCGTCTTTCGAAGCATGCCCTAAAATCAGTAGATGGCTTTCAACCACGCGAAAGCATGAATCACACACAATCTAATTGATTGAGAGAAACTTTGGCTCTGTTTTTCAACGGGTTACAACGGTGCATAGAGTTTTTCAATAGACCATTTTTCAAACTTTACGATCACCAAACTTCTTCTTCAGTAGATCAATAGTTTGATCAGCTGTATGGCATGTGGCATCATCTTGTTGGAACCGCATATTAATGATGTCAAGTCTATTCAATTCCATCCAAGAACATGGCTCGATAGCGAACTCGAATGATCGTAATATGGCGATCATTTCACTAACGAAAATACACGGCCCAAGCACATCTTCGACATGAAATTCATACGATCACTTGTTGTGGATGCAATGGTGGGCACATGTGGGTTTATTGCTGTATAATAACACCTATTTTGCTTATTGATAAAACCGTTAAGTCATCGTTAAGCTTCTTCGTTGAAGTGGATTTTTCTATGAAATTCAGGATTTTCTTTAAACTTTTGCAGAGCCCAGCGATAGAAGTTTCGGCGCTTTCAATTATCAATATTTTTCAGTTCTTGAATTAATTTGATCTTGCACCAAAATTTGCTACAATGTGGATTGAGAAATTTCCGGCCTGCAATTGACCGATTTGACTCATTTTTAACTGAAGCACTTACGGTTCTGATATTTTCGCTGCTTCAATCGGTGCATTGTCTTACTGGCACATGAGCATTCAATAGTGAATGTGATGCTTCGAATTGATCCACTACAGTCCGCGTAGACTGTATAGTGGGACGGTTATTACGACCGAAAATTGAAGTAAGCGCTCTTAAAGTTGGGATCATCGACTCAGAAATTGGTTAGCTATTCTAGGTCTGCCTTTATTCATCTGTTACGACACGTTTTTATTAGTCGTTCGTTTCATCAGCGTCGTTCCCATTCCGGTTTGTTTATGTTCGAAATGTTTAAAGCGTTCGTTATGTTCAACGTCATCACGACCTTCTTGCCAACTCTTATACAGGGTGTCCCACGAGCAGTGTGCCAAGAAGCTGCAGCGTGTAGGTCTGGTCAAGACAAGAAAAAAATCGTATGGGAGGGGGGGGTCTATTCCCCCCCGTTTAGCCGGGAGGGGCAATTTTCTAAAAAACTGACTTCATTTGGAAAAAAAAAATTTAAAATCAACAGTTACATCCACAATGCCGTGATATACTTTTTTGTAAAGCCAGAAACCTCTTCTTTCATACTGATTTTAAATGAAGCTGTTTTAAGGAGTAGTTTTTGAGAAATTAATTTTCAAACTTAAAATTTTGAAAAAAAATTGAAAAAAAAAATTTCGAACTATTTTTTTTCAAAATTGTATGTAATTAAGTAGTAATTTTTTTAAAAAAATTTAATGCTCTCATTAGTTTTTAGTTAAAAGCAGAAAACCGGATGCAAAAATGTCTTGTAGTTTTTGAGAAATTAAAAAAAAAAACCGAACCATTTTTTTCTAAGAAGAACCTTTTTTTTTGGTTTTGACGCGGCTGGACTTGTAGACAAATTAATGTATGAAACATTGACCTCTTTTTTTATTATTTTTAAAAAAATTCGGAGTTTTATGAGGATACAATAAAGTGATACAGTATTGGAATAACCCAGGATTAATTCTCTTTTTTCATTGATACATATGTACATATGTACATGTATGCCCCTAGGTTTACTTATAGCAGCCTTATTCCAAGGAATATTTAATTGAAAATTGCTTCGCTTTATACCGTTCGTAAATTTTGCGTAATTTTTTTTGTCAAAAAATAACCCACGAATGTACCACAAAACATTTAGGATCATTCGACAAGAGCTGTCATTTAAAATTTCGCGCCATTGTTGAACTGTCAATATTTAGCTATTATTGCAATATTTGTTTATAATTAAAAGCTAAGGGGTTCGATAGCCAGTCGTGTAACGTCTTGTTATAGTGAAAATTTCGTATAGAAAACGGTCTAAATATTTGCTACTTCTTTTTGGTCAACATTGAACACCTTTTCGCCCATCTATAATGAATGTAATCGGTGAACTTCAGCGCCTTAAACAGGTTAGTGATAAGAAGACTTCAATTCGTTTTCGTCCAGCAAGGGAGCAGAGAGTTTGGCTGGAAATGTTTCCTATCCACAACCACTTTGCACTGCATTTTGTCTATAATGTTTGACATACATGTGTATGTACCCATAAGATCCAATTTTTTTTTTATAGGATTCGTGCAGGTTCCAGATTTACACTCTTGATGCTTGTCACACAACCTGGAGGGTATGCACATGGTTTGTGTCGAAGATGCTCGCTCACTGCTCTCCGAAGGTGGTTGTCCTAGATAGAATGCGAGAGATTCGACTAAATTTGTCGCGTTGGTTTTAGTTCGCAGACATTTTTTGTTTCCATGTCATTAGGGTGTTATATTGTAAATCCACATACGGAGTATGAATTTTAAAGTGATCTTATAATGCGAGTGTTATGCCTTCGTCAGCATTTTTTAATCGTCTCTCATTGACAACTGAAGTTGTTGTTGTTCTTGGCTATGGGCAGACTTGAGCTACAGGCCTTCCGCTCAACAGTCGTTGATATTACCATTCCATCACGACTACGTGGGCTCCGAAAACCCAAAAGAAATAGTGGAACTTCTCCATTCACAAGGGAGGGTTGTTTCTATATCTTCGTTACACATTCTGCAGGTGTCATCTTGTGTGATGCCCATGGTCTTATAACGTTTGTTGACCGGGCAGTGTCCAGTGAGGAATCCTGTGACTATACGAATCTGACTCCTAGAAAGTTTAAGGAGTTGTTTCGTTCTTTTAAGGGAAGTGGTTGGTAGGAACATGTTGGCTTGTCTGCTACCTTCCGTTTGTGTCCAGTAGTGATTGGCCGTGTTCCTCAACCATTCCTTTATGTAGCATTTTATGGTGCTGATAGGTATGCCGCAGAATGGTTTTTGCATCATGAATGGTGATGCAGAGCCTTTTCTTGCTAATAGGTCTGCTTTTTCGTTTCCTATATGGCCACTGTGTCCTGGTATCCACATGAGGTAAACTCTGGTAAACTCAGCTGGCGTAATAGTTGTAAGCAGTCCCATACCAATTTAGAGGTGACTTCATAGTTTTTGAGGGCTATAAGAGCAGCCTTGCTATCAGAGAGAATATAAATGTTTTTATTGGTTATATGTAGTTCTGTTTATATTTTCTCTGAGACAGAGTTCAATTACGAATATCTTTGCTTGATATACGGAGTTGTATCTGTCTATGCTGTGATAGATGTGTGTTCCAGTGTTAGCTCCGTATACTCCAGCCCCGACACCTTCGTTCGTTTTGGATCCATCTAGGAAGGTCTATTTTGCTCCCAGGTGTGTCGGAGGGACTTAAAATTTTGGCTGAAGTTGGGGTATTTTTAGGATTTCATGCCTGTTTAGTTCATTAAGAATGTCAGGATGAAATAGCCTGGAATTAGAGTCATCCTCCGCGATAAGTTTATGAGCGAATATTATTGCTTCTTTTTTAAGTCGGAGGTGTACGGGTGGTAGGTCCGTGATGACTTCTAGCGCTGCTGTGGGGGCTGTTCTCATAGCTCCTGTAATACAGATGCAAGTATTTATAGTTTGTTGAGCTTGGCTTGTACTGATGTTTATTTTGTTTTGTGCCGCCAGACGGGCGCAATGTACATATGTGAGAATTGGTCTTGTAATGGCTGTGTATAACCAGCGAGATATCTTAGGATTAACGCCCCAAGTTTTTCCAGTGAGATTTTTGCTGATCCATAGAGAGATTCTGGCTTTCTCAATGGTTTTTGTGATGTGAGAGTTCCAAGTGAGCTTTTCGTCCAGTGTTGCACCTAGATATTAGGCTCCGATTGAGAACTCTATTATTTCATCAAATAGAGTGGGGTTTTTGAGTTTATATCTAATAATTGCGCACTACCTTTCTGAGGGAGAGATATCATCTTCTCCAGGAGTTTTGAATGGGTCAAAGGAGTTTATGGCCCATTTTATACTTCCCGTAGTGTTTCTGGACCATTTTCCGCATATGTGCCATCTGCTTTCTTTAACAGACCAATTTGATTAGTGTGCGTTTTGGCGAGCATTCTGTGGATGCGAGCACTGCTTTGCATGTCTCAGAGACTGTTGCAGAACTTTTTCCATGAGTCTCTTTTAGCTCTTCTAATCTCTTGGTTGTAGTTGATAAATGAGGCGCGGTATGGTGTCCAGTCTCCATTGAGCTTGGCTTTATTGAATAGTTTTCTGGTTAATGCTCTTAGCTTGGAGCTTATTCCACCATGGAGTGGTGCGATTGCCTACCTCAACTTTTTCTGGACAAGCGTTGTGGTAGGCAGATATGATTGTAGCATTGAGGCTGTCACAGCTAAGTTCTAGAGTGTCTATGTCTCTAATGCTATTTGGACAGTTTCTTGTCCATTGCTCGAGTTCTAGGCTATAAATGTCCCAGTCTGCTGCTCTGATTGTCTGTATGTTTTAAGTGTCTTGGCTTTTGTCTGGATGTCAAAACGAATCTGTCGATGATCCGACATCGATGTTTCTGCCGAGGCATGCTAATTCTGAATGGAATTGCCTATGAATGGGGTGGTTAGGGTGAGTCTAAGACTTCTTCCGTGATCCTGTTCATAAAGGTTATTTCCATGGTTTAGAATTTCTAGATTGTTTTTAAAAATGAATTCCAAAAAAATTCTATTAACGTCCGAGCTTCCCCATGCTGTGTTGGGGGTGTTGGCGTCACAGCATATGATGATTTGTTGACCTCGACTACATGGGGAGCTATACGAGGGTGCTCCGATAAGTACTTAGCCTCACCGCCAGACGGCGCCAGTATCGCAAGAGCAACTTACTTACATTTTAGTAGACGGCTACTGTCGAAATTTCAGCCGGATCGGAATCGTAGTTTTGTTTTGACCGCGTGTGGAAGCGGGAGTGTCCGCGGATTTTAGAAAAATGGAAAAATCGGTCGGTGATTCGATTCTTGTTTTTGGAAGAGAAATCGCGCAGCGAAATCATAGAGCGTTTGAATGCTGTGTACGGTGACTCTTCTCCTTCGATGGCGACCATCAAAAATTGGTTTGACGAGTTTCGCGTGGGTCATATCCTGCATGCAATTTTGGGCATGAGAAAGCTGTCGGCGCGATGGGTGCCGCGTTTGCTCACTCCCACTTCAGAGCAGTGTTTGACGCTGTTTAAGCGCAATCCGAAGGAGTTTCTGCGTCGTGTCATGACAGTCGACGAAACATGGATCCACTGGTACACACCAGAGACCAAGGAACAGTCGAAACAGTGGACTTCACCCGGCGAACGTGCTCCGAAGAAGGCGAAGACTGTCCCATCGGCCGGCAATGTGATGGCCACCGTTTTCAGGGATTCACAAGGTGTGATCCACATCGACTACCTGGAGAAGGGCAAACGGTCAAAAAGTGCTCTTCCACCATGATAACGCACCGGCTCACATCTCCGCCCTCGCCATGGCCAAATTAGTCGAATTGGGCTACGACCTGCTGCCCCATCCACCGTATTCTCCAGATTTGGGCCGGTGCGACTTCTTTTTGTTTCCAAACTTGCCGGGCAGAAATTTCAGTCGAACGAGGAGGTCATCGCCGCCACGGAGGCCTAATTTGCAGACCTCGAGAAAACGTATTTTTCAGACGGGTTAAAGAAGTTGGAGCATCGCTGGGTCAAGTGTATCGAGCTAAAAGGAGACTATATTGAAAAATAAATCGCCATTTCTCCAAAATTTTTGTTTTTCTTTTGTAGGCTAAGTACTGATCGGACCACCCTCGTTTTGAGAGAACCGAAGCACAAAGCAAGCACAAATAATCTCCCTCAGATATAATACCCTTTTTCCAATCCTCGAAACACTTCTGATATGCGCTTTGGATAAAGCCATTACCTCTTCCAGCAATGCAGTCGTGTCTCCTCTATTGTGGCCTCGATTTTATTCCCCGAATTTTTTGTTTTGGATTTTTAGGAAACGCAATTTTCTTCTTCCACTATATTGCAGCTTACCCAGGGTTCTGTGGAAAAATCGACTACTGTTATGCCTCAGCTCCGGAGGAACACAAAAAAAAAGAAGAGATGATCAAGAGGGGTCGTCTGCAGGCCAGTTGGATGAGGGGGTTCTTCCTCCCGGTGTTTCCGTTAGACGCTGTAATGGGGTACGACCTCAGTGGAGCTTTACGTGGTTGGTATGAACACGCACACACAACTGTTGGTTTATTATTCGTGGTCACAACACGATACTGACAGATGAAAGTTCGCAAATATAACCCACAATGTTGTTCGGAAGTTAAACAATGAAAACTCGTAATAAATATAGCACTATTGTTTATTTTATATTAAACACTTATATTTATTATTAAACAATTAAAATAATACAATCAATTACACCAATATTGTGTGTAAATGACACAATCGCGACTTTACTGCTAACTGAATTCCATCGTGAACCTGTTGTACACCTGTATTTATTTGACTTTATTGATTAAACTGCATTTTCCGTTGACCTCGATACTGTATCGATGAACTTCGATTGTTTAGACTGCATTTTCTGTTGACCTCGATACTGTCTCGATACTGTCTCGATGAACTTCGATTGATTAGACTGCATTTTCCGTTGACTTCGATTGACGTCAGGCTAAATTCACTGGTTTAGCGTCTGACCCCTGACCCCATTTGAGTGCATACATAACACGTCCCCCTTTAAGACATATCTAAGGATATTTTAACCTTAGATTGGACTTTGGATGTTGCATTTCTATGGATTCTATTGATTCTCTTGGTGACCCCGTCAGACTTAACGTAATTTCAGGTCCTTTCTGCTCCCGACGATTGAAGCATTTACTGAAGATCGCAAGTGTTGTTCTTCCGGGTCTGCAACAAGACTTCCAGATTGCTAGAACAATTCCAAGTATAGCTGCTACTCCAAAGATTGATATGAGCACGCCTTGAGTCCTTTCAGGTATCGATTCTAGTGCTGTGGACCAAAAGTTCCTCTGGTTCTGCAACTCTACTGATATGTCTTGAAGTTCGTGGACATCTTTCGCAGTTAGTTTGGAAATCGGTTCTTGATGGATGGTGACATCACGTAACTTTGCATTTATGCAACACTCTTCTAGTTCTCCATAGGAATGTTTATCTTTTATTTCTTTGGTTTCGACATCTGCTGCCATTGTTCTTATTGTTACATCGTAGGTTTCAAAAATGCAGTTATTTGGTATTACAATAATTCCTGTGCCAACAAGTTCACCATTTTTACTCTCGTTTTTACATTTACAATTATAATGTGTGTTTTCAGATATAGTATACAAATATGAATTACTTCTTATATTATGAAAAATTTCTATTTTTGAATTGACAATTTTTATTTTACAATTTTCCGATTTTTTCCTCATAAACAAATCTAACTCGCAGTTTATATTACTCGCAGTGTTTCTAAATAATTGAGGCTTACAAATGTACATTCTATTGACTAATTTACAATCGTTCAAGTTTTGCTTTAGACTATAATTTTCCTTATTTTTATTAATCAACAGTATTTTATTATTTGATTCTATTACAACAATTCCGTTTTTAATAACTTTTGGGACAGTAATTGTTTCATATAACTCAGATACTTCTTTGTTCATTAATGGTACTTGGATAATGATTACAATCCTTTTATCTTTTGTGAAAGCTTTTATCTCTAATGTTTTCAGTATTTCGGCATAATTTTCGATGTTTGAGTCTACAGCTAGGATGTGTTCATTCTCTAGAGTTCTAAGTTCCTGAATAAGATCGTTAGGCTCGATAATCCGTGGATGTAAAATACCTGCTTGTACAAATAATAAGCTATCGATAATCTGTTCTATTTCTATTTCTAAATTTAATAATTTGTAGTTAATCTTACTAGATATTTCTTCGAAATATGTATTAATCATTAATGTTCTATTGAAATTATTTTCCTCAGTATGAATTTTATTTATTTCTTCTATAATGGAATTAATTTTATTAATTGTAGCATTACTATTTTTGACTGTTCCTAAAACTTCTTTATTTAAATGGCTTAATATTTTAACATTCTCCTCCATTCCGTATTTGATTCGATTCTCGTTTTTACTGATGTTATCAATGGCTCTGCTGTAGTATTCGGCATCTTCATTATCCATTGTTCCGAATAAAACTTTGAATCCTGATCCTATCATGTTAATTAAACCACGTTTTTGTCTTTTTACATTTCCTACTATACCTGAAATAGTCCTGATTCTATGGTTTATTTTATCTAATGTCATTCGTACTGTACGCTGAAATTCTCTACATTCTACTTTTGATTGGATACAAATATCATCTATTGAGTTTACCATATTTCTTACATTAAAACTTGATTCTTCTAATTTGTCTACATTAAGTTCTATAATTAGTGCTACCTTACTAATAATTTCTTTTGCATCTCCTAAGTAATTGAAATAAATCCCTGTGTTGTTCTTCAAATCTGTGACTTGCAGAATTATTTCCGCATTGATGTACCAGATGAAGGGGATTCTGAAATGTACGGTTTAATATAAGATTTATTAAACTTCTGTCGTTTGTTTCCTATCTTAATTATTACAGTATTTTCGCTTATTTCTAGTATCTTATACGGACCTTTATATATACTATCAAGTTTACCCTTTCTTCCATTTCTTATTAAAACTTCTTGACCTACCTTATACTCTATAGGTTTTCCTACTTTCTGATCGTACCTAATTTTAGATTTTTCTCTACTTTTCCTAGTGTTATCTCTGGCGGATTCTTGCTTATATAGAAGATTTGCCCTAAGGTTATCAATATAGTCGAAAATTGTATCACCGTCATAAGGATCTACGCCACTGGGTCTATTAGCTTCAAAACCATATACTAGCTCATAAGGTGTGTAACCTGTTGTATTATGTGGTGTGGTATTATAGCAAAATCCCGCATATGGCATTCGCTTATGCCAGTCTTTTATTTGGCTAAGCTCCTTGCCCGTTGCTTTTAGGTATTCTAGCAACCTGCAGTGTGCTCTCTCAACACTACCGTTAGCTTGGGGGTGAGCAACACTCGTTGTTATTCTTTCTATTCCTAACAACTTACAAAATTCATCGAAAAGTGCGTTACAGAATTCTGAACCATTGTCACTAAGTATGATTTTAGGCATGCCAAAGTTCAAGATCCATTCTTCCATAACCGCACGGGATACGGTTTCCATATCTTTTGATTTTAATGGGATGAATTTTATAAATTTCGAAAGGTCGTCCTGTATAGTTAGTCCGAACCTGTACCCTTCTTCAGTTTCTTCAAACGGTCCTATCACATCTATCATTATTTTTTCTAGAGACCTGTCCGCTGAACTAACTATTTTCATTGGCTTTCTTGTTGGAACTCTATTTACCTTTTCTGTCTGACACTGTGGGCAGTTTCTTACAAATTCTTCTACCTGTTTTTGCATACCATTCCACTGAAATTTATTTTTAATTCTAGCGTATGTTGCCTTTTGACCAGTATGACCACCTATTAAACCCTCATGGTATTCCTTAATAATTTCTTTTCTTCTCTCTAAGTTGTTTACGGTTTCTTTAACATTTGAAGACGGTTTCTCAACTAAAATAGGATCTTCGAATTCTTCGACTGTATCTTTTTCTTGAACTAATACTTCCTCACCACTTCCTATTGACTCTGCTTCGTTTTGCACAACTGGATCTGATTCATTTTGGATTTCAATGCCTTCTTCTTCTATGAGGCTCATGAGATCTTGCCATGCCTCCTCTTTTTCTTGTTCCGTTATTCGGACATTTCTGCTGAGTTCGTCTGCCACCACGTTTTCCTTACCTTTTTTATAGATAATAGTGTAATCAAACTCCTCCAGCTTGAGACGCCATCTTACCAGTCGACTTCCAGGATCTTTGACTTGGAACAACCACGTTAAAGGCCGGTGATCTGTTTGGATAGTAAATTTTGTCCCATACACATACGGTCGAAATTGTTTCGTGGCCCATACAATGGCCAAACATTCTTTCTCTGTCGTACTGTAGTTCTTTTCGGCTTTATTTAGTGTACGACTCGCGAAGTGTATTGGTAAATCCTTACCATTATATTCTTGACTCAGAACAGCCCCGATACCTTTATTTGAAGCATCCGTCGTTATTATGAAATATTTTGTGAAGTCCGGGTATTGCAAAACGGGATGTTTTGTAATACTCTCTTTCAACTGTTCAAAACTGTGTTGTTGATCTTGGCTCCAGACGAATTCTGCATCCTTTTTAAGTAATCTATTCATTGGTTCCGCTATTTGGCTAAAATTTGGTATAAATTTCCTATAGTAGCCAATCATACCTAGAAACGATTTTATGCCCTTTTGGTTTTTCGGCGCATCCATTTGAATGATACTTTGAATCTTCTTAGGGTCTGGCTTAACCCCTTTGTCCGTTATAATGTGTCCTAAGTAAGACACTTCCTTGCGCAAGAATTCGCATTTATCTGGCTGCAATTTTAAATTGGCTCTTCGAAGTTGTTCGAACACTTCTCGCAATTTCTCGTTGTGCTCTTGCAAGTTCTTTCCATAGACGACAATGTCGTCCAAATAGACGAAGCACTTGATCCCCTGCAGACCCGCCAAGACGGTATTCATCAGTCTCTGAAAACACGCGGGAGCGTTTTTTAAACCAAACGGCATTCTGGTGTACTCGAAGTGGCCGTATGGAGTGCTGAAAGCTGTCTTTTATATATCGGATTCCTCCATTGGAATCTGATGGAATCCCGATGTCAGGTCTAAGGTGGAAAAATACTTAGCTTTCCCAAGCTGATCAAGTATTTCTGTAATATTCGGGAGGGGATAGTTATCCGCTATCGTTAACTCATTGAGTTTGCGATAATCTATCACCATCCTCCATTTCTTCTTTCCGCTTGCATCTGATTTCTTTGGCACAATCCAAAGTGGAGAACTCCAGGGAGACTTACTGTTTCTGATTATGCCGTCCTTCATTAATTTGTCTACTTGTGTACGGACTTCTTCCTCGTGCACCTTCGGATATCTGTAACTCTTAGTAAACACAGGTTCCGAACTAGCACTTAAACGTATTTTGTGCTTTGTGACCGGAGTTAGGGTCAACTTCTCGTTTTCCACGCTAAATATGTCACCGTAGGTCTTGATTATTTCAAGGAGACTTTCTTTTTCTTCTTTATTTAAGTGATCGGTTCTCACGTTACCAGCCACTTTTTGTTTTCTGCCTTCCACAATCTTGTAGTCATTAAGATTTTCACCTTTAAGCCTTACATCCTTAATATTGAAGGCTTTGTCAGTAGTATTGACTATTGACACTAAACACTTTCCATCCCTATTCAGGCTTATGCAATTAGGAATAATAACCCCGTCGACAATCTCCTGTCTAGGTATCACAACTTCTTTACTCAGATCATCGTCGATTTGAACTGTCCGGAAGACTTCGGATCTACCCTCAATAATATTAGACTCGGCTAGATATTTTAAAGGTATTTTTCCTATTTTACCACTAATTATGTTTTCCTTATAGTTGATTTGAAAACCACCCTCTCGTAGGAAATGATTTCCAATCAACCCGTCATAATCTCCAAGGAGATTATTTTCTATTACTTGGAATTCTATTTCGGTGGATTTAAAATCTCCAACTAGGGGAACGAATTTAACCTCCACTCTAACTTTTCCTAAGCTTTCCCGAGTCTCTCCACCTATACCCCTAAACTTAATGGTATCTTTAGGATTAACACTCTTTCTACAAACACAATTTGCTTTGATAAGAGATACTTCCGCACCCGTATCTATTATTAATCTCTTAATTTCGTTGTTAATCACTACATCTACATGAGGACTCTGGGAACTATCTACCGCCCTAAGCTGTACGGTTGCCTCAGGGACCATACAGCGTTTCAAAAACCCTGGTCCTTGAAGCTGTTTTTACTGGTGCTGGGACGACCCGCACCATTTTCGTCTTCGTTCCTTTGCTCGTTCTTAATCTGAACATTGTTCACTTTTTCATTCCACTTTTTCTTTGGTAATTTGCACTGTCTTGCAAGGTGACCAGGTTTACCACAATTGTAACAACACCTTTCTTGGTAATTTATCCTAGCCAGGTTTTTGGACGTATAGTCCTTCTGAGTGTTCGTTCTGAACAAATTAATTCGCTGTTCTTCTTCGCTCGCGTATCTACTGGCTTCAGACAAGGTTTTGGGTCTTTGAGTTATTACATAGGATGAAAGTCGTTCACGTAGTCCATTGATGAATACTGTAAGCGTTTCATCCTGAATATATGCTAGTTGACCTTCCTTGTGTTCGCTTTTAACGCCAGAAAGCTTGCTTTGTAATAAACGTCTTTGCAACGTTTCTACGCGCTGTAAATAATGAACTACAGTTTCGTCTTTATATTGCTTTATTGCAATCAGCTCTCTATGAAGTTGGAGGGCACTATGTGGCTCCCTGAATACTTCCGTCAGCTCCCTTTTGAGGGATTCCCAATCGGAAATGTCCTTGTTCATTAAAATTGTGGTAGCATTACCACGAATTTTGGTCTTAATAAATTTGAAGAGCACGGGTTTCTGGTCTACTGATGCTAAGTCTATAGCATCATTGCAAGCATCTATGAAGCTGAAAACTTCATCGCTCGTGCCTTTAAAAGTGGGAATAAAGTTAGTCAGTACCGCGATTGGAATTTCTGACATTGTGTTATTTGGATTTAATTCCCTAGCCTCACTATCACTAATTTCACTATTGTTTAGAAAACTATCTTCGCTGTCACTTGGAAAATTGCCTTCACTACCGCAATATGCCGAAAACATTAGCTACTTTTCACTAGGGTTATTTTCTTTCACTTAGTATCTGGTTATATAGAAACAAAAACTGTACTCACATGCAAATTATAAACCTTGGGTCCATTGATGCTTTCCCCGTTGCCCTCTTGTGTATCCCACCGCTGCCACCAATAAATTGTGTTATGCCTCAGCTCCGGAGGAACACAAAAAAAAGAAGAGATGATCAAGAGGGGTCGTCTGCAGGCCAGTTGGATGAGGGGGTTCTTCCTCCCGGTGTTTCCGTTAGACGCTGTAATGGGGTACGACCTCAGTGGAGCTTTACGTGGTTGGTATGAACACGCACACACAACTGTTGGTTTATTATTCGTGGTCACAACACGATACTGACAGATGAAAGTTCGCAAATATAACCCACAATGTTGTTCGGAAGTTAAACAATGAAAACTCGTAATAAATATAGCACTATTGTTTATTTTATATTAAACACTTATATTTATTATTAAACAATTAAAATAATACAATCAATTACACCAATATTGTGTGTAAATGACACAATCGCGACTTTACTGCTAACTGAATTCCATCGTGAACCTGTTGTACACCTGTATTTATTTGACTTTATTGATTAAACTGCATTTTCCGTTGACCTCGATACTGTATCGATGAACTTCGATTGTTTAGACTGCATTTTCTGTTGACCTCGATACTGTCTCGATACTGTCTCGATGAACTTCGATTGATTAGACTGCATTTTCCGTTGACTTCGATTGACGTCAGGCTAAATTCACTGGTTTAGCGTCTGACCCCTGACCCCATTTGAGTGCATACATAACACTACAATTCAAAACGATTTCCTTCAAACTTATATTGAATAGCCATAAACCAAACAATTATTATTGGCCTCATAAATATCTCATAAAATTCAAGACCACATGATTTACAACAAGCATTCGCATGTATGCAATGTACTTTATCCAAACAGTTATGCTTTGCTACTGGTTACTCATGGCGATATGTTTCTTGATAATCCTTTAACGAGTAGTGGTTTATTTGATTTGAGATTGTGGAATGCACCCTTATGAAAAACGGATTTATTCGAAATGCTGGCGCCTGGAAAATGTACGGCTCTGATGTGGTATGGGTATGCGCCGATTAACGTTTTCAATTGACAATCTCTCGATGTTGGGTTTTCCCTTTCTGACATAACTGTAAATTAGATACAGACCAGACCGCTGAGAGGTTTTTTTTTATTACCTCTTTCTCAGAATTCGATGTTTTATGTTTACATATTCATTGCGGCACAGTCGAGAAGATATGCTGCGCAGATTCTTGACCGTTTATAATATCGAATCGAAACCGTGGGAGTGTCATGATGAGATCATCCGAAATTTCCGTTTTCAGTGGGGGCAGTTGAAACCGCAAAACATCTCCAAAAACAACATTCAATCAGCTTGGGAATAGTCTGTGAAGGGCCATGATTTATTTTTCCAATAGGCGAAAGGAGTCTACTGTTTATGTTGACCTTGCGGCAAAAGTCCTTAAAGTATTACCAGGACTAAACACAAATCGGACTTCCATAGTTCTAATGTCCTCGGCATAAGGAATGGGTACTCTACCCGCAGAAGAATGTTGAGGTTGTATAGCTTTGCTGTGATCTGAAGAAATTGTAATAAAAATAAAATCATCAGACTTAAAAGACAGCCTGGACGAGCGACTTGATATAAAAAAAACTGCCAAGAATCCCATCACTAGTTTGGAATTACATTTATGTACCTCCAGAGTTCTCTGCAGGTACATATGTCCAGCCCTAAGATATGACAATAAAGCTGACAATTAACTTAATTTTCTTCGCGTTCTTTACCTCCACGCGCCTTACCTCTAGAGTCCCTAATCTGTTCTTCTAGGAAATAGAGTTTCCCAAAGTCAAATAACACAACAAAGCCTACCAACCTTGCATCGCATCCTCGATATCAAATTCCATTTTTTTTTACTCCAGCTCGCTGTACAATGTTCAGCCACCACGGCCTAGACAATGTGACAAACCACATCCACATCCATCTGTACGCCGAGCTAAAGGATAAAATCACGTTTCGTGGCACGGTTTTCTCAATTATGCAAACACATCAAAAACTTTCGTTGTTTACATCACTGACATTGTTTGTTTGTTTCAAAACTTGCCTTCTCCCTCTGAAAATTCCAGATTTTCTGCTTACTTCAGGTAGGCAAACAGCAGTCAATTCCACCCGCGCGAGAAGCAGAAAGGTCACTGTAGATCGAGATGAGTTCACAACCACATTTGCATATCCTCTAAATCACTCTAGTGTTTGTCCGAATTTTTTTCCGAAGGACCTTTCCGTTCGCATGTGTGTACGTGCGTGTCCAAATATCGTTTCGAGGGAAGACATTGTGACATATAAATTCAGTATGTGCAGCATCTCTACGCATTCAGACATACGTTGACCCTTCAGCAAGTACAATCGCATTGTGCTCTTAATTTTTTATTTTGTTTTTTTAATTTATTCGATTTGTTGATAATCATCGGTTTAAGTTTGTTTATTTTTGAGCCTTTATCCTTCATTTTTGTTATACTAACATGAGTGGTACACAGTGCATTTGGAACTGGACGCAGATCGCCGTATTTCCAGGTTGCATGCTATTTTTGTTTATGGATTTACTATCACATTACCTGTTGCTCGTTATCACTATGCGGATGATTCTAATATTTGGTTTTGTATCTTCTGTTTAGGTTTGGCGTTGAATACCTCATCGTTATCAGCCCGCCGGGATTCGTTCGAACGTAATACATCAGCATTCAGCCCGTCGATGGATTATAGTACAAGCACGGTAGCGGCTACGGCTGTGTCGGCATCCGTTGCGGCAGCTGCCGCGGCTGCTGCCAGAAAGTGGCCAGTTAGCAGTTATGGCAATTTAGGATCGGTTGGCAATGCATCAGCTAGCCCGATCGGAGCACCTATGAGTCCACCACCCGAATCATGCCTTGTCACTAATCGAGCTCCTGGTGCCGAAACAAAATACCGCAATCAAGTACTGGTCGGCATTGCTGGACAAAATATGTTTGGATCGAATAGCTCGCTGTTTTCGAAGCATCTAGGCATTCCCGGTACCGCGGCAGTTGCTGCTGCGGCAGCAACTAATGCCGCCGCTGCTGCTCGACAGAATGCTGCTGTAGCTGTAGCTGCTGCAGCAGGAGTCGCAGCCGCCGCTGCAGCCGGTGGAGTTAATGGAGAACGTCCGGCCGGTCGTTCGAGGCTATTGGAAGACTTCCGCAATCAGCGTTATCCTAATCTTCAGCTACGCGATTTAACAAATCACATTGTTGAATTCTCTCAGGATCAGCATGGATCGCGTTTCATTCAGCAAAAATTGGAACGTGCCACCGCAACTGAGAAACAAATGGTTTTCAATGAAATTCTGGGTGCCGCCTACAGCCTTATGACCGATGTGTTCGGCAACTATGTCATTCAGAAGTTCTTCGAATTCGGCACGCCAGAGCAGAAGAACACACTGGGTATGCAGGTGAAAGGTCACGTTCTACCGTTGGCCTTACAAATGTACGGATGCCGCGTAATACAAAAAGCTTTGGAGAGCATTACACCGGAACAGCAACAGGAAATCGTACGAGAACTAGACGGGCATGTGTTGAAATGTGTCAAGGATCAGAATGGAAATCATGTTGTTCAGAAGTGTATTGAGTGCGTGGAGCCGAGCGCGTTGCAGTTTATCATAAACGCCTTCAAGTCTCAGGTTTATTCGTTAAGTACACATCCGTATGGTTGTCGGGTAATTCAGCGTATTTTGGAGCACTGCACTCCGGAACAGACGTCGCCGATTTTAGAGGAATTACACGAGCATACCGAACAACTAATACAGGATCAATATGGAAACTATGTTATCCAACATGTGCTAGGTGAGTTTGTATTACGATTGTTTTGGAGTATTTTTCTGACTTTATATTTCGTTGGTATAGAACACGGCAAACCGGAGGATAAATCGATTCTCATCAACAGTGTACGTGGCAAAGTATTAGTTCTGTCTCAACACAAGTTCGCATCAAATGTCGTTGAGAAATGTGTCACGCATGCAACGCGGTCCGAGAGAACAAGCCTTATCGACGAAGTCTGCACATTCAACGATAAGTAAGTAGTCGACATCGAATTTGAGAGGTTGTTCTAAAAAAAATTTTTTTAGTGCCCTACACGTCATGATGAAGGACCAATATGCAAACTATGTTGTTCAGAAAATGATCGATGTCTCGGAACCGACTCAATTGAAGAAGCTAATGAACAAAATCCGCCCTCACATGGCGGCTTTACGCAAATACACCTACGGCAAACACATCAACGCCAAACTCGAGAAATTCTTTATGAAATCATCGAATCCCATTCAACCGGCTGTTGTTACGACATCAAGCACAGTCACATCAAATGCTATGATCACTGAAAACGGTATTACTCCGATCGCAGTAACAGCCGCTAATTCAACAGTAGCACCATCAGTCTCATCCGTTCTATCATCGTCATCGGTAGTCACATCCGCATCGCCATCTGCGTCAGTAACAGTATCATCAAACAACAATGGTAATAATGTCCTCGGGCCCATTGGTCCGCCGACTGTTGCTACAGCTAACGGTGTCATCTAAGCTTTAGAGAGGACACACAACCTACATTTTTTTTCTAAACTTTAAAACACACCACAGAGTCTCTATTTTAATTTTTAATTTTTTTTTTTATTCTACTTTTTTGTTTTTATTTCATGTCACAGAATTGTGTGACGAATATTCATGGAGTAAAGAATTGATTAGAGAAAGTGAGAATAAACGAAAAGTGGAAGAGGAGGAGGTAGAGGATGAGGATGAGGAAGAGGAGAACTTGCGGCGATCGTTTTTGATAGTTGAATCACTCTTTTAAATACTTGTTCATCGATCATTAATTTTTTTTTTTTCGTTTGTTTATTTGTTTTAATTTAATTTAACGATATTTTGGTTCAATTTCACGACGGAGACAGAGGAGAGATTTACAATCTCAAGAATGCCAGAACCGACGCACTTGATTATCATTTTCATTTAATTATTATTTAACTACAAACACAAAAAAACGAAAAAAAAGATTGAAAAGAAAATGTCTGACTATGTAGAGATTAGCTTATAAGTTGTATCTTGTCTTGTTTAATTTTATTCTCAATGTAATCAATTAATAGACTTTTTTCATGTACAATTATGTATTTTATGTATTTTTAAATCGTTTTATAAAACAAACTGAAAATCGACACTCACACGTACGTGTCGCGTTTTAATTTGTAAGATAACTCCTTAATTTGTTTAGTTTCATTTGCTCTTGTTTAGTGATTAGGAAAAAATCAACAAAAAAAGATTTAACCCATCATTGTGTGTCCTCTTACCACTCGCGGATTATACGTGTTTCACTTTACCCACCCTCCTCCACCCCCACCCCCGCTCTGTGTCTTTCTCGCTGCGTGCGTGGTTTTCGTTTGAAAAAAAAAATCTAAAACAATTTTAATGTATAAAACAATTTGTAAGTGTAGTGCGTTTTTTTTTTTTTAATAATATTAATCGATGTTTATGTTCATTTATCCTATTTTAATGTCTTTCCCTTTGTAATTTAAATATGTAATACAAAATGTAAAATTTTATATATACGCTCACGTCTTCAATCATTTCGAAAAGCATCCATTTTTGAGTATAGAAAAAAAAAAGTGCATGCCTGCAAGCTGTCATTTCGATTTTCCTTAATTGGTTCACAAATCATAGAAAGAAAAAAAGGGAAAACAAAAAGCTGATTTTTTGTAAATTAATGTAATTTTTGTAAAAAAAAAAAAAAGAAGAGGAAAATACTAACAAAAACTAATAGCAAAGGAAGAAACACTGAAAATGAAAAAAAAAAACAAGTAACAAAACTGCCTTTTAAGAAATTAACAATAAAATGAAAAAAAATATGAACTAAAAAAAAAAAACATTTTTTGTATAAAGACACATCCTGTAAACATTTTGTATAAAAAAAAACCAAGCGAGAGGTATGAAGAAGATTTTCTCAATAATTTTTTTCGTTTTCTCGAAGTTTTACTTCTGCAACGGAGATAAGTTAGAAAACCATAAGTCGATCGGTCGATAGTCTATCCCAGAAGGTTCCTTGTTAATATGGAAAAAAAAAATTTCTTTCATATGTAAATGTTATGTACAAATCCAAAATCGAGCATTTCTCTTGATTTCATCTCAAATGTAGATAAAAAATATGTAGCAAAGCAAAAAAAAAAAAGGAAATCGTCCCCCCTTGCACCGGAAAAAGAAACAAAACCTTAGAGGAAACTCGCTTATCTAGCGTCAGGGAAATTTTTATGCTTTTATGCTTAGACTGTACAAAGCAACTTGTTGTTTTTAAGCTTTCCTATTGCTTTATGTATTTTTTTTTCTATTTTTACTAAACGAGTTTATAAATAATTTTTGTAAAATATTGTACAGAAAAAAAGAATTCACTCATTGTTCATCAAATCAAAAATGCATTCAACATACACACATATACACACGCAAAGGTGACGAATTGGTTTTTGGGAAGGATTTTGGTCTGTGTTCTCTATAGCAGGCTTTCATGGGTGGTTAAAAAGTAGTCGGGAAGTCAAAAAGTTTCATAGCCGCACCAACTTTTGTGTACATATTATAAAATCACTGAAAATGTGCCGAACAAAATTCACATTTATGCCCTTCCGAACCTGGGCAATATATAAATTATTTCTCTGATTTCTCCGAGTCTACCATGGTTCGAAATAAACCTATCCAACCCTTACATAATTCATAATTTTTAGTCAGGAAAAACCTCAAGCGAAAAATAAGACGTAAATGTAAAAAAATTCCACTGAAAATCGTGCCTTACAACGTGTTGGCAAGGTCTCCACTAGGCACTTACATTCTTCAATAGGGCTATTTTCCCTTGGCGATTTGATTATCTGCCAAAGTTCTTCAAAATTCTTAGATCTTGAACCCTTTGCGAGTAATTCCACAGCATTCCATTGATGCCCAGTGGGATTCAGATCGGAACGCGATTTTTTTTTTCTTCCGAAAGCTTTTTTCTCCACCAATCGTGAAAAGTGTTTTGAGTTGCTGTCTCGGGCATGGAATCATCGGTGTATGACTCCATATGGGTTTACGAAATGAGTTCATTTTGGAGTTTATCGAGAAAGCCGTCCAATTTTACTATCTGAGCTACGACATAATCTCGCCTGCTTGTTTCGCCATGCTTGGCCGTACTCTAGGTTTATTGGCCTCGTCACCTATTTTTTCCATCTGATCCTATTCGACTAAATTTATTTTCGTCGCTTAACAAATATTTTTCCATGAGCTGAAATTCAGTCAGACGACGGCGCTTAGATGACCAGCTAATTGCTGTCTAAGCTCTCGCGACGTTAAGAATGGATAGCTGTAGCTGATCTTCTGTATGATCTGGTCGATCTTATTGTAGTTTTTCTATCTTTGCTCTGTCTGAGAGGATTTTTTGTGGGTTCGGTATTTTTTTTGCAATTTTGAATAAGCTTTTTAATCCTGTACCGATTAACTCTCTCTTCCCTTACAAATTTTTCTATTTGAAATAGTTCTTAAAATTATAAGTTCAAAAGGAAATCGGAGCAATCAGTACAGATGTATGTGAACGCCGAATACGCAAAAACGGAATCCTTTATGCCTTATCATGTTTGTAGAGGTACCGTCCCTATGGTGGAGTGAATTTGCTCGATGTCAGATCACAAATACAATTTGTGGTGCCTAAGAAGAGACATTTTTTAAGGATTTGCTAGTAAGTGAACACAATTAAACCTTGAGGTCTGATGTATTCGACTGGAAAAGGCCTTAAACTTGACTTAGAGATCTGTCTCCAACAAAATGTCTATTGGATGCTGTAGTAATTCTTCCACTGCATATCCACTCTAATAAATCAGTTCTCCCATTTTTTTTCCACCTAGGAACTTTATAGAGAACAGCTGTACAAGTATAAATCTAGCGACTTGAAGAAGGTAGAGCTTAGAACCAAGCCATTTCCCTCCTCAAAACCATATTTTCGCCCGACCCAGAGTCAACAATTGTATCTATGTATTAAATATTTATCCTTTCTCCTACTAGGACTAGATTTAACTAAACCAAATATCAACCATACGCCCTAATATCGCCCACACCTATTCATTATCTCTTCTTACTCCATTCCCCACTGTCCCATTCAGCAATCATCTCTTCTATATTTAACAGATTAAATTAATCAAATAGTGAGATTGAAGAATAAAATTATTCTCTTCCCACAAACCACGCAAAACGAATTTAGAAAGGCAAAACCTAATTTTATAAGCAAACAACCAACCGGGCATTGTAAATTCCTGTAAAATTGTAAAAAAAAATAAATTAAATAAAAACAAACGAATAAAATGCAAAATTTGTGATCCTTTTTCAACGATAACGTCTATCTGTTGGATTTCTTTTTAATTATTATTATATTATACACGCAAACTTGTAAATCTCTTCGAGCCTCCCGGGAAAGATCGACTGAAATCTCACACGTTGCAGAAGTAAATCCGAGAGAAAATCAAATTATTATATACATACATAAATACATACATGCATAAATCAATTAATTCTAAATGCAAAACTATATAAATGAATACTACGTGTAGAAAAAAAAAATGGAAAAAAACGATTGTAAACTTATATTTATGTGTATTTCATTATGATTTTTTTAATTTTATTGCTTCTATCAAGCATGCACTGATAATGTAACAGAACGTAAGTTTTTTTTTTTAATTTTAATTTTTTATCTGATCAATATGATTTGTATTCTGTAACTCTTGTTTCATCGATGTTCACCTCATCGCTACTGTTTGTCATTTAAGTAAGTAATCTTGTAGCACATTTTTTTTTTTTTTTGGTTTCTGATTATATCCAGGATGTGAAAGGAAATGGAGATGGAGATTTCCTATAATTTATATCTCATGATTGCCGAAAAATAAAAATTAAATTAAATCGAATCGAATCGAAGAAAGAAAAAGAAAATGTGCTTAACCCATTATATAGATTCCTTTTTTAATTATTAAAACCAATTTATACATATTATCTAAACATATAAACTTGCTACAATATACACACATACATATATAAATATATATAGAAAGGACATTATATAAATATAACGATTATTGTAGTGTAAAATCTTATAAATATTTGTAATAAATGTAGAATAAACCAGAAGGAAAAACAAAATACAAAACATACTAAGTAGAACGAAAGGCGAATTGCTGACTCTTCTGTTCTTTTTTTAAGGACGACACATTTGTATCTGTGTCGATTTTGGATAAGGAATGAATTCGAAAAGGAAATGTTTCAGAACATAACGAAAAGATGATGAATTTAAATGCAGCCTAGTTGCGCGTGTAGAATCAAATAAAACAGAATATTTATGTACCATGTATTAACTGTAAATGAATGTATGTAAAACAAGAAAAAAAAGGAGAAACACTCGTATGCGAAATAGAGTCAAGTAAAGCATTTTATATATATAAACTATACGAGGTGTCGAGTAAAATTTGTAAAGAAAATTAACAAAACACTCTTATTTGGCACGCAAACAAAACGATATGCAAGAAATCTAAACTAAAATATATTTCGAACACGATTTACACGTTCACCCGACAGCAAACAAACACCTTTCGGCATACAAACAAAAATCAATTTCGTTTCATTTAACAATTTTCTCATGTTTTACATTTAATTTCTTTGTTTTTTTGTTTTTTTTTTAATTTGTAATCGATTTTAAGATTTATTTTAACTACGCTCTTGTTTGATTCATTTGCATCATCGCTGCATCTCATATTGTAATGAAAATTCATTCAACTAACAATGAACCATGAACCATATGGACCCATGCAACTGGCAACATCATACATAACGCTGTATGATGCAACTTTCGACTATAGGTTTTATTATTGATTATGAACACAATATTTTATCATTATCCTTACTTTTACAATTTTATTAATATTATTATGACTACGTTTATATAATTATTATGATTACAATTTCATTTAATTTGATGTCTCTTAGATTTTACGTTTTTATGATTTATACAAATTTAATTATTATATTGAGTAAATCGAAAAGAAAATAAAAAATGCAACTAAATAAAATACAAATGGAAATAAATGAAAAACTGAACATTTTCAATAAACAATTTTAATTCAATTATAGTAAACAAAAATTGTTTTTATTTTTTTTTTCTTGATTTTCGGGATTTTTATTTTTTTCTACTTGGTTTTTGCTTTCATTTTGCTTAGGTTGAATTCGCCCAAAAGACAGACAAATTTACTAGAGCTGTCCCAGACTCCACTTTTGGACTTAGGAGGATATACCAAATTTTGAAAACTCTGCGTTTTTAATATATCTGTCATATGTATCGGGTGTATGCATTAATTTTAAAGGTTTCTGGTGAGAAAGCTTTTATTTAAATGAAACGGATACAAAATAATTTACTCAAAGTATCGTCCATCGCTTGCTATAACTTTGGAATTGAAGGATTTAAGTTTTAACGGGTTGCATAACATGTGGTAGAGAACTGTCAGGATAGAAAAACAATTTGTCATGCCTAGTCTCCCATTCCGGTCGTTATTTCTTTATTGCTTGGTTCAAACGCATCAGTTAAAGAGGTGCATCGATTGTTTGACTACTTCTCAGCAGCTCAAAAAAGACTGACCATATACACAGCATTATCTTGGCAGTATGGATATTTGGCTTTGCAGTCGATTTGGCTGCTAATTTTCTACTTTTCTTCGCCAGTAATAATGCGATGCAGAAAAGAATTTTTTTTGCGATTATGCAGCATTTCGGACATGCAAAATCGTCTTTCGATGGCTCTCGGCTTTAACTCGTTTGGTACTCAATTTCCTTGCTTTTGAATCATTCCCAATGCTTTAATATTCTGGAAATCGTTGCTCGGTCAACGTTTAATGATTCTTCAAGTTCTTATTGTGTTTGACGCGGATCTTCATCTTCAAACTTTTCTGGCTGTCCCGAACGTTTCATGTCTTTCGTGTCAAAATCACCACTTTCACAAGTCCAAATCGATGGAGTATGATCACCATAAGAGTCCAGTAGCATGCATACACCAAATATGACCTTAGAAAGACAGTTTCTGTACATGAGGGTTTAGGAAAAATTTACTTGCTGTCATAAAAAACAGTACCGGCGCGCTTATTAGTACACCCTATCATGCCAAGTATCACAAAACTAATGGAAGAGTTAAAAATTTGAATCGGGAACCTCAACGTTTATTTTTATTGATACAAATGCTTAATTAATTTATTAATTAATTATTTAAAAACAAAAAAATTATATTTTTGAAGCATGTAAGAGTCTCGTCAAAAGTATCCGAAAATATTAAAAACGAATAATAAAATTAAAACTAGAAATAAACTATGCAAATTGCCTAGTATTAACGTAGTTGAATACCCCTTTTGGACAACTACCGCAACACAACTTTTATTCATGGATTTTTCCATTTGTTTTGTTTTTTTTTGTCATTTTTCAGTTTTATTATTCATTTCTTAGAACAATCTTACCTGTTCGACATAGAACTAGCTTAAATATCTTAACTCACTAAAGATGCCTTACTGGCCCCTTATTGACACTCTAAAGTGGACGGAGCTACTTCAATATCTTTGGGTCTTAAGGTATTTTAAACCATTTTTGATGCATGATGTCCCATAATTCAAATAAATTTCTTGATGTTGAAGCCATGACTCGAATCTTGAAATTGGTCCACAAATTGTCAATTGGGTACAGATCTGGACTCTGAGGAGGCCAATTCATCACCGACATTTGTTGTTTCTCAAACCACTCCTTTACATGTCTGGCTTTATAACAAGATGCATTGTCTTGCTGAAAAACCCCTGTATAAGGATGGTGGTATATCCTCTGAATATGGTATGAGGTGTTTCGACCATATATCTTTGTATACTAGTGCATCTAATTTGCCTTTTATAAGGACTAGAGGCCGAAAACCATTAACGATCCATATCTGTAAAATTGCAAACCTTAAACTAATCATATACGTACAGTCTCGGAGAAGATTTCGAAGTGGTTGAAATGTGGATATCAAAATCGTATCCGGAACGATTCTGTACAAAGCTAAGAATTTTACCGTCAGTGAAGGAGTGAATTTGATTAGGCAGGTAATATAATCATTTATAAAAATAAAAAAGAGTGTCGGTGACGATATGGAACCCTGAGGAATACCGGTTCATATGGTGAATGTCAAACATGAACCTGTCCAGAAAAATTTATATTGAAAATTTGAAAGGTAATTTCTTATCCAATGAAGAAGAGATACAAATACAAGTACTTTCAATGAAAGGTTTTTATAGTGGTTTCACCCGCTTGGTATAACGAACAGCTTCACTTTCGGAACACTCTGCCGTTAAATTACTGGTGTTTCAGAACAGGAATATACTGTTATAGCAAATTAAGTTGACTTAACTTTAATATGACAAATTTTGTCGTCATTTTACCTAGGTAAAAGTTTCCTCATTTGATAATCCTTTACCAACTTATGTGCAGTAGTACAATCAAGAGGTGAAGGGCAACCTGGTGATTAGGAGATAGTGAAGCATATTTTAATGTAATTGTTGAGCTTTAACTTTCAATCAACCCAAAGAATACTTAAGAATTTCTTACGACAGATATCGTACCATGTTCATTTGGGCGTAGTTATATTGACAGCCTCGTAGATTTAGACTTTGCACTGGGGTCATTGTACAATTTCTTTTCAATCAGAACTAGAGAGGTTAAACTACGATTCATCGCTTCATATGATCAAATTCCAGAAAGATAGGTCTATTGTGAATTTACTTGCTGGAATAGGAAGAACTACCATCTGTTACCGTCGGTTTGTTAAGGCTCAGTTAGCATTGAAGGTTGGTTTCCAACAACATTTGGCGCACCGCCATATTCTTCCTCCAATTTCGAAAGAAGTGCTTAGTCTTTAAGAGCATGCCTTATTAAAATAAAATCCTCTCTTTCTCTGGCTTTTCCACAGTGTTTGTGCTAGTGCTCTAAAATGTTTTGTACTTTTTTTTTCGCGGACAATTTATATTTTTTGCGATTTGTCAAATGATTTTTTTCCTTCTAGAGCATTTGCCATATTAGCCTTCTCTCTTCTGCCGTAGAACCCTTGTCACGTTCCAGAACTATTTTTATTCGCACTTAATCACTTGAGTATAATAGTTTAAAACTCGTCAAAACAAGATGGACAATAAGTAAAGGGTTTGAATAACATAACACAACCTAACCCGTAGGTGTTCTATTTAAAATGCTAGAGTGAAACGGAAATAATTTAAATATAGTATTTAAAAAGAAAATCCCTCTAAGATTTCGAAATTTCAAAATGTGATTAAAAATGTAACCTTTTTAAATATACAAGTAACAGCTAATAAATATATTTTGAATTTTGAAATAAGGACGAATTAGCGCGCCAGCACAGTGAAATGAATGAAAGAAAGAAGGCTTTGTTGAGTACTCCTCAGTGGTTAATTTTTCCACCTAATTTTCAATTTAATGCTTGAAAAGAAAAGAACAAAAAGAGCGAGCTCAACGAATTTTCTTATTGCATAGACATTTTACAAGCAGTATTATTGATTAGGAAAAAAATGAAAATAAAATAGTTTGAGCAATTAACACCGAGTTGGTCCTACTTTAATTGTGATAACCGCTTTAGATTTAGCAAAAGTTTAGTAGTTCCTGTGATATTTCATACCACCATACATGGTCCAGAACTTCATTTGGCTTTTCGTTACTCTCTGTTTTGTCCAGCCAACTTACGTTTCCTTACATGCCACAAGTGTTCGATTGGACTTAAATCGGGGTTATTCCGAGGTTATAAAATGTTTAATTGAACCCGAAATGATTAAAAGACTGTGAGTAATTCTTTAGTTACTATTTATAAAGTATACTAAATAGACATTGACTCGGGGACAAGGTATAGAACCATCTTAAAAAATGTGCTTGGCAGTATAGGAATAGTGCTACCCAATGGCTAGTGCCAAAATTTCCCATATTACTTGTCCATACCAAATGCTCCAAACTTAAAAAGAGAAATCATCCCCAAAACCAATTGGCTGTGACGAAACTCCGCTCTCTCGACTATACACTCGTCCTTAAACCTTTCATCTCTGACCGTAAACAAATTTACTTTCGTCGGACTATATCACACAACTACATTTGTCCTGCGTCCAATTTTCATGCTTTTCCATGCACTCCAAACGTACTGTTTTAATTTTTCTGGTTTTTATGCTTCTTCGCCGGACGTCTTCCAAATATACCTATTTCTCGTAGCCTTCTACTATTCGCTTCAACGCTTAGATCAACTTGATCAAATTCACGTAGTCCTGCTCTTATACGTACCGCTGTTGAAAAACACTTACAATTTGGTCAAATAAGCTATTTTTGAGAAATCTTTATAAGATATGGTGCCGTTTTATGACCGCAAGTGTATGTATATGTCATTCGATTTCCCTATGAACGAAGACAGCGATTCGTGAGAGCACTGATGTGTTCGATGTGTTTATTGAAGTAGAAGTCAAGCCAGCAACAAGCAAAATGAAAGAGTTAAACAAGCTAAATCGTCTGTTTTTTACAAGGTATTTGAGCTTTCACTGCAATTCAATTGAGTAAATCAAAGCCAGGTAAACCTGAGTTTTTCTCTGCCTTCTTCCTTATTTTCAGGGCAGAAGTAGTGAAGGAGCAGAAAAAAAAGAGAAAACGGAGATCCTCTAACACGAAGGCGGTAGTAGTGCAATATCGCCACATTGTTTGCAGTTACTTCGTGATTCATTCCGATCCATTCAGGCCGTTAACTGTTAAGTAATTTTTTTAATATAACTTTTTAGTTGTCATACTCGTTTTGATCACGGATTAAACAAGTCACGGACTATTTATTGCGAAGCTAATGTTCGTACTTTAAAAGTAGTTCTTTACTTCAACAACATTTTCCCTACTTTTTTCGCAGTAAACTTCTAAAGATTTTATGTATAAACACTTAAAAGTGTTAAAAGCAATCGACTTTGCTGTTCTTTAGTCTGTCAGTTTGGAAATTAAGGCATCACTGATCTCTATGCTTCTGGCCTTTCTTTGAGAATAGTTTATAAACTAAGCCTAAACTATGAAACCAATTTTTATTTAATGATTTATAACGTTAAATCGATGCATCTTTAGTAATACTGAATTAGATTCGGCGGTACCAATGAAAAAGAGGACAACTCGGATAATAAGAATGCAATAGGAGCTTGGCAATATAATTTAGTTCTAGGAGGACTAAGAGGGCTTGTACAAGCTCTAGCAATGGCGGCTTGGATGTGACCCTTTTAAGTGGAGCATAGCATAGGTATTCCGTGGTTAGTGTCTGTTACCAGTGAGAGCTTATCCAAATTAGTACAGTGTGTTCTCAAGTTCTTTTATGGACTGACAGCAATGCAACGTGAGCACAACAATCTCTATTCGACCTTTATATAGATTTGACCAAATTATTACATCTTGGTTGGTTGGATTACAAGCATCAAAAGAAAAACTTCCTTGAAGGAAGATGTGTGCTCGATGTATTATTTCGACATTGAAAATGATTTAAGGGGTGGCCTAGCACTCATTATTTTATTTTAGTTGGTTTTTCGTTGGATAGCCTTCACTCAGTTATAAACTTAATAACCTTATTTTTCCTCCACCTTCCCGTTCCTATGGACATGGTAGATGGTAACAATTTGAACGAGTCCGACCGGTTTTCAAATAAATGAATGATTTTTCATTACATTGTGCATCTTCTTTTCTATCAAAGAACTTTTACCACGATTTTAACACATGATAAATTACACATTCTCATACACATATATTTATTAAAAAAGAAACATATATAAACATATTTTTAAGAAATATATATATAAATAAAAAATAACATTTTCCAACTAGTGGCATAAATCTTCTTGTAAAAGTTGTAAAGTTTTTTTTCTGTTTCTTTTAATTTACTTACTCTACTATCCAAATGTTTATAACAAACTTATAATCAAAAATAAAGAAAAGGAAATCTTAACTATAGAAAACCATCATAAGAAATTGAAAAATAAAAAAATAAAAACATTTTTTTACGCAAAGGAACATATTTTGTACGTGCGAAAATTACACATGAATAAGAAAAAAAAAACAAAAAACAAAAAGTATTGTAGTATCTTGCGAAATTTACAAGTTTTGTTGTAAAGAAAACACATAATATACACATGTACGTATAAAGAAAAATGAAGACAAAAATAGAATTACATTGTATTACTCACAACAGAATTAATTTATTTTTTTATATGCGAGATTTTTGGAAGGAAATAATACAAAAGAAAAATTATAAAAAAAAAACAAATCCATAATTTTACCATTTTCGATCAAATGTTGAATTTGAAAACAGCAGGAAAAAAATAGAAAAAAGTAAAAAAAAACAAGGAAATTGCGATATGGTAAAGAAAATATTTTAATAAGTTTCTGATCATTATAGAAACGAGCAATTTATTTTTCGAAATAACCCCTAAAACCGATAATGGAACGCAAACATCACGATGAAAAAACCAAAAAAGAACAACACAGAATTAAAAAGAATATTTAACACACAATATATCCCCCAAGAAAATATTTATACATACACCGCTATTTATAAAAATAGCATTATATATAATAAATTAATTGTAGACTAAAAAATTAAAACATTGTAGATTTTTGTGTAAACTATTGTATTTATATGTAAACATGGTAGGTGGGAAAAAATCAACATTCACTGTTGGAATAATGTTTATAATAATTTTTATTTCAAGTGAATCATTTATGATGAAAAGGATAATATTGTTTTTGAGGCAAGAAATGATTTTTGTGTTTTCATTTGTGTTTCGCCAACAAAAAGGTACACTTTTTGAATGCAAAAAAAGATTTGTATAAAATGGTTTTAATATTCACATAATTATAAGAAAATAAAAAACAAAATAAAAATAAAAAAAGAATGAAAGTAAAGATTTTAACATTTTTAAGACTTTTACAAGAGATAAAACATGTTATTAAAGAATTTGTACACAAAAATATAATTAAATAAATACAATAGTAGTAATATTGAACAAAAGAAGAAAACCTAAACATTTCTGTATTTACTAAAAGAAAACCAAAAAAAAAAGAAATTTAAACTGAAAACACTTTTGAAAAATTTCCAAGACATTCAAGTTGTCACTAAAGAGAAACCTAACATTAAACGTAAAGTGCCGCTTAGGCCCGGCCTCATAGTTAAATTTGCGATGAGTAAAAATTAAATAAATACATAAATAAAAAAATAAAAGAAAATTATTTTTTTTTCGAAAAGCAAAAACACTTCAATTAAAACCAAAAATCAGAGACACCGGAATAAATATGCAAGTCAAAACAATGAAAACTTGAGCTTTCCGAAAACACAATTAAAAGGAAATTGTACTCATTTCTTGTATAATAAATTCAAAATTCATCCACGCGGTCGTTAAACTTTACTTAAAACTTTGAATTTTAATATTTATACATAAAAAATATTCTTTTTAATACTTGTATAATTTGTTGTATTTGTATTTATATGTATAGTTGTTCTTTCGTCTTTAAATTCAAAATGAAAACAAAAGAAAAAAAAACAAGAAAAACATTTATTTTTGCGTGCTTTCTTTGTAAAATAATTTAATTGTTTAAGCAATTCTAAGAAAACAGGAAGGAAAATAAATTATTTACTCTGCATTCCCGCAATTTCAAAAAAAGTTTGTGTCTTATATTTATATTAACAAAAGAGAAATAATGGAGATTACAGAAAATAATAATAAAATTGAGAGAAAACCAAAACCAAATAAAGTAAATTTATTAAAATTGAAGAAATGAAATAATTATGAAAATGAATAATGATAAATACAGTTTACATAAGCTCTTTTAGTATAAACTAATAAAATTAATAAACAAATTATTATAAATAAAAACCATGAAAAAATATTAGAATACAATCCGTTTTTTTCTGTTTTTATTTCTGAGTGCTTGCATGTTTTAAAATTTATTAGAAAGCCTTCCTATTCTACTATTGAAATCAGGATGAGGCTTACAGTTATATACAGCAAGAATGAGAGGCACGCCTGATTGTAGGAATGATTGATAAATGGAGCAATCATCTAATCTAAGTGGAATAGCCCATTTGTAAAACATTCAGATTTATTGTTAGATCTTGAATAAGCCCTCGCTGTTTTTTGGGAAACTAATGCTTTACAGGTATTTGAAGTAAGTCGTAGAAAATACACTCAAAGTATTGTTCATAGAAACTACTTTTCCAAACTTTCTTGCCTTATTCCATGTTGGAGAAACAAAACACATCTTGTGAGGCTATCCCAAAATCGTTAGATGTATGTTAACAGCACTTGTTGAAAAGCAGCAAACTAAAAACTGTATTGACTAAGAAGGTTGATGTTTGGGCTTCATATAAATTATGGAGACGGATGATATCTGGTGATGAAAAGTGGAATGTGCATATTCGTACAACAGGTCAAAATGCAAGCGACCATAGTCAAGGACCGCCCTCTACTGTGAACAACCAGACCAACTGAATCTAAAGATCGACAAGAAACAGTCAGAACTGACCAATAGGGAGATAATCGTTCTTCATCAAGACAACGCGGGACTAGACAAATATATACTGACTTGCGAGAAGCTCCAGAAGCTAGGATGGGATGGAATATTATTATACATGAATACCACTTGTTTTTGTCCTTGCCGAATTTCGCTATTGCCTACAAAAGAGGTCAGCGAAAAACTGTTTCTTTCAACAGCTAATAGCACACTAGACAATCGGTTTTGCAGTGCGCATAAATCGCGGGAATCGACCATACATATATTTAGATTGTCATCCAACATAGGGCTTAAAATCAAAAGAAAAAACCCTAAAAAATGCTTGCGAAAAGTACGGTCTAAAGTACGTACAAGCTCTGCAGCCGATAATGGAATGCAATATCTGTCAAATGTCAGCCCCTCCCCGGCATATAAGCGTACCGTGCTTGTAAGATTTCGCCAAAGTTTGATGAAAATTCAAGTTTTGGTTATCCTACTCAATTTTGTTGTCATTTATACGAATTAATGATCCCAGCACATATTTGTTCTCCATAAGGTTCGGTTGTCTAAAGTACAGAAGAAGAGTCCCACTTCTTGCTGATCATGTTGACGACTTTATGTCACTATACTCCTGTAATCCAGGTTTTTAAACAAATTTTCGAACACGGTAAGCAGGTCTTGCTTAGCTCAGAACTTCTCTAAACAAAAAAAAAAAAAAACACGATTCCAAAAGACCGAACTCAAAAATTCTTCTTTTTCGCATAACGCTCTTTATATATACTTTATTAAAATTTAAACTCTCTTAAATCATAATTCACATCACTTTTCAATATTGCTGCGACCTTCATCCCTCCGGTTAACTACAAACATTCTGATTCGGTGATGGCGATTTTAATAGGGCTTTCTCCAGAATTTGGTTGTAATAATGATCCTGACAAATTTGAGTGATGATTGAAAAGAACTAAATCAGTGGATTCCACGCCGTCCGCAGAAATCGGGAATCCCTTAGTCATTGTTGCGAATTTTATCCGAGTGTTTTTGCCTAAACCCTTACAAGATTAAATTAACCTACAAACAGAAGCTTTCTCATCATTTCAAGCGCCGTAACTCCTTTGATTAGGCTCTATCCAAAATTTAATAGAAAAATTATCTTGAGTAAGGTAGCTCATTTTTGGTACAATGTCAGACCTACATATGCTTTAAGACAATCCATTGCTTCCACAAAAAGTGATAGTGTGATTGAACCACATTTTTTTGTTGATGAAAATGATCGGCGTATTATGGTCAATAGTGTTCTTGCGTCCGTGAATATAATTCCTACCTTGATCTTTGCGAAAATACATAACTTAACTGACAATTATTCGTCCGGTCCTGACTGCATCCTCGCAGTCTTCGGTCCATACCACTCTTTGCATCAATTTCCGTCGAACAAACCACGACTACCATGAGCCAATGTTCAGAATGCGAACTCCGCTCTCTTGGATCTAAATCTCATCAAAGAAATGTCTTAGAAATGTATTCTAAGACATTAAAGCGTAAAATTTGTTCATTCAGCTACTTGAAATTTGCACTTCTTAATTCTGCTTTACCACCTTTGAGATGTCGGAGCTGGTTCCTTTGGTGTCTGTGTTTTGTGCTATGGGAAATTTTAGGGTTGATGTGAGCAACATTCGTGGCTTTAACGCATCTCTTCGCTGTAAACGTTTACCTGTCCCTATACAAACCAGCTGTCTTGGCATTGAGTGAAAGACGGGTAGGAGAGACTACCGATTTACCGGATTTGAACCTGCCTGGATATAACTTGGAGTCCCTTTTCTTTTACCACCGCGGTCTCGCCCTTTATATTCGTAGTGATGTAACTTCCCAACTTCAACCACAATACGGCCACTGTTCCAGTCCGGAATTTAATTTTCTGTGGCTAAAAATCCATGTCCGTAAGCATTTAATCCACTACTGCTTTATTTATAGAAGTCCAAACCTGGATAGCAATTCAACGTTGAATGAGATTGATATGCTATCCGACTCCACCACAAGAATTGTATCCCTGCATTCTCATACTGAGATTGCCATTGCGGGCGATTTCAATGTACACAATTCTAATTGGCTTCGACATTCATGCCAGACAACACCCGAAGGACGGTACGTAAAGATCTTTGTTGAGGTAAATAATCTGACCCAGCTAGTAAATGAGCCTACACGAAAACCTGACATTGCAGATCATTCCGCCAACACCTTGGACCTGTTTCTCACCTCTCATCCTGACAAATATTCTGTTGCCATATTGTCGCCCCTAGGCTCGTCTGACCACTGTGTCGTATCAGCTAATTTCTCGTCTTCACCCTACATAGCGAGAGAACAAATTCCTAAAAGAACAGTATGGTTATACGACAAAGCCAATAGGAACGGCCTTACGGCTTCTTTAGGAATTTTAACTGTTTCCTCGATAGTGAAGTGTATGCCGCTGCTGATATGATCACGAACATTATTTTGCTGGGTATGAGATCCTTCATTCCTCACAGAGTGAAAAGTATCAAACCCAAGGAAAATGCGTGGTATGACTCGAGCTGTAAAGAGGCCATCAGGTTGGGAGAGTTGAGTTTTGGTATTTACAGAACCAACCCTACCGAGGAAAACTTTTGGTCATTCGTGAAAAACGTAAAGAATTCAGCCTCGTCTTCAATTCCCACGCTCATTTACAATGACATTGCAGCTGTCAACTCTTTAGACAAGGCGAATCTGCTTGCTGCGCATTTCGCGTCTAGTTCAACGCTTCCAGATTCCACATTGTCTCCGCCTGTACTTGAGAGCGTTGATTTCACCATGGGACAAATCCATTTTCGCACTCTTACAGTTGCAAGAGTACTAAAAGATCTCAACGTCCACAAATTCGCTGAACCGGATGGTATACCCCCACTATTTCAGAAGAGGTGTTCTTCTGCGCTGGCATTTCCATTTGTCCTACTCTTCGGGTCTCTTTCCGAGTAGATGGAAAACAACATTTGTCCCTAAAAAGGGCGAATCTTCATCCCCCTCCTCCTACCGACCCATAGCACTAACGTCCGTTCTCTCCAAGGTCAGGGAAACGCTGATAAACCGTCAGCTTATGAAATATTTTGAAACGCGAAAACTTCTTAATGACCGGCAATACGGTTTCCGCAGCAACAGGTCCACTGGTGATTTGATGGCATATATGAGTATCACCGAAAAGCAAGATCGTTGCGCTTGATATTTCAAAAGCATTTGACAGAGTTTGGCTCTTTTGTCGAAAATGCGTGCTTATGGCATCGATAAATCTCTGCTTCTATGGATTAGAAATTACCTTTCGAACCGTTAAATTTAAGTTGTTTTGGATGGGTTCAAGTCTGATATTCACCAAATAAATGCTGGTGTCCCCCAACAGTTTGTTTTGTCTCCGACTCTCTTTCTAATTTTCATAAATGATCTCTTGTCTGTTACTTCTAATCCAATCCCCTCCTTCGCTGATGACAATACTCTTATCTTTCCATAATCGTTCCAGGAATCACGTCCCTGCTCTTCGGGCATAGAACTGGAACGGCAGCGTGGAATGCTCTTGCCAGCCCAATATTTCGTACTCACTATAATCCACAAACATTTAGGACCAATGTGCACAGGTACCTCCCCTCCCTTTCTCCCTCTATACTTTCGGCCCGTGCTACAGGGAACAAGGGCCGACTGACCAAATGGAAAAAGGTAGTGGGCAAACTGATGGAAAAAAAAATATTAGTGGGCGCTACGCATTTGACTTTGGTGTCTCGAGGTGCCCTCCTGAAAGAATCGCGACTGCCAGTCAAACCGCGTATCGTATGTATAAAAGAAACTGATTTAATAACAGGAAAAGAAATTTAATGTGACGTTTATTGAAAAAAAAAAGGACAGAGAAAGAAAAAAAAAAAATAATAATGTACAAAGAATTTAAGCCCATCCCCTCGGGTTTCAAACCTCAAAAGCGCAACGTTGCCACTTTTTGCATACCCTTAGGCCCCGCCCGGTGGGGAATTTATGTACTAACAAAATAATGATAATTAATAAACGACCAAAATCAACAACAAAAAAAAATAAATAAATAAAATAATAAAAACAAAAATAAATATATTATAGAAAATGGGTTAAAAGTAATACCAAAATAAAACCAGTAACTAAAAGATAAAACAAAAAAATAAATAAATCAATGAAAAAAAAATAAAACAAGATAGAAACACGGAAAGACCCAGCCTCGGACTCGAACCCGAGTCTCCTGCACGTGGAGCTGATGGTCCACGCTTTATGCTGCCGTTCATTGCTTGGACGCTCTGACAAAATGGTGTCTGGTATGGCGTACGGTTGATCGTGTTCTCGTCCGTTTGAGTGGTTCCTCTTTCTGCAGTCTGCACCAAAGGCAAAACTGGCAGGAGAACCTCAGATTTTCGTTCGTTCGTTCCGGATTTTCTATTTTTGTCTTTTTTGTTTTTCACGGCTGTTCGTTCCTTCTTGCAAAAAGGCTAACCCCAAAATTCTACGACAAGGACTCAAATTAAATGCTTAATGCAACTGATCTGCATAAATAATCGTCGCTATGAAGCTACTTTTTCACCGAACACAACATTTTTTTTCTTTTCCTTTTCTTCTTGCCAAATGCCTTCCCAACTGATCGTACTACCACCTCGCCTCCACGCCACAGCGGTTACTTTCCAGTGTCCTTTTTGATCTCGAACCTCTAAAAGCTCCTTCGGAACCGAGCACTCGGAAAATTAGGCCAAAGGGGAAGAAAACACCGCCATGGGACCGATACCACGACCTCAGACTCCTGGGGCAAGGTATGGATCACCAAGGCTATACGGCAAACAACGAAAAGTTGGCAAAACGCCAAGGCACTCGTAACAACTAAAGGGTAATCATAGCCTCTTTTGCGCGGGCAAATTATAAAACAAAAAATACTAAAGCATCCTTTAACTTCTTTATGATCTCTTAACGCCAACATGTCAGTCAAGGTTTAAGTTTAATTTCAACAAGGTTCGAAAAGTATTAAAAATTACTACCGACAATCTGACTACCAGTCGTAACTTTGAGAACGATGTCTCCAATTTTCATCGTCCAACCAGATAAACTGTGCATGCTACACAATTCGGATTCCAGAGGAGGTAAGATTCTCTAAGTCCTTATTGTTCCGAGTTTCACATAAAAATCTTAGCCAACGCCCTTACAAGAACAGAAGCCTCGTATTTATTTAATTTTCGTGGGGGCGAACGCCCCCATTTATTGGGATTAATTCAAGCTAGCTTAATCTAATCATAACCTAATCTGACTTACTAGGTAGGGAGAATGGGAGGGTGGTTAAGAAGGCGGATTTTTAGGCATGGAGTGCTGAGGTTGAAATCGAAGTAAGGATTCGAATTAACAATTCCCAGCATACGAGAAATAGGTTCATTGGAGCCATAGGCAGTACGGCGGGTGGGTAGATAGAAGAGACGGGGATTTCGTACGTTGCGGGGGTTAGTGTTGATAGAGACAAAGTTATAGAGAGTCGCGCAGTCAATGGTACCTGAAAGGAGACGATGGATAAAAAGAATGTCAGATACAACTCTTCTTTCTTCCAACGTGTTCATGTTGATTAGTTTAAGGCGGTCTTGGTAGGGTGGTAAAATCAAAGGATTGCCCCAGGGGAGACCTCGAAGAGCAAAACGTAGGAATCGGTGTTGGATGCTCTCGATTCTAGAAATGTGGGTTTGTTGGTAGGGAGACCACACCTGGGAGGCGTATTCAAGAAGGGGCCGGACAAAGGTTATGTAAAGAGATCGGGTAACGTAAGGGTCCGAGAATTCTTTAGACCATCGCTTCACGAAACCGAGTGCAGAATTAGCTTTAAGGATTATTTCATCGATGTGTGCCCGAAAATTAAGCTCTTGGTCACATAATATGCCAAGATCGCGAATGACTTGAACCGTGGAGATGGGTTGATTATTGAGGAAGTAGAGACGAGGAGGAGGTTTGATTCGTTTACGTGAAAAGGTAATTGATTGGCATTTGGAAATATTAAGCTCTAAGCAATTTTTGGAGCACCAGATGGAAAAGCTATTGAGATCAGATTGAATAAGGGAAGAGTCATGACTGGAGGAAATGGTCTTGAAGAACTTGGTGTCGTCGGCGTATAATGAGATGTGGGAGTGTTTGATCACCAATTCAAGATCGTTTATGGAAAGAACGAAAAGAAGTGGACCTAAGTGGCTGCCTTGGGGGACGCCGGAGGAGGCTAAAAAGGGGTTAGAGAAGGCAGATCTAAAACGAACATTATAATAGCGATTTTCCAGGTAAGAAGATATCCACTTCAAAGAGATGGGGTCGAAGCCAAGGGAGGACAATTTGAAGAGTATCAGTCTGTGGGAGATTTTATCGAAGGCTTTACTGAAATCGGTTGAGATAACGTCGACTTCTTTGCCGTTCTCTAGGGTTGATAGGGTAAAGGACACAAATTCAACAAGGTTAGTGGTTGTGGATCTGCATTTGAGGAAACCGTGTTGTCTAGGGGAGATTAATGACTTGCAGCGAAAACTTAGTGTTTCGTACAAAACAATCTCGAAGAGTTTAGGTATATGTGATAGTTTGGCAATGGGACGATAGTTGTTAACAACGTTCTTCGGACCTTTTTTATGTATAGGGGTGATAAATGAGTTTTTCCATAAGGAAAAACTATCACCTATCACCTTGGGATAGGGATAGAGTGAAGATTTTCGAGAGAGGGCGAGAGATGGTTGAGGAGCATTTTTTTAGAAATATGGCAGGGAGACCGTCAGGTCCAGGAGTGAATTCTTCATTAAGTAGATTTAATTTGTTTTCGATGACATGAGAATCAACTGTGTGTGGGAGAGTAAGCGTAGTAACAAAATTTACTTTACTGAGAAGCAAAATATAGTATGCAAATAGGCAAAATGGCCAACGGCCCGGTCCATATATATGGAAGAGTAGTGTATTGCTGTAAACGTGCTCACAGTAGCCATCTTATGTCCTTTTTGAAAAGCGGTATAATATTCCACCAGAGGTCGCTGTTGAGTTAAGTCCTAAGACTAAGCCCTTCGCGAATTGCTCGTCGAATATTAATTTATTCCAAGCTTATCGCACTCGCCGTATTTCTGTTATTTGCCAGTTTTTTACTTACATCACCTAGTGTCACGACCCTATTTTAGGCGGCCCTCTAAATAACCTTTTTTACAGTTCAAACAATCTAAATCCATTCCTTGGCTTCATTACGGAAAATTTATTTTTCATCTTTCAATTATGTCAAACAACGGTTTTCTTCAGCAGTGGTACGAAAAGCATATAACTTAAACTTATTTCTAGACCTTATAATAGTTAAATAATATTTACAGAGGTGCAACAAAAAATCTTGACCGCATCCACAATCAGATAGATACATTCATAGACAGAAGATACGAATAATAATAATTATGTGATAAGCATAGGTACTGTGGAAACCCCTCACAGATACACTGTATCTGTCTTCAAGCATAATTAATTGGTCTCTAATCGATGTAGAATTTCTCACTCGGTACGTGCTTCAACAGTTGGTTGGCAAGCGTACCAAACTCATGGGCAAGTTTCTTCTGCAACTGTGGCTGCATGGCTTCGACAACTAACATGCCATTGTCACGAAGGAACAGATTGGTGGCTTCAGCTGAAAGTAAAAGTAAAATCGAATTATCATATTGCTCTTGACGTGAAAATAGACAGAAAACCCACTCAAAATGCGATTGTTGTTGAAGGCCCTCGAGATGCTCATGTCGATCTTCTTGAAGTCAAGTTCAATGTTTAGTGCGTCCACATGCAAGTAAGTGCCGCCGGTCTTCTCATGTGTCGACACTTTACCCGTCAGCTTGGCAATGACCCCCTCTACACGAGAGAGAGAGAGAGATATGAGCTCAAGGAAAGCAAATAAACAACAAAACCCGCTTACCGAAAACTGCATGAAACTCGCCCATGCCCGAGGCTGGGATGATAAGCAAAACACCGGAACTGGTGTAATTGGCTTCAATTCTTAGCTTCGGCATTGCAATCGATGCCTCAAAAGGCGAATCATTCTCGCTCAGCTTCATTGTCTTCACTTGGAAATCACTGGCGCCGAAAACTTCCATATTCTTCAGGTTGATCTTGTATCCCTGAGGTCCGTCGGTCAGTTGCAGCGATAATGTGTCCATTTTGAACGGTTCCACAGATGGTAGCTGCAATTAGTAAACGTTCATTGAATAGAAATATCTCTGTAACTCGTAACTAGTTTTTGCTTTTTTTTCTTGAAGATATTTTCATTCCGGCCATGAACTGGTCATCCAGTACGAGGCTGCGGTAAATCGCGTCATTTCAACGCAAACTATATTAAGTCATCTTGCGATAATGAGAATAAGAATGTAAAGAAAGGCTCGGGTCTTCTTCACGGTGATTATAGAGGCGATCGCTGCTCGATTAAATATTTGGGTTAAATGTTAGCACAGCGCGAGGTCGGAATTTGACTTCGTAATTGATTTTTGCGTAATTACGAGATACTCGTGAAAAAGACAAAAAGAATCTATTAACGCGGTGAGATGGAACGTGTTGGAGTAAATGATGCGGAACTGATTGATGTTATAGGAACGGAAATGAAGTGAGTGCCAATTGGTGTTCCTAGTCACGGATTGTCTCATTTAAATATTCAATTGGCATGGGCTAGAGAGGTTAGTCATGATTGTGCAAAAAGTACCTAATCACATATACTCGTATAAGTGAATTTAATGATTCGAGACTAATGAGCTTGAAGTTTAGCGGTTGCTGGCCTGTGACACGGGTACACTTGTTTTTAGAAGTTTACGTGAATATTATTGATGCTACTTATTCGTCTGGATTTTATGGTAACATATTATCAAGCTTCGATATAATTTAATCTCGTTGTGGACACGCGTGCTTATCAATAATCACTGATTGTCGTAGGAAATATCGCAGACCTATGGCAGTATATTGCGTTGCAAGAAGACTATGCAACGTGAGAGTTATACGTGTGCGGACTACCTACATGCCAGGGCTACGAAGCTAGTGAAGAAGCTTGCAAGGATTAAAATATATTAATTAATATTACCGTTGAGCAAGTTATCGATAAAAAGTAGGTCCGTACGTTTACAACCTCGCGTTGTTCTTCTAGGAATTATAAGCTTGTTAGTTTTTAACGATTCGTAACAGGCCACATAAGGCAAAACTTCAAACGGCCTCAATATACGCATTATGATCCCGTAATAGGGAAATCCGATTTGACTAGTATATTTAAGAAGGTGCTTCGATGGGATTGGAGAGAGTAGGAATCGTCAGTGTGCAAATTTTGATATCATCAACTAGCACATTTATGGATAAAATAAATATCAATGGGCCGAGATGGTTGCCTTGAGGGACGCCGGAGGAAGTATTAATTCAATTAGAAGTAGAAAGAAGAAAACGTTATACTAACCTATAGGTAGGATTCGACCCGTAAAATGAAGCCGGGGAAAGACCTAAAAGCAGTGAATTTGAGAATTATAGTATGACGGGGCAACAACGTCTACTTCTATATCATTTTCGACTGCACACAAGAACTGTGAGACAAACTCAATTGGACTTGTCACCCGTTTCCTTACATTTCGTGCTGGAATTGGTAATGAGATCTTTTCAGGAAAATGATAGGGGAACACCATTCAATGGAATGACACACCTGCTCTATCCTACGCGAATGATCTGAACCTTCTGGGAGATAGTGAGGAAAGAGTTGGGAAAACCACAGAAAGTCTAAGAATGACAGGTAAGGAAGTAGGTTTAGAAGTAAAAGACTTGGGTCGATTCTAACCTGCTCGATAAATGGTTTAAGAAAGTGAACGAGTTCAAATATCTGTTAATCGTATTGACTGCCGAAATCGACATAATAATCGAAATGAATGCTACATATGGGCAATGCGTGCATTTCCGCCATGAAGAAAATACTCAAAACAACTATTTTGCACCCGCAATGTCAAAATCCGTATATCCATCCAATGAGTTTGGTATTTTACGGATGTGAAACTCCGTCTCTGACTAGGATTTCATGTCTTTGAAAACAAGATCTTAAGACCAATTTCTCATGGAATTCAGGACAGAGAAACAGGGGAATGGAGAATACTATACAGTAGGATACTCGAGGAACTTTATTCAGCCCCTAGCGTTGTCTGAGTATTAATATCGCGAAGACTAAGATGGGCAGAACAAGTAAAACGAATGGACAGTGGTCAAACAGTCAAACAAATAATTAGTGGTAAGCCCGAGGGAAAAAGACCGCCAGGCAGGCCGTGCTGTAAATGGGAGGATGAGCCTAGGTATGTACCTAGAGGAGTTAACCGCCCATGTGCGCTGTGAGTGTGTTCCGCTTTTCGGACGGTATACGTATCAGATTATGCTATAAGTTTTATTGCGGATATGCTTTCGACGGATATCTTGTCTATCGAGTTATCGAGGACGTTAAATGCTGAAGTCCAGGAACCTCTCGCTTCAGTCAAAGATATTCAACTGGAAGGAAGATAACGAGGCATGAGAATATGTCGGGAGAGAAGGGAATCAGTACCGGTTATACAAAAATGGATGAACCGATACCACCGAGAAGAGGATTTCTATCTCACCCATTTCATAACGGGACATGGCTGTTTCCGAGTTTATCTAAAGAGGTTCGGGCTTGATGAATCTCCTATTTGTCCAAAATGTGGAGAGACCGGAGAAGAGAAAATGTATTTTTTCAGTGCCCACATCTATGCACAGAACGCAGAGATCTTGAAGAAATAATTGGACAAATATCAGCTCCGGAGAACATTCTGAACCATATGTTGACATCGAGCGCAATATGGGATGCGATGCAACAAACCGCAGTGATAATCTTGAAGGAACAAACGAAACAAGGAACGTCAAACAAGGGAAGAAGACCATTAAGTGGTAACCAGCCCCGCCAAGTAGTACTTAACGGCAGTCCCTCGAGGAGATTGGTTGAAGTGTATAGGATGTGGTTTAGTACGTATGGAATACCGGGCATCGAGTATTCAGGTTTGCGAATCATACGTACCAGTAGCCCGCGTTACTGGAGAGTTGTTCAATGGTGTATCAGGATGGAGTTGAGACGCATTTCTTTTTTAGTGAATATAGGACGTATAGGATAAGGCAGCTGAGGAGCTTGAAATAGCGCAAGAATAAGTTCATATTGCTGAACAGGCTATTTAAGTTTTCGGAAATTAAATGGGTCCGTACTTTCGGAGAAGAAAATGGTGAATGGCGAAACGGATCTAAGGTAGAGAGAGGGTGATTACTTACAGAAATAACGCAATTTTAGGTAACAGAAGATTTATTCAAGTTGTTGGTAATATTGGGGAGTAAAACAGGACCAGAGTTTCAGAGACACACCCTGAAAAAGGTCGAAGTTAATCACGACGAAGTGAGTCGGATTTCCGTACAGTTCTTTGCGTGAAATGTTGAGTCATCTCTAGGCCATTGACCAATTTCTTGTTTTTGTATTGAACTGAAGAGCCCTTGATATACGTACTTTTTGAAAGAATGTAGCAAAAAGCGCAAACCTAACTTAAATATATTAACTCTTTGCCCGACAACGAATAATCAACGTTAGAAATACCACGTTTTATTGAACATTACTTGAGGGAAATTAAGGACGAGAGAAGCTTAAGTGATCAGCTCAAAGCAAATCATTATGCAGAATCTTTTATTCGATTCGAGCACGGGCAATATTGTACCATTTCGTCTCTTAAAAGCATACGGGATGATCCAATAAATGGTCTGGATGTTGGTTATAAATTACTGTTGTTTTATGAACTCAGTATGGTTGATCTTTGACAGGCGTTAAATATAGTTTTTTGCCAGGAGTTTCTACGAAAAGTCGCGCTTTGACAAAGCTAAATTTAGTTAAATTCAGGCAACATAATCGCCCTAGTGAATGCGGCCGGAAGCACTTTAGGAAGGGATCCAAAGGTTGATCTTACCTTAATTATACAACAATGGCGTTTAGACCATCCACGACGTGGCCGACTCGTAAAACGGTAGTTGGATCGCTTGTCATAAAATTTGGTATTGTATTTTCCAATGAATCACATTTTAGGAACAATTTCACATCCAGAAAACTCACAAGGGATTCACGAAAGCCAATGCATCCCAAGAAAGTTAGTACATGGTGCGGATTATGGGTTGGCGGCATTATTGGCTCGTACTTTTTCAAAGATGAGGTTGGAGAGGCAGCTACAATGAATGAAGTAAATTCTCGCAACGTGTCAAAATTGCGACCAGTTGGATGGCCTTAATGGCCATTGTGTTAAGCTTAAATGACTTAACACAATTATACTTCTTTCTGTGGGGTCATTGGAAAAATAAACACTACGAGGGTGGTCTGATAAGTACTTAGCCTACAAAAGAAAAACAAAAATTTTGGAGAAATGGCGATTTATTTTTCAATATAGTCTCATTTTAGCTCGATACACTTGACCCAGCGATGCTCCAACTTCTTTAACCCGTCTGAAAAAAACTTTTTCTCGAGGTCTCCAAAGTAGGCCTCCGTGGCGGGGGTGACCTCCTTATTCGACTGAAATTTCTGCCCGGCGAGTGACTTTTTCTTTTGGCACGGGGCCAAATCTGGAGAATACGGTGGATGGGGCAGCAGTTCGTAACCCAATTCGACCAATTTGGCCGTGGCGAGGACGGAGGTTTGAGCCGGTGCGTTATCATGGTAGAAGAGCACTTTTTTCTTCGCCAAGTGGGGCCGTTTTTTGTTCAATTCGGCGTCGATTCGGCCCAATAATTTGGCATAGTACAGCCCTGTAGTGAGCTAGGTAGTCGATGTGGATCACATCTTGTGAATCCCAGAAAACGGTGGCCATCACCTTTCCGGCTGATGGGACAGTCTTCGCCTTCTTCGGAGCACGTTCGCCGGGTGAAGCCCACTGTTTCGACTGTTCCTTGGTCTCTGGTGTGTACCAGTGGATCCATGTTTCGTCAACTGTCACGAAACGACACAGAAACTCCTTCGGATTGCGCTTAAACAACGTCAAACACTGCTCTGAAGTGGTCTCACAGTTGCGCTTGTTGTCCGGAGTGGCACCCATCGCGCCGACAGCTTTCTCATGCCCAAAATTTCACGCAGAATATGACCCACGCGATCTTTTGAAATGCCTACTGTCTCAGCTATCTCGCGCACCTTCAATCGGCGGTCTTCCAATACGAGATCGTGGATTTTTGTCACGTTATCCTCCGTGGTAGCCGTTTTCGGGGCACCTGGACGTGGCTCCTCAAAAACCGACGTGAGATTACGTTGAAACTCGTTAAAGCAATTTTTGATGGTCGCCATCGAAGGAGAAGAGTCACTGTACACAGCATCCAAACGCTCTTTGATTTCGCTGCGCGATTTCTCTTCCAAAAACAAGAATCGAATCACCGACCGATATTGCTCTTTTCCATTTTTCTAAAATCTGCGGACACTCCCGCTTCCACACGCGGTCAAAACAAAACTACGAGTCCGACAGTAGCCGTCTACTAGAATGTACTACACGATAGTAGGTTGCTCTTGCAATACTGGCGCCATCTGGCGGTGAGGCTAAGTACTTAAGTACTTATCGGACCAACCTCGTATGGCAATAGCTCAGCGAATATATAATTAAAACTGTAGCATTGATTCACTTATTCTTCAAAAAGGCGTTGATAAGTTTAGCCTGCAGATGATTGCTTGCAACAGAAGCTTTTGTGGTTACATGAACGATGTTGTGTTCCGTTCATAATTGTCATAAATAGAACTTTAGTTGTACTCTACACTATCTTTTCCATCACCTATAGGTTATAATGGGTTCACTTAAGAGCAGTATATAAACGAAACTTAGGTAAAATTCACCATCTTGTGAGAAGAAACTTTTACAATTTTTTTTTTTTAGGTATCCAAGTGGATTTACAACACAATCCGCACAGCAATGCTATTGGCGGAGGTGATATTTTGTATAAATATTAAACAAAGATGTTAAAGAGCTGTTTAACATCGGAAACTGGGGATCTTCTGCAAAACGTTCAAAACGTTGGTTTTGTGCCTTAATTATTCCCTAGTGTTTTCCAAGGTAGACTCATTGGTCGACAGCGCAGCAGCTCTCAAAATGCTAAAATAATATGGCATGAATACAAAATCAAAGTCTACCATGATGCTTTACAGGAGGACATAGCCAATAAAAAAGGGTCTGACTTTGGTGGATTTTGGGAATATAATCGCTGACCTATTTGCCGAAACTTTCTGTTATATTCGCAAAATTTTAATAGCTAAATTACCACATCTGAAACCATGAACAAAACATTTAACCATTGCGAAAACTCCCTAGATATATCCTAACACTCTACAGGGACTATATCAGGAGAGTTATCAACTACCTTTAAATTCACTACGGTCTGCGATATCACCTCCATAAACTTCTTCTTCTTCTTTTCCTTTTTCCGGCGTTGTTATGGTCAGAAGTGTAGGACCATAACCTTCCCACTTAACTGCATTCCTACTGGTCCGCCTGTGGGGTCCGCCGGTTTGACATCAGAAAGTAGCGGCAGGCTTCCCGGTTTGGGATTACTTCATCGCTGAGGCCAATCAAATGCTGGTGTTTTTGCATTTGTTTGCACCAATTGTTTTACGGCCTGCCTTTTTTTTTTTTGTTTTGTGACACGGGCATGCTCCAGATTTTTTTTTGTTTGATCTTACTCTTACAACACCGGTGATCTCCAGTCGTGTCAACCCACTGATTTGCATGTACACTTGTGGGGCAGTTTAATGGTGGTATATGTGTCCCTAGTCTCACCTTGGTGTTTTCTAAATTGCCTAGATGTGATTTTTGTTTACCTTTGTTTAGTCGCCTCTTACGACAAGCGAGAGGTATCGCTGCAGGGATATTCTTAACCCGTCCCTGCACGGTCATATCACCTCTATAAACTAAGTATGTAATGAAATTTTATTTAAGTGTGCTGTGCTCTGCCACCTTAGGATAAATATTTTTCTCGAAGAAGACTTCATTATGAAGGTTGAGAACAGGAGACTTTATGAGTCTTATGAGTCGTAATGCTTTCCTTTTGAGAGAATGCCCTACTGCCCAAAAAATGGGTGCTAATTGTCTAAACCTCTCTGAAGTTATCTCCAGTTTCACCAAAACTCTCATCCTAATAATTACTATCCCGCATTTTATTCAGTACACTGTGTTCCCTTGTTGCGACCATGACATCCGTCCAGGTATTGCCAAATTATTGGCCATGTCGTAGCTATATACATATAAGCCCATTCTTCAAGATCTGGCCTTGTGTACTTACTAGATTTTTTTGTGTATTAATAATTGAACTGTTGAACATTGAAATTGCTCTTTTCTTTGCATGACTGACGATAATGAAACCAAGCGGCTTAATTGATACCCCTCACCTCAAGCCTTACTTTCGCCACTCAATGGAATCATTTTTGAAAAATAATCGGTTGTATGTCTTGCTTTGTTGTTTTCTTTACTTTTGCCTTCAACGCGGATTGGTTACCATTGCGTTGCATGTTCTTGTACGGTTCGTATGCCAATTAAGACTTCGACACTAGTGGTGTGTAAAATAACTTCGTGACCTTTAGAGTTTGTACCATAAAACACTGTCAGTCATGGATAACGCACAAGAGTTGTTCGCTGTATTATTTAGCTTACAATGTCGTGCTAAGAGACCTATGAAGGTTTTCGGTCTTGCAACAGTTATCGTTTGTTATTATATGTTGCTTGCTAGAATACATGCGTGACGCAAAAGTAGTACTATCGACTGATTGTTTATGGTAAGGGGCGTGGATTTAAAAGAATATAAATACAGGTGCCGATAAGTGCAGTGAAGATAGCTTACCCTCGGACGGTTCAATTCATGTATCCAATGTAGAGCTGTTGTGTAGAGCCGTTTATACAATACAAAAACATACATAGTCTTCTTGAAGTCTTATAGAGAGTGAGCCACTGGGTCTTTAAAATTGATATAATAAAACACCATTCAATGTTTCTCAAAGTTGGGGGTAGTCGTAGTGCAATGGTACTCATCACCCACTGTTGAGCGGAATGTCTGTACTTTAAGTCTGTCAATAGCCGACAACAATTCCTATACGGAAAAACTGTGCAACGACATCAGTTGTGAATGAGAGATGATCAAAAAAATGCTGACGAAGCCATGATACTCGCAGTATAAGATCACTTCAAAGTTCATGCTCTGTGTGTTGATTTCCAATATAATACCTCAATGACATGGAAACAAAAAAAGTTACTGTGAACTACAACCAACGCGACAAATTCAGTCGAATCTATCAAACCGCATCTAGGACAACCACCCGCGGAGAGTAATGAACTAACACCTTTGACACAAACCCCCTCCACCCCCTCCAGGTTGTGTGACCATAAGCACCATAAGTGCATAACTCTTGAACCTGTGCGAGCCCTATAAAAAACAAAAAAAAAATGTCTTGTTGAAAACCGTAAATCTACCGATTAGTTGTGGAAAATGATTTGCCTGGCTCAGCTGACTTCGCAAAAGCGCATCATCCCTATCCAGTTTCTGAATACATTTTCGATGGCTTATCTCTCTTTTCGCGAACAGCTCGTTCAATATTGTGCTTAAATGCCCGAAGGCTCATGCAATGAGTCTAAAATAAAGCTGTTGTACAATACAATAAGATGGATCTTATAAGTTTACAATCCCAGTTCTGATATAAAATTCAACAGGTTAGTGCGACTAATGTTCAGTTGCTGAGATCGGTGGCAGATTGAGGGTCTTGGGTCTTTTCAGCTAAAGGAGCGACAGAACGTGCTATACGAATATGAGTTATCAATAAGTCACAAGTTTTCTTCATATACCTGTCTACAACAAGAGTGGTTGGTGCGTAATTTCGATCGAAATTTCAGTTCAAAATTTCACTATTTCTCACGTTTTCACTATTTCTCAAAGCTGCTCCAGTGCCAACTAATTCACTTCATACCCCGGGCTTTGCCTCTAAAGGTAAGTCTTGAAGGAGTGGGTGATGCCAACATCTAAACAACATGAAAAAAAAGAAACCAGCCGATGGCCCATCTAGCTTACGCTAAATGAAAATATATAGACGAAGTTAAATGAGAGATAATGATCATTGTCTGTTGAAAAAGCCATTACTAAAGGGGCCAAAACGTATCACCGTCCTGAAGATGCAGCAATTGTCAGCAACACATGGCAAAAGTTGTGGATGAAGATGTTCCGTTTATTTACAAACAGTCCATCAGCTTATGCCTTAAGGCCATCAAGCTGTGCTTATGATGAAGTGAACAATTATCTGCCGGATACGGAGATGATCTGTAAGACAACCAAACTTTTTCGCTTCTGGGCCACTGGGAATCCAAGTAGTACTCATGAAAATTGAAAAGCCATTAATTGCACTGAAGACCACCTTGATACTGTGATCGGTGACGGACATTATCTCTTTGGAAACGGAATTTCCGATTTCTAGCCGTTGGGTTCTGCTCAAAAGAAAAGATGGCAACCAGCAAAAAAATGCGGAGTGGAAGCCAACAGATTCACGTTTGCAGATTAGCCGAGCATAGATTGCTGAATCAAAAGGAATGAGGAGGATCACACATAGTAATGCTCCAGTCTGGGAAGCTTTTACACCGTACAACTAGGAAAAATCAGCCTGCTCTTCAGCAGCATTGGCGAGATCCCAGTCTGCCATTGGGGTACTAACGCGAATGACCTCATGGGCACTGTCAACGTCCCCATCCTGGAAGAGGCTTTTGTCCTTGTCTTCCCGGTGGCGGTGATAAATTACCAGAAGACCATCTCTATTGAAATTTCTTAATCAATCTGGGGAAATGCCTTCAGATGATTAAAGCACGATCGGAGTGCTCTCGTATTATGTATAATGGGAGGGGACTCTGGAATTTTCTACCTTTTAAGACAGACCCTACGGCACTGCCTCCCGAATACTGGAATTGTCGCCATTCAGCCTTCCATGTTTCGCTGTTTTGTTCCACCGCTTTTAGGTTCATCCTTATATTGTCCTCCCGTCTACGACACGGTCTTTTTGATGGCCTTTTCCTTATGGGTTTTCCACTCATTATTCTTTTGACTATTCGTTCACTGGCCATTCGTTTTACTCGCTCTGCTCGTTTTACTTTGCGTAATTTAATAGCTCGCCTGTTCACCTCTTTTTTCTTTCTGCTTTTCATCATGGATTCTCCTTAAGATCTTGTTTTCAAAGAACCGAAATCTATTTTTCTCTATTTTAATAACATCGATTTTCACAACGTAAACTCTCACTGGCGTTACTGACTATGTATTTTTACATGGCGGTACAAAAGTATTATTTTGACTGGTTCCTTGATTGTGGGCAATGCAGCCTTTTATTTATTTTGATCCTTGTCGTTTTTTGGCAGCCAATCCAGATATTTGAACTCGTCCATTTCCTCAAAGCCTTTATCGAGTATAAACTGATTCCAAGTTTGGATAGATCCAAGTAGGTCAGTGACCATATATTTGGTGTTTTCTTCATTTACTTTTAAGCCTACTTCCTTTCCAGCAATGCCTAACTGGTACCTCACTGTCGTCCAGATGATCAGCGGAAGGTAGAGCGGGTGTGATTCCATTATATTTTACTGGGATCTCATTACTTTCATTTTTCAGTTTATAAGGACATGATAGCTATTTGATAGATCTATAGGGTCATACCCCTTTTTAAAATTTTAAAATAAAAATTTGGTCACATGCCTCCTAAAGTAACACTAGGAGTCTTCCATTATTTTCTTAGCGTGTGACATCGGTCTTAGATAGCAGCGATATTTCTCGGTAATTGTTGTATTGTGTTCGATCACCGTTTTTAAATACGGGAATGAAGACCGAGTTTTTCCATTCCCCTGGGATTGCTACATTGTTCCATATATGTAGTTGTGATGAGCCCATGGAACTCCTCTGTTAGCTCGTTTTGTAATGATACTTGCTCTCCATGTACATACATGTCCGATAGGAATTTTCTATTATCTCTCAGTATCAAGACGTACCTACCGGACTTACACTAGATGGCGTTAGAAAGATAAGTATTCATACAAAAAAAAAAAACTTTTCTGACAATTTTGCGATATTTGAGCGCGCGTCAAAGATGGACATCATCAAAGAGATCGTCTTATAAGGACTGTCTGGAACCTGTTGAATAAGGCTGCTGACACAAAAGAACCTTATGGACCCTCTTTCCATCTGCGAATCGCTTCTGAATCGCCACAAAATCGACCCATTACTGAAGCGGTGATGACTGGTGACGAAACATGGATCACTTACGACCACTTCAAACGAAAACGGTTGTGGTCGAATTGCTATGAACCGGTACAAATGTTAGCCAAGAAGATTTTGCTGTATGTTTGGTGGGATTGGCAAAGAATCATCTACTATGAGCTGTTTCCTGTGGCAAAGCTCTTAATCCGGGCCTGTATTGTCAAGAATCGGACCGCCTGACGTAAGCAATCGCCTAGAAGTGACCAGCATTGGCCAATAGGAGAAGAATCGTGTTCAATTGGGATAACGCCACGACACATGTTTCGATAGTAATTCGCCAGAAGCTGCAGGAACAAGTCATGCAAACACCACGCAAATATCCATTCGGCATATATTGTTCAAGACTAGGTGGCGATTGTAATGATGGTACTAATAGCTCCTCTTCTCGCCTTGACATGGTACTTGTTTAGAAACGGAACTACTTGAAATATTGAAGGCTTTTGATTGTATACTACTAATGAAGCATGCTTTGAACAGAGTTCGAACCGCAAATACTTAAACTGAGCTTCGACCACAACACGTCCTCTTTTGTCGTCGTCGACAAGCAACAATGATAGGCGTTCATTGAAATTCACGGCCATATTTGCCATCAATCTGAATCCATTAAGGTAAAGTTGTGTTTTCCGTCATGTCTTTCAAAGACTCGCTCTCCAAACTATGAGTTCGATTGATTTGACACATCACATTAGTCCGGCAGTACAGCATGACTAACTAGATATTTACAAAATTTTGGTAACGTATACACAGTATGAGTATAACCAGGTTGTGCTGTAATTTGAAACTACCGACACGTGGATAAACACTTCATTCGTATGGAAGTAGGAAAACACTTCAAGTCTTTTTATATTTGTTCGAGGGCTCACTTATCCTCAGACTTTGTTTCGAGCTATACGGAACTCACTCAATAAATCTCCACAATGTAATTTGCATAAGGAATTACCTTTCATTAGCGATTAGCTAGAATAGGCTAACGTCCGCAAGTGCCTAATTACAATGAAACTTATCAAGTTTCCCGCAGAAAAACTGATGGCTGGTGTACGTTCATTCGCATTGAATGTTTAGCCACTTTCCACGTTTAACAACTTTCTGTCATTATGTAACCATCGACGAGACCAGAAATCCCACCAAAAGCTCCACTTCACCAGCGGCAGATACTAGCATACTCTTACAGGCAGATTGGCGAAACTCACCTCGCCAACTGCCGCTGCTGCCTTCGTTTGTTTAAGCCGGCAAGTAATTACTCCATCGTAACTCGCACTTACCTGCCGATTAACTTTTAAATATTCAATTATACACAAGTATTTGCACATACTCGGACGATTGCTCGTGTGCAGATACATCGTTGGATTGTGCAATCCATGGTGCAATCTCGGATTGATCTCGCGAATTGCGCGATGAACAAATGCCACCTTCTAGGTGTGAGATATAAGGCAAATAAAGTTGTTCGGAGCTTGTACTAACCTCGATTTCAGGAATTCCCTTCGCCAAGTACGGCCTGAGATGGTGCAACGAACCCTTGAAACATTCCACGATTTGCGGGTCATTCCGTTTACATGGCTTAATGTATTCGGCTGCAATGAGATGAAAACAAAACAAAAGATGCGATTAATTTATTCGGCGATTACAAAATCGGAACGCATTAAGTCGAAACTCGTCATACGCATCCGATGGCTGACCTTAAACTTGGTTGAGATAATAGCACATAAATGGCCGGGGGAACATCGTAGTGATACTTTGCTTTCTGGGTTGGCTCTCATAAAAAACGTGGTTTTTGAGCTATGTTTCTTGGAATAAGTTATGGTAATTTTGTGACCTTGACCATGAGATCTTTTTTGGTTATTTTTTTGAAAACTTGTAGTTTGTTTTGCATAAGCTTGCTAAAAGGTTTTAGACTTAAATGTAAAAGACAGCTGAAGGGCGTCGTGAATTCGAATGGAGTCGAGTTGATTTTGTGCACATATGTAAGTCGTTTTTAGCGCAACTATGTGTGTTACATGTACGATCATTGAACTCTGACTCAGTAACAAGTCTAAGTGACAGAATGTGATGTAACCATGCAACCATATAATGAAGAACCAATACAAAATGGTAATAGACTATAATAGGTTATATAGCATTGGAAGACCTGTTTTAAGGTATTTCTTGCACTGGGGTCAGAAAATGAATATCAAACCTGAATGGTCTCTGTTTTCGGCCGCGATTCTACAAACACCTGGGTTTGGTTATGTCGCAAATAACAATGGAATTTAGGTGAATGTCAAACTTGTATAAAAGTAAATGGTTCCGCATCATCAACTTTGATAACTTGATTCTATTTTTGGAATTAGGTATTTATGATTGGCTAAACGTTTTCTAAATTAACATGAGAAGATGATGAATTGCGGCTTATCTCTTCTATAATGAGGCATTAGTGATAAGACCAAGAATACTTCCTTGAAAAGACAGTAGAAAACTGCTTTTCAAGGCTAAAAAAATGAAAAAAACTCGATACAGTACTTGATTGAATTCCGTTGGACTTACACTCTAGAACCTTTGAAAAACTTTGCAAAAAACATGCTGTCAATGTCTGTTGAGATCATTGACATAACCTTGTCACAGATCTGGTGGAATAAAAGACCAATTTTCATAAAGCGCTGCTTGAATCTTCAAAATATGAGGACATTTAGTCGAAGTGCCTCAAGGAAGGATTTTTGAACCCTGTTTATTTTGTTATTAAAATTAAGCATTAATAACTACGATTGGTGTTAGGTAAGGAATACTAAGATTGAAGTCGAACATATTAATATTCGAATTGATTCTCTGTTTGGAATCATAGGAAATACGAGAGGTGGGTAGATAAAAGAGACGAAGATTTTGTAAACAACGAGGGCTAGTGTAAAAGCAGACAGAGTTGCAAAGAGTCGTGCACTCAATGGTACTCGTAAAGAGTCGATGAATAAACAGGGTTTCGGATATCTCTCTTCCTTCTTGCGGCAAATTCAGGTTGATTAGCTTTATTCGTTCTTGATAGGGAGGTAGAAACAAATGATTGGTCCACGTAGGATTTCGAAGAATAAAACATAGAAAATGCGTTGGACACTCTCGATTTTGAAAATTTTATTTTGTTGGTAAAGATGCCATACTTGAGAGACGTATTTAAAAACGGGACGAACAAAGTTTATGTAGTGGGATCGGGTCACCTAGAAGTACCCTTGCAGTTGAGCTCTTGGTTAATGGGTGAAAATAAGTTGATTGTGGAGAAAATTGAGTCGAGGAAAAAGTTGATGCGTTTTCGTGAATTGTTTGATACTTGGTAATGTTAAGGTCCAAATAATTTCTTGGAGCACCATATGGAAAAACTGTCGTGATCAAATGGAACAAGGTTAGAGTCATGGCCCGAGAAAATGGTCTTAAAGAATTTGGTGTCATCGGCAGGGAGTTGTGGGGATATTTAATGACAATTTCAATGTCGTTAATAGTAAGAATAAAAAAGTTGTGGACCTAAGTGGCTACCTTGAGGGAAGCCAGAGTAATCTAATAAAAGGCTAGAAAATGCAGATCTAAAACAACTTGAATAATATTAGTCTATGAGATATTTTATCGAATGGGTAAAGGACACAAAATCAACAAGGTTAGTTGTAAAGATTATGATTTTATATAAAATACTTACGAAGAGTTGGGGTATATATGAGAATTTAGTAATGGGACTATAATTGTTGACGTTGCTCCAGGGAATGGTTTTGTATGAAGGTTATAAGGCAGGTCTATATTTGGAAAAATATCTCCTAGAGAAAGTGATGAACTGAAGATTTTTTTGAGACTAAAGGATGTTGGAGCATTTTGTTTTAGATATCTACATATCAGGAAGACCATTGGGGTCAGTAATGAATTCGTCATTAAGTTGATTTAATTTGTTTTGAATGATATAGGGGTCAATATTACGAGGGAGAATTTCGGTAAGTAGTTTAAAGACGCATAAATAGAAGAAATATTGTTTGAAAAGAGTGGCGAAGAAATGGGCGATAGTATTTGGATAGCTTCAGGTTTCGAGATTGAATGAGATTGAATGAATGATAGAATGAGCTTGGACGTCAGGTTTTCTTTTATAGTTGACAAATTGAAAGAATAACGTTGATGACATTAGTTGATAAAGGTAAAGTGCAGAGAACGTAGTCTGGTAGACGAAGTTTTTTAGGACAAAAGGCGATAAAAGGGAACGTAAAGAGAGAGTATGATATATTTCTCTGTCTACTATGATATAGTGTCATGTAAAGTTAGTAACCTTAGAAGGTTCTTAAATAATTTGGTTTTTGTTTTTTGATGACAAAATTAATCTATAAAAGTTGGATGTCCTTTGAAAAACAGTTGATTCATAACATTGAAACATGATACGAAAAATCATTAAAAATTTTATATACAATATTTTTTTTATTATTATTTAAAAAATGCAACAAGCTTTTTTCTCAAAATAAAGAAGAAGGAAAAATACACTTATAAATGAGCCTATTACGTGGGTGAAGCTAAGTGCCAATCTATCTATCTAAATCTATCTTAAAAAGTGTTCTGCTTAATAATAGTGCCATTCACAAATTTCCGGAAGTATATTGGTTTATCTCTTAATTCGAGCTCGATGGCTTCTGTTCTATGACGCTGATGACGCGGGTCTCGAACCCTTCAAAAGCTAAGCCATTGAAATTATATTTCGTGGTGTTTCGTCCCAGCATAGTACAACTGCCTCAAAAAAATATATTAATTAGTCTAGGCCAACCTCTTATAACTGTTTTACCGTTAAGTGATCTTTGTCAAAACATAGCACGGCGAAGGTATAGAGGGAGAAAGGGAAGGGAGGTAACGGTGAACAAGGTGTACAATGGTTTTAAATATTTGTGGATTGTAATGCTAAATAAGTCTTTAAAATTTATCTGCCAGGATTAAGGCAGGGGTTTATTGCATTATCATGTCTCCTTTAAGTTTTATTAGCCGCTTTTAGATTCCGTTTGGCAGGTGAAAAGAGGGGAGCATCAGACGAGGAATGAGCGTTGTACTCCAGTTTCAGGCGGATAACGGATATGAAGTCAAATCCGACCTGATGGGATATTCCAACTACGAGTTTTATTAACGCATATACCAAGGATTGACATTTTATCGAATTCAACGATAAAATGGCCATGTATAATGGCTGATTACCAAAGGTTCGATTAAGTGGGCTTGGGTGGATTCCAATCTATTTAGAGGTCGAAATTTGATGTGCTTAACAAAGGTTGCCGTGAGTTTTGAAACTAATATGAAGAGCTTAGAGAACCGTCATCGGAAATGAGTTTAGATTAGAGATAGCAGGAAGAAGATCGCATAAGCCATATGATGCCAGACTCAGTTAAATGCTTTTGGAATAGCGTAACGATCTTGCTTTGACTGAGGTTGTGCAAAATTTGGTCTCAATTTTTGATGAGATATGCTAGCAAATGGACCAGTTTTCCATTGTCATATTGCCGTTCATTGGGAAGCTTCCACGTATATTCACCTTAATCACTCCTGTTGAAATGCGGATCGCTTCAGTCAGAGAATTGTTAGGGAAAATCCTGTCCTAGTCGGCTCTTCCGTGCTGATTTCCGGATATTGAAATAGTATAATAATAACCTATATATAAGTCGCCTATAAGAAGTAGTCGACTTGATGGCCTTGATTGTTACAAAAAAGAAGGTGAACTTCTCATTTCGTTAAAAATTCCTCCTGAGAAGACTGCCATGGTCTAGCAGACAGATATAGACACTTATAACTTATAGTTGTCTTTATACGAAGATAGTACTTGTGATTCAATACTTTGTCTGAGTCAATGAGGTTTCATCGAAAGACTAAAAGATCAATATTTAACTGTGTTATATGGTTGGTCAGAATGATATGATACGCTAAGGAAATAATCGGATAGATTAGATAGATTAGAAGCTACTGCCGCTTCAGGAGGATCTGCTTGAGAGATGATCAGATTTTTACTATACTGCAAGGTTTAGGACAGAAATAGGAATTCCATGAAAAGATCAAAAAACTATTTGTAGATTAGAATGAGGAATGAGAGAAATAACTCTTAATGGAATCACATCCATTATAGCTAAAGCCGAGGATCTGGATCTGTTGGTAGATAGTGAGGAAACACTGGCAGGAAAGGAATTAGGCTTAGAAGTAAATGAAGAGAAAGCCAAATATATGGTCACTGACCGACATCGATTGATCTAAATCTCGTTCCTGACTGTAATCGATAAACGCTTTGGGAAAGTGGACGAATTAAAATATCTTGATACCATATTGATTGCCAAAAACGACGATCGAAATAAATAGAAAGCTTCATAAAGGGCAAAACGTGCTTGTTCGCGACGAAGGAACTATTCAAAACAACTCTTTCGCCTCCAATGCCAAAATTCATATTTATAAAACTGTAATAATGCCAGTGACGAGAGAATTTGTGTGGTCTTCAACAGGCGAATGGAGAAAACACAATCAATAACTCGGAGAACTCTATTCAGTCCCAAGTATTGTCCGGGTAATAAAATCGTGAAGACTAAAATAGGCAGAACACATAGAACGAATGGAAATGAGTAGTGAGTTCAAAACCAGAAAGGAAAAAGGCTGCCAGAAAAGCCGCGGCATGAATAGGAAGACGATATAAGGATGGACCTAGAAGATATAGAATACGAGGGTGATCCGATAAGTACTTAGCCTCACAGTCAGGTGGCGCCAGTATCGCAAGAGCAACTTACTATCATGTAGTACATTCTAGGCTACTACGATGGCTACTGCCGGATCGGACCCGTAGTTTTGTTTTGACCGCGAGTGTCAGCGGATTTTAGAAAAATGGAAAAGAGCAATATAGGTCGGTGATTTGATTCTTGTCTTTCGAAGAGAAATCGCGCAGCGAAATCAAAGAGCGTTTGAATGCTGTATACGGTAACTCTTCTCCTTCGATGGCGACCATCAAAAATTGGTTTAACGAGTTTCAACGTGGTTGGTTTCTGATGTGCCACGTCCAGGTGCTCCGAAAACAGCTACAACGGAGGATAACGTGACAAAAATCCACGATCTCGTATTGCCAGACCGCCGATTGAAGGTGCGCGAGAAAGCTGAGACAGTAGGCATTTTAAAAGATCGCGTGGGTTAAATCCCGCATGAGATTTTGGACATGAGAAAGCTGTCGGCGCGATGGGTGCCGCGTTTGCTCACTCCGGACAACAAGCGCAACAGTGAGTGTACTTCAGAGCAGTGTTGGACGCTGTTTAAGCGCAATCCGAAGGAGTTTGTGCGTCGTTTCGTGACAGTAGACGAAACATGGATCCACTGGTATACACCAGAGACCAAGTAACAGTCGAAACAGTGGACTTCACCCGGCGAACGTGCTCCGAAGAAGGCGAAGACTGTCCCATCGGCCGGAAAGGTGATGGCCACAGTTTTCTGGGATTCACAAGGTATGATCCACATCGACTACCTGAAGAAGGGCAAAACGGTGAGCAAAAAGGCCCCACTTGGCGAAGAAAAAAGTGCTCTTCCACCATGATAACGAACCTCCGCCCTCGCCACGGCCAAATTGGTCGAATCGGGATACGAACTGCTGCCCCATCCACCGTATTCTCCAGATTTGGCCCCCTGCGACTTCTTTTTGTTTCCAAACTTGAAAAAGTCACTCGCCGGGCGGAAATTTCAGTCGAATAAGGAGGTCATCGCTGCCACGGAGGCTTACTTTGCAGACCTCGAGAAAACGTATTTTTCAGACGGGTTAAAGAAGTTGGAGCATCGCTGGGTCAAGTGTATCGAGCTAAAAGGAGATTATATTGAAAAATAAATCACCATTTCTCCAAAATTTTTGTTTTTCTTTTGTAGGCTAAGTACTTATCGGACCACCCTCGTAGAACAGTGAAATATGGAAGGAACACGCTCATGATAGAGAACCTTGACTTATAAGCGAATGGTTGTCAGCGGTGATCTGAACGTCCGATTTCCACATGGCTCGGTTAATAATAATAATAATAAAAAATATGGTTTGTCATGAAATCGTAAGAAATTGCAGATCAATGGTTTCTAAGGCTGGAGGAAAAGGTAGAAATGATCTTAGCTTAATACTACTCCGCAAGCGAGTAGTCTTGCCATATCAAGAAGTTAGTAATTAAGAATGGAAATAGGAAAGATTATTTGCGATGGTAAGCTATGTGAAGAAGTAAAGGAAGAAGTACTTAATAAAGTAAAGAATTAGATCATCGATTTGAGGATATTTACGGGTCGGGTTTACACAAAAGAAAAGCAATATTGAGCTGCGGTCAACATGGAATATATTAACTAATACCGGAAGAATGATGACAATGGCAGCTCTAGCCAGAGATTTCAAGGTGAAAACCGCCGAGAACAATTCTTCTATTATAAATAAATGCCAAATACCAATATTAATAAAAAAAAAAGATATTTTATCCAAATATTAATCAGAGTGCGAGGTGCGGGAAGAAGGACTTATAAAATAGAAGGGCTAACGAGGGTTTTAGTTAAATTATGAGCTTAGGAATAAATCTTTAAGCGCATATAAGAACCTACTCTAAATTAAATTTATAATTTTCAGAATGTAAAACAATATTCCGTATGGAATGACACAAGAGTGAGTAGTTGGCCTTCAACTTTGTTCAACAATTGTTAATGGGGGTCAATGGAAAACGCGATTGACTGGGTTAGTAAATAAATTATTGAATAAAATAAGTGCTTAAGATGACTGGAATTAGTATTCGCTGGTAAGATTCAAGATCCAGATAAAATAGATAAGTACTACAACGGATGTGTCAGGTGTAGGAAATATGCAAAAGTGATTTGATCCGTATTCAGAGAAAGACGCCCACTACATAAACATTTTCTATAAGCGGCTTCATTGAATCTAGGCCAATCCAGTGCAAAAGTATAACCACTTGTGTCAATGTTTAAATAGGAAACCTCAACAAGGTAAAAAGTCAATAATAATAATCCGAACCTCAAAGCAATCTTCCGAAAACCCATTGAATATCAAGACGCTTTGCTGCCACCGGTCAATGACTAAATTTCTCAACTCGACTAACCCACAATCGCATTGAATTGCAAGGCCAACAAATAAGATTTTTTACCCCGTCTCCACAACAAATCAGTATTGATTAAGCAGCTCTAAGCACTTCATTAAACCATCATCAATCTACCAATCGCACCGGTGCCAATTCACTGAATCACTTACACGGTGATGCCTGATTGAAAACCCAACACTTGTCAATTTCACAACCGATTTTGAATAAATAAATGTCAAGGACATCGATAATGTGGGTAGCAACATAACGAATATAAAAAAACAACCCAAAGACCTCACTCTGCAGACGTGAGAGATAATACCACAATAAGTATGCATGAATGCAAGCGTACCGAACATAACTAATATTATAAATCACTGGTCGACGACTCGTAAAAGTCGTTCACTCAGAGTTTTTCCGAGAATAAAAGGACTTTCAGAAACAATCACCGCGTTCAAACAGAGTTCAAGGTGGTTAGGTGCGACAGCAACCATCATCCGAGCTGATTTTACGATCCATTTGCGCACACACATCCCCCAAGAGTCGTTAAGGGGATAGTACTGTCTTTCCATCCACCCGCCCGCCCGACATCGTATTGTCAATTTAGTATGTTATACTCGCCCGCATCTCAGACAATCAGCAGAATAACAATGTGAGATATTTTCGGTTAAAGAGATTTTTTTTTTCTTGTTTTGAGTACCACTTGTCCATGTGACCGATTCGAGACAAGATGTGAGGCAACAGCCTTTGCCGGAAGTCAATTGAAAGGGAATCTGTTAAGGCACCACGCACCAACACGACCGTCGCGAACATGTAATTTATTCCAATTAAAAGCGAAAGTACGAGTCGACACCATCCACCCAGCACCATTTGATTACGAGGATAAAGGAAAATAAACAATCAAACTTACGAATATCGTTATTAGCGGCGAGAATCACTTGAAGTAACACGGTCAGGACGGCGATAGCTTGTATGTTCCACATTTTGGTTTTGTAGCTTGTTTCCTGGCCGTAAGTAGTGATCGAAGACTGAGATGATGATGCGCGCACAGAGATCAGAAACTTAAAAGCCGATCGCGTTGCTGCACCACTATTTATCCGAAAGAAATCCCCATCTTCGAAGCGGACGCGATGTTGGAAATCAGATGCGAGCGCAACGCAGGTCATGTGTAGCTTTTTTTTGTTACGATCGGTGAGCTTTCACTATCCCAGCGTTTTATGGTGCGTATTAGTGCTCCAATCGTAGGAGCTGGCAATGCTGCCGGCATGGACTTAACTTTGAAGAGGTGGAAAATAAAACTTGTTCATCGGCTCGTGTGTGTGAGTGTGGAAATGGATGAGTAAGTGCACATGGGCAGCGTTTGACTAGTTAATTCCCCGATCGAGAGGTCAGCGCGAGCTTTAATGCGTGCAAATGCCCTTTACCAATTGGTTAGGCTGGGAGTTGGAGTGAATAAAAACTTTCCGTATTTGGACGAGGATTAGTTGTGGCATAAGTGACTGGCAACCGCGTGCGGATCTCGATCTCTTGCTCTTCCGACTACCTGGGATTACAGCTTGGTAATGGTTTTGTAATTATACTAAAGTGGACATTCGCAAAACTGGATATAAAGTAGTCCCAATACGTTATGGCCTTATTTATGGTTCAATGGGAATGTCAATGGACATTCATCAAAATTGCGGAAAAAAAAGTTTAAAAAACACCAACGACAATGTGAGTATGACGCAGTCGTTCTTCGATAATTAATTCCGACTTTGAACAAGCGGCGTCATTTCATTGGATATCGATATTAGTGGTCAAGATGTGTATATTTTTTAGTAATTATTAAGCTATTTAGGAATAAAACAAATAATTGTACGAGTAATACGTAATTTGAGGTACTTACGTCCGCATGAGTTTGTAAATATAGGTTCGGACCGTATAATAGCGCAGCAATAAGGTATTTGGTTGCCCTCTCTTGGTTACGTTTGACGATTTGGAAAATTTTCCTTAGTCGTTTCATTCGTTTTTCGGTGAGCTTCCCTTTGGGTTTCCCTTTCCTTTGTTAGAAACGCCCCGCCGGGGTGTAACCTGTGGTATCCGATCTCAAAGTGTTCATAGCCAAATGGATCTCTGGGAATGAATCATCCCACCCTCAATTAGACGATAATTCTCTTCACATTCCTATTGTACCTTTCCGTGGGGTTCTCTTGACACAATTCGTTTAAGCCTCTCTGGAATTTTTTTTATAGGGTTCGCGCAGTTTCAAGGGTTACACTCTTATGGTGTTTATCACACAACCTGGACGAGATGGAGATGGTTTGTGTCTAAAATGTTCGTTCACTACTCTCCGGGGGTGGTTGTCCTAGATAGGACTCGAGAGATTCGTCTGAATTTGCCGCGTTGGTTGTAGTTCACAGTAAGTTTTTTGTTTCCATGTCATTAAGGTGTTATATTCGAAATGCACTCACAGAGTATGAATTTTTAAGTGATCTTATACTGCGAGTGCTCTGCTCTTCTTCAGCATTTTTTGAACATCTCCCATTCACAACTGATGTTGTTGCACAGTTTCCCCGTATAGGAATTGTTTTTGGTTATGGACAGACTTGAACTACAGACCTTCCGCTCAACAGTCGGTGAATATTACCATTGCACCACGACCACGTCCTATTCTTCGTTGCTGAACTATGATCCATTATCGGTGATAAGGACTTTTGCTAATGATGCGTTTTCGGAGGGCTCGTTTGAGGGTTTCCCTCGTTGCTTTCCGGAGAGATATAATCTCGGTCCACTTCGAGAACTTGTCAAACAATACCATGGGCGTGTTGTTGGCCATTTATGGACCGCAATAGCGGTCCTATAAAGTTAGCACACAGGATTGCCCATGATTCCTCGGTGAGCTGTGTTAACATTTTCCCTGCAGCTCGACACTGAGTCGTCTTGTACTTGTGGCAAGATTCGCATCGGAGCACATACTGGCATATGTCATAAAACATTCCTGGCCAATAGTATCAGCTAAAAACCTTGGCGATAGTCTTCCTGATACCAGGCTATCCAGCACGAGGCTGGTCGTGGTTTTTCATAGGATCTTCGGCCTTTCGTGTTTCGACACACACAATTTCCAAGAGGCACAATCCTCATCGATCGATTGGCTTGATATGTGTCAAAAAGATTGCCTAGTAGGTAGTCTGGAAAGTTCTCGGGATCGTCCTGAACCTAACTCAGTCTGCTCCTGTACGACTTACACTCCGCTGTTGTCGTCTGTAATCGAGTAAGGGCCTTTTGTGGCTGGCGTGATAGTGCGTCTGCAACCACTTTCCACTTGGTTGTAACGCTGTACGAATGCTGTAACGCCGGGGAGTATACCCCGGCCAGAAAGTTTTTTACATTGGCGTCTGGGCAGAGGCGCAGATGGAACTAGAGGAGATGGATATCACCAAACCAACCTCAAAGCGATGGTTCAAAATGGTTGGGTCTACACCTTCAACAAGAACCAACTCTTAGTATACCTATACGACTTCAACTTAGAACTCAACGACACGGTTTTCGACTGTCGATGTGGATAACGGGGAAACGATAGAGCTTACGACAGCTCAGGAGGAACGCCTGACGAAGCTAGAGGTACGTCATCTAATTTTCTGAACTTTACCTTCTACATTGGACCTAAGGCAAAAATCACAATGTCTCAGTCAATAGTCAATTGATGCTTCACTGGTTGTGGGGCATGCGTTATCGAACTAGCTTACGTGTTTTGAACTTTTAATTTCTAACCGAAAAATTTCGCCATTTTTACACCAAGTTTATCAAATATAATGTTATATGGTATGTTCGACTTGGTTTCAAGAAGTTACTGCTGAATTGCTTTCCTTTTTGTTTTTTTTTGTTTTTATCAAAACATGCGTCGTGGATCAGATCTAGTGGTAGTGGAAGGCACGATGTAAATGGATAGGGCGTTTCATTTCAGCATTTTCAGGTAAATTTTGACGACCTGCACAGCATAGTGCTAAGGGTTGTCGTGTTGCAAAATATCTTTGTCGTGCTTTCCTGGTATTGTGGCGGGTTTTTTTTTGCCCGCCTCAAACGCATGAACTATGGTCGGCAGCGAACTCACAATATACCAAATACCAACGAACCCGAAGTAATCGCTAACTTCTTTGCTCATTTCTTCAGCCAATCATTCACCGACCAGGATCTTCAACCCGGTCACGACCATTTTCGATATTTGAAAGACTGCCCCCAGACGTCTCTTGTTTTACTGAACATTACTCCCGACCTAATCGCCGAAAAAATACGCAACTTAAAGGACGTATACTCTCGCGCTCCCGACTGTCTGCCTGCTATAGTTTTATAAAAGTGCGCGAACCATCTTATTTTACCCCTTACCGCTCTATTTCAAAGCTCTACCTTTCTCTACCTCTTCCTTTGGAAATATGCTTATATTATTCCAGTCCACAAAAAAAGGACTGAAAAATGATGTGTCCAACTATCGTCCCATTGCCAAGCTCTCATGCAAACCCAAACTTTTCGAGAGCATCGTTTATGATGCACTTTTCTTTCACTGCAAGCCCATATTTTCTCCTAACCAACATGGGTTCCTAAAAGGTCGTTCGACAACCACTAATCTAGTCGAGTTTGTTTCACAATGAGAAGTAGACGTTTTCGCCACTAACTTCAGCAAAGCCTTTGACAAAATGCCTCGCCAAATTATTCTCCTCAAGTTCAATGCCCTCAGTTTCTCTTCCGGTTTTATCTCATAGGCCAAATCTTATCTTGAAGATCGTCAATATAACTTTACCTTTAGATCTTCTATCTCTGATCCAATTAATGCTAATTCCGATGTCCCGCAAGGTAGTCATCTCGGCCCACTGATATTTATTCTACCTATTAATGATGTCGACAGTGTTATTCTTAACTCTCAGCTCTCCATATATGATGATGATATGAAAATATTTAAAAATATAAAATGTATGTCGACTCCTGCTCTCTCCAATTGGACCTTAACAGGTTCACTACTTGGTCTCAAAAAAACCATCTCGAGCTCAATATCAGTAAATGCCAAACCATCACTTACTACCGCAAGCGCTCTTCCTCACCACCCAGAACCTACATTATTCGTAATGAAACCGTTCCCCCTGTCAACTTCTTGGTTGATCTAGGTATTATTTGTGACCATGAACTCAATTTTCACCTCCATATCGACAACATTATCAAACGTTCTAACTCTGCCCTCGGTTTCGTGAAACATTGGTCCGTAGAATTCTCGAATCCTTAAGTTACGAAACATTATACATCACTTTCGTTAGGCCCCTTCTCGAATATGCTAGCCAAGTCTGGCCCCCCTCTTACGAATCCCATACTACGCGTATTGAAGCCATTCAACGGTTTATCCGTTTTGCCTTTCGTGGCCTTCCCTGGGCCGACCCTCTTTATTTAGTTACCACCTTATACGGATCGCTTAAAATTAATCAACCTCCAACCGCTTAAAGAACGACGTGATATTGCAGATGTTCTACTTATTCACGACCTTCTCAGCGGTAACATTGACAGCCCTTCATTATTACATATGATTCCCCTTAACACCAACCCACGTAACCTTTGGTCCAGCCCCTTTTCCGTAAAAACACTCACCGCACAAATTATGGCTACCACGAACCAATGTCCAGAATGCTTCGCAAAGCTAACACCAATCTTTTTGACCTTCACCTCAAAAAGTCCAGCCTTAGAATTGCCCAATACCACAACCCTTCATACTCTCCTTAATCGTTGCCACCCTGCCACCTAGTTAATAAGTTATAGTTACGTGATAGTTTTTTGTTAAGGCTTGCATTAAGCTAGCCCCTATGGGGGCGTCAAATCAAATCAAATCAAAATCAAAATCTCTCAAAGATCCATCCTTGGGCCCTTACTATTCTCAGAAATGTATATCAGCTAAATGAGCTTAAATCTTATCTTTAATCAACAGCTTACGTGAGAAGATCACATCAACAACCTACGTAAAGTGCAGGGTCTTGCGTATACTACCTGTTCTGGCAACTGTCTTTCGATGCTCGTCAATACTCTACTGAGCCCTGTTTTAACATACGCACTACCAGTCTTCTGCGATTGGTAGTGTTCTGAAAAGTACAAAATAAAATAGACAGACAAAGATGGGCTCAAAATGTTGAATTACCCAGAGGCCGACTTCAATGCATCAATATACTGTGCATAGGTAAAGACTATGAAGACTGGGCGAAAGAAGTGATTGATCGAAAAGACTCGCTCCAAAAAATTCAAAACTCGATATTACTTAATTGATCCCCAACGAAAGCCGAAGCCAGTGGAAGCCCAGAAACCATAAACTAGTTTTTGATTGATCTAAATAAATAAATATGTAATTTGCATGTGTAACCATATGCCATCGAGTCATTAAATTTGGAAATGAAAACAGTGACCTTGAAAATTAGTACCAAAAGATGAATAACACTTTTCGCACCTGCTTCGGGACTTCTGCTAAAGTCATGTGTCATACTGTATAAGTTTAAAGTACCATCAGAAGTTCAAGATATGCTAAAATTCTTATCGACACGCGTTACCTAACATTCCATTAGCTTGTCACCAATATTATTATCGACTCAACGAATTAGGACTTTAAACGATCAGTCGTAAAACAGCACGCAATGAAGCAAACCTGTTAAGCTGCATCATCCTCGAATGCAACGAAATATTTGTTTTAAGAATTATCGTGTCTGGAAAATACCTCTCCTACCCTGCGCCGTTGATGCAATGGATCAGATGTGCATTTCTGCTCGAGCACTTTCGTTTATTTACACGTGTTACGAAGATGAAACCATGATTAAGATTGTCGAAGGCAAACAAGTTTTCAAATTTCGTTTAAGGAGGAAGTGATGCACGTATAGCCAGAACCCAAAACACGTTTTTTGCGAATCCACAAATCCTAGATAGGCATGATTGAAAACCGCCATTTAACTTGCAAAATCGATGGAAACCTGTTCGCTTGACTTAAGAATTCCGGCTAGAGTTGATGCTTTAATCGTGGCAGAGTGTAAATAGAGATCCCGAGGTCGTGCATGAAATGTCAACGCATGAATTAGCAAATTTGGCAAAAGATTGCATTTAATTGGTCAGCTCACTACATTCAACCTCGTCAAAGGCTATCGACACGCGTGTCGGGGTTTCGTTGTCGGTCGTATGGGCCAATAGCCGGAGGGCTTTGCTAACATATTCGAATATTAATGGCAACCAAAAGAGTAGAGAGCGTGTCATCGAATATGTTATTTGTCTTTGATTGCATTTATTAGTTATTTACTATTAGACCATTGTATTTACACAGATACAAGAGCTAAAAAGGAGACCAAGGTGAGCGTAGATGTCATTTAAAATCAGCGAGAATAATAAGCAGCGGGCCACCTTAATTCTGTTATCTACAAAAAACCAAAAATGCAATGCATATCAAGTGTATAAGAAATGGCAGATCAGAAATGGCATCTTTCTGCAACGAAGCGGCTCTCAATGGAAAAGATATTTCGATAAACTGCTTAATGTACATGGAGAGCAATCAGTAAGGGACAACGATAACAAACAGTAGGAATTCAGTTAGAAGTGTCGACCACAGAGGAAGCAAAGCAAGCAGTCCATCAACTTAAGAATGTCGACCTAATACCATCGGAAATGTTACATGGGCTCATATCAACTATGTGGGCCGATGAAGCTATCCTCGAGGAATGCAGAAACTTGGTCATCATTCGCGTATTTAAAAAGAGTGAAAATGAAATCATTGCCTGGGAATATCACTGCTATCAACTTTTTACAAGGTACTGACAAATATTCTCTTAAAAAGAGATCTATGACTGAGATTATAGGCTAAGGAAATAATCGGAGACTACCAATATGGCTTCAGGAGTGATTCGATTTCCAGAAAGGATTTGGGAGACCCACTAAATGTAGATAGAAAGTTTTTGTAGGTTTGGGAATCCTGAAGAAGTTTGTGAAACTGCCGAAAGGGTAAAAAAGGACGAGTTAAAGTTCGAAACGCCTGAATCTAAATCATTTGAGACACATGAAGGATACACCTGATATGTTGCCTTAGAAAGTGGTACTGGGAACTGTATTACTGTCAAATGCGACGTATAGAAATTATTGAAAACAACTTGTCCCGCAATTTCAAAAACATTGAGTTATAGCGAGCGCCATTGACGGTAACGTTGTTCTCACTAATTATGATATCGCCGGACCATAAGCTGAACCAAGCAGTGCATTTTGGTAAGGGCAGCTCTTATATTACTCAAGATAATTTATCGGCCCAAATATGGCAGGTTTGCTTAAATATTCGTCGTTGAACACAATTTTGATGTGTGCGAAAAACAGTTTTCATAGAACACGAAGTTTAATAATAAAATTTACTAATGTGTAAGCGTTGTTCGGATGTAGGACTTTTTATGGCAAATGGCAACATTAGCTGAGTATACTTAATTCTAACACATTTCACGATTCATGCGTAAGCCAGCAATAATAGGACACAAAAACCAAAAAGTAAAAAAATTATTTTTTTATTAATAATTAGAAAATCTTGACTTTTGAGCTTATTTTTTGAGTCTTGCTTTCGGCCTTCAATTCGAAAAAATCTGCGGACTTGTAAAATATTTATAGAAATGTACGGTGAGGAATTTATTAGTGAACTAACGTGTGGCCTATGATATCAACGCTACAAAAGTAGTGGCTTGAGAGACTAGAATCATATTGGATTTTAGAGACATGATATCGGGCGCATTTGTATCAAAAGTTGTACCTACCGATTGATATTATATTCAAGAAAAAACGTGAATAAGCTTTACCTTTCTCAACGATGCGATGATCGATGCAGCTGTGTTTGGTGAATACGACGGCTATCGTATCATTACAGGGTTGTCCTTTGGTCCTTAGTCCTTACTGAAATGTTAACCCTGCATTGGGAAGTAAGAACTCATATTCCACTATCTGAACATTTGACCTCAATTTTTTCGATATTATTGATCCAGAATTTCACCATCTACGTGCAGATGTTTCATCTTCTATTATGATACGGTGCCGAACTCCTGTGTCACTTTTATTCAACGATGTTATTGTGGCAGTTTTAATATCACAGATTTCATACCTAAAACATCCGAGAAAATTTCACGGCATGAAACAATTTATGTATCAAAACATTAAGTGACTTCTCTGAATACGGTAACTCGTATTCAACGGTAACTTTTTCACGTTTTCCAATTTATGACTTTTTCCTTAATATGCTGAGGTTTAGGGAGCTCTTCATCTTTTATCCTCTTCTCTAAATCAGAAAAAGTAATTGAATCTTAGACATGTTTGTTTTGAACAACGCTCTTTCAGGAATGGTGGAGTAGCTTGGAGTTTTAACAAATTAATAGACTCCTTTAAATGTCAATGGTTCTCACTTAAAACCACAATGAATTTTTCTAATCTGAGAACCTTAGCTCTAAAAGTAATCTTCATTAGTCTCTAAACAAGCTATAAATATAACTTGATAGCAAAGAATGCACTCCGATGGGAGGGATTTACGTGTAAGTTCCCTTGTTCCCTTTTTCTAAATAAAAGGGATTCAAGGAAGGATGCCATTTTTTTCTCTCTTATGGGTGTTTGTCACACAACATGGGTGCAGATGGTTTGTGTCTAAGATGTTCGTTCACTACTCTCCGGGGGTGGTTGTTGTTGAGAGTTGATTCTAGAGTCTCGACTGAATTAGTCGCATTGGTTGTAGTTCACAGTAGCTTTTTTTTTGTTTGTTTCCATCTCATTAAGGTGTTATATTGGAAAATTCACGCACAGAGTATGAATTTTGAAGTGATCTTAGAGTGCTCTGCCTTCGTTAGCACTTTTTTTATCATCTTTCATTCAAAACTCATGTGGTTGCACAGTTTTTCCGTATAGGAATTGTTCTTAGCTATGGACAGACTTGAACTACACACCTCCCGTGATGATTACCACTGCACTTCGATCGTATACATTCAAATAAGGATATTATTAAAAATATACTCATATACTAAATTACATACTTGCCCAATGTGAGAAAAGAGTTGAAATTCACTAATAAACGTTGAAAATTGCAGGTAAAGGTTTCAATTGGTTTGTTCTGCTTTTGGTCATCACGCTTTTTTGCATTGTAGTGAACTGACTCGATAAATTCTGATCAATTTTTATGAGAGATTAGTAATGTGAAGACTCCAACTTGTATTCGTCCGGTTGGATTATAAGGTCATGCTCATGATGTGGAGTTAACACAAGAATTGCAGCCGGTGTTTCATATATAAACAACTTCACAAGATCACAAGATCAATATTTCTTTATTTGCATAACATCCCATTCAGCTACAATGAGTGACAGTTCCAGGCTGGAGGTTGCATTTATCCATATACTCGTATTTTTGATAACGATGCTGGTGCAACAATTTCGGTGAACGGAGTGCCTTACGAACCGGTGTTAACTGACATTTATTGTCTGAAATTGATGTCATGGACATGGACGATGGTTATTTTTAGCAGGGTACATATAGCTGGTGGGAAAATGGCTCAATAGCATGACAACATTTCTGGACATTTGAGATCTGCAAATGGGGACCATAATTAATCGCGACGACTGTAAAATGTAAGGCAATTCGTTTTTTTCAGTTTATCAAAAGGAAGTACTATCGTGTGCGAAATATAGTCGCAATTATGCGAACACAAGTACCTCTAATTCTCCTCCACACCCTACCGCAGAAGTGACTGACCCCGAACGCTCCTATACAAATCTAACATAGTGCAGTTGCATATCCCTTCAACTCCGCACCTATAACCCGTCTCACATATCACCCTAATACAACTCCTTATCACTTAGATCCTAATGCATCCTTATACACTCTCACACTCTCAACCCAACCCCTTCTATTTCCTCTGCTTCTGTCAAATTTAGCAAACAACTTGCCGAAATTATCTCTGAAGCACGGTATGTGATGTCACCCTTGAGTGACAGAAGAACCTATGAAAACGTACCTCTCTATCCTGCCTACTTGATCTGCATTGACGGCAAAACCAAAAATTACATCATAATATCGATCCACCAAGAAGGTCTCTCAACAAATCATCATCATCTGTGGTGATTTCAACCTTACTTATTTGAAATGGATTAAATTAAAGAGACAACATGACCTGGTCTTCTTACAACCGCCTTTCTACTCGGCATCACTTTACCATTTTCCGCTGGGTATTGTATTCGTATTACTTCAGTCGCCGAGGAGCAGACTTGGCAAATTAAATAACCTGTTCAGTAATATTAACTTTAATTTTCTCCTAAGTCCCAACACCTCTTATCCTCTCCGTCCCATAAAAGAACTGAACCCCAACTCCATCGCGGTACACCAAGGAATAACACCCTTTGCCCAACAAAAGAAACTGAAGCGATACTGAAACAATCATATCAAAGCCTCTACCTCCGATACCTGACCCGAATACAAATCTGTCTTATCTCAGATCTCAAGCATTTCTATCACTTCATACATGCAAATGACCAGGCTAATTTACTCTACACAAAAAAGCCCTCGCCAATGTCAACAATCTCTGGACTGCTGTATTGCCTATTGTCACGAGATTCAGCCATATAGAATTTTATTTCAACCTTTTTTCCTGATTACTTAATTTATTTGCGAGAACACGCTCGGACTTTTGGATTTTATAGATCGAACTTTATTGCCCACTATTGTTGGAGATTTTTAATCATCGATTTTAGTGCGCTCTCCAGATCATGTGGGTCTGTAACCCCCATTGTTCGTTTTATGATGACGTCTATTTGTTTTGAGTGTTGCACAGTTTCATCGTTTGTCAAGTTTCGGGCTATAGGTGGATTATTTCCACTCAGGCGTTCACTTCTTCTAAAAGATCTTCAAAAGAGTGATTAGGTTATTTTTGCTTACTGACAAAACCATTATACCTAAAATGAACTTTATCGCTGAAAATGTTTTTTCGATCAAATTCAGGATTTTCTTCAAACTTTTGCAAAATCCAACCGGGTGTTTCGGCATTTCAATTGATTTTTTCAATTATATTGGTACTTATCTGCAATTTACCGGGTTTCATTTGATCGAAACGCAAGCCAATCTTATAAACGAACCTAAGTCCTTCTTTCAGCTTGTCAATCAACAAGGAAATCTGATGGCTATCCAACCTCACTCTCTTTCTCCTTATACCGGACACTACTTACATCGACTACTTACCAAATTTCTTCCTTTCCCACATATCCCCGTATCATCGAAAATAAATTGAATCAACTTAATGATGAATTCATTTCTGGACCCGATGGTCCCCTGCTATATTACACCTCTTTCTCTTGGAGTTCCCCAGATATGGAGAACTGCTTTTATAACTCCTATTCACAAAAAAGGTTCGAAGAGTGATGTTAACAAACTGTCACGGCGCATCACCACTGCAAATTTCTAATCTCCTCTAAACCATGGCTTCCTCAAATGCAGGTCTACAACCACAAACCTTGTCGAATTTGTGTCGTTCACCCTCTCAGCAATAGAGAATGGGAATGAAGTCGACGTCTGTCAACTGAATTCAGTAAAGCCCTCGACAAAATCTCCCACAAACAAATACTCTTCAAACAATCTTCCCTTGGCTTTGAACCCAATGCGTTGAAGTGGATATCTTCTTATTTGAAAAAAACCGTTACTACAATGTTCGCTTCAGATCTGCTTTTTAGCCCTTTTTTAGCCCTTTCTTGGCTTCTTCCGGCGTTCTTCAAGGCAGCCACCTAGGTCCACTTCTTTTAATTCTTACCGACGATCAAGACCATTTCCTCGCAACAAGATTCTTCAAAATCCAAAAATTGCTTGGAGCTTAACATTTCCAATTTTTCCATTTTTTCACATAAACGAATCAAACCTCCTCCTCGTCTCTACTTTTTGGATAATCAGTCCATCTCCACCGTTCAGGTTATCCATTATCTTGGCATATTATGTGACCAGAAGCTCAATTTACGCGCACATATCGACGATATAATTCGTAAGGCCAACTCTACACTCAGTTTCATGAAGCGTTGGTTTAAAGTATTCTACAATCGCTACTCTCCATCCTTCTATATTAACTTTGTTCGCCCCCTTCTTGAATACGCATCCCAAGTGTTGTCCCCTTATTGACACATCCACATGTCTAGAATCGAGAGCATCCAACGTCGGCTCCTACGTTTCACTCTTCGAGGTCTGCCCTTACCGCTCTATCAAGACCGTCTTAAACTAATCAATTTGAGTACGTTGGAAGAAAAAAAACGGGTATCTGACACTTCTTCATTTATAGACTTCTAACATGGACCACTGACTACGCCACTCTTTATAACTCCATATCTCTTAACACTAACCCTCGAGGTTCACGTAATCCTCTTCTATCTATCTATCCCCCGTACCTCCTACGACCCCAATGCTCCTAGTTCCAGTTTGCTGTGAAGTGTTAATTCGAATATTAACTTCGATTTAAACCCCAGCACTCCATGCCTAAAACTCCGTCTTTCTAAGAATCGCGCCCCCTCTCCCGTTCTCCTTAGTTATTAAGTTAGATTAAGTAAGCTTGAATTAAGCTTAATAAATGCGAGTGCTTGCCCCCACGAAAATTAAGAAAATCTTTGAAGGGAATAAACTCGCTACAACGTCGATTGAGACATTCTCAGGTCGCCCGATTTTGGAAAATGGATTTCGATTGATAAACCCTATCATGGGTTTCCTTAAATAAAAAGGCTAGTAAACCACATTTACGGGAAAACATTTACAATTTTGTAATTTATTCCATGAAAAGAAGATAAAACTTACACGTTTTTATTTTTTTTCGTAATAGGTTAGACAAACGCCTTAAGTTGGAAATTGTGAGCTACATATCCCTTCCAAGATGATAAAGCGGTTCTTCTTCTTTTCCTTTTTTCCGGCGTCGTTATGGTCAGAAGTGTAGGACCATAACCTTCCCACTTAACTGCATTCCTACTGGTCCGCTTGTGGGGTCCGCCGGTTTGACCTCAGATAGTAGCGGCAGGCTTCCCGGTTTTGGATCTCTTCATTGCTGAGGCCAATCAAATGCTGGTGTTTTTGCATTTGTTTGCACCAATTGTTTTTCGGCCTGCCTTCTTTGCGTGTTGAAATTGAAATTGGAACGTTGATTGATAACGCCTTTTGGACGGGGTTCAAAGGATCTCTCCTTTGAGCATGGCAATACCAACTGAGTCGGTCGCGCTTTCTTGTGATGGTTTCTTTTACGTGGAGGCTTCCCCAGATCTTTGAACTTCTAATTCTGTCACGGTTTGTTACTCCCGCTATAATGCGAAGCATCTTCATCTCAGCTGCCGTTAATTTGCTCTCATACTTTTTGTGCATTGTCCAGCATTGTGAACCGTGAGCGCCGGACGTACAACTGAAGTGTAGAGCCTTCCTTTCAGCTTAGGGCATTTTTCGATCACAGAAGACGGCGGAGTTTTCCCGCCACTTCATCCACCCTACGTTTACGCGATGGTTGATGTCGTCATCACAAGTTGCTTCTTTATTAATCATAGATCCCAGATATTTAAACTTTTCACACTTGGGAAGCACTCTTCCATTCAAGTAAATGTCTGGAATAGGCTGATGAGGGTCAAAGAACGGGCAGCACAGATACTCTGTCTTCTTTGAACTAATACGATACCCGTGTCCCTCAAAAATGTCCACCCACACATCAAGTGCTCGTTGTAGGGACGCCTGATCATCACTTATAATGGCTCCATCGTCAGCAAAGAATAGCTGGTGCACATTGATGTCCGTCACTTTTCCTTCAAGCAAGCAATCAAGGACTGCTATAAAGAGCAGTGGGCTGAGGACGCTCCCTTGGTGTACACCGACTTTGATTGCGAACTCTTCGGTGACTCCTATGGTGCATTTTACTCTTGTCGTTGCTCTCTTGTACATGTCCATGATCACTCGCACGTGGCTTTCTGGAACTCCTTTTTGTCTTACAAGATCTCTTGGTTGCCGGTCAAAAGCCTTCTCGAAATCAACCAACACCATATGCAAGTCCTTTGAAGAATCACGATTTTTTTTTTTTTTTTTTTTTTTTGTTGGAGGCTTCTACTATCTGCTGGAGCACTCAGACACAAGTACTGGTCCATTGTACTACCAGACAGACACCTTGTCTTTATTGTATTTTCCCCGTTGTCCGGAGAAAAGTGAGGAGAGGCTTCAGTGATGTTGAGTTAAGAGATTCGGCACCCACCACGTCGGCCCCAAGGGTGCGCCACCGTGCACGAGCGAAGGCGGGACAGTCGCAGAGAAAGTGTTCCGCTGTGTCGTCCTCCTCGCAACAAGCAGCACAGGTAGGCGTCTCACTGATGCCAAGCACGTAAAGATGCCTGGCAAAAGTGTAATGGCCCGTAATGACGCCCGTTAGCCTTCTGCAGTCATTTCTTCTTAAGGATAAGAAGAATGTTGCGGACTTTTTACAGACGTCAGGGCGTACGCGCTTAGTCATCCTGCATCCTGGATATTCCTTCCATCTGCGACTGTGTACGTTAAATACCCAGTCATTGATGTCAGATTTAACCGTTGAAGCTGGTAGACCTAAGGCGGGTTCAGGCCCTGAGAAACTCTCCTCTGAGCCTTTTCTAGCGAGTTCATCGGAGATCTCGTTTCCTGGGATTCCAGAGTGACCTGGAACCCATACAAGCCTAAGTGAATTAAGTCTTCCGACTTTGTTCAACAAGGTCTTGAGTTCATGCACTAGTTTGGAGTTGGACGATGCTTTTCCATCATGATCCTTATACTTTGGATTGCATCCGTCGTTGATTTACCCGAGACAAACCCGCACTGGTCATCAGATAGTCGTATTATTTTCCGCAGTCGGAAAAACCCGGGAAAAAAAACCCGTTCAACGATCTTCATGGTGTGCGACATCAGCTTGACAGAACGGTAGTTATCACAATTTCGCGTATCACCCTTTCCTTTGTGCAATGGAAGAAGATAGCTTTCCCTCTATTGATTAGACATAGTGTCGCCTCTCATAAGTTTGGAGATAAGAACCATGAGCCATCTAGACCCGATGTCTCCCATCTTTTTCCAGAACTCAGAGGGTATCCCGTCCGGCCCAACAGCTTTTCTTTTCTTGGAGTTTTTAACCGCGTACCGAACTTCTTCGACTGTGATGTCGGATATTTCGGCATGATTCGGGGCGGCTCTTGGAAAGTACACTCGGGGAAACTATTCGTTCAGAAGTTCCTCGCAATACTGTCGCCATCTGTGGAGAATTTTTTCGTCTTCCACAAGGAGTTGGCCTTCAGCATTGTTAATAAACTTTGGGAAACGAATCTCCTGAGCATTTCTTCTTCTCTGGGCGGCTATCTTAAAGATATTTGCTCCTTTGTTCGAATTGCTTTGTCGAAGCTCCTGGGCAGCCTGGTTCCTGTCAGACGCGGAAGACGATATTTCTTCCAACTCCTGATAGAGGCCTTCCATGCTTTTCGCTTTGAATTCGGCGCATTTTTTCTTCGCGATACCTTTGCAACATCTATATACCTTTTCACGGCGAGCTTTTTCGTCTCTATTAGTAGAAGAGCACTTTGACCAAGCTTGGGAAGCCATTTTCTTTTCGTGTATCACTGCTTTGGCTTCGTCTGTCCAACACCAGGTTTGTTTTGCGTGTTGGCAGGGGCCTTTAGATGTTCCGAGCAGTGATTTGGCTTTCTCCAGGCCAGATTGTTGTAGGGAATCCCACATGTCTTGTGCTCTGCACTCCTCATTACCGACCTCATCGATAAAGGAAGAGAGGGAGTTTTCCATGATGGTAATAAAAGCTTCGCCTTTTCCTTTATCCAGCTTATACCACTTGATTCTCTCAGACACCTTCGTTTGCTGCTTTGACTTCTTTCTCGCATCCATGAAAAATTCAGTCAGGAGGAGACGGTGTTGAGGGGCGATCGCGTCTCCCAGGATCACTTTGCAATCTTTAGCTCGTGGCTTCATGAAACTGGATACCAAATGATAGTCTATTTGAGTTTCATTTCCGCCGCTGCTATAAGTGATCAGGTGTCGGCTTTGTTTGACGAACATGGTATTTAGCACTATAAGACCCTACGACTTGCACATGTTTAGGATATCTTCACCTGAAGAGTTCCTGGTGCCGTATCCCAGCCCTCCGTGGTAGCCTTCATAGTCTTCGCTTGTCTTCCCGACATGTCCGTTTAAATCTCCCCCAACAAACAAAAGCTCTTCCTTTGGGATGATTTTGACAAGGTTGTGGAAATCTAGCCAGAATGCATCTTTTTCTTTTTGTTCGCATCCTACTTGAGGGGCATATGCGCTTACGATGTTCCACACCTCACCATGCATCACCAATTTGAGAGCCATCAAACGGTCACTGGACTTTGAAATGGTTAAGACGTTGCCAAGTAACTCTGCCGCAAGGATGATGGCGATTCCGTTTTTTCCTTGTTCCAATCCATAGTAAAACATCTTGTAGGCTTTTGTTTTAACGTCCAAGAAACGTGCCCGATTACCGGTGTTTCGCCATTTCGTCTCTTGTACGCACAGGATGTCTACTCGCCTTCTAACCATCATTTCTTCAAGCTCATAGCTGCGCCCACTCATGCTTCCAACGTTCCAACTCGCGACTCTTAAATGTGGCTTACGCCGTTGCATTACTTTGCTATCCCCCGGAAATCCTATAGCTCTGACCCGAGCATTGCTGCTCGTCCCAGGATCACGACCATTAGCAGTGCCTGGCAGGGTAGTGCTTTTCCTTTTAGCGTTCTTTTCCATAATGCTACGGTTTGACCGTTTTCATTCTTCCCTTCCTTTTTGACACGGGCATGCTCCAGATTTTTTATTTTTTTATTTTTTGATTGATCTTACTCTTACAACACCGGTGATCTCCAGTCGTGTCAACCCACTGATTTGCATGCACACTTGTGGGGCAGTTTAATGGTGGTATATGTGTCCCTAGGCTCACCTTGGTGTTTTCTAAATTGCCTAGATGTGATTTTTGTTTACCTTTGTTTAGTCGCCTCTTACGACAAGCGAGAGGTATTGCTGCAGGGATATTCTTAACCCGTCCCTGCAAAGGTAATGATAAAGCAGTTGAAATAAATAAATGCCCTAAGCACGCTTTAGGCTTGTTTAGTTGGACGACACCTCTCAAACACTTTAAGGTCCTTATTGCAGTAATGGGAGTAATGGGTTTTGAAAGTGTTTTGTTGTTTGAATATTTGTATAGGCAAAATGCTAGTTAAACTTTCTATCTCGCTCCTCTTGACCATGATCACCCTTTCGACAAGCCAATCTACTAGAGATCCCACTGAAGATCCAGCTGACGAATCGGATGCCTCAGCTACTGGAAAGCTCGTAGCTAATTTTCATAATGGAGACATACGATATGATCCTGAAGATACTGAAAATTGGAGTGGCCTGACCGATAGACGTCGTCTTTGGAGCAAAACCATCATTCCATATGATCTCCGTGGAAACTTTTCTGACGAGGAACTCAGAATCATAGAGTGGGCTGTCCACCAATTCAAGCAAAAAACCTGCATTAAATTCGTGCCAAGATCGAAACAAAAAGATTATGTTTCGAAAACCAGTGAACCAACTGGATGTTGGTCATACGTTGGACGAAATGGTGGAAGACAGATAGTCAATCTTCAGACACCAGGTTGTTTTTTGCGCCGCGGAACTGTACTTCATGAACTGATGCATGCAATTGGATTCCTACATGAGCACAGTCGTTACGACCGTGATATATACATACAGCTTTTACAAGAAAATATCCAAAAGCGGTACAAGTCCGCTTTCCAGAAATACCCCAAAGGTTACGCGAATGGAAGGGGCGTTCGGTACGATTACGCGAGTGTGATGCACTACTCTACGATGGCTTTCTCAGCTAATATGCGACCTACAAACAAGGCAAAAGTAAGTTTGCTTTCATGGGCAACTGATCTGTGATTTTAAGTCCTTTTGTTCTGTAGCTTGATACCGAGGCGGCTAATCTAGGGACAACGCTCTGATTTTACCCACAACGATGTGATTAAACTAAACCGTATCTATAAGTGCTTGAGTGGGGAAGACGGTTTAACTGAGAATGGGAAACTGGCTTAACACGCCATATTCCACCTAAGTAAAATGCCGGCATCGTCTTTGAAGTTTTAATCTTGAATAAGTTCTTCTTTTGAATAAGCTTCGAACAATCACAGGAAGGTGCTTACTATAAAAGAAAACAATCATTCCATCCCATTTACCAATGTCAAATATAACGTGTTTCGAATAAATCAAGTAACAATCTAGCCGAGAATCCAGCAACAGAAAAGTATTCTTTTGTCAGATTCAACAATTGCAAGATAAATTGTTAGTTTTCTCATCTGACTGCATGGCACGTATGAGTGCCACTCGCCGACTTAAGGTCAATGCTTAATCTCTCTATTGGGGACGAGGAGGAAGTGTTCTCGTCGAAAATAATTCTTAATTTTGCTTTTTTTCTTTTGTTTATATTTTTTTCTTTTCACGAAATAATTAAAGTTCAGTTAAAGCAGAAAGATATCTATCGGCAAATAGTTGGGAGTAAAGTCAGTCAAGGCTAGGTTAGTAAACTTGAGCTTAAAAAAGATTTAGTTTTGTTTGTAATTTCGTCTGTCTTCTGAAGCTTTTATCGGGCTGATTCATAGTAAATTCGGGTTTCATAGTAAAACTTTAAGCGAGTGTGATACTTACATGAAGATGTATGGCCTAATGATGTCGCCTACCTAAAATCAGCATTCAGCAGCAAGCAATAATGGAGACCCAGTATACTGCTTTGGATATCGGATAAACGTTTACGAAGCCATTCAACCATGAATGTGCTCCATCATTGACGATGTGTTTTTGGACAAAGTTCAGCTAAATTCCTAGCAGCTCCAGAGCTCAATCATCGAACGAGTCTGGCAATTTGGTCAAAGCTTTTTCGGAAAATTCGCCAAACTGAGGTCACAAAACAGACAACTCAGCAACAGTAACAATATTCTCGCTTGAGCGTGACATACCGGGACTGCTCGATCATAACCCAGCCACTTTCCCCAAGAACTATCAAAAAGTTCATGAATTTTCGCAATTTTTAATACTTTAAACGCGATTTCGAATGGTTCAGTGCTCCATGGTAAAATGGTGATTGGTCATTACCAGTGAGGACAGAACACCATCGTCAAAGAATGATAACGCTGTCACTTAAAGCGTCAATAGAGTAAACTGTCAAAACTATTAAAAAAAAAAACTACTATCTCTTGGATCACTCAGACACAGCTACAGATTCACGACACTACTGCCAGCTAGACACCAGGCTGATGGGATACATCGCGAAATACAATTTTAATGCCTTGGCTGGGGCAGGATTCAACCGTCATGTCATGACAAGATATCAGGACACTAATCACTGAGCTACGGTGCTATCTTAGGGGCTAGAAACTATTGGAAAAAATTTGATACAATTTATTCAATTCAATTTAAAAATCACTGATGATCTACTAAGGAGCTCCTCAAAACTTGTCCATCACTCGAGCTTTAAAGAGTGAAAAGATTCTCTAGCTTAAATTCCTTGAACTTCCACGTTCAAGGAGGAGCCAAACATCCTCAATTTGCATTGGCATTTTACTAAAATAATAAAAATGCAAATAATGATATTATTTATCATTCGTGCTCCGTGAAAAACGCTTTTCACGCACTTCGACCATTTTACAGTCGTTTTAAGCGACTTGCTGAACAAGCAGCTAAAGCCATAGTGACCAAACTTTGCATCAATTTTACGTTATTAGGCTCAAGCCATGCGTACAGGGGAAAATATTTCTGCTGTATGTACCAATGTTAATGAAAACTTGTAACGAGTTTTCTGGGCCGGGGTATACTCGCCGGGCCAGGATCTGCTGTCACATAAATGTATTTGTGACACCGACAGACGCGCTACTCTGTCCCTCTGGGTTGAGACCCGGTCGGGACAACTCGGTCATAGTGGCGCCTTTGTCAGTTCGTTGCTGTCGCGTTGACAGCACCCACTCAGTCCCTTTCTGGTTGAGACCCGAGTCCGGTATCCGAATGGTGATGCGTTACCAGGAGTAGTGTGAGGCCAAGCCTGTCTGGGTAAAAACCCGAGTCGAGGCTCTAGCTGTTGTTGGCTTGTGTCCTTGAGCACGGCTATAACGTTTGGTCAGGCATTTCCGGGTTAAAACCCAAATCGGAGAACTGACCGTATGGTATTTGCCTCGGGAGTAGATACCAATAGGAGTTGATCAATCAAGTTTGGGTTAATATCCGAGTCGGAGAATTAATTTCGTCCTATTAGTCCTTACTCATCGTTTTACTCGATGAGCGATAGCCTCAGCTAGTGTCGACCAAATAACTCGCTTGTAGCCGACGTAGTCGAAAGGACTGTTTTTTTATAAAAGCGTCATATAGTGTCAACACTGCATCGTTGATTTGGCGAACACTTCTTACCTTATTTGTGTGGTAGTTGTTGTTGTGGTTCTGCCTTGATGTAGCTTCGGCGGGACTTTTGATCTATTAGACTTCCTTCTTTGTTCGATGGTCTTTGTTCTTGTCCTTGTCGTTTTCTACTACTTCTTGCTTGTCATCCTTGACCTTCTGACAACTGCCTCGGCCTTTTATAGAGCTAGATCGAATATGAACGGGGCCTTCTAGTTGTCACTGACATTTCTCCTGTTTACGGGATCTGTCAACGGTGACGGCAGCCGTGGCTGTTCGTCTTTGGTGTCTTTGACCTAACAGTCTTAAGCAATTTGACAGTAAATGCTTTATGTAGGTTCCCTTTTGTGTATATTTTGTGTGTTTATTTATTTGGTTATTTTGTTTATTTGTTTTAATTTGGTATTCAATTTTACGTTGAGTGTATTTGTTCGATTGATTTGTTTTTTCTTTATATTTGGTTGAACTCGGGTAAGGTAAATAAAACAAATATGTATGTTTGTACTCGTAAGGGAAAATTTCGTTATTTTATTTACTTTTCTAGGTGTGGACATTCTCCTTCACAAACTGAGGCAATTCGTTCCCGTTGCCGTCAATGATGCCCTTTATCTTTCGATGATTTTGAACCCGCACAAATGCATGAGCTGAACCTTATCAGCATGTGGTTTCGGACCTGCATCCCACAAATAAGGTCGGCTCAGAACGTACGATTTAACGTCTTTGGAAAATTTTCTTATGAAGAGATGTCAAATATCTCATTGTCATGAGATATCATATCACATGCCGATAAGCCGATGTCAAGTGCAGTCTGTCAATATTCTGTAAAAAGCAGGTCAGAATTGGTCTCCTTATATTGACCACTTAAAAATTAGTCGTGCTCGATATTTAGACCAAGTAATATATAAGGCGAGCATTGATTTATGTATTAGCCCACATAAATATTTTGTACAATTTTTTGACTTTCCTGTCTTTTTTGACAATTAAAAGCCAGACTCTTAAAATATCACATATTATATACACTTCACTGAACAAGTTCAAGAAGTGCAATAATCTAGGGGAAAACTAGGCGTGCCCCGTGGTTTCTCCGATATCATGAAGGTCATACAAGCTTGAAAAATTCCAGAAGATGGAAGAAAGGAGAAAATTTTATACAAAAGAAATGCCATACCATCAGATTTTTCGGGCCCAAACGACTATTGCTGCACACACACAGATTCTTGTAGGGGAAATAAAATATGCCCCAAAGATTTTCCCCAATTTCAAGCCTATCCAGTGACATTAGTTCTCTTCTGTTCTTCATCAGCAATGAAGATGTCAGCCCCAGCTTTCTTAAAGCATGATTTATCTTACTTTGGGCTTAGATATAGTAAAAGGGGCTTAAGATCATTAATATTTTTTATTTCTTAATTTTTGGATTAGAATTAAAGCTAAAAGTGCTCACCTACCTGGATGAACGACAACAGTAACAAGTTTTTGAAGGACCACACTTAGATTTTCCTTTTTGGAAACGTCTTATCGAGGTCTTAACAACAAGGTAATCAGAGAAATAAGAGATGCTAACCGTCTTGACCACGCAACATCACATAAAAGGTACTGAAGGAATTTGCGCCAAATAGACACATACTTTTCAACAATGATGTATTCGAGGCTATTATTATTATTAGATGGCGTTACAGTTTTTTAAGAGCCAAGCCTGACTTCTCTCATTCACTTATGTTGTGTGTAATTTTTTTTCACAGTTTAATGCCAATTCCGCACGGCGGGAGCCGAGAAGCTTTTTTAAGGCAAACGTACCCCGTCGAAGAGAGAAGCTCCGAAATAAACATTCGATGGCGTTAATGTTATCGGGATCGAACTCGCTTATCCCGCATCAAAGGCCGATATACTAACCACAGTGCCACGGTGCTCTCTTGGAAACTATACTGTGGATGAAATTGGCCGCTGCTCTGGATGAGTCTAAGGGTAAGTTCCTAAAGTTACCTGCTATACTGCGGCCCACCAGATTTTCACTACACGGTACGATAGTTTTTAAAAAAGAAATGGGGACTCTCCGTAACGGTTCACCAACTTTGTGCAGATTTTAAGTAATCAAATTAGAAAGAGAAGGATGAGTTAAAGTACGAAACATGGTATTAGAATCATACCCACTCTAGCTAGCATACCCACTCCTCTCAGGAGACAGAACACTTAACACAAACGCAGAAAGGAAATATATTAAGAAGTAAATGAAGAGAAAACCAAGTATATAGACACTGATCTCGACAAACGCTTTGAGGAGGTAAACGAGTTCAAGTATCTAGGAACTTTATTGACGGGCAAAAAAAACATAAACATCAAAGAAAATATTATACCTCATTGGGCTACCAGTGTTTCTTCGCGATGGAGGAACTATTCAGTACAACTTTTTTGTCCTGCAATATCAAAATCGAATGCCAGTGGCACTTACGGATGTCAAACTTGATATGTGACTAAGAAGGAGGAAAATAGTCTTCGTGTCTTTGAAACAAGATCTTAAGGATAATCTATGGTGGGAAACAGGAATAAGTAATTAGCGATAAGACGAGTAATAAAATCGCGTAGAATAAAACAGGCAGGATGAATAGAACACATGGACAGTGGACGAACAGTCTAAAGAATAATGGAAAGAAGTATAAGCCTCGAAGAGATGGAATAGAAGAGTGAAACATGACAGGAACGCACTGATAATAGGGAGGCCTGGTCAAAGATATTAAATGAGGTTCTGAATTTCTGAGTTTTAAACCTGTTTCTTTTTCGTCTAGATGGGAAAATGGCTAAAATTATTTCGCTTTCAAAAAAGTCAACCAAAAACTACAACGTGCACCATCTCATATGGGTCGATGTAAGCTTTGAATAACTTCAACAATTGTCAATCGATTTTCATATGTTATAGCATTTTGGAAACGACAATTCAGTATAATTCTAACCATGATATAACCATATAATTCACACCAAAAGAACGCGCGGAATCAGTTTCAAAGTTCATTCAAAATTAACACTCGATTGTGCTTCCTCAATTCGTCGTTGGGCCTCGAATTGTTTTGGTTCTGTGGCAAGCCCTCGTGAGCAACCTAGGCCACGTCCGCGGCGTTCAAACTCATCTATTCAATCTGTGAAGGCCAGTGTTCAAGAAGACCCAAGTTTGTCATATCGGCGCCGTTCGCAGCAGTTAGGCATCAGTGAGACCACTTTGCGGAGAATTTTAAAGGATGATCTTCACTTATTTCCATACAAAGTGTAGATAAATCAAAGAATTTTGCCACAAGATGAGCCATGGCGCTTGGCATACGTACAAAATATCGTTGCAATTATTAATGCTGAGCCGGAGTTCTGGCAGCAAATTTTGATGACCGACGAAGCACATTTTACGCTCTCTGGTTCGGTTAATAAACAAAATTGTCGCTTCTGGAGCACCGAAAATCCTCACATTATTCACGAAGAGCCGCTATATGATCAAAAAGTTACTGTTTGGGCCGGTGTATGCGCTAAAACCATCATTGGACCGTATTTCTTCAAAGTTGGCGATACAGTGGATATCGGTATCGGTGGATGTTGGCCCATTATGTGGTCCCAGAAATGCGTAAAAAAGGCTTATTTAACTTTTGGTTTCAGCAAGACGGCGCGACATGCCATACTGCGGACAAAACAATGAACCTTTTGCGTAAGAAGTTCCCTGGAAGATTGGTGTCGAAAAAGGACGATATTGACTGTCCTCCGAGATCGCCGGATTTGACTCCTCCAGACTTTTTTCTTTGGGGACACTTGGAAAGCAAGGTGTATGCTAATGGCACGAAGACAATAGAACAGCTGAAAAGAAACATTCGTGCGGAAATCGCAGAAATTTCGACCGAAATTCTCGAAAATGTCATGGAGAATGCGCGAAAATGAGCCCATTTTTGCATCGGCAATAAAGGCTGTCATATAATTGAAGTTATTCAAAATTTACATCGACCCATATGAGATGGCGCACGCTGTATTACGCCCTACTTATCCAATGTTTTTGAAAAAGCTACCTCAATTTAAAATAATACACCGAAATGTCGAAAACTCTCTTAATGGTTGTCTCGGTTGTCTTCTTGCCTTGTCAGGAAAGGTCTTGAAGACGAGGTAATCATTTTGACACTGCTCAGTTTTTTTTTTAAAAGCTTTCGATACCTTGAATCACTTCATTCTTTGAAATTATTTATCAAACTGTTACAAGTTCTCAGGTCAAACAACAAGGCTTATCATTACATAACTAGTCAGTAAGCTACAGGCTGTGGTTATAGACCATAAAATGTCTAAGTACCTTCCCACGAAAACGGGCGTGACGCAAGGCTCTATCTTAGGTCCTATGCAAATAAGTCCAAGTCACAATTTGGTCGATACCTCCAGCTTTTCTACCATCAAAGTGGGGCAGGGCAGTTTCGACAGGAAGGTACTTAACCGCCTTTAGCATGTGAGTACTCATCACAACACTTCTAACTATTCTTTCCTTCGATCCTTTTTTATCGACTTTGGCAGAACCAAGAGTTCTTGTTGACACACATACATTTGAAATGAATGATACAGGCATGTTCAACACGTAAATGTCGGCCTTTACTGTAATATTTTATCAGCAAAGTTCACTATTTCCCATCGCTACTGTCACCTACTTTCAGCGCCTGAAAGTATGTTACCATTCTCACACTCGACACGAATCATCGTTAATCAGCACCAGTCACCAGCGCACGTCCGAACGTCTTGGTCTTAATCATGCACCGTGATGACAACTTTCTTTGTTGTCAACTATCACTATCTGACAATGGCATCTTCCTAGCAGAGCAATTAAAAGAGTTGAAGGTACTGCGCGACAAAAGGTGTGATACATTCATCATCCGATCCGTATGCGGACGTAAGTTACTTGCGTGTAAACAAGTTATAGCAAAACCGCACTCCAATTGTCCTTCTCCGATTCAGCCCATTACGAACAAAGTCACATCTTCTCTAGTTGTGATTAACTCTGCATGCGCTCGAGTTTTATTAACACGAATTCGCTTATTATTCAGGGCAATGGACACTCGTGAAAAGGTGAATCCATTTAAATTCTATGCACATGTCTGTCCGTCTGCAGTAGGGAGGGTGAATACAAATGAAACAATCATGTTGTGTACTTGAATCCAAGCCTTAGCGTATCTTTGTAGTTCGTGGGCAGGAGACAATAGCTGGAGCGGCCCGCGGTGCTGCAGATTGCCTATTCTTTAAGTCAACACGACAGTGGGAGCGGGAGGTATGCACCAGTGGCCAGGTTAACTTCGCACCATTGTACTTGTATTCCAAGTAATACTCGTAAGCGGGACAACCTATCATGTGCTCAGAATGCTTCGCCGTGAGCTGTGTGATTCCTCATACCACTCTGTTCTCATTTTCTTGTTCATTGTTCGTCATTCTGCAGGTTCTACCTGTCGTCGTTGTTCCTCCTCGTATACGTCCAGAAATGAACAAGAAAAATACGGCAAAAGACGAAGACCAAGTGGAAAGCACGAAAAAAGAAATGAAGAAAAAAATACGCAACGAAACAAAGGTACACACAGGTAGTGCCTACTCCTCATTCACCATGCGTCCCCGATCCGTCGAGCTACTGTCGAGTGGACACATATCTTCGGTTTAAAACGGTAAACCGAAGACGGTTTTCAGTTCATTTGTGACCTAGACCTCGTGAAAGTTGTTCACCGAAAATCTTGAATCTCTTACTTGCTGTCGGTTCTTGTTTCTCCAAGTGCTCGGTCGAAGTGACTAACCTAACATAGTAGACTCAGATACGATTGTGGAATTTCGAGATTTGGCTGATAATCGATTTAGATTTGCGCTTCTGATTTTTTTCGATAGTCGCTAATTATCAAAATTTCGCTTGGCTGATTAAATTCTCAACTCCTGGACGGTCGTGTTTATATAGCGAGAGGGGAAGAAAGTAACAACTATTAAACGTACTTTCGCTGACGGGAAGTGCCGATTTAGAGAGTGAAACGGATTTGCTTTACGAAAACTGATAAAAAAAAAAATTGAAAGCGGCAAAAAGCACGCACTATTCGTGAGTCTTTGGCATAAAGAAAATCTTCACACGTGAAATCGTTCAAGAGAAGCGGTAAAGATGAATAAATTAGTGTTACTTCTGGTTTTAACCCTCATCTATGGGACATTGGCAGAACAACGTAAGTCATTTAAGTGCAATATTTATTTGAACCTAATCGCTAACTCAGTGAGCATATTTAGACAAGCATCACTCGTCACAGTGAAAGTACCATTGAGTACGCGATGTACGTTTCTTAAGTGTATGCTTGGATACAGCTTGTGACGCAACAGTCACTCCTTTTGACAATTGGTTTGTTTGAGGTGGATTTTCATCGCGAAAGCGCGGAAGAAGGAAAGTCAATTTAGACTTATTTCCTTCTACCATACTGCACGACTGAAATCCGTTTACCATAGGGTTTACGAGACACGGCTGTGCTTTTATACCACCTGTTGACATATGTATATTAAAATGCGATAAAGATAGTCGAGTTGGTGTTATCATATTCAAAAAGCCTTACTAAATTTGGAAGCCTTAATTTCTATAACAACTAATCGTGCTCAACAATCAATCAATACCAAAATAAGACCCACGAGAATATCCCAGGCAGCCGTTTACTAAGAATTCTTTTTTTTGTTAAGCCTGTCCAAATTATATTGAGTCATCCAACAAGAGGTGTCATTTTTAATTAATAGAAAAACGCAACATTTTAATGAAAAGAATTGTAATTTTTATTTAAATCTAAAGTAAAACTCTTCTGTTGAAAATGGAATGAAGAATTTTTCAAAATACTTCTTCATCCTAGCCCAAGGAGAATTTTTTTTCATAAATTTTTCACTTAACTATGGTTATATTTTGCGAAAACCACCTTTAGGTAGTGGCATTTAGGTAGTCCCAATACCTAAGTATCCTATGAGCGATACTCATGCTACTTCCTAATAATATTTTACTATTAACACGGCTAAGGAAACGGATTCGCTTTCCCAAACTCCCAAATAAAAAAATTGTGGAAGTAATTAATGAATTCAAAAACTCTTGCTGAACAAATCTTCCTTCGTTTGAGAACTCTAGTATTCCATTTTTTAGAGCTGAAAACTTTATATTACCCCAATAGATAAAGCAATCCTATTTGGAACAACTTTTTCAGAAAATCATATGAGTACAACCCATATAAGTGAGCCTTCTATTTCCACTGATGTCTCTAACATAATCCCTATTTCATTGTTATTATTACATCGTGCGTCATCTCATATGGTTCAATGTAAATTTCGAATAGCTTAAACAATTTTCAGCCGATTTTGGAAATTCAAATATTTTCAAAAAAAAAATATTCAATTTATATCTTTACAATTTATTTTGATTAATATTTAAAAACAATATCAGTTGATCAACCGCCTTTATTGCCGATACAAAAATGGGCTCGTTTTCGCGCATTCTCCATGATATTTTCGAGCATTTCGGTCGAAATTTCTGCGATTTTCGCACGAATGTTTCTTTTGAGCGGTTCTATTGTCATTAGCCATTAGCATACACCTTGCTTTCCAAGTGCCCCAAAGAAAAAAGTCTGGAGGAGTCAAATCCGGCGATCTCGGAGGCCAGTCAATATCGTCCTTTTTTGACACCAATCTTCCAGGGAACTTCTTACGCAAAAGGTTCATTGTTTTGTCCGCAGTATGGCATGTCGCGCCGTCTTGCTGAAACCAAAAGTTAAATAAGCCTTTTTTACGCATTTCTGGGACCATATAATGGGCCAACATCCACCGATATCGATCGCCATCCACTGTATCGCCAACTTTGAAGAAATACGGTCCAATGATGGTTTTAGCGCATACACCGACCCAAACATTAACTTTTTGATCATATAGCGGCTCTTCGTGAATAATGTGAGGATTTTCGGTGCTCCAGAAGCGACAATTTTGTTTATTAACCGAACCAGAGAGCGTAAAATGTGCTTCGTCGGTCATCAAAATTAGCTGCCAGAACTCCGGCTCAGCATTAATAATTGAAACGATATTTTGTACGTATGCCAAGCGCCGTGGCTCATCTTGTGGCAAAATTCTTTGATTTATCTACACTTTGTATGAACATAAGTAAAGATCATCCTTTAAAATTATCCGCAAAGTGGTCTCACTGATGCCTAACTGCTGCGAACGGCGCCGATATGACAAATTTGGGTCTTCTTGAACACTGGCCTTCACAGACTGAATAGATGAGTTTGAACGCCGCGGACGTGGCCTAGGTTGCTCACGAGGACTTGCCACAGAACCAAATTGAAAAAAATTCGAAGCCCAACGACGAATTGTATCTTTTTTGGGTGCAACACGATCACGATATTTTGCACGATACGCACGTTGAGTTAGCACAATCGAGCGTTAATTTTTAATGAACATTGAAACTATTTCCGAGCATTCATTTTGTATGAAGCGATTTATGTTTAAAATTGTACTGAATTTATGTTTCCAAAATGCTATAACATATGAAAATCGGTTGACAATTGTTGAAGTTATTCGAAGTTTACATCGACCCATATGAGATGGCGCACTCTGTATTATTATTGGCATTTAGAACTCGGAAGTTCAACAACCTTGACAACCCTTCACCCAACCTCCCTTTCATGAGTGAGTTCCCTCCATGCTTCGCAGATCTGTTCTATTTCTTCTAAGTCATGCGTCCTCCAATCTACGACGCGCTTTTTTTTTCCTGCGGGTTTGAGTATTCATCCACTGTCCATTCGTTCTACGTGTCCTGTCCATCTTAGTCTTTGCGATTTAATTACTCGGACAATGCTTGCGGCTGAATAGAGTTGTTCGAGTTCTTAATTTTGTAGTTTTCTCCATTGACTTGTTTCTTCTTCGTGTTTTCCACTATAGATTCTCCTTGAGATTTCATTTTTAAAGACCCGAAGTAATAGTTCCTTCACCGTGAAGAAGCCCGCGTTGCCTTTTATTTATTTCGATCATTATATCGTTTTTGGCATTCAATACCATTCGCAGATATTCAAACTCTTCCACTCTTTCTCAAAGCGTTTATCGAATACAGTCAGGTGCGAGGTTTGGATCGATCCAAGTGACGATATATTTGGTTTTCCCTTCATTCACCTCTTAGCCTACTTCCTTCCTTGTAATTAATTGATTTTCTGCATTTCTCTTTACTCTCCTTACTACCGCCAGCCCAAACTAGAGCGGACTGGAGGCGGAGGGTTATTTCCCTTTCATTTTCTTCAACGGATTTCATTACGTATTCCAGCAACAAATTGAAGAAAAGTGGTGACAAGCCTTTTCGTTGTTTCAATCCTATCTCCAGTGTTTGAGAAATTTTAATTTCTTATTTTAGTTTGTCTTTTGTTTCACCAACTGAAAATCTGGTCACTCACCCAAACAAGTGTAGATTTGGCAGATTCGAATTTACTGACTCCGAATAAAGTTGAAAACATTTTAAATTTTTAAAAAAATCCCTGTTTAGACGGTTAATACAATACACTTCGAAGGCTTATGATATTTAACCGAGGCTTATTGTGTGGTAACTTCGGCGACACCCTGTCAAAGTAGCTCTGAGAGAATGTGGAGGAACTGTCACGGTGTGACAGCTCTGGGAAATGTTAAGGACTGACTTCCGGGCTGCTTTCGGAGACGATCACGAGGAAGAGTATATTGGTTAAGTAGAACAGTGAAAAATAAATATTAAAATCCACTTTCATTCCGGTGTTTCTTTAATTGCTTATTCACATTACCACGTTTTGGCGATGAGGAAAAAACTGCAACATGGCTCTGAATGGGAGTGTGATGGCAAACGTGACTAATGCAACACCACAAACATTCGGGAAACTGAAACAATTTCAACCAACAATGGCCTGGAATAACTATAGAGAACGGATGAAGTTTTATTTCGAAGCAAATGGCATAACCAGCGAAGTCTCAATGACAGCCATTTTCCTCCTTGCGTTGGGGAATTAACTTATGAGATAATACGATCTTTGTTGACGCCACTTTCGCCAAGGGATGTGTTGTTCTACGAAATCTTGGAAAAATTGGATAGACATAGCCACCCGAAACCAAACGAAATCGTGCAAAGGTTTGCATTCCACAAACGTGGCCAAAGGAGTGACGAGACGATCGCGGATTTTGTGCAGGATTTCAGGAAATTGTCGGAGCACTGCAACATTTTGGAGTTAGATAAAATGCTGAGAGACCAAATTGTCTGCGGAGTGGCGGATGAGGCATTGCAGAAGCGCCTGTTCAGTGAACCAAAGTTGGATTTTAAGCGTGCATATGAAATTGCATTAGCCCATGAAGCTGCCCATCAACATGTATTAGATGTGCGGGGGAGTGGGGAGGTTATGGCGATCTCGTCAAAGAAGTCGGGAAACATGCGATATTATCGTTGTGATGACAACCATCTTGCAGATAAATGTGTGTTTAAAGAAAAGAATTGCGATTTCTGCCACAGGAGGGGGCACACCAGCCGAGAATGTTTTAAAAAGAGGGCCGCTGGCCGACAACAATTCTTCCAATTTTTGAGTTAAACACAATTCAAACACCTGCGACCCCACAAATCTTGGCCAAGGTGTTGATAAATGGGGTGGAAGAATTTTTTGAGATGGATTCCGGTGTGGCATGTACAGTGATTTCCCAGACATCGTGGAAATGCATAACCATTGCCGATAACTTTGTAAACATGGTCTAAAGGAAAGTTGCAAGTCCTGGGGGTAGATGTGGTGATAATTAAGTACAATAATGAGGATTTGTCTTTGCCGGTTCTTAGCATTTCAGGTGTTGGGCCGAGACTGGTTTTCGACTTCGGGAATCACGGTGCAAGGAGTATACGCAATCGAAGGGACTATGGAGCTGATGAGTGTGGTGAATAAATACCAAAACATTTTTAGACATAAATTGGACGCATTCAATGGACCGCCTATTTCGATTAAATTGTTGCCGGGAGCGACTCCGATTTTTCTAAAACATCGGCAATGTCCTATTGCGTGGAAATCGGCGCTTGAAAAAGAGCTCGTGAAACTCGTCGAACAGTAGATATTGGAACCAGTTCTTTTCTCGAGATGGGCTACGCCAATTGTCCCGGTATATAAGTCAGACGGGACTATTCGAATCTTCGGGGATTACCGAAGCACGGTGAATGCTGTTATTAAGACCAACGCTTATCCGCTCCCTCTGTTTTCAGAGATATTGGCTGCCATTTCGGGAGGTCAACTATTTACAAGGCTAGACCTACAACAAGCCTATCAACAGCTAGTGGTAGATGATTTCACCACGGAGGTTTTAACGCTAAACAAAGGATTGTTCAGGGTCCGAAGGTTGCCTTTTTGTATTTCAGCCGCACCAGGTTTGTTTCAAAGGTGCATGGATACTTTATTGGTGGGTATCAACGGCGTGAAGGCATATCTAGACGATATTGTTGGTTCTGGTAAGGATGAAATAGAGCATGCACGAAATTTAGAAGCTGGGGTGGAATCGGCTAAGGTGATAAGTGATAGTCATTTGTGACTATCATCATCTTTCGGTATCGGGTAAGATTATCACAAAAAAAATTCAGAAAAGGAGCAGCACTTGCTTTTTCGAAGTTGATGACAGATAAGAGTTGTCAAATTATCCAAGAAAAAAATTCAAAAATTAAAAACAGAGCAATAAATTGAATTTGTTGCAAAATCATTGGTTTATTTTATTTATAATAAAGTTTCTCTAACAGCATCACACATTTTCGGCTTCTCTGTTTGATGGTTGGAGGTCTTCTTGCATATTGGATTGGTAGATAAGATTGATTGGTTGTTGGGGTAGGTCACTTTCATTCAACGGCACCTGCAATTCACAGAAAATCTTGTGCAGCGCAACATAAACATGAATCTAAAATAAACAACAATTTAGCATAATTTTAACAATATTAACAATATGAACTGTGAAATTCTTCCCACTTACATGTCATCTGCAAGTTCAAGAATGTTAGACCGGTCTCTCAAAGTCTTCCTTACAATTCTAACGTTCACGTTCATCACTGTCTCATTGACCTCTTCATCTCTTAAAAATAGTTCGAAACACGAAAACATATTTTTTTTTTGTTTTAAATATTAGACAAAAGCATAAAACAAAGTCACTTCAAACACAAAACATATGAAAGTGATAGCTAAATAGCTATCACCAGAAAACTGTCACAAAAATGTGACTATCACCTTACACGATACCGAAAACGAGAAAGTGACTGTCACTTATCACAAATCACCTTAGCCGATACCGCCCCTGTTTTAAGATGCTTGTCCCAAGCTAATTTAACAGTTAATAAGTCAAAATGTCTCTTTGCGAGGAGAGAAATGGATTTCTTAGGATTCCATATTAGTGAGAAGGGAATATCGCCGAACAAAGAAAAAGTCAAGGCAATCCAACAAGCTGCGGTTCCAAAAAAATAAGCAGATGTTGCAATCATTCCTGGGATTATTAAATTTCTACAACGTTTTTCTGCCACGTAAGGCCACGGTAGCAGAGAAACTACATCGGTTGCTTGACAAAAATGTCAAATGGGAATGGACATACTCATATGAGCATCAAGCAGTTTTTAATGAGCTCAAAGCTTTACTCGATTCTAATACCCTGCTCGTACCTTATGATATTGGTAAGCCTCTGGTTTTATAATGTGACGCCTCTCCATACGGAGTAGGTGCGGTTTTGTCTCATAGAATAGAAAGCACTGGAGCTGAGCGTCCAATTGCATTTGCGTCTCGTACGCTTGGAATTCACGAGCGCCGCGTATGTTGCGGTGGTGTCTGCTACTAATGGCTCATGATTACAAGTTGGAGTATCGATCCGGGCCGAAAAATATAATCGCCGATTGTTTGAGCCGGTTGCCACTGGAATCTAAAATACATGCGTCAGGGAAAGAACCGTTGGATGTCCTGATATTGGAAAAGAGCAATGATCCACCAATAAGAGCGGAGCAGGTCGCTACCGAGACAGGAAGGGATCCAATAATGTCACGCGTCATGAGGTGTCTGCTACATGGTTGGCCACAGGAGTTGGAGAAAATCGAGGAATTTATACCATACATCCGACCCAAGGTGGAACTTTCTACGCATAAGCGTTGCTTGCTATGGGGGAGTAAACTAATAGTACCACCTAAATACTGACCACACATTTTGGATCTCCTTCACGGGTATCATCCGGGAATAAGCGTGATAAAGGCGTACGCTCGAAGCTACGTGTGGTGGCCCAAAATGGATCAACAGATAGAACGTAAAGTGCAGAAATGTACCCTGTGTCAAACTACGCAATGTCATCTGCCGGCGGCACCACGACAGTTTATTCCCCGTTCTGAAAAACCGATATTCACATTATCACATATTGTATCTCTGAAACTTGACTACTTTCCAGATTGCTGTTAGCCCGCTTCGGCAATACTGGTTGCCAGACCCAGTTAACCAAAAAAAAAACTAACTCAGTGAACCAAAAATTATATCAGTAGTTGCAAACCTATGAGCTTTGAAATTGTGTAAGAAAACTTTTAGGCAATGTCATCGAAGAAAAGATTGACTATCACTTAGACGAAAATATTCTGCTTGATTATCAATTTGAATTTAGGTGTTTTCACAACTCATTTCAAATTGGCAGAATCAAGAATCATGTTAAAAACTAATTTCAATCTACAGAGTCAACTGGCTTGATACTATTAGATATTGAAAAAAAATTTGATATGGCTTGGCATGATGCATAAATACATAAACTCGTCAAATTGAATTTCTCTATGGATACTGTTAAAATTGTCCAGTGTGTTTTATCAAATGGAAAATGTAAAGTTAAAGCAAATAGCGATCAAACTGCTATACAAACTACTACGAGGGTTGCCTTTTAAGTTTTTACAATAAGTGCAACAGAAACGAACAAGTTCGAAACAAAGTGTTTTATTGCTTTTCGAAATATTCGCCCTTAAGGTCTATACATTTTTGCATACGCTCAAACCAATTCCGAAAACATTTTTTCCACTCTGAAGCTGATATCGTAGAAACGTGGTTTTGAAAGTCTTCAACAGCTTCGTGAGGTGATGAAAATCACCTTTCGCGCATCTTTTGTTTGACTTGCAGGATCATACGAATATATCCAAGTTTCGCCTCCTGTAACAATGTTGTATACGGATTTTGAACGTCCTCGGTCGAATTTTTTCAATATTTCCTGACACTAATCAGCACGACCCTTTTTTTGCACTTCGGTCAAATTATGCGGAATCCATCTGGAACATATCTTTCTCACACCTAAATGATCATGCAAAATCGATAGTATTGCAGTCTGCGATATCCTAAGACACGCCTCTATATGTCTGTAAGTCACATGCCGATCTTCTTTCATCATGTTGCGCACAGCATCGATGTTTCTCGGAATGACAACCGATTTTGGCCGACCTTCTCGACATCCATCACTGATGGACGCACGATCATGATAAAATTCTGCAAACCAATTGTAAACAGTCTTCTCTGATGGTGCTTCATTACCAAAAGTTGCACGAAGCGATTCAATGCATTGTTGTTGAGTAAGGCCTTTTTTAAAATCATAAAAAATCATCCAACGTAAGCCTTCACGGGTGATTTCCATTTTTGCACACACTTGCATCTTTTAAACGTTCACTATTAACAACTTACTCAGTCAATTTCTAAATTGCCACTGGCCTCGCCATAACAAACGTCAATGTTCACAAATACAGTGGTGCCACAACTCATTAACGCCACCTACTGTTCGATTGTAAAAACTTAAAAGGAAACCCTCGTACATATGGAATACATTAAGGCGCAGTTCTCGGCCCCATCATTTTCAATATATTGATCTCTGATTTGTTAACATCTTAGTATTATAACAGTTGCAAACGATGCAGCTATATTTGCATCTATTTGGATGACTATAATATAATACATATGAAGAAACCCACACTTTACCCAAGAGCGGTGGGCGTGGCGCAGTAAGTAGTGTGTCGGATGCTGACGCGCGATTAGCGATTCCGGATCCCGACAACACCAACGCCATCGAATGTTTATTTCAAGGAGTTTGGTTTGCCCGAAGACGTAAGGCCTATTTTCATCCCAATAATGTGCAACTACAAATGGGTTCTATCAACATATGATACTCGTAGTCTGGTCCGAACATTGCGGATATCCAAACATATTTCTAGCACCATTGATTAAAATTTACAAATACATTAAACGTTTTTACTCCTTTATAAAAAGTTTGTGACAACAATGAGCTTATATTGTATAAATGTTTGAATGCTATACGGTGATCCTGATGGATGCGAAATGGAAACACTTTAAACTCATTATAGCTGTGTGGAAAAAATTCGCTTAATGATGACTAAAAACAATCTTGCTAAATTTTGATTATTTCAAAACGCCATTATCCATAGAACCAAAAGCCTTTTACCAAAAGTCATTGCAATAGTTGAATACTTACAGCTCAACATTGAAAAGCTGCATAGCCCTTTACATACTAGAAATAACTCTTCAGCCGATTAGTTTTTTTTTTATTTTCGATTCATTTTCATTAATGCTACTTAGAACTTTTTCATACTTAACTGGCCCAATGCGGACACTCTAAAGTACCCAGAACGACTTAAACTATGGTTTTCGGCCTTACGAAACACTTTTGATAAATAAACTGCTTAACAAACTAACTATCAACATTCGACTAGGGCTTAAACTGTTTGTTAAGTAGGCCGATTATGATGATCGTAAAATGGTCAAAGTGCGCAAAACACATTTTTCACAGAGCAAGAAACTTGATAATTGAATTATTTGTACAGTGTTGTTGGATGTTAGTCTTTCTACAACAAAACTTAAAGATAATTTCATATTTTACTCGAATTCGTGATTTATAAAATATGATAAAATAGACTTAAGTACAAATTAACCAGGAAACTCATATATAAAAAAATAGTAATAAAGGGCTAAAAATGGCATAGACGTCAAATAAAGTTAATTATAAAGAAGATGGGATCAGCCCGCCGGGAGCCAAGCTACAATTCCAGGTCTTCTACCTTGAATTTTGTAAACTTTTACCTGGATCTGTCCAGACGGACAGACATTAAAGTCATTGCATAAGTCTTCCCTACTCCAGCTTTGCAAGGTAGAAAACTAAAATTAATACGTCTTCATAAATCTTTTATTATTATTCAAAACAGTTCATTTAGAATTTTTGTCCCTCAACTGGATTGCCTTTTTTATAATAGCACCTCATAGGTCAGATAACTGTGGAGTCAAGGTATAAGCTCAACTCTTTTGATCCCACACGATTCTTTAGCTGCTCATATGACTCATATGTTTTAGGTCATTGTTCTGCTGGAAGACTTACTTTTCATTCATTTCATTCCCGGCCTAGAGGTGAATATCGCTCTTCAAAACATCTACATACTCGTATGTATATGCTGCTCCATTATTTTGTCTACCAGGTACGGGTCAAACCACGTTTTACTGTTTTTACAACATATTTCAGCTGATATTTCTTATTGGGTGGATTATATCTGATCTGAGTGATTTTTTAATTGAAGTCCTAAAAAAGGGCCTCGACTTACATTCATGGAAACCATCATGGTGGTTTTTCGTTTCGTAGATTATTTATATATTTACTTTATGGTAATTGAAAAAATCAAGTTAGGGGCATATGTTGAAATAAAGATTCTATTATACAGCCACGTTTTTTCCAGCTTTGAAAATTCAAATTTTAGTGACGGCATACTATTGGCTAGCATTGTTCGAATAAGCACTATTCTATTTTGTTGCTAAAGATTACTATGGCTTTGTGAGCTGTGTGTTATCTTCTCATGTCGAATATGCTCTCCCGAATTCCGACAACATGTAAGTATTGGAAATTTTATTTCACAATGCTCTTCATCAGCAGGATGCTGATAAAGCGCCTTGAGTACCGCCCAGAGTACAAAGCCGCAATATGGACTTCATACATTGCCTCAAATAAATTTTACTCGCTCATATAAGCCAAAGTTGTCACGATGAATGGCAACGAACTCTAGCGGTAAGCTAATCTAAGCTCGGAGAAAGTGCAAAATACTTACATTTTTGTACCACTAACCGCACTTTATTCTTTTCAAAGACATCCCACCTGGTAAAACTTGAGCTTATACCAACAAGTCTCTCCATCCAACATGATATGTATGTGCCACCGTAAATGCAGTAACAAATATTACTGGCCCAACGCCGCTCAGTAATTTAAGACATTGCCTCCGAAGCGCCAAAACTCCATTCTGTAGCAAAAATCGTACAACCATGCCTCTTGAATAGGCCAACCGATGAGAGTTAAAGTCCGAAAGTACCAGTTTGTTTTCCTATAACAATCGGTTGACGATGACAATAACAAGTCAAATATACCCTGTAATGTAGGGAGAGGTGTTTCAGAATGCCAAAACATACTCGTATGTCAAAGGCTTTGCGAGAAAAAAAATATCTTAGAGTAGACCTTGCGTTTCAAAGTCGATACAGGTAAGAGCTAGCAATGGTTGTAAATGGTTTTTTAATAGCTTATCTAAATTTTTGCAATTGCAACGCTGTAGTTCTCAGAAGTTTGTGATTTTTCACCAACGTTACTAGTCACCATCATACGGTGATGGGCTATAATGTATCGAAATCGTTAAAATTTATTATTAAAATGCTTATTTCGTTCGCCAAACTTTTGATGAGATTTTGGTGAAAAAATCATCTTCATTGATAAGCTCATTTTTGGTTGAACGGGTTCATGAGAACAAGCAGAATTGTATTAAGAATCTCCACTACGTCCAGAGAAACTCACACCTATGTAGTATGGACTTTAAGCAGGCGGCGACATTGGGCCGCATATCTTCTAAAATGGGAGTAACCAGACGATGACTGTAAATGGCAAATGAGGTCGCCCCGTGATAACATTTTTTGTGGCTTTAATTGTGGCATCCAAGACCATGCCACTTGGATTAAATGTAGTTCTAACAAGAGGACCAACATGCCATACCTCGAGTATTACATTGGAGTTGTTGCAAAAATGTTTTATTTCCAGGGAAGACGATGTGAAATGGGCGCCAAAATTTTGCGATTTGACGCTCTTGAACTACATATATTTCCGGGCCATTATTAAGTCACTAGCTTATGGCAGCAATTTAACTGAACCATACCATACTTCTCGGATCGAGTCCTGTAAACGAAGCCGCAGAACCTATCTGAATGATATTCCTATATATTGGTATTGAATGTACTTTGATTTGCAATGAAGGTGACACAAATTTAATGAAAAACCCCTTAGTAGTAGACGATTAAGAAAAATGGAATGACACACCTTAGTAGAGAGAGTGGTCATCTAAATTCGAAAAACAATCAGTTTTTGAACAAAATCTTAATTATTTCTCTTTTTTGCGTATTATTTCCAGCTTATTACCTTCAGCAATGCCCGAGGGACGAAGAGACGGTCAATCAATGTTTGCGAGACAACGGAAACCGGCTGGTGCATTTCCTGCGGCAAGGTGTACCCGAACTGGACATATACGAGGTAATGAAAGACCAGAAAAAAAAACAAAAAAAAAAAAACTGGTCCCTTTCCTGTCCAAGTACGGAATATGAATACTTAATAACTATTTTTGATTCGAAAAGTTTATTGATGACCCAGAAAAGTCGTTTGTTGGCGCACGGAGTTTATTGAACTTTCACGGACGGATAGTATGGTATATCCGATACAAATGGTCGGGCACGCGAACAGGTTCAAGCGTCTTTGTTTTGGTTTTTGTGCGTATTCTTAATTTGAGATGAGACCGGTCAAGAAAAACGTGTGATACATGCAGCTGGAGACTTGGATAGGATACAATACAGGAACAATAATAGTTGTGGCATGCTTCTGTATTTTGGTTGATCTGTCTTGGAAAGACGTGCTATGAAAAAAGATTGTCCGATGATGTAATAGACTATACGAAAGAAAGCGGTTATTTTACAAGAACTCCATTAAGTGGTTCCTATGTGCCTCCATAGAACATGAATCAGACCGGGCGAAAGGCGAAATTTCTATTATTTTTATTATTGACCTCATTCATGCAGAACTCAACAAAGACCAAGCCGACATCACGTGCCAATTTTTATTGCATTTCCCAGACGCTAAGCAATCAAAACACTGTGCTAATATCAACGAGTTTCTATTTTCTTTTCAGATCGAGCCGGTAATTATTGATGAAATCGGAATTGTACTCGGAAGTGGACCGGACGGATATCGTGCTGTATTCCGTAACATTGAGGCATTTGGTGTCAGTAACATTACCGTCACGACGGTTAGGTAAGTACTCGTTGAAGATCTGCGAGTTGTCATCAAATGATATTATGTGTCGCTGAGCTGAAGATAGGTGCTTTCTTTTGAATCAATAGTAAGGCATGGTGTTACTGGATTAATGAGATTTGTGAATGATTGTACTTAGACAAATTTGATGTTGGGTAAATCAACTTCCTGGAGAGTTTCTAAGAAGAAAAAAGGGAAGCTCGATTGGAGAGCTTATGAGCTCCTACCATATTAGTAGCAATTTTTGTAATCGCTGAAATGCGGTTGACATTTTGAATGCAATTGAATCTACACTATGTATGTTAAGCTCTTTCGAATATTGATCACACATTGTTCTGAGCTCTGCCTCCTAAAATACTCTTTTGGTTTGAAAGAATTGTGGCAGTGACTCCAAGGAGAGGGAAGTTTATGAACCCGCATCACCCAATAATCTTCTTCCCTCTCATCATTGATTTTGACTTGGTGACTAGAAATTATCATTTCTAGTAGCATACTCGTAAAAGTCGGTAAAAAAGCTAAAAGACTTTTTATTTCATTATAGTTGAATATGAATACTGCAGTGATCCAAAGATGACTTTTCCCGTCAATTTTAATTATTCTTCCAAGTCAAATTCATCCCCTTCAAAGCTGTTGCCCACCAACAAGATCCAATTCACGAAACCGTTGCTAAACTTGATTTCCGAATAGGAAATGACAATTACCGTTTGATATTTTCCTTGTGGTCTTTTTAGTTTGTTGAATAACCACAAGTCTCATGGAGTTAGATTTAGTTTTCAGTTTTAATGGCTCTTCTCTTTACAATTATTAGCACATCGTTCCTTTTTTGTTAAAAGGAAAATTTGTTTTTTTTTTGGTACCAAATCAAATAGTCTTCAAATTGTTTGAATCGATCCATACGATATGCCAACAATATCAACAAGGTCGCTAATGATCAGTCGACGATTTTTGACCGATTGGAAGCCAGATTATTTTTTGTTACTTTTTCTACCTTCCTGATAGTACTTGTGCCCCTTGTAAATTTTTTTTCGACAAAGCTTAGTCAGTCCTCCTTAGACATTGTAAAAATCATCAAATCTATTGAGAAAATGACGTTGCATTACAGTACAGTGCAACCAACTTATATCCGCAAAGTTTAAACTTTTAAGTCACCTTTTTATTTGACCATGTAGCATGTGTGGGGTTGTCTGGAAAGCCCGTATGGATTTCATAGCAAAATGAACTTTAATGTATACAATCATTTCATAATTCTTCTTTCTTGTTCTGTTGGTTCGGCGAAAAGGGTATGCAAGTAGTTTCAAGAACCAAAGTTCATACCATTAAGGGTTAGCAGCAAACGAAATAATTAAAGGGTGCCATTTCGAGGAGCAATTTGATCCGTGAAGCAAAATATTCCAGTCACACTCCAGTCAATTTTGGAGAGAGTCTGCAAACTTGTATTAGGTCTGGTGTTATAATGATGAAAAAGAGGTGAATTGTTGAGAAATCTACATAGTTTTTCAGGACAATCCATCACTTTTAATTCTTTTAATTGTCTTATATTAGAAGCTTGAAGACAGAGAACAAAACCGTTAAATCTGATTTTATTACAATGACTCGATCAGGGCTTTCAACATTTTTCATTGTTCAATTTTTAGGCTGTGGAATATATTATAATTTGGGGGTAGCGTGAGACCCATTTGGATAAAAACTCGAGTCAGGCCTTTAACTGTTGGCTTTTGCCCTCGAGTGCGGCTGAAACGCTTGACCAGACTCTTAAGGGTATAAACCCAAATCGGAGTGCTTGTCACGCTATATTTACCTAGGGTGTGGTTACTACTAATACCTTATTAATGTCATGAAGGTCAAAATCCAGGTCGGAGTATTAATTTTGGTGTCACGAATCTCTAATCACCGTTTTACTCGCTGAGCGACAACTCCACTTATTGTAGTTATTGCAATCGCAATTCGTTTATAAGCGACGTGTTTATGAAAATAATTTTTTTTATTTTCCGTGCAGCGTGATGTCGCCTTAAGATCAACACTGCTTTGTTGATTTCGCGAAGCCCCACTCTGACAGAGCAACAATTAGTTCTCCTATCCTTGTTGTTGGGTTTCTCTTCTGCCTGTTGTCGTCTTGATGCACTGTCCGTGCGTATGATCAGTTGACTCACCGAAGATTCACTGATGATTATCTGAAGAATGTTCCTCAGCCAAGTGCCTTGGCCTTTTATAGGGCTAAGCTGAACGGGGAGGTAAACGTCGTCGTCTTTACTGTCATTGATCGTTGGTCACATTTTAAAATATTTTAAAATTTTTATTTGTTTTGTTGCTGTTGTTTTTCTCTAGATAGTTTTTTTGTTTCGGTTTTTGAACAAATCATTGTAGCTAATGTCTAAATAACATATAATTATAAGGAAATGAGCCGATAGCCCAAATGTAATATTATTAACGGCCATTTGGAACTCAGAACCTTAGCGTGAGTGTGTTCCTTCCATGTTTCGCTGTCTACAGCATGGCCTTCCTAGCGGTCCTTATCCCTCGGGTTTTCCACATATAATTTTTTGATTGTTCGTCCACTTTCCACTCGTCCTACTCGTCCTGCCCATTTTAGCCTTCACGAGTTTATAGCTTGGACAATGCTTGGGGCTGATTAGAGTTCCAAGAGTTCTTGATTGTGTAGTTTTTTTCCATTCGTTTGTTTCTTCGTGCAGTTTTCCATCATAGACTCTCCTTAAGAGAATAGATTCTCCAAAGACTCGATATCTATATTTCCCTTCCCAAGTCAGAGGCTAGGTTTCACATTGCGACACAAAAGAGTTATTTTGAATAATTCTTTCATCGCGAAAAATCACGCGTTGCCCATATGTAACCTTTTATTTATTTTGGTCTTTATGTCGTTCTAGTCTTCTACCTTGCAAAGCTGGGGTAGGGAATAGTTATGCAAAGGCTTTTCTGATAAAAATTTCCAAAACTCAAGGTAGAAGACCTGGAGTTGTAGGTTAGCTCCCGGGTGAGCTGATCACATTTTGTTTGATAGTATTATGGTACCCAAGTATTTGAAGTTGTCCACTTTTTTTAATAGGGTTCCCGCAGATTCCAAAGTTGAGCTCTTATGGTGTTTGATACCCAACCTGGACGTGGTGCAGATGATTTGTGTCGAAGATGTTCGTTCACTACTCTCAGGGGGTGATTGTCCTAGATAGGATTCGAGAGATTCAACTGATTTTATCGCGTTGATTATAGTTCACAGTAACGTTTTTTGCTTCCATATCATGTTTCTCAAATAGTTTTCCGTCAGAAAATCCAGATTGTCACCATAAGTTAGAGTGGGTTGTGATTTCTTAAAGAATCTCATTGTGTTTCAGCGCTAAATTTAAAAGAAGTGGTGACAAGACGTCTTTTTGTTTTAATCCTTAACTTGTCTTGAATGTTTCAGATAAGGCGTTTCCTATTTTAACTTGTCCTTTGTGTTCCTTTAGATATAAAGGGTCCGCCATCTAACGTTTTTTTTTTCAAGTAGTGCTTATTTCGTGAATGGTAACACTTAGCTCATATCTGATTTGACAGATAATTAGTTTTATCCTTCCGCTGAACGAATATGGTTGTGTATACGCTTGAACAACGCTGGGAAATATTGCGACATTACTTTGAAAATCATGGTAATGTTGCAGAATGTGTGCGAAAATTGCGTACGGATTTTGGAAGAAGAGAAGCACCGTCAGCTCCGTGGTTCGTGGTATGTTCGTTATCTTGTGAAAAAAGTGAAGGAAACTGGCATCCTCATCGATAAACCAAAGCCTGAAAAGCCAAAAACAGTGCGTACACCCGAGAATATTGCTGCTGCGGCAGAAAGTGTGCGTGAAGCGCCATCAACATCAATTCACCGTCGTTCTCAACAATTGAACATTTCGGAGACATCATTGAGACGAATTTTGCATAAAGACCTTGGTATGACGCCATACAAAGTCCAATTGGTTCAGGAGTTGAAGCCAACTGACCATCCAATGCGTTTTCGCTTCGCTAAGTGAGCCTGCGATCGACTTACAGAAGATGCCGATTTTGCCAAAAAAATCATCTTTTCAGATGAAGCTCATTTTGATCTTGGCGGGTATGTAAACAAGCAAAATTGTCGCATTTGGGGCACAGAAAACCCGCACGCATACATTGAAAAGCAGGTGCACCCAAAACGAGCCACTTTTTGGTGCGGATTTTGGTCCAGAGGCATAATTGGGCCATTTTTCTTCGAAAATGAGCAAGGAGTGGCCGTTACAGTCAATGGCGATCGTTATCGGGCCATGTTGAACGAATTTTTGTTCACAAAAATTGAAGAGGAGGATATTGGCAACATTTGGTTTCAACAGGACGGCGCTACGTGCCACACAGCCGAAGCTACACTCGATGTTTTGCGCCCTCTTTTTGAAGATCGCATTATCAGCCGCAGAGCTGATGTCGTTTGGCCACCTCGGAGCTGCGATTTGACACCGTTGGACTATTATTTGTGGGGTGCCGTCAAAGATAAGTGTTACGCCGACAAGCCAGAGACAATTGACGCTTTAAACGACAATATTCGTGAAGCCATTGGTGAAATACAGCTGCACAATCGATAATGTGCTTAAAAATTAAATGTGCATGGCCAGCCGAGGCAGCCATTTGAATGAAATTATTTTCCATTATTAACCGGAAGGATTGTACTTTCAAATAAAAAAAGAAATTTGAGAAAATATTCAGTAGTTTTTTTTATAGCATTTTCAAAAAAAAAAAAATTATTTGGCGGACCCTTTACTTGTATCAGTTTAACCAACTTTACAAGGACATAATACATTCTTGATAGGTTTATTGAGGCATACGGTTTTTCATAATCTACCAACATGTAGTTGGCGGACCGTTTCGTGGAATTTCCAATTCCTTCCAAATTCTGAAGGATAGTGAAAATCTGATCACTCGTCGAGGGAATCCTTCTGAAGTTACACTGGTAACTTCCATTATTTCCTCAGCGTATGACCTCAGTCTTTTAAGAGAATATTTAACAACATAAAGGTCACTCTTTTTAAATATGATTTTAAATATAAATGATGATCGAGTTCTTCCATTCTTCGAGGATAGCTTCATTGTTCCATACAGTTGTGCTTATCTGTTAATTTCTTTCCCGATAGTACTAGGTCGACCCCTGCGGCCTCGTTATTCTAATGACTGACAGTTCTACCTGAGTTCTGGTTTTATAGAAAACATAGTTATCCAATGCTGCTTGGTCTTCACGTATATTAAGTAGTTGCAATTCTTTCAGTGTCCGATACGAGCTCTCCATTACCGTTGTGTATAAATCTTCATCTGGCCTGGTATCTTTTGTATTAAACCATATATTCTTCCTGAATTTCAGCTAACTCTTCTGATATCTTATAAGCATGATCTCTTCATCATTTTCCAAGGTTTGAACTTTTCCTCCGCAGGCCCATCGTCTTCCTCGACCTATTAGAATTAACATAGACATTGTATAAAATTGAATATACGGTCGTCTCAGTCGGAACAGTCTCAGTCTGAAGCGGCAATACCAAATACATCATTGAAAGAAGCGTTGACTCTACTCCTTTGCCAGCTGTAACACTAACTAAAAATAAAAGGTTCGCCACGAGTTCTCGCTACACCACGAGGGAGTAGTACAACTTATAAGTGGAACGCCTTTTGCTTGAAGCGATCCGAAATTTACTAGATTCACTCTATTCGAACCCGTCTGACATTATTTTCTCCAAAAATAAGAGAATCTGAAATCGTTTTATAAGCATATACAGACATTGTTCCAAAGATTACATTTTAAAAGAGTCTGGGTGATGTGCTGCTCAAGAAACCGAAAGAAAATAAAAACCCGATATTTTTTTAACCGTCTTTCTATAGTACTAGACGTCAAGTTCTGGTAATCCAACCAGCTTAAGCCCATCTCTCTATTTATTTGCTGATAAGAAAAAAACAGTCGGCTAATCTAGAAGTAAAAGCAGATGTCCATCATCTGGAACTTTCTGTCCCTTATAAACAAAACACATGCTCAAGTGATAACTCTTTACTTACATAGTGTTAACACAGCAGTCTTTTACCCTGACGCATTCAGATTGTTAAAGGTCTACAACCTAATGACAACTTCATGAACTGCATCGATCTTAGTTAAGAATACAGTTGGGTATACACCTTTAAAGCATTTAAATCGAACAAACGCTCCTTGGCGACATTGCCACAAAATCTACTCTCCACCTGCTACCATAAATAATCATAATTGTATGCACCAACCATGCAACATCATGCAGGTGTATGATATCTAGGTTACGCAGTAGTCATGACACCGATTCGATCGGCTTCTGGTCAGATCAGTTACAATTGTCTAATGAATGACGCTGGTGAAAAGTCAAAGTGATAAATCCAACGAGTCACTGTGAAATCCGGAATTCCCACCGAACAATTAGAAAAAAGATTATATGCAATGACTATAAAAGGGCACCACTTTTGACACACCGATCTTGTCACGTGCAACAATTAAGCCAGACACCCATTTGTCCCCACTTGGCATACATTGTCCATAGAGCACATGCTAATGACTGCTTATCTTCGCCGGAGCGCTTGACATCAATTAATTATTATTCATGTGTACATACTAATCTCAACATTTGACGTTTTCAGATCGGATATCGAGAGTCTGCAGTTCCAGCTGACTTGTGAAATCCCACGAATCAAAGTCAAAGCACAATATCGTTCGTCCGGTGTCTTGATTCTGGTGAAGGCCTCCGGCGCTGGAGAATACTGGGGCGAATACGGTTCGTTGTACTCTTTCCACATATGAGTGGACTTACATGAATCAAGTCTTTTTCAGAGGGTGTCAAGGCGAAAATCTATTTCAAAGCTAACTCAAACACCGGTGACGACGGCAAAACTTACCTCAGCGTGGATCAGGTCAAAATGGATTTCAACGTTAAGTCGATCCAGATGGGGGTCGATAACATTGCCAATGGCAATGCAGTTATACGTAAGCTTTAGCGATATGACAGCCAAGAAATAATTTACTATTTATGGGTTCTCTTTTACAGAAGCTGCCTTGAATCTATTCATCAATTCAAATGCTCAGGAACTGCTGAAGGAGATGAAACCATCTCTGCGAACCAAGCTCACAATGGTCATAAGGAACTTTATGGACAGATTGTTCGCCAAGATTCCACTCGAACAGTGGCTGGAGACTGCAGCTTGAAATAATATTTATATGTACGAGCCGCAGCGCTCGAGCTGATTAGGTAATAAGTCTTCGCGCTTACTCGTGAGAGATGCTCCAATTGTGAATTATTTATTAAATTGCAAAACTCTCGTTTTGTTGTTGTAACTTGAATGTAGGAAACCTAAGGAATAAATAAAATTAAAGTTTTAATAAGGGAAATCAACTGGCAGTTCCAATTTGAATGAAAAGCTTCGAGAGCCAGATAGGGGCACTGCATATGCCGTACATTTCCTGAGAAAACATTCTTATTCTTATATGAGATGAAAGTCAGGGCATCCTGGTCAGAAACTTCGTTATTTTTTTCCCCTGTAAACGTACAGAGTGAAACACCAGTTTTCTAAGGTATAAGTTTTCCAAGAGTTATGAAGCAGTCCTTCAAAAAATACCTATTCTTAGCGTTAGTGGCAGTCATAAAGCCTTCACTGGTATAGTGAGCCAACTCAAATTATTTTTAAAAGACAGACCACGCCCTTCTTACATCTTTTGGGACCTAATGCTTCGTGTTATAACCTAGTTTGTCTCCTAAAGGATCAAATATTTCGAACTCCCTGATAGTATAATCAACATACCTTATAAAGTCTCAAGCAAAGATGGTGACTTCCCAAAACATAGTCCAGATCATCCCGTATCTGACAGGTTTTTTAGTTCAGCTTCTACCAGCGATACTTATGTGATACAAAATCGGAAATTTGGCTTTTTTGGAAGATCGGAAATGCTGTTTAGCTAAGTCACATCACATCGATCGGAAAAGGAGGCAGACAGAAGTGGCGATGTGTGGGAAAGCACGTCTTATTTAAAAGGAGGAATTGTTTTGTTTTTTTTTGTTTGGAAGCTTCTTTTATCTGTTGAGGCACTCAGACGCAAAAACTGGTCCATTCTACTGTCAGCCAGGCACCTTTCTTTATTTTTTGTTTATATTTTCCCCGTTGTCCAGAGAAAAGTTTGGAGCAGCTTCCGTGATATAGAGCTATGAGATTCGGCACACGCCACGTCGGCCCCAAGGATGCGCCAGTTTGCAGTGGCTTGTCGTAGAGAAAGTCTTGTGCTGTGTCATATTCCTCACAATCTGCAGCACAGGTAGGCGTCTCACTAATGCCAAGCACGCAGAGATGCTTAGCAAAAGAGTAATGGTCCATAATGACGCCCCCAAATCTTCTGCAATCAATTCTCCTTAAGGATAAGTAGAATATTGCAGATTTTTGCAGATTTCAGGGCGTACGCGCTTAGTATCGCTTAGTATCCTACATTTTGGATATTTCCTCCCAATCGTTTATGTAGGATTTGACAGGGGAAAGTCAAGGAAGGAATGTAGACCTAAAATGGATACAGGTCCTGAGAAACTCTCCTTTGAGCCCATTCTAGCGAGTCCATCCCAGAGTGACCTGAAACCCATACAAGCCTTAGTGAATCTAGTCTTCCGACTTTGTTTTGAGTTCATGTACAAATTTGAGGCTGTTTAGACACAATTTTTACTGCAGCTTGACTGTTACTGCAGACGCATATGCTTGTTCCTTTCAACTTCACAACATAGTGCATGGCCATTAGAACTGCATATATCTCTGGTTGAAAGACATATCGACATCGATGCATATGGGACCATGTAGACCGAGGGCACCTTTTTCGACGATAGGCCCAATGTTTTGCACAAAAGCAACTTTGAATTGTCAAAAAGCTGACAGCGCTTTGATGGTTTTTGACTGGTTGAATATGATTTCACCAAAGAGACTTACTACTTAAAATGACTCCCAGGTATTAAGCTACCTTGGATATCGGGATGGGCATGTCTTTTTGCACCAGCTGATTTATGTTTTTGATTTTTCCTCCTTCTTGTGAAGAGAATGACATCAGTCTGAAGAGGATTAACCGACAGCTCATTTCTCGTGCACCAGTCTTCGATCACGTCCAGCGCCGCCTGCGCTTTGAGACAGACATTCGCTAAACAGAGAGAACAGCAACATCATCCGCATAGGTCTGGGCATAGATTTCAGAGGCATTGAGAGCACCATGCATTATAACAGCGGAGACAAGACGACACCTTTACTCCTGACTTGACACATTGTTCGAGGCCTGCATCAGTGATCAATATCCTGTGCACAAGCATTGCTTTGATCCACAAAACCAGTGCTTTATCTACGCCATGCCGTCTAGCAGCGTTACACATGCTGTCAAAAGTTGCGTTATCAAAAGCTTCCTCAATGTTGACGAAAATGCACGCACTCCTTTCAAGCACACTTTCAATTTTCCAAACAGGTATTGAAGCTTAGTTTCGCAGACTTTGCGCATGTACAACTCTACTAGTCTCTCCATGCTTTTCAGCAAGGAGGATATAGGACTTATTGCTTTAAAACTCTTGGCGAGTGAGTTTTCCTTTTCCTCTTTCCCTATCCAAGGAGGGCTACCAAGCATGTTTTAACGACCTAAGCAACGCGGTGCTCTTGTCTTCGGAAAAGCACCTAATTAGGGATATATGAGCTCTTAAAGTTGGTCTTTCTAGACCTATTGGAGAAATATGAACATCTAGATTTTTCAGAAGTAATGGCATACTTAACATCTCCGTCCTATTGCGATCACGGGATCCAGCTCTGGTTTAGGGAGATGTGGTTCCTGGAAGGACAAAAAATTAAATTAAGACGTTAAATGAAGATGTTAATCCCCCACTGAAGAGACGTGTTGGGCCAAATTCACTTCTAAGTACAAGGCTTTATACCCTAAACCCTTTTCTGCCGAACATTCGAAGACCCATAATAGCACGGGATGTGAAGGCAACTCTTGCTGAGTCATCGTAAAATTAGCACGGCTCATATAGGCTTTAACGCCAGACAACTTGTCCAGCTCTAATCGATTTTTCAGTACACTCAATTACCATTGCGAGCAGTAACATGGTGCTTTGGGAAAAAGGGATTTGAATTTAACGAAAATCCCGAGCTATGTATGCAACTTTAAATTCTGATTAAAGGGTTCCGACGTATCTTGACGGCTCTATTCCGGATCGACGTTAATCACGCAAAGTTTCGCAATCCCAACCAAAAATAAGCCACAACCCCATGGCGCACGACAACTTGGTGACATGTGGCGACTTCTCAATTACACCAATTAGTCGGTAACGAAATTACACACCGACTCGTTGAACATTCGTAATGAGGTACATAATCCCATCGTTCTATGATTTAACAATTGGTAAACGCCGACTTGCATGACCGACAATTTTATGACACTTGCAACGATTTCCTGCCGCTCACTTCATTGCTTTTCTGCCCCTTGACATTCTGATGTTCGTCCATGTCAAGTCATGGGATAAGTCGTAGGCTTTATGTAAAAAGCAAAATTGTACAATTCGCCGAGATGAATTGTGTAATCGCATGTACTAATCGATTTGCACTTTGTACCCGGGAACGATGAATAGATCGGCGGCTACCGCGTCGCCAGCGGTTGTTTGTAAGTGTTCGTAAGTGGATGGGTTCTTGAACATTGTTGCTGATTCTGGTGCCAAGAGGTACTGCGCCCACGTAGCGAATTCTAACAATGTGTTACAAGCTCTCACGCACATGTCGATATCGCAGATCTGTTATTGGTAAGAGACAAGCAATTTTAAAAGCGCTTTAGCAGAAGAAGCTTTAAAACTAGTAGTTTAGCGGAAGTCACCACCTTTGGAAACAGTCCAAAAGTTCCTAGTTGTCAATTCATAGTATTGCAGCGCCGCTCTTGTCTGTCACTGCCGAAGCAGATTCAGTCGAGGAGACCCCGTTGTACCCTAAACAATTGACTACCAATGAATTTGATCATATTGCGAGCGATCCCAAGCATTCTGGAAGAACCAGAACCTTCCGAGAAGCACATCGACTGGAATCACTGTCCTATTGCAGCCAATGTACGTATGCGGATTTCAACTAAAAGTCGGACAGCTACAGTCGGAAAAGATCGAGCACCTTTGCCAGATATGTCTCCCTCAGCTCTCCCTAGGCCCGATGCAATATGCACAAGCCATAGACCAGCAATGGAGACATTGTGAAAGCGCTTTCATGAATGATGTCTGCCTTCGACGTGCTCGTTTGCAAACCTCTGGTTTAATAACGAGTACAGACAACCCCATATATTGTAGAAAAGTAGAATGCATATGTGGCCAGGCTATATCGATAGAAGAGAGTTGCTCATGAGATCTACCAACAGAAAAGAACATTTGTTCTAGAGAAGCAAAAAGATATAGTACATTGGAGACACAGTCGATGATGAGAATTTGGAAAGACCTCTTCTCTAGTCGGAGGAAAGCTTGCCTGATAAAGTGGTCTGTAGTTCAAGTCTGTCCACAGTTAAGAACAATTCCTATACGGGAAGGCTGTGCAACAATATCAGTTGAGACGATCAAGAGATGTTGACGAAGGCATAACACTTGCAGTATAAGATCACCTCGAAATTCATACTCTGTGTGTGCATTTTTCAATATAACACGTTAATAACGTGGAAACAAAACAAGTTACTGTGAACTACAACCAACGCGACAAATTCAGTCGAATCCCTCAAATCATATCTAAGACAACAACCCCCGGAGAGTATTGAACGGATATCTTCGACACAAACCATCTGCACCCCGTCCAGGTTGTAGCACAAACACCATAAGAGCGTACACTCTTGATCCTGCGCGAATCCTATAAAAAAAAACGGAATCTCAGAATAGTTTTCCCGGTTCATAAGTCTTCTAAACATCATTATAAGATCTTCTCTTCCGAGCTCTGTGAGCGCCTAAAACCGAATGATAACTAAAATACTCACAATGCGGCAGATATAGAGCCGATCTTGGGCAGATCTTGAGAAGAACTTGGACAGATCTTGAAAAGATTTTGGACAGGTTTTAAGCAAATCTTGGGCAGATATTGGGCAGATCTTAGAGAAGACCTCTTTGACCACTTTTAGGCCGCATACTACGAACTCAACACTTTACAAAACCTTTATCATTCCATTCGTTTTCTACCACGCACATGCTTGGACTTCGATATTGTTCAAGTGTATTAATGGGCTATCGAGCGATTTGAGGCGGAAAAACGTCAGCGTGCCTTGTTGGTGTTTTTGGAGGCTCAAATAAAAGATGGGCTCGTTCCATTGAAAAGCGACCTTAAGCAAGTAAGCGTGCGGCACGGAAGCAGCTCCCAAGAGATCGCACTACTTGCACAGGTAAATAGACAAACCCATTAAATGGCCCTCTCATTATAGTTGTTTCAATTTTTCAAAAAAAACTTTGCATATCTTGTCTGCATGTGGTTGTTCTTCGACTCGCATATCTTGAAGACAAATAATGATATCGACTCCGGAACAATTTCATTCGACTATTAGTCGCATTGTGAACATCTGATAAAGTTTGCAAAACGAACAAGGCACTGTGTAGTTATTTAAAACATTTTCTCGTCTCGCTTATGTCAAGAACGAAAAATGGGAAGTCGGCAGTTTGGGTGGACCAGTCTCACGCATGAACCTAGTTTTCCGGTTTAGAATAAGTGACTGAAGTGATTATTTCCAGCATGAGCGATAAATTGGTCTTAAATTCTTGAACTCATTCGTGAACACATTGTAATTAAATAATACTACGAACGAAAGGCATCCAAGTGTGAGCTAGGTGCTCGGCACTGGTACATGTTTCGAGGGGATGACATGTTAAGCTGCTATGCTGGATGTAACCTTGCTGTGCAGCCACCGCCTTTTTTATAATTATAAAAAAAATGTTTCGAGCTCGTGTAGAAGGAGTTTCCATTGCCACTTGTTCCGATCGATGACAGCTTGCCTTTCTTCGTGGATCGTCTCAAAAGACCTGCAATTTTTCAACGCGGATTTCATTTCCAGAAAGGTGAGCAAAAATAGTAGCCCTGGTAGGCCAATTGTCGAAAATGTCGATAAAATCAGGGAAATCGTCGGATCATGACACTCGGATCAGTAAACACTGTTTCGGTTTACTTACTTTACTTTACTTTACATTGCACAAAAAATCGTTTGAAAACATTCGAATAAGGCTGTTAACACAAAAAAGAAGAAATGGATCGAATTTCCATTTAAGACTCGCTGTTGCAACAAAATCAACCCACCAGGTGCTTGGTGATGAAAAATGGTCGAAAAAGGTCGTGATCGAATCGCGCTAAACCGGCGCAAATAATGGCCAGGATTAACGGCCAGGAAGATTTTGGTGCCTGACAAAATTGGCAGAGAATCATTTATTATAAGCTTAGCTTGGACTTACTTTCAATAACTGGATTGACTGCAGGAAGCAATCGCCTAGAAACAGCCAGCTTTGGCCAAGAGAAGAGGAAATGTATTGCAGGACAACGCCAGGTCACACACATCGATAATGACTCGCCTGATGCTCTGGGAGTTTTGTTTTTAGGATCTTATGCCTCAATCTTATAGTTGAGACCTGAGCATATGGCAAACGATTTTGCTGATGAAAAATTCGCCTTAAGAGAGGCGACAGGACCATGTACGAGTACATGGTCATCCAATGTGTGGTTCCGAAAATAAATTAAAATAAAACAAATTAAAGATTTAGATTTTTACCAAGTTTTTGTTTCGGTCATAATTCAAAAATCCTTAATATGCACGGTCGAAGTGCGTGAAAAACATTTTTTACAGAGCACGAATATTAATAATGAAATTCAATATGTTGTAAGTGTCGATTGACAATAATTCTTTCCACAATAAAATGGCAATGTTAAGAAAGATTATTTATTTTTAGTACATGCTGTAAACCATATGTTAACTGTCAATAATAGGACACTGGAAAATCAAACAGTAAAAAAACCATTCTATAAGAGGATCTTGATAATCAGAAAGTAAAGTAGGTAAAGAATGCATGGCTACAGGCTCCTTAAATTTGATGTAAAAATGCAGGTCAAAAAAGTCACAGCAATTTGCGTTTTTAATAGAACCTCTGGCCTTAACCCTTGTTAAAGCTGTATCATATAATATATCGCAGTAAAAAATGTATAAATTTAATAAACTGGATAAGCCCAATCGAATTGTGAAATTTATCGCAAATGAATAATAATGAACTTCATAATGTTAACGAGCATTTTAGTCCCCTAATCATGGAATAATAAATTATATAAGCGTTGATCTCAGGTTAATTTCTCATGATTTCTACAGCTTACCATTAGATTATTGGACAATTGGTATGTATTGCGTGTCGAGTGGCTGGTGAGGTAATGCCTCGACGATCAACAATTTGTCAGCTCTTTCACGGTGGGCGACATTGTTATTATTGCAATTAGTTGGCTGTTTGAAATGCGAAAACCAATTTCGGCAAGGAGTTGATATCAAAACAATTTCTGCTGCGTGCTGCCAAGATGAGTTGATTCGGAAGTGGCTGCTTAACTTGCACGTGTGGCGTCATGTGATATAGCATGCAAGTCTACATTAAAGAACTTTGAGATTATCAGATTTCAATATTGTAACATGTATTCAAGGGAATGACAAATATAAGAATTTCCGGACTTTCGGTGGATTCCGCATTACCATTTTGAAGTGTCGAAATATTTAGGAAGCAAACACTTCTCTCTTTTGGGCTACATATCAGGCATATTTTATGATATTTTTGTTAGTATATTACGGATTGCTTGCACGTAGCTTAAGACCTTGTACGATTTGAAGAATATTAAATTTAAGAACCTGACAAAAAGGAAGTAATCGAGTGCCCCCAAATTGATACTCAACAAATGTCTCTACATATGTATGTAATAAACATTAGTAGTTGTTGCTCTGAAATATTAAAACAAATGTAAATATCTTGAGTCACTCCGACTATTTTAATTTGTCATGGTCTGAAAACGCCTGACATTATTACTATCATCCAATGCCAGGCAGCATTCTTGTCTCATTTTCATGCAGTTCGATTTTCAGTAAATAATGGGCAATCAAGCTTAAATTAACACTTTGAATGTTCACAGCTGTTATCCATCCTATATTCAGTTACTGTTCTCTAGTTTGATGCTTAAGTAAAACTAACAACTTGAACAAATTCTATAAGATTCAAAGATTGGTCTTTAGATCATCCTAAACCAAAGCACTAAGCACCTCATTCCCTTGGACCTGTATATTAAACACATACTAACTTGTGGCAGCATCAGACTTAAGCACCTGCTGATCCAGGCTGCGAATTAGATTTCAGTTTTCTTTGGTTACACAATTTTCACTTTAGTAAAGATAAATAGGAATAAGGTACCCTGAGCACAGAATACCAACCACTGATCTACACTGATAGCTCTAAGTAAGCGCAAGATCTTCTCGACCTAACTAAATATTTCTAATTTGAATCGTTTCACTGATCAACCTTTCAAGTTGGCGATCAGTGAGGCTCAATAAAACCAGTCCAAATAACATGTCTACTGCCATCTGCAACCACAGCCATGCGGCCACCAAAGCCCTATTTTGCAGCGATTACCTTCCCCAGGGTTCTAGGTCACAGTAATAATTAGCCAAGCTCGGAACTAAATTGTGAATATATTCAGAGAGGTTTCCTATTTTCTTGGTCCTAAAACCTTATTATGCTCAATTTTAGACTAACCCGAAACTATAATTATGTCGTTACCACGGCTAAAACCTCATCTGGCAAGGAAATCCTCTTCAGAGTTCGTTTCTCCGAGTCTGGTCTCCTCTAACTGAGTAACATAGCTGCATTATTACCGTAAGTAATCATTTCCTCTCTCCCTTGGATCCCCTCCAATTACAATCACTTCACCATTTATCACTCCGGACATACGTATTGCTTTAATTTTCGGAAAGTAGGCTTCGCAAAGTTAAATATCCTGCTCAGCAATATTAACCTTAAATTCCTTCTCAGATGATACTCTTGCCCTATTCTATCTAAAAAATAACTGCACCTCTTCTTTACCCTGGAACCCAAGGCCTACTTAGCTTAAGTCCCGCTCTGTACTCGACCTGTCTGCTTATCTGCAATTTCATACTGAACTCGTACAACCATGTAAATCTCTCTACTTTTGAAACGAGATTCGATTGCATTCCGATCACTTTCACTATAAGAAAGACTGCCCTCAGATGCCTCTAGCATCACTGAATGTAACTCCTGCTTTAGTCATCGAGAACGTAACTTAAAGGACGACTACTAGCGTTAACCATTTGTTCCTAGCCCTCACGGCCTTATTTCAAAGTTCCATTTCACAGGAACTCTCTCTTAAGCTTTGGAAAAATGCTTTTTTGTTATTATCCCAATCCGAAAAAAGGAATAAAGACTACCGCCCATTTTCTCTCCAAGCCAACATGCGTGCGCTTGAGGATGGCAAACAAGTAGACGTTGTTAACACAGACTTCAGCATGGCCTTCGACAAAAGCTCGCATCGAATTATATTTCTCAAATTCATTGTACTTGGCTTTCCCCTACTGGTTTTAAATTATACATCAAATCCTACCTCAAGACCGTCAGTAATATGTAATTAAATTTTCAAATACCCTATTTCTGACACAATTATTGACACCTGGAATCCCACAAGGCAGTTACCTCGGTTCATTAATATTTCTCTGTGATGTTGACTGTGTTATCGAGAACTTTGATATTTCAGTATACTCGTACCCTGATGATCTCCAAATCTCTAAACTATCTTCACGTGCTGATTCCTCCTCCCTCTAATTCAACCTAAACAGGTTCACTATTTGATGTCAAAAAACCATATTGTGTCCAATATTAGTGAATGCTGTCACTTACTCCGGTCACTAAGCGGTTCCGCCTAGCTCCCAAAACCTGCGTTATCTGTCATGAACTCTTTGTAGTTATTTATGGCTTAACTTTCCTCTTGACATCGACAATATTATTTACGGCTCAATTCTGCGATGTGCTTTTGTGACAAATTGCTTCAAGGAGTTCTCGAATGAGAACTACCTTTATTAGGCCCCTTCTTACATATGCTAGTCAATTCTGGCCCCCTCTTGTGGTATCCACACTGCACACGATGAGGGCGATCAACGTAAATTTATTCGTTTTGTCCTTCGCTTTATAAGAATCGCTTGAGGCAAATCAACGTACAATGCTCAGACTGACCGGTAACATTGACGTCCCCACAATGTGTCAAATGGTTGGCCTTAATACAAAACACCGAACCTTTCCGTATATGTCCTTCTTCCGTAATCAACTCCTATGAGAAGAACTATGACTACCATGAGCCATTATCCAGATTGCTGCGCGAACCAAACTCCGCTCAAATCCAGTCTTAGAAATGTCTCCTCTCCTTAATATTTTTCTTCCTTATAGTTATTCATTTTTTCTTTTTTTTGTGAATGCTTACATTAAGCCAATAAGGTACTTCTATGGGGGCGTCAAATTAAGACGCCCTGCGGTCAACGACGAACGTTTCTTGTTTTTTGAAAAAATAGGGTGATTTTTTGAATTTCACGTGCTAAGAACAGGCGATTTTCGAGATTTTTTGTTTTGTTATGTTAGTACACTTGTTCCTTGATATATGCTGATATTGTCAGCGATTTTGGGTATTTAGTTTAGGAGCAAAGTATTTGAATTAAATTTTGTGTAAAAAAAAAATTAAATGCTGCTACGTACTTGAAATGTGACATTTGGTGAATCTTTAAAAATTCATACTCTGTGTGTGCATTTCCAATATAACACCCTAATGACACGGAAACTAAAAAGTTATTATGAACTACAACCAACGCGACAAAACTCAGTCGAATCTCTCGAATCCCCTGAGAGTAGTGAACGATCATCTTCGACACAAACCATCTGCACCCCGTTCAGGTTGTGGTGCAAACACCATAAGAGCGTAACACTTGAACCTGCGTGAACCCTATAAAAAAAAAGAGACCTTGTTAAAAAAAATTATGTTTATAACGGCCAAGCTATTTACATAAGGCTGAGAAGATGTTAATGATGATGTCCGCCCTGGACGCTTCAGCACGTCAACAATAGATGAAAACGTTAAAGCAGAAAGAAAATTGTCGAATCACTATCAAAGTAACTGCTGAGGATATTGGCGTATCGACTGGCTGTCATTATTTTTTTTTAATATTTTGGGCATGAAACGTGAGTCAGCGAAGTTTGTGCCGAAAATCCTAAATTTTGACCAAAAGAATCGTCGAATGAACATCGATCAGGAGCTGTTGATTGAAGTGAATGACGATCGAGATTTGCAAAAAGGGTCATCACTGGATACCAAACATGAGTATCTAGATATGACTTCGAAACCCAAAGCCCAATCATCCTAATGGAACGACCAGAGGAGGCAAGATCAAAGAAAGCACCCCAATATGAACTTGACCCGCTGCGACTTTTCTTTCTTCCTAAAACTGAAAAGACCCATAAAAGGATGAAGATTTGCCACGACTTAGGAGATTTGCCTAACTACCTATTTGCCCTATTTTTCTTTCTTTCTGAAAGAAAGGCCTTGTTTCCTAACATAAATGTTAAGATTTAATTACTAGCCTTTCAAATATATTATACTTTACAGAATGTAAGTTGAATACTCTAAAGTATTGGTTGAAACATGAGTCATGGCAGAGACAAGTGCGCCATTTGATACTTAAACGCAAACATTATAACCAACTTCCACTTACCTTAAGGCCCTTTAAATCTTAATTGATAGTTACATCATGCCTACTTAGATGATAAGGTGATAACGTTCTGGGAAAAGTTGCCTGCCCTTAAGTGGTGGTTGATTGCCATTGTTATCCCACACCCTGTCATGTTCTTTTATTAGAATGCTTGTTTGATTGAATATTTGCAATCAATTTGTGCAATTTCGACTTAAATGTTCCGACTTGTGCCGCTCACGTCATGCCTGCTTTTTTCGCCTAGGAAAAGCTGATAAAACGTTTATGAGTGTAATAGCATTTTTTTAATGCGGAGTTTGCTTGCAAAAAAAAGGTTGAGTACACCCCAATAGTATACAAAGCGATTGAAGAACATGTAGCTACGAATGCTTGATAGTTGGAAATTCAATCGGTCGGTACATATTCAAATAACCGACGCGTAGGCGGACTAGAACCATTGCCTTTTAGAGTCTGTTATACGCAAAAACCAGCAATAGAGATGGTTGGATTTATTTATTTTGGCAGGCCTGAAGTGTTTTGCTAAGGGGAACAAGTTACTTTAGAAATAAGTATCAGTTTATCGTTATTTTCTTAAGTTGATGCCAATCAAATGAAGTAGGCTATAGTGGTTGATGAAACTTGGATTAAAACAAAATAGGGTCTTGAGCGCGATTGTTTTACCCAAATTATCAGCTTCCTAAGAAACATTATGCAACAATTTTGCGACGATTTTTTAGTGAACTAAATATATTTTAGGTGTTCAGTAGGCAACTCTACGCCGAATAAAATAGATCCAGAGTCGATATTATTATTTTTTCTGAACGTACGAACATATGTGTACTCGTATTAGCACACGCAGGTATCGTTCTTAAAAATTTTCTTCGAATAAATTTGAATTCGAAGGATACCAACTCGTGTTGCGAATTCGGTCCCATTACAATAACTTCCGATTCAACTCTATGTATGCCTTGTTTTGTGAGCTTAACCTGGAATATCACTAATACTAATTTTGATATCGTTTGGATTTTTATTATTAATTCTGAGGCTATAGCTTATGGAAGGTTTTAGCCTCCGATAATCGCTACTGTGGCACTGACGAACATTGATTCCCTGGTCTATCGACGGGATAGGATCCAACACTAATAATTTTCCTACCACCGAGCCTTAATTCATTGCAACTCTAAGGTAAGGGGTGGTATACCTGAGCAAGGCTGACAATGTTCTTCAGCTTTTGGACAAGTTGGTGACTGCAAATGAAAGTACATAACTCGACTCCTCATAATTTGATTTGACAATTTTTAAGCGTTATCGGTGTGAGCAAAATAAGAGCCATTTTAAGGAAGTTTTACGTTTCACTTTCAATTAAAAAAGACTGCGCCTGGGGTTCGTGGAATGATTATAGAAAGATGCGGTGCGGCTTTGGTTAATGAAAGAACGAGTCGCGAACGGTTTTAACGCGTCACTTTAATTTGAAAAAAAGAAGCATCCTGGGCTGGAAAAATATTTTTAAGATGGAGAATTTGAGGGACCATAATGCAGATTCATTGGCCGTGATTCAACGAACCTTTTCCTATAATTTGAAAGCCTTGGGAATGGTTCAAAAGCAAGGAAATTCGTTGCAATATGAGTTGAGGCCCTGAGCCGTTTAAAAATGTTTTCCATGGGCGCAAGGAAGAAGGGAAGTGACTTACGACATGTTGTGAAGTGGATTTATTATAACAACCTAAAGCGAAAGTAATCAAGAAGGGGCCGCGGACGTGCATCATCATTGTAGATCAAGCCAAACGCCATTGGATTGAAGCTCATGCTATATACTCGTAATAGGTTACATGTGGATGAAACCGTCACAAGAGATGGTTACCAAACATAACTAAGGCTCTTGAACGTTGAATGAGACAACTGACGCAATACAAGTAAGACACGGCCAAGGCATTCAGCACAATAATGCTCGACCACATGTTACACTAAAATGGGACGTCTAACCACACATGCTATATTTTCCTGACATCCTATTACCGCATATTAAATCGATTTGTGTATCGCCTAAAAAACAGTGCAGGTTCAACTTAGGGATAGACCATACTTTCGAGAAGACACTAACCATTTTTTCTGAAATAAAGCTTCGTCCCTCGTATGTAGACAGTGACGAAAGTGGGACGATCCTTTAAGGTTTGATACAGACAAATCGGTGAATGGCACATTGTTTGAACTTGAAAGTTCAGAGCCTCGTTGACCTGTCATGAGTGTATGAGTATTCCTTCCAAGTTTCGCTGTTCTGTCCCAACCCTTCTAGATTTACCCTTATATTGTCCTTCAATCTATGGCGCGGCCTTCCTAGCAGTTTTTTTCCTAAGAGTTTTCCACTCATTATTCGTTTGACTATTAGTTCACTGTCCATTCGTTCTACGTGTCTTGCCCATCTTAGTTTAATTACTCGGACAATGCTTGGGGCTGAACACTCGCCTATTTCTTCGGCCTCTTTTCCACCATAGTTTCTTCTTAAGGTCTTATTTAAATACCCGAAATCTATTATACTCCTTCGTACTCCGAGTCTATGTTTCACATGCTCGAGGTTTGGATCGATACAAGTCGGTTAGAAACCATATTTTTATTCTTCTCTTCCTTTCCTGCCATAATTAGACTTTTTATATTTCTCTTACCCAGATCGTCAGCATAAGCTGGAACTCACACTCGCTTTAGCTATTTAGGGTTATTCCCCTCTCACTTTCTTGAAGGGGTCTCGTCTCGAATTCCAGGCCTAAATTAAAAAAGCAGTGACAAGGTATTTCCCTGTTTTAATCTTTTCCGTATCTCGAATGTTTCAGATAAGACGTTCCCTAATTTAACTTGTCTTTTGTTTCCCCTTAGACATCGCGGTATAAGTTTCGCCAACTTTTTCGGGATTCCCAACCTTACAAGGACATGATACATTCTCGACCGGGTGTATCATTTCATAGAATTCCATTTTTTTTTTCTAAAAGCCTCCGTATGATGAACATGTGGTCACTCGTCGAACGATTCCTCTTGAAGACTCCGATTATTTCATTTGCGTATGATGTCAATCTCTGTATTAAAATATTCGACAGAACCTTGTAACAATTTGGAAGCAGAGATATTTCTCGGTAATTGTTGTGAAACTTCTCTGTTAATTTTTCTTCTGCATATTTTTTTAATCCCGATGACATTAGGTCAATACCTGCGACCCTATTATTCTGAAGCCGGTGGATTGTTCCTTTAACTTCCTCAATGGTTGGCAGTTCCGCCTGAACCTCTCTGCTTAGTGGATAACACCGTTTTCCTTTGCTACTGGCTCTTTTTGGGCATTAAGCAATTTATCGAAATATCTCCTCGATGGGACTGCAACTCTTTCGTTGCCCGAAACAAGCTCCTGGTATACTTTTCATACAACGTTTAGCCCTGTATACATATATTGCTCTAATGTTTTTAGTAGCACATTCTTCCTGAATTTTCGCAACCTTTTTCCTTGCCATCGTCGTTCTTTATTCCAAAGGAACTGGCTGTGATCTTTTCACTATTTTCCAGGGGTTTTTGTTACTTTTTCCTCGCATTCTTTCTCGAACCAAGGATTTAATTTAGAGTCTTTGCAAAAGCCTAGCTCCTAATGCGCTGTCTCCTTTACAACACTTTTTATTGTTGACCATACTACTTCTACCTGTATTTTTGTCATTACTTTCCATACCGTCTACTGAGGCGAAACGGTTTTTAGCTTCATCCTGGTATTGATGTTGCATACTAGGATCCTTCAACTCTTCAACGTTGAATTTACTTATTCGTTCCTGTGTTCCGCTTCTGTGAATTTGAATTCGGTTTTCAATAATTTTGGCGATGATTAGGATGTGGTCTGAAATTTAATCCGCTCCTATGTAGGTATGTTTCCGCGTCTAGTACGTTGGCATGATGCTTTCTATTTATTAGAAAATTATCAATTTGGTAAAAAGAAGGCATTCAAAAAGACTTAAATAAGTCGTCATTGAAACGCTCTGTACTCATAAGCTTCATCAACTAACTAAGAAAAAAAATCCATTCATCCAAAGAAACATTTGTGAAGAGTCGTTTCTGGAGAACCAAATAATGTTGTTGAAGTTCAAACCTTATTATTAACCAACGCTAATGTTGCCGTGAATAGGTTTAAAAAACGAAGGAGCAACAGCTATCCCAGAGAGGTTGGTTAAAGAAACAGTCAAATTTGGTGGAACGAACCATATGCTTTGGGGGTGCATGATGGTTTTGACATGGGCAAGAGAATCGAAGGACGCATGACCCTTCACATCTTGTTTACAAATTTGGATAAACCGATTTCGGACATTACCTTCCATCACGATAACAGTTCAAAATACACAGCCAAAGTGACAAACGATTGGCTAGAATGTCATGAGATTAAGGTTCTGGAGTGGCGTCCTCAGTTTTCAGATTTAAACCCAATACATAGAACACATTTGGGGTCGTATCAAGAGGCAATTGTCGAAAAATAGTGCTGAAGCTAAAACACTGGATGAATTATGATCCAGCTTGGATAATTTTCCACCAGAATTTGTTTATTTTTATTTTATAACAAAATTCCCTTAATTTGCTATCTCTGAAATGATGTGATCAATTATGGAAGTCAGCAATTCTTCTTCAACGTGATCATATACAAAAGTTAGGACCAATCGGCATTCATTTAAGGGACGATCGTTTCTCCCGTGATCAATTTTATGTAACTCGTACCTAAGTTCGCCCACTGATTCGTAATAATAGACAGAGTCCCGCGCGGACTGAGTGGTTTAAAGCTAATTTCGAAATATTCATAAGTTAAGTGGTTATTGTTTCATGGAATTGTCTTGTTGTAAATACCACGCAGCTATCACTTTATTGAATAGTCCAACAATTCCACTTCATATGGGGATTTCTTTCGTAGTATCTACTGATCATATCGACCCTAAGTTGAAAAATAATGAGTTACATCAATCGATTCTAGATTTCTCCACGAAATAGGTCGTGGTCGAAGTCTTAATCTGATTTTTTCAGATTCATGAAATGCGTCCAAATGAATCACCGGGAAAATTCTTTGATACCAAAGAGCATAAAGTCAAACACACTACATGTACTAAGGCAACAGTGTCAGCATGAAAGCTTATAAGACCATTCGCAGCTGTGTGGAACCTCTTAATGCGGAACTGCCGTGTTTGCGTTTTTTCACCCTGACAATATGTCAACTTAATAATTGCTAAAAATATTCTTCGCACTCGGTCTGCATGCATAACTAGTTCCCGTGGAAAAACAAATACAGAAAGCATACATTTGCATGAAGCTCTCGGTGTTTGTTTAAAAAATAAGAGCGTTTTGGAAAGAATTTTATGAATTCATCTACATCGATATAAGCCACTCCAAAAGAGTTCTCTTAAGATACAAGTCACTAGCCCAAATGGTCGCCCCAGGTATTTAGCGAGTAAACTTATATACGCAAGCGAAATGTATATTTTGGAACATACGGCGTCATGTCTCATGAGGAGTGTTGTTTTCTGCTAAATATTTATAAACAATCACTGAAGTGTGAAAGTTGGTGGTAATCCATTGAATTGTGCCGTCTCTAGTCCTTGAGTTTTCTTCCGGATTGTTTCACAAAAATGTAGCACTTATTACTTCTTATTGACCATTTTACCTAGCAGCAAAAGCTCATGGTACGCTATGCAATTAAAATAGACAAACACGGTGAACATGATCTTTCTTTGATTAGCTAACCAATACGGCGACGAAAAGAACTAGTGAATCGGGTTAAGTACTATATTCCTGTTAATTTTTGAACATACTTCGATACATCACGAGGAAAGCATGATACGTATCAAAAAAAGGGGAATCCTCTCGACTACTATTAACTATTATCCACAAAAATTATTATTAACCACTCAAACTTTCTGACAGTGCTAAGTTTATAGACAGTATAGGGCTTGGAAGGTAAATCAAATCAAATATGAAGTTTTGTTTACGGCGATGATTCTTTCTTAATTAACACACAGCTGCCTGGTGTGATGGTCGAAGTCCGTTCTCAATAGGTCTCTGCATTATATACATTTCTACAACCAACGAAATCAAAGTCTAAATATTTTTTGCTGGAAAAATACTACGTTAACTCGTTAACTGGGTACACCGTATGTAAGAGAATAGGGAAGAGCAAAGACTTTTGTTGAATACCAGTAATACCAATGGCAGCATATACTCCTATTCTAATAGCCATGATGCGATGGTTACCCAGCATTCCAAAATTACCTTCAGAGCCACATCCCAAACAGTTGAGGAGTTCAAAACTGCATTAAGGTGTTTGGGGATAGACTCAAGATACGAGGAAGTGTGTTAAACTCTGGTAGTCTAAGACCTTGTGATCTCAATCAAACCTTGACCTTCCTAAACCTTCGAGCTATCAAGTATAAAAATGGGAATCCGTAGTTTTTTTTCTTTCTCAGAATTCTTAGCTTTATTTCGGAAAAGTGCTGATGGCACATGTTTTTCCGTCATCTCGTGGCATACAAATTCCGCGTCGGAAAAACTGCACGTCAAGTTTTGGGTTCTTTGAAAGATCGGAAGCTTAGCCAGGCCTTGCATCATCGATCGGAACAAAGATAATCAAAAGGAGCGATGTCGGAAAAATACGGTAGGTGTAGGAGGTATGTCATTTTTTAAGCGTTTGGTTTTTAATTGTAAAAATAAGTTCAGAAAAGATGTAAAAGTGTAGAAAATGTTTATTCAAGTTAATAAACCAATATATGCCATTTGATTTTTAAGGATTTATTTTGTATAAATATTGACACTGAGCATATTTTAAATACAGAGAATCAACTTTTTTGTAACTTTTTCGAGTTTATTGGGTTGATGACGTCCTTATGTTTCCATCAAAGACGGGCGATTCAGCGGTTCGAAATGAGAGAAAAATTGCTGCCGAACTCATTTCTCGATTCGCGTGCTATGTCACATTTGCTAGAACTGCATGTCGACCAGGTTCTAAAAGTTCGAAATCATTGAGAGATAGACGGTATTGACGATAACATTGTTCTTACGGTCATCGAATAGGCCAGTGAATCCGCCAAATCAAGGTCTTCATTAGCACTGGCGGATACAGCAGCATTATTTCTCTCTGTCCGCACTTTACGCATACCGGTTGGGGGCTTAATGTCCAATGGCGTTAAACTATTCCGAAGATTGATTACTACGGCTTGCATTGCCATAGTAGTTCGATTATTACAACCGTGAAATGTTCGAAGTGGGCGACAAACATCTTTTTACCGAGAAGGAATATTGAAAATAAAATCTATTATAAACCTTGTAAGTCCTTTTATCATAAAATGGTAATACTATTTATGCATATTTAACTACAATACATGTAACGAATCATGGGCGAGCTGTCAAAAATAGAACAGTGAATAACCCAAGAGCACGAAAATCACCTTTGAGATTTTTTTTTTAGTATTGGCGAAATGCTTGACTCAAGAGTTGTGTACGCTGCGAGTTCCTGTGATGACAATACACGGTTATTGGTGCCCATAATGCACCACGCTAAATTGCTCACACCTGGTCTTGTCGTTAAAGCAGCGGTTCGCTTGTGAAAAGAGGCTGTTCGGGGTCTCTCGTCTGAAACACTATTTTGACTATTTTCAACATGAGAAATGTCTCTTTGAATTACGGCCAATGAATCTGCAAGTTCTTGTTGTGTTTGAAATGAATTTATCTGCGACGCGACAGCAAAATAATTATTTGACTCGAGTCAGTCGCAATTTTTCGAATTAAGAGCGGTGCACAAGATGCCATAAATTACGCTTATTTGAATCGAAAGTCTAGGCGTAAAAAAATTTAGAAAGCCAATGAAGAGGAGTTGGTTGGCAGATGTTCAAATCTACCCTGGAACGTTTCGGATGTGATATTTCTGATCAGCATATACCGCTGGTGCCATCTATCGGAAAACGGCTGAGTCTCATTTGTACCTCTTACAATGTATTTCTTACAACACTAGCGCGACTGGAGTGAGAAAAAGGATTGCTAGTTCCTATTTCAATGACATAACAACACCCTAATAGAATGGGTAATTATACCATGGACGACTCTCAGTGGTTTGACCTTATATATGGTTTTTACTATTGATAATTTTCTAATAATTCCTAGTTAGGTATGCTATTGTCCACGTTCTTTTTAATTTTCTTACAATATTGTCTAAGTTTTCCCACAAAAAAATGGCAACCAAGTTGATCGTATGACGAAGACCTCTATTATGTACTTCTCTGTTGTATGAGATTCATGGTGAAGTGTAGGTACCAATTAGCTTAATTGAAATAAAATCATTTTCCAAGCCGTAAAGTATCAGATATCCCTAAAGCCGACTGCAGAAGGATAATCAGATGTGGACAACGAACACCCCCACGAGGTGCTATTTACCACACCTAATTATAGACTTTATTTCCAGACTTCTCCAATTAATCAAAGCCGACGCTCACGAATGATTTGATTTATTTAATGCATTTTGAGAAAACAAAAAAAGAACCAGATACTTGGGAAAAAACTCAACGACTGATTAATATTTAAATTAATTAACAATAATTTCACCGCACGATAGAAGTACACCGGGTGCCAGTGTCGGTACATCTCCACATACGCAAATGCACGAGACTATGTACCCGCTACCCACCATCGAAGTACACTTACGATTACGAGCATTCGCATCGTCTATGTATTCAAACACGGGCTTAGGCTACACACCACCTGCTGCGAGCGTGCCGCCACCAACTCAGTGGGTCTGGTGCCAAACAGTTCAGCGTTTCCTCAATTCTATAAAATGGACGGCAAGATCCAAGCTCGACTCAGTTCTAAATCAACGCGAAGTTTGGCCAAGTCTAAGTCTGAGACCTACCTCAAGAATCGCTAGCGTGTGTCTCACTTTTGGTTTCATCTTTTCTTCGCGGTGTGAAGTTGTGGTTGTTTTGTTTTTTTATTCGAGTGTGGACTTTTGCAAGCTTGGATTATTCGAACTCTGCACCAGCTCAGGAGAACATGTAAGAGAAAAGTTATAAGTTATAAGTGATTGTTAAAGGCTGGTGAAAAAAGATCTGAGATATTTTCTGTGTTTGTCCTCAAAATTAGTTTTCAATATTGCGATGGTTTTGACACAGATACATGCTATTAGTGCTAGTCATGTTCGCTTTTTTTTTTAATACAATCTTGAGACGCACGGTAACTACGAGCATTTTGTAAGATTAGTAGAAAACCAGAGAATGATTGAACTATCGTAATATACGGATTTTCAACAATCGATTATCGTCAACGTGTTAATTTAAAATTTGGAGCCAAATATTCGTAGAAGCTAGATATATGTGCGGCTATATTATAGGCTAAAACTTAAGCCTCAAAGCTCAAACCAAATGTTGGTAAAACACCAGATTTCTTGGATAAGCCATCTCCACAGATTTTTAGTTTAACAAGTTTAACGCTCTGAATCGTTATCCTTGCTTAAAACCATGATTCTTTCAACTTTTATTGAGTTATTGTGCTTGGCTTCTCGGTTGTGTTTTCAGCCTTAAGCACAGTTATAAAAAAATAATGTAAAAGTCCTTAGGGTCCGATGTGAAGCAGGATACTCAAGTCTATTATAGATGTATATTAAGTCCATTTTCACAGTGCCGAAGTGATTCTGGCATTAGAGTTTTGAAAGTTTGGAATTTAGAAGGAAATTGTGACCTCTAGGTGCTTCAAAAAGTGCTTTTAGCCTTGGCCATATTCTAAGAGCAGTTTGACTATTGACTGACAAAGTTTCTGAAAAACTTAGAGAAAATGAGGACTTGCATATCCGCTCAACTTGTATGAAAAGCATATGGAACTTGACATTTTTACCTCAGATAAAAAAAAGCGAATTACAGAGGGCCGCTCTTAGTTACGTTAAATTACTTTAAAGCCTTTTAGTATACTTATTATAAACTTCTGCCAAAACCTTCTGCTAGACTTTTTTTTTTTTTTGTTTTTGAAAAGGGGTTAATGCTTACATGTAGCATGGGGCACTGCAACCAATGTAGATTTTTCCTGCTTGCTAGACGTTCAGACGAGGAGTTCCTGAATTCTCCTCTACTCCTCAAGACAGAGTCTACACCCGGTGTCAGACGAGAAACTTATTTTATTGAGTCCAGTCTTCTGATATCGATTCTATTAAATAAGAATTCTGGTAGCTTTGCTATACACAAAAGTAGAATTAGAAGTTGAATGGCATAGATTGCATCACATCCAACAATAGGTGACCCTCTAAAAAAATAAAAAATCGCACATTTTTTATAAAAAGCTGGAATATTTTAACTAATATTTCTAAAGCACAAGTCCAAGGGCTATTAATGGAGTACAGTACCTGGCAAATGTTGAACTCGATCCTCTTTAAGAAATGTTATCCTTTTGACGATTCTTTTTATCATCTTTCTATCGTCTCCGATATTTCTTGTTAGTGAATGAGGCATTGGCATGTGGCCTTAACATGTGAGCCACGGTATTTAACTGTACAATACCGACGACCAATTGGAACCTCCATTTGGAGTAATTAAACTTCTGGGAAGTTAGTCACGCAACAGAGCTATTGTTCTACCAACTAAGTGACAAGCTACTGAATAGTTACTGTATTGTGACAATTGCTCCTTCTAAGCATGTAGCAATATCTGTATGAAAAATGTGGTAAACGAGACAATGGTAGTAGCGAAATGGTCAATACTGGATTTTCAATCACACTCTCAGTTACGCCGTCGATATTTTCGGTTAGCTTTGTCGGATAAACACATGTCGATGTCTTCACATCACTAATCTGACAGAGACCTTCAAATGTTCGCTTAAACTCATAGTAGCTGTTTGAGAAGGGGCTTGATGGTGACCAAAAAACAGTGAAACTTACGAATTGTTTCCGCTATAATTTCGATGTTTTTTTTAGTGAATTCCAACACGGCACCTTCTTATTGAAATCTATCATATTGATAGTTTAAAGCTGACAATTCACTAATGGAGCAAAATTTAAAATGACACCTTTTGTTGGATAGCTTTTTTTTATCTTACCATCCAGTAACACTAGCAGATGAGAATACCCATAGCTTAGTGGGATGCGTAGCTCTTTGACAGGGGCTTCGGACATATTGAGAAAATTCCCTTTAGTATACTGGCCTATTAAAAGCTCCTCGAAACTCAATTCGCCTTTTCACTTACGTAAAAAGATAAAACCGTACACCGAAGTGACTTCACTTGACTTTGTTAACCTTCCATGATGGAAAACCTTAAACGAATATGTAAGAATGTTGAATTTACAAAAGATGCATTCGTAACAAAATTTATCAAACATGGATATGTCTTTCATGGGAACACTGATGTTGTCACCTTCTGTTTTCGTGTTTCTAGACTCTTATAAAAGCAGAGTAAAAGGAATGAAACTGACTCCAATTTTTTTCTTCTCCCACCAGCTTTATGTCTGCCTCGAATTTCTATTCAACACCACAAGACGTCCATGGTCTTTTCAAACATTTTAAAAAAGTGTGCATTTCGACGGCAAATGCGGCTAAATTAATTCTAGGCATGGCGTCTGAAATGTTTTCAAAAGAGGAACCTCCAAGGAGAACCAATACTCATTTATTGGAAGACTCAGTCATTCATTCAAAATAAATAGCTCTATTACCCAGAGCTTTTGCCACAGACCATTGGTCATCTCTGTCAAAAATATCTATTGCTTATCATTGTAGGTAATAATACGAGTATAATCATTTCGATAACAGTATAAGGGCACAACTCAATTAAAAACGAACAAAAATGAAATGAAATTATTGGTTGCCCATAACAAGTAATGTCGTACCCGTGACTCGTGCTAAGGCCAAGATCGTAATTTGTTCATTTATATTCCGCACGCATACGCAACGCTTCGCATATAAAATCCGTGTAAGTGCTTGAACACTCTCATCCAACACATTAGGTTGGGTGAAGAATGCAAATAGAGATATGTATTCAGTTGTTTTGGTATTTTTTTAAGATTGCAATCTTAATGGCGATCGGATCAAGCTGAGTCTTTTGCATTAAAATAATGTGACAAGAGACAACAGTTCTGAGCATCATAGAAATAGTGGCAAGGAGAACATGTAAACCGTCGTATTTTCGAATTCTATATTGCTTTTGCTATTGCCGTTTCTACCTCCGATCGATCTAGGAAGTCATGGGCTAAGCTTAGACGACATTGGAAATAAAACCACTTGAGATACTCAATTTGAATTCAATTCAATTTCAATTCAAACTTAGTTAGAGTTGGTGCTCATGCCTTGGAAAATGCCTGAAATATCCGACACAAATTTGGCGCAAGTTCTAAAAAACAGACATTCGCAGTCTTTCGACAACGAATAGCTATAACAGCTGATCCGGATTGTAGGATTATGGGACTATGGCTTAAACTTAAAAGGATGCTAATAAGTAGGTTGAAAAATGTCATTACCAAACACCATAACGGTGGTAAGAATAATCCCTCCAGAATAGACGAAGGACTGATTCCTATGAGGGCCTCCACACTCAAGGACACAATTAACCTTTCCTCGACGACGAGCTTTACTTAATACCAATATTGTTTGCCGGCCTTTTCTTTGTTGTTAACTCTTTTAAGAATTGTGGATTCGAGTCCCAAATCACTGTGATAGTACAGGCTGGCCCCTCTTTCAAATGAAACGACATAATACCATAATTTATTTATTTGTCTTTAAGTCTTTTTCCCATCACTTTTTGAAAACGGTCTGCGGTGACTGCCATTGTTGAATACATTTGGGCTCTTTTTGCATTCATAAACGTATCTGCACGAGCTTCGTAAGAAACGATTTCGCACTCTTGTCAGATTCTCTTTAAGACCTTCCAAAGACTGTAGCTTGTTCTGATAGACCCGCGACTTCAAAAAATCCCAAAAAATAAGTCTGAAGCGGCTATATTGGGTAAACTTTCCGGCTATTAAATTTCATCTTTCATAATGTACATTACTAGGAGCAATGTGAGTATTGTCACAGTTTCCTGTTCCACCCACATGTCCTTCAGTCTCAATTTGTCTCTTTAATCGTTGATCATGGATCTACAATATTTTGTTCAGCAGTCGCAGTAACCTGATGAAATATCTGCAGTAAATGGCTTCCATACTGCGACTTTTAAATGAATGGACCTAATGACCCTTCGTGATGAGGCTTTGTATATTCTCAGTGCCCCACAAGCGCAACCTGGACACATCGGTTTAGATGAAGATCAGTTTCAACGCTCATGATGAATTTCGACGGAAAATGTCCACTTCGTCGTTGAGGTTCAAAAGGGTGTGAGTTTAGACGGTCCGCAGGCAGTACCTGATGAACTTTGAAAAAAATTCATTTTGGAGCCGTAGTGGCCAGTTACGCTGCACTTTTTGGGTCTACATTGACGAGTCATTCACTACATCTGCGTCGTGATGAGCACTATGAGGCCTTCCGGCGCTTATTCTCCCAAATGTTGTTCTTCGAGGCGAGGTGTTAAACGTCTTAGTGTTTAACCAGTTGGTGTAGGATAATTAAGAAACTGCCCCGAAAATTTACATCGCCCCAAAATCACATCCCGTAAAAAAATATTCATGAATACACGACGATTTTAATGAGTTCATGGTTTCATATATCCCTGCTATCAAGTTATTACAAGGTTCGTTCCCCTAAAGAGACTGACATCATTCATTGAGTAAACAATCGGAGACTATTACTCGTAGTGTGGCTTCAGGAGCAACGGCTCAACCGAGCGATCCGATTTGGAAAAGAAATGAGAGTTACACCAAACGGTTCACCAACTATAGATTTTAAAATGGCATTGATCTACTGAAAGTACATATATCATGTCCTTGTATTTGTTATTATTATTTTTTTTTTAAATTGGGGGCTAGTGCTGTGCAGATAGCACAGAATACTGTGATCAGAGTAGATCTATTGTGTCTGCTAGCCAATTCGACGAGTTCGAGTTAGTTCCTCTACTTTATTAATAAAGCTGAGAATGTCCCTCGTAGGAGCTGAGCTGATACCCTCAGGAGTAATGATTTTTCTGAGGAGGATACGCTTCCTAAGATGGCAGAAGGCAGCACACTCGCATAGTGTGCACCCTGTAGTTTCCTCGTCCTCTAGATGGAATCGACACTGGGTTTCAGACGAGACGTTAATTTTGTTAAGATGATATCTCAGACTATCAGATAACAGTGTCCCGAAAGGTAGCTGACCAGTCTTCTAATATCGACTATATTGCATTTGAGAATATTGATAGAGTGTTTATTCAGGGACCATATGAATCTCTTCGATTGTCGGAGTCCTTGAACACTGTTCCAAAAGCGCAGGTGTTGCGATTTTCCCACTTATCTAAGAAAAAAATAATCTTTAACTTGACCCTGTGACTTGGCATCGACCAGAGTTTGACCTTATTTCTTTTGACTAGATCATGCAGGGCATCGTGGTATTCCTTGACAGATTTTGAGTTCGTGCTATACGAGCCCAATGCTTTGAGCATTGCCTGGGTGTCTGAGAGTATATTGATGGTTATACCTCTTATTCCAGTTTGTAAGTTTAGGTTGACGTACATTAGTACTGCTTGGAAGACACTAGAAGTAGTTTTCAGGGCCTCCGATGTTTTGTTCGCCGTTTTCCAGCAGATGGATTTAGCGGCATATGGCGTCACGTGAGCTTGGACCACGTCCATAACTCCCCATCATAACATTTGCCAATTTTCATGAGCGTCTTACTCTATTGTTTTTTATCGGTGAAAATGTTGACTTTCGTATCAAATACGACGAGGCTTTTATAATATTAGTAAAAGAGCGTGTTGCGAATGGTTTCACCCAACCAAATGCGACAAAGCTTTAGAAATTGTTCAAAAACAGGAAAATGCCATTCAAATTGAAGCCAGGAGACGTTGTACGCCCTTTTTCATGAGCGAACTGCCATTCCAGCGGGAAAAAAAACGAAGAGTTGCCTGCATCGTATTGTGACTAACTATGAGAATTGGATCCATTACAAAAATTAAAAACGAAAAAAGCCATAGGATCGCTGCGTTAACATCCACGGCCAACCCAAACATTTATGGATGGAAGGAGTGAAAGTACGACAAAGTGTTGTAGCAAGACAAAGCTCGGTCATACGTTATCACCAGGTGGAAACACTGAAATAGAATACACTACCCCATCCGAATTGTTTTCCAGACAACGCCCCTCCTGACATCATCTATTCTGATCAATGAAGTCCTTTTTCGTCTTTCGAATACCCCAAAAATCTGGGTAGATTCGTCGATCGTCTAAAAAAAATTCAGTTTTTTTCAATACGGACATTATTTTCAAGAATATACAAATTAGGAAAAGGACGACGCCTGAATACAACATGTTTAACTCCACAAATTCGTGCCCGATTCGAAAATATAACCCAAGCCACTATATCATTTTCAACAATGGTCTCCTAACGTTTCGCAAGCTTGCGGATTTTTTTTTGACGAAAACCGCATAGTTTTCCCTAAAAACAAAACCTCCTTATATGGTTTTCGAATGCTTTAACCGAACCAATTTTCTTAGCATTCAAAAAATTTGGTTGTACATTGCTGATCTACCTCTCGTCATCTTATATGACTCGATTCAAAAAAGGGTTAATTTTCAAGTCGGTCAAGCAGACATATGAACACACAGACATTTTCTCTGAAATGATTCCAAGTTTTCTTAAATGCCGAAGTTTGTACAAATTTACGATTATACTACTCTTTTCAGCAATTTTTGGGTTGTTTTTGCTTAAGAACCACATAACTAATGCCCTAAGGCAGTCCAGAAAAGGGTATATTGTCTAAGATAATATGACCGTTCCGAAATCTGGCAAAACACTTCAACTGTTCAAAGAGCAGGAGTCAGTTCGAATATAAGTTTTGAATGTTTTTTTCGTTGCAATTCCAGCACCCACTTTTTTGAAAATCGTATTATATGGCGAATGAGAATATGCTTTGTGCTCGTTTTTTTTTGGCTCAACCTAACAGAACCGGGCGAGAAGACTTCTATCGGTACGACCTTTCCACTCGTGCACAACAAGCCCATAAAAAAACATTAGGCGCGTCATGCTGCAAGCCTGCAAGCACGTATGAAGATCGGGAACGAACTTTTGCAATGACCTAATTATAATAGGTAAGCAATTTTATCCCGTTAGGCCTGGGCGTTATTTTGAGGCTACATTTTAGACACCCAGTTACACCCAGATTTTATACCTTTCATATTGTGTAACCTTATGGTAAGAACTTGCAATGTTAAATGCCGCTTATATCATAAACCACTGTGAGTATTAAATTCAAATTCAACAGTGCTTGCGATCTTTTGGCATTCATGGCGATCAATAAAGTCTAAACTTTCGACTTTATATGTATAAACCTTCATTTTATCACCTGCTACGGCACACTTTAGTAGGTCTGCATCGATATAGATTTCATTTAGCGAATCTTGAGCCACAGTTTTTATTCAAAATTCAACATTGCCTGCTGCCATTAATCACTATGAGCCCTATGATATGCCAATATCTTAAGCAACTTCTCTTATTGTGATCCCTTGGTCGTTCATAAATATTTCATTCCGAACATACGTCGTTTCAAAACCTTCTAAAATTAAACGAAAAATTCTCTGACCTATTTGTAATAAATAAATAATTCCGATCCTATATAAACTCATGTAGCCTCTTTCACAGCTGATAGTAAAAGGGGCAGATCGAAACTCATCTCTTTTCATTCTGACGAGCTGGCATGTTGTCATCGGGGAGGGCATCTTTATAAAGATGTCCAATACACTGGCCAGCTCTTCTCAGTACGTTGGTTGGAATTTTTCATTATCAAATTTAACTTGGACCACAAGGCCTTTGTATTCTTTATTACTTTTGAATTTTTCTTTCATATTGGTCAAAACGTCTGAACTTTGAAGAGCTCTGTCTGTACTCATATCTAACTCTTAAATGTTTTCTAACTTATTTACAGAAAAACCCTTCAAGATGACACGCGAATTTTTCATTTCGTTTGCCGTACTTTTCATCATCCTTCAAACTTCACTAATAGACTCGGCGCAACTACGTAAGTATTATCAAGTAGCCGTCTTCCCAAAAACTTCCTTTTCTAGCCTATCTCCTCTTTCAGCTAGCTTTATTCACGTCTGTCGTCGAAACGACCCAAAGATCAATGAATGCATCCGAACTACAGTGCACGAATTGAGGCCGTATCTCGGTGATGGTATCAAGGAATTGAATGTTCCACCACTAGAACCGCTATTCATAGGCGACCTTAATATATTGGAAGGCGGTCAAGCGGGAATCACCGTCAAGACCAAAGACTTGAATATCTATGGCGCGGCGAACTTCGAGATCAAAAGATTAGCGTAAGCCCCCAACAATATATTTTTCTACAGGTAAACACCATTTTGGACTTTATTTTTAGAGCTTTGGATAATGGACGACGCATTGAGTTTGAGATGATCCTACCGCGATTACATGGTGAGGGTATTTACGATGTTAGTGGTCAATTGTTGGCGCTTCCAATTAAGGGCAACGGACGATTCAGCGGCAATTTCAGTAAGTCATCATGGCGTACATTATAGAAAGTATTGATGGTTACCTTCTCTTAGCCAACTTTACCGCCTTCGTTCGGCTACAATTCGACATTAACAAGGATGAAAACAACGTGGAGTATGTTGGCATCAAGTTCCTAGATGTGAAAATCAAAATGGGTAAAGGACGTGTTCGCTTATATAACCTGTTCGGCGGCGATCAGACCTTGGGTGATATCATCAATGATACCATCAATAAGAACTTTGAAACATTCACCTTGGAGTTAATACCACCGATTGAGCGGGCACTGGAAAAGAAATTCATTGCGATTGCCGCGAAGATATTAGAAACGTTTACTTATGATGAGCTCTTCCCCGTGTAGACAGAGAATTAAGGCTAGTCTTGGATTTTCAAAAGCTTTAAATGAGACGAACGTGTGAACTATTGTTCCTCGTAACTTTAATTAATTTTTAATGTGTACATTTTGAATAAAATTTAAAAGATATGTGGAATGATTGTGTTTCTTTTAGATCTGTATCACTTCGATTTTGTTGCAAAAAAAGGTTTATAAGCTTGCAGAGGACTTGGTAAAAACGTCCGTCTTAGATAAGGCAAACTTTTTTTTCATCGAAAGTGAGCAAGAAGAAGAATAGAATAGAAGCCTTTTTCTCGTTGGCTTTGCATATTTTCGAATCTGAGAACATACGAGTAAATTCAACAAAACAACTTAAGAACTAGCCCCCAAATGGCACTGGCGGGGAGTGACAGTTGGCAAAGACGTTACCATCCATGCACAGATTTTATATGGCTTGAGTTCCAATACTTTTCCTAGTATTTCAATTTCCAATATCGGAGATGGTTACTGGAACAAATTCAAAGTGTTACTTTGCACGAGGATAAACATATATATTCGCTCAGTACGCGTCAGCCGTCAGGTTATGGGCTATGAGTTATCCAACAAAAGGTGTCATTTTAGATTAATAGAAAAACGCACATTTTTTCTAAAAGTTGTAATGATTTTATTCTACTCTAAAAAAGAAGTGCAATAGTAAACAATGGATTACAGTATCTGCCAAATGTCTACCTTGGATCTGTTTACAAATAGTCAGTTTTTTTTGCGAACTTTCTTGCAATTGTTGGATTTCGCGCCAATACCAATGTTCGTCTTTTGAGGTCAACTATCCATCATGTTTCCGTGCTTCATCTATCGAAACAGTAATCAGAAGGAGCCAAGACTGGACGGCGGGTGGGATAGAACTTCCCACTTTTAAAATTGACAGGGGGTTATGACTACACTTAAATGTCAAGAAGTCAAGATGCAGCACGGATCGAAGGTATAGAGAGAAAGAGAAAAGGAGGTGTACATTGGTTTCAAATGATTGTGGATTGTAATGAGTGGGAAAAGTTGAGCTGGGAAGAGCATTCTACATTCGTGTGGTTCGGTTAAAAAAACGTGACGCTAAATTTAACTGTGCGTCCGAAGACAGGCTTTAGGGTGAACTGATGAGCATTGTGAGCGAGACGGTTAAATTCTTGAAGGGGAGGAATGCAATTGACTGCAATTGAATGCAAGTTTCCTTGAGTTAAAATATCGATATCCTTTGTTAAAATATCGATAAAACAGAGAGAGATGAAGGAGACAATACGTCTATGTTCGAGTGGATCGATCAACTTTGTAATGTTGGTGCCTCATATGAGTTTTATCGCTCGTTATTGTATTCTATCTATCAGATGCAGGAAGGTCTTGGAAGCACCAGACCAGATATGAGCCAGATATAATCCAGATCAGAGGGGTGAAATACTTTTTGCATCGTTTGATGTAGCCTGGACATTTCGCAGCGTTCTTGGCGAACTCGAATTTGTGGTCAATCCAACAAAGAGTTTTATTAACACACATACCAAGGATGGAAAGTCTTTCGGTTTCATCGACAAAAACTGATTATTGATGGTTAGCCTGAGTGATAGAAGACAGCTGTGTGTTTTGGAAGCATTCAATTTCACTCTATGGTATACTACCAAGGTCGGAATTTAATGTGCTTAACATACGATGCCGTTCCAGTTCAACGGCCGAAGAGCAGAGATGTGAGTTCTGGAACGAATATGAAAAGCTAAGAATACTGTCATCAGAAGGGGGTGTATTGGATAAGAAGTAGTAAATAAGAGATCATTTATAAAAATGAGAAAGAGTGTCAGTGACAGAGCATAACCCTGGGGAACACCAGCGTTTATTTGGACTTGAATCCGTCCAAAACAACTTGAATTGAATGGCCCAAAAGGTAATCCATAGAAGAATAGACTCATCGATATCACAAGCATGCATTTTCGACAAAAGAGCCTAATGGCAAACTCTGTCGAATGCTTTTGAAATATCAAGCTCAACAATCTTGTTTTCACCGAAATTGTGGAAAGATTGGTTCCACTGTTCTGTGAGATATGCCGTAAAATCACCAGTGGACCTGTTGTTGCGGAAACTGTACGGCCGGTCATTTAGTATTTTCCGCGATTCAAGTTATTTCATAAGCTGATGATTTATCAGCATTTCCATGACCTTAGAAAGAAGGAACATTAATGATATGGGTCGCCAGAAAGTGGGAGACGAAGATTCGCCCTCTTTGGGGACAAATGTTGTTTTCTATCTACTCAGACAGAGACCAGAAGAGTGGAGAAGATAGAAGAGTGGAGAAGGTAGAAGAGTGGAGAAGGTGGAAGAGTGGAGAAGGTAGAAGAGTGGAGAAGGTAGAAGAGTGGAGAAGGTAGAAGAGTGGAGAAGGTAGAAAATCTTACGCAGAGGTTTTGCCAAAGTGGACGAACACCTCTTCAGAAGTATTGCGGGAATACCATCAGGGCCAGGGGTTTTGGGAACGTTGAAATCCTTAAGTACTCTTGCAACTGTATGAGTGCGATAGTGGACTGGTCCCATGGAAGATTCCACGCTCCCAAGTACAGGCGGACACAAACGCAATCTGAGAGCTGGCTGCAAAATGGGTGACTAGCAGACTGGCTATGTCTGGTATGTTGCTGTAAATGAGCGTATGAATTGAGGATGAGGCAGAATTCTTTATATTTTTCACAAACGACCAAAACTTTTTGCTACCTTTGGGACAATTTGGCACTTTTTGCCTTAACTTTTGGCCATGGGAGAATTAATGCATTACAGTCATTTCTAACTCGTTTGAACTTATTCCGGTTTTCTTCAGAGGGATTGGTTACCTGATGATGTCTTTTAACCTGATGATGTATATATTCAGTGGTTCCTGGAGCGTTCCCAAAGATTCGTAAATCACTTGTTATGCCAAGTTTTTGCCGAAGCACAAGCTTCTATCAGTCCGTTGAAGTAAAACATCCGATCTCGAAAGAATGTCCTATACGATAGGATCAGATTCAGCGCCTATCCAGCAACTTTCAATACACCTGACACCTTATATACCGAGCAGCTCGATAAGGCAACAAAAGAAAAGTTCGCAATCACAATTAAAGGTGAGGAACACCACGGCACAGTGATTAAAGTTTTGGCTTCTGATGCCAATCATACGGGGCGGAATCCCTTTCAACAAGACCTTCCCATGCTCACGCGACGATTGCTGGTTCTCCGGTGTTTGACCAATTAATCAAAATGTACCCTGATCATCATCACTAGGAGGGCTAACCATAAATGTCCCACACGAGCCTCTAGTTTAGACAAAATCGGTGCTTTTCTAATTCCTTTTTTAAATTTCTTATTTCCTTAATAACAATGTTTGAGTTAGTGATCTTAATGTTTAATATGTCTAACTGTCCCTGTGCGGAACGAGTAGTCGCCCTCCCAATTGCATCTTTCAGCGACTGGGCTTCGCCATCTCGGTCACTCTGCATGACCGAGACCTCACCAAGGCTTACAAGCCTCAGCCAGTTATCATGGTTCACCTAAGTAGATGACATGACCAGCAACTAAAAGATTTCCTAGCTAACCCTAACTTAACTTACAAACTAAGGAGTGAATAGGATCTTACCGGAGTCCCGCACCGTTCTGGAAAGCATTTTCACTTGACAACCTCCAAAAATCGGCGTGTGGTTTAGAAATGTCGTCGAGATCAGAGCCCGCAAATGTGGAAATAAAACAAATGAGCTCATGTAAAATTTTACCGTACCCGTCACGGATGAGCCGTTTGTCTCTGGTGTCCGGTAGCGGTGGTCAATTACCTGGATACCATTTTAATTTCGGCCAAACCTTTAAGAATCCCTACGGAGAAATATTTCTTGCGGAACAAAACCCGATCGGAGAGTGCTTTCGTGGTATCTACAATTGGGGAAGTAAGCCCCGGAGACCAAGTGGATGCCATTGGTCATAATCCTGGTAATGTGCTCTCAAGTCAGAAGAAATGAACAAGTAATGTGTCGATTCGATTAAGGTCTATTCCGTTGTACAACACTTTATTAGGATAATGTATAACGAACTAGGACTCTAGACAAACCCTAAGCCATTGTCTCCCGAACACACGAATCTTTTCCATATAAGATGACGCTACATTAAACCACAGCTGACAACCCTACGTTAAAATGGTCTCCATTATGGGATATGATGTTTACCCTTTAACATACCGAATCCATTCTAAGTTCCAGCAGGACAAGAATCTGTATGTCTATTGAAATATACATACTGATCAAACCAGATAATACAATGCGCCTTTCACCGCTAATGGCTGTCCATATTGCCCGATGACCGTGAATTTTCATCAGTTCTTTCTGGTATTCCTTGAGGCTGCATATAACGAAGTCCTAAACAGTATTGTTTCTGACTTTTGGAAGTTAATTTTTAAGTCAGTTTTTGGACCTGGTGTAGATGTTTGACAGTATCTGAGAGTTAACCACAACTTGTTGAAAACCATTAACATTAAACTTGTATAGTATTTGCCACATCTAGCATAGTGAGCTAGCCATACAGTGTCGAACGACTTTTCAGAGTCTGCTTCTGATGAAAATTTGGACGCATTTTTTTTAAAGCATTTTTATTTTCTTTTTCTTTCAACTAATCTATTCCAGATAAAAATGCTTAAATCTAGTTTATTAACTAATTCAAAACTACTTATCTTAATTAATTAAAACTACCTTACTGACCCCATACGGGCATTTCGATGGAAAGGTGAAACAATTTAAGGCCCCTTTACGAATAAATGGGCAAACTTTGAGCAACTTCAGCCTTGTTACATCTCAAATTCTGGTTTTTTCTCTCTCTCTTATTGTCACTGGTCCATCGTCAGTAATACCAATGAATGCTGTGATCGATTTTTTAGTTTCGTCATGGGTCCCTTTCATCGAATATGCTGATCACACGGGTTGAGGTCTGTTGACTGCGTTCTAGTTCTGAGCGCTCGTCTACTCGCATTTCCAAGTAATATTTGAGTCACCGAAGGTCAAGAAGAAGTTTTGCATGAACTTTAATAGCCCAACAGAGGCTCGCCAAGCAACCATCTCAGAAAGAGAATAGAGAATGAGAGCTTTATTAAGTGCTTTTGGGTGTGACATAAGTTCGATGGCTTTATGATAAACCAGATCTAAACCCCGCTTCAAGCCTAGAACTGCGTCATCAATCGCAGACTTCGATTTATGACACAGTTCTATCCTATAACCATTTGTTGAATATATTTGTATTGTGTTTTGACATTCAGAAATGCTAGATGCAAATAAATAAAAGCCAATAGCCCGCACCCAGCTCGACTAGAGAAACTAGAATCTTAACATCCATCCAATGTCACAGCGAAACCAACAGCGTAATCGGGCAGTAAAAAGAATTCAAAAAAAAAAGTACTGGTACAGACGAGAGGCTTCTTACTGATATCAGTCTCATCGTGCCCACATTGCTAGAGCTAGTATTTTCGTATTTTAAAGAAGCACATATCGGGAACGATTCAAACTCGAATGTGACCGCGTTTAGGAGTGAATCGATTAAGATCAGAGGCAAGTCAGCTTCCAGCCAGTTGCTTCGCTGCCATCTCCTGCAAAGCACTTCACATCTTGCTTTGTGACGAGCTTTATCGCGTAATCGACCACAATGTCGCGTTTTATCTTGGTTGTTGTTTTATTGGCTGTTATCTCGGACGGGCTTGTGAGTGCGCAAAAGTGTCGTGCAGATGTTAATGAATCGTCTCGGGTGCTGTGCTCGAATATTGGCTCGTTGGATGAAGTGTCCAAAGAAGCCACTCCGGTGTGGCAGGAAATCATAATTGTTAATGACAATGTTGAATCATTTTTCGTTGCAGGTATGTACGGTAAACAAGCACCCAAGCGTGTCAAGTGCAGACTAGTTTGTAGTCATCCAAGCCAGTTTTGTGTCATACTGGTTAACATCTATGAGTGAGCATGTCGATTATTTTTTTTTTCAATTTGAATAGGCATAAGTTCAATAACTTTTGACGAGGTGCGTTCAAGAAATAGCAGGACCTTCATATTCGATCATAGTTGTATTGTCTTAGTGTTTTACAATGCCTCCACTGAAGCTATTCAGCCTTGATTTCAACGTATATGAAGCTCCTGTTTCATTATTTATTGTGTAAAGTTTCAATAGTTCTACGTCGTTATTGACTTTACTTAGCGACTCCTGACCGACTTCGCTGCTTCTGTTCGGAATTTAAAAAACATGCTTAGTACCCCTAAAAACCAAGGTAATAAATGACATGAATAAATTGATATGCCAACAACTTCAACGACTTTTCTGATTCTGATTCAGCAATCTGGACTGGGCTATCATGTGAACCTCTTATCATCAACGCCGTCGTGGCTCTCTGAGTAAAGCTGAGGCCACTCATGTATTTTTGTTTTGCTTGTGTTTTGTTGTTATTGAAAGTTTTAGGAGTGATGTGAGTAACATTCGTGGATTAAGATCGAACCTCTTTGTTGTCTATATCCACTTTTCTCACCACAAACCTGCTATTTTGGCACTAAGCGAAACCAAGTTAGGTGAGATTACCGACAATCGGATTCGTCTTTTACGTTCTTAATAATGAGGGTTACCAACTTCAATCACGATACGGATATTGTCCCAATCCAAAATTTGATTTCATGTGTTTAAAATTGCAAGTCTGTATGCATTTAATTCGATCTTTTTTTCTTTATAGAAGTCCAGAAGACCTGGATAGTAATTCAACATATAATGCAATCACAAGATTTACATATATCCCTATTACTCAAGCCATACAACACCTGAAAGAAGAATTTTGAGAGCTTCACTATAATCTAATAACGAGAGTGAAGGGTATCGAGCCCAAAGCAAACGCGTGGTACGACTCGAGCTGCAATGAGACTTCCAAAGTTAAGAGAGTTTTCAGACTTACAAAGTAAACCCCTCTGAGGAAAACCAAAATAATCTTTAACGAGTCAGAAATGACTGCATGTGTCGAATTCATCTGCGATCAAAGGATGAGGCATAAAGTTCTACAATGTCCCAAGGGGTGAAAGAAACTATTGGTCGTTCTTAAAGATTCTAGAGAATTCTGTTTCATCTCCAAATTTTCACGACCATTTGCAATGACATCCCAGCTGTCAGCTCTTTAGTATAAGCCAATCTACTTGCTGACCATTTTAAAGCCAGCACAAAGCTTTCAGATTACATTCTATCCCCGCCTGTACTCGAGGGCCTCGAATTTTCTATCGGTCAAATCTACTTTTGCATTCGTTGCAAGAGTATTTAAAAATCCCAACGTACATAAATCCGCTTACATTGATGGTACTTCTGAAGAGGGGTTCCTCAACGCTGGCCAAACCACTGTAACTTTTTCCTATGTTATACTTTTTAGGTCTCTTCCCGAGTAGACGCACATGAGAGCATTTGTCAAGCCTGCCCCTAAAAAAGCCAATCTTCCTCTCCCTCTAAATGACAGACAGTATAGATTCCGTAGCAACAGGTTCACTGCTCATTTTATGACAAGTCTCACCGAGTGGAACCAATCTTTGCACAGCCTCGGTGAAAGCCAAATCGTTGCGCTATTTCTAAAACAGACTTAGCATCAGACTCTTTTATCGAAAATGCATGCTTAAAGTATCATTGAATATTTTCTTCTATCGAATAGAAATTAGTCGTTTCTGTTCGCTTGTACTATCACCGGTGATTTTCCTTGTTTTTATAAATTATCTCCTGTCTTCTTATGTTCAGAAAAAAAGGAGACTTTATATTTTTGTCGAAAAATATTCATTTACTTATCAATATCCTTTGAAGTTATCTCCCTCAGATATAGCTCACTTGTGCCAGCGCTTCTGATATGGGCATAGCCCTGCACGATGCTGTGTTTATACCATCGATCGACCCTTCATGGATTTTTTTTAATTTTGGGAAGAGAAAAAAGTCACAGAGGCCAAGTCCGTTGAATATGGTGACTGAGGCGTTATGGTTTTTGGCCAAAAAATTACGCACGTAGAGTGAGCATGATTATTATCGTGCTGCAACAGCCATGGTTTTTTTTCCAACAAATCGGAACGTTTTCTTCATATATAACCATGGCGCCTAGCTTCAGGGCTATATTCCTTGTTGATCGCCCTACCGCACGCAAGAATGATGAACCACCCCACTGTAATCGGAGAAATCGTCTTTTTTTTCGATCTCGGCTGTTCTTGTCGCTTCCATTGGGATGATTTGACTTTGGCTTCGACATTACGAGGGTGGTCCGATAAGTACTTAACCTCACCGCCAGACGGCGCCAGTATCGCAAGAGCAACTTACTTACATTCTAGTAGAAGGCTACTGTCGAAATTTCAGCCGGATCGGAATCGTAGTTTTGTTTTGACCGCGTGTGGAAGCGGGAGTGTCCGCGGATTTTAGAAAAATGGAAAAAGAGCAATATCGGTCGGTGATTCGATTCTTGTTTTTGGAAGGGAAATCGCGCAGCGAAATCAAAGAGCGTTTGGATGCTGTGTACGGTGCCTCTTCTCCTTCGATGGCGACCATCAAAAATTAGTTTAACGAGTTAAAACGTGGTCGCACTTCGGTTTTTGATGAGGCACGTCCAGGTGCTCCGAAAACGGCTACCACTGAGTATAACGTGACAAAAATCCACGATCTCGTATTGGCAGACCGCCGATTGAAGGTTCGCGAGATAGCTGAGATAGCTGAGACAACAAGCGCACCCGTGAGACCACTTCAGAGCAGTGCTTGACGCTGTTTAAGCGCAATCCGAAGGAGTTTCTGCATCGTTTCGTGACAGTCGACGAAACATGGATCCACTGGTACACACCAGAGACCAAGGAACAGTCGAAACAGTGGATTTTACCCGGCGAACGTGCTCCGAAGAAGGCAAAGACTGTCCCATCGGCCGGAAAGGTGATTCACAAGGTGTGATATACAACGATTACCTGGAGAAGGGCAAAACAGTCACAGGGCTGTACCATGCCAAATTATTGGGCCGATTCGACGACGAATTGAAGAAAAAACGGCCCCACTTGGCAAAGAAAAAAGTGCTCTTCCACCATAGTAACGCACCGGCTCACACCTCCGCCCTCGCCACGCCCAAATTGGTCGAATTGGGATACGAACTGCTGCCCCATCCAGATTTGGTCCCGTGCGACTTCTTTTTGTTTCCAAACTTGAAAAAGTCACTCGCCGGGCAGAAATTTCAGTCGAATGAAGAGGTCATCACGGAGGCCTACTTTGCAGACCTCGAGAAAACGTATTTTTCAGACGGGTTAAAGAAGTTGGAGCATCGCTGGGTCAAGTGTATCGAGCTAAAAGGAGACTATATTGAAAAATAAATCGCCATTTCTCCAAAATTTTTGTTTTTCTTTTGTAGGCTACTATCGTACTACTATCGCCATCTGTTGGAAATAGTAGGATTCCAGGTATACACCTGATAATATGTATATTTATGAAAATTCCCTAATTAAAGCCATTGAAGGCATAAGTTAATCTTTTTCAATAGTTATACGCGGTTAGAACGGAAATCCACAAGTTCAACTTCATATGCGTAGGATAGCCTCCAAACAGATAGCGTAAGAGCTTTTATAATAATTTGTTACTCGTCTATCGATGAGGATTTAACATTAGCAGTAAGTGACAAATGAATTTCCACATTTGAATTGATTTAATGAAACGCAACGTTGAAATGCTTACAGTGAATTATATCTATGGGAACCTTAACCTTGTTCTGTCCTTCTTTTCATTTCATTCATTTCGACTTTTCCAGAAGCAAAGCCAAACAACCTAAATACAATCCTGAAACTTGATTTATCCAGAGCTGGCGAACTGATTATCTCCGATCATGGATTCAAGGACTTAACCTCTCTCAAACGCTTAAACATTTCCGGAACACAAGTTACAAAGATTCTGTTTGAGCATTTCCATCCCCTTTCGAGCGTCCAATATCTCGATGCAAGTCATAATGAAATCACCTCGCTCATATATCGCAGTTTTGAGAACCTATCGAACGTAAGATCGATGAACTTCTCGCACAACAACATAGACCATGTGCAGTCGAGCCTCTTTCAACACTACAACCAACTCAAATACTTGAATCTCGACTTCAATCTACTGAAGTCGTACGAACCGGGTCAAGCCCCAGCACTGGAACACTTAACCATGGCCGACAACTTAATCGAAGTGGTATGTAGTCGTCTAAGTCCTTCGACTGATTTGATGCTTGTGTCTCTTTCAGATTCCATCGAACAACTTTGAGAAACTATCTCAACTTGAGATACTCGAAATCACAGCGAACTCATTGAAAAAGATCGAGGATCGTGCCTTCCAAGGACTAACGAACCTCAAAGTACTCAACCTCTCATACAATAGTCTGGAGTCACTCACCCCGAACGTATTCGCGGGTATGGCCCGAGTCAAGCTCGTTCACCTCGATCTGAGTCAAAATAATTTTGTCAGCATATCCAATAATCCTTTCCAGTTTCTGTCGTTGCTTCGAAATCTCAACATTTCCGGCAACTCGATCAAGTCGCTCGACTCAAACTCCTTCACCGGCCTTCGATCTCTTCGAAAGCTTTTCATCGTCAATAACGACATCAAGGAGATCGGAGAAAATACCTTCGCCGAATTGTCTAGTCTGGAGACCCTCGATCTTAGTGGAAATAGTCTGGCCACCTTCTCGCCAAACATATTCGGCCAATCCTTGCCCAAGCTCCGGAATCTCCTCCTCAATCGGAACAACATCATAGCTCTGCCCAACAACGCATTCACTTCGGTCACACGTCTCGACTATCTCAGTCTTGCCGGGAATTCCCAAACCGAAATCGACCTAGAACTACTGGCACCTTTGAAGGTGCTCAGGAAGCTGGACATCAGTCGGAATTATTTCGAAACCCTGCCAGCCAGTGTGATGGAGGGCTTTGGCGACCTGACCGAATTACACATCGATCACAATCAGCTGACATTCCTGCCAGCCGCGAACACGTCGTTTCCCTTACTACGAAAAGTCAGCATTGAGGGTAATCCCTGGCAGTGTCCCTGCATCGATCAGATGCTCAAGTTCTTCGAAGATAGGAAGATCGATTACAACTCGGGTAGTAAGTACTATACCGGCGAGAAGCCGCTTTGCGTGGTCACGCCGGTAGATGCCTGTGTACGTAACCTGAAGCTAGTGCGGCAGTATGGAGTGGCGGACCGATACGAGAAAATAGCCGGGTCTGGCGAACATGACGACTGATAGGCGTTATCGAAATTCAAACGAAACCGGGGTGATCATGTACAGAAAAGTGATTGTTTGTTTTTGAGATTTTTTATAGTTTCGATTCAGTACTACGTTGTAGCACAAGTGATTTTAATTAAATGGCCTCAACAGCGACACCGTCTTTAAAGTGGATCTAGAAACTACTTAGTCACTTGATCACAACGAATCGGGGAATACCGGGTTTGCAAGTAAGTATCTGATATTTGAGGTTCAATTTATTGCTGCGGTACTGAAGCTTAGTACGAGCAGTGGTCAAATGCCGGGAGTATAAAGTCGCGAAATAATGGTCATCGCGAAACAGCCCAAAACATTGTTTGAATTAATTTACGTGTTTGGTGCTAACGCGATCATACCAATCAGGAAGGCAAACAGTGATCAATGATAAGCTGTCGTCAAGAATGACCAAGACTGCCAAATCTTCTCGAAAGAACGGCATGAGACAATGTTTCATTTAAGGCCACTTGGATGACAACGTAGCGGCCTCAGTCACCATCAAGAAAATTCAGCGAGAGTAAGCTTTTCTTCTCGGTAAGATCATGTTAAAACCCTATTGCAGGAGATTCGGTGATTTTTCTCGAAGCTGAATAAAGGAGTTAGACAGTTTCTCTTGGTACGGTGTCCGGAATTTTAGAGTGCTCTTCCAGCTACCAAAGATGCTTCTAGTCTAACTACGCTGGTAGTGGTTTATGTATAGATCAATCGGGAGTAGATTAAGGACTGTTTTCAGTGCCTCAGTTTGACAGGATCTCATCCGTCTGTGCGGCAAATGAAAGCAGGACTATTCTAATTCTTTATATTGCATTGTTTGACAAGGGCAAGCCACATACCAGTGATCTGTTAATTTACGGCGACCTGCAGCCGTGACTTCAAACGGCCATCTTTGTTATTTTTTGATTTAAGGAGCCGTAAAAAGTACCATTTTTGGAGGACTTGAATTGTCTTGGTAGGTCATGGAATAGAGGAATGTATAAATTCATGATTAAAAAGTTAAAGGACGCTCGTATCCAGCGACAATACCTGGACAAAATGAATAACAAGTTTGTGTTGCTAAAAGGTTTTTCTATAAAGGCGGGTAGATGTTGCAGTTTAATAAAACAAGATGTGTGCGAGGTATTAACAATTTTTTTTTCTTTATTTGAAAGGCCTAGGTTAGGTTAGGTTAAAGAAGGGGAGTGTGATGGTTAAGCATCACTTCCACTCGGAGGCCAAAAGGCCCATAGTGATTCCCTTCATTTATGGGGGTACACATATAATTAACCTGTCAAAAGCCTATGTATGCCATTATGTTTGAAATATGGCATTGTTCAAATGTCTACGTCGGCTTCTTACGTGATGGTTTTTGGGCCAAAATTGGGGTCCTCTTCCAAACGCTCCGAAGTAGCCGAGGTTAGTGAACAAACGGCGTTGTCTGTGGTCAGGAATCAGCCTCATATGTGTACACGCCCCTACCGAAGAGGTTGAAGACCCCATCAAGGAGGACTTCTATGACCTTCTGGACAACGTCTATGGAGCTTGCCCGGAGTACGATGTTAAAATCGTACTCGGGGACTCTAACGCCAAAATCGGTAAGGAGAACACCTTTGGCGGAGTGATCGGAAAGCACAGCCTACACGATACAACAACAGATAATGGCTTCCGACTCTTGTAGTGCGCTGATAAGTAGCACAAGATTCCCTCGTAAGCGAATCCACACAGCAACCTGACGATCTCCGGATGGTCGAACCGCTTACCAAATCGACCATGTGCTCATTGACGCAAGACACTCGTCAAACATCCTGGATGTGCGAACATTCAGGGGGGCAAATGTCGACTTTGCCATTACCTCGTAGCAGCAAGATTCGGAGCTCGACTGTCCAATGTCAGAGAGCTGCACCAGCCCACCATGAGGATGTTCGACATTGGACGCCTGAACACACCGGAGGTTGTTAGAGTCTACAGGGAGCAGCTGAGCCAAAGATTCTACGATATGCCTACGTCGAACATAAATGCCAACAGTGTGTGGCTGCATTGCCGCTCAGCCATTCAGGAGTTAGCCGTGGTACGTTGGAGAGTGTGAGTAGAAAAGGCAGCAACCGACGAGGCGTATCAAAAGGCGCTACAGCGACAAACCGGAGTAGCGCAAGAGGAGTACCGAAACAGAAGAAGGGAGGAGAAAAAACTACTGCAACAAAAGAAAATAATCTTCGCGGCCTCCCAGCTCAAGGATATCGAGGAGTCTAGGGATTGGTACAAAATTCGAGCCTTTTATAAGAAAGCCAAAGGACTTGCAGGAGGCTTCAAGAAAGGCATCCAGGCTCCTCGAAACTGCGCGGGTAATCTTGTCGTCGACCCGCAGGGAATAGTTAGTTAGTTAGTTGCTTAATGAGCATGACCAAGAGAGAGTGGTAGGAACCGAGGAAATCGCAACACCCAGCACCGAAGAAGTCGGCACAGCTTTTCACAAGTTGAAAAACAACAAGGCCGCAGGTTTAGATGGCTCGCCATTAGAGCGCTTCAAGGCTGGCGGCGATGTTCTGGTAGGGAGCATGCACCAAATCATCTGCAGAATTTGGGAAGATGAAAGCATGCCCGACGACTGGAATACCAACTCTATTTGCCTCATCTACAAAAAAGGCGATCCCACCTCTTGCAAGAAGTATAGAGATATATCCCTGCTTAATGTCGCATACCAGATCCTGTATTGGGTGAACCGCACTAATCAGCAGCTACCAGTGCGGCTCCGGCCCGGAAAATCGACTATAGACCAAATTCACACTTCGACCAATCCTTGAAAAGACCAACGAGTTTCAACTCGACACACCATCTCTTCATAGATTGCAGGGCCGCATACGACAGCATTCATCGTAAAGAATTGTTTGATGTGATGGCTGAATTTGGGATCCCAGGACAACTGATCCGTTGTGTAGCGCCACGCTAAAAAATTTCGCGATGCACCGTGCAGCTCTAGGACCTCTGAACCGTTTGAAATATGCACCGGATTTCGGCAAGGAGATGCGCTGTGACTTTTTCAACCTGGTGCTGGAGCAGATAGTGCGAAGGGCAGGCATCAACAGGGAGGACACTGTCCTCTACAAGTCTGTCCAGCTGCTGGGATGCGATAATGCAGTCGCGCCATGACGTTGTGGAAGCGTTCACGGCGATTGAAGAACAGACAAAACGAGTTGGTCTTAAGGTCAATGAATCACCCTTGGTGACCGCTGTTACTACTTCGGATTGTCCAAATAACTTGGGTCAAAACTCCTCACTCGAAGAACCAAAGTCATGGTTTACAAAACGATTATACTGCCAGTCTTGTTGTACGGACAGCGGAGCTGATTTTGGGTTTTTTCGAAAGAAAAATTCTGCGCCGGATATTTGATCTTGTCATGAGGAAGGTGAATGGAGGAGAAGACCTAACCGCGAACTCTACGAGCTGTACATAGATGTGGATGCAGTCCGGAAGGCAAAGATCCGTCGACTACACTGGCCCGGCTACATCGAGAGCATGAATAACAACGCCCCAGCTAAGAGGGTCTTCGACTCAGAGCCTCCTGGTTCGAGAAGAAGAGGAAGACCGAACCTCCGGTATAAGCACCAAGTAATCGCGGATGTTAGACAACTTGGACTTGACAACTGGAAGCAGCGTGCCCGTTATCGTCAAGGATGGAAGGCAGCCATAGCCCAGGCTCAGATCCTCGATGGATCGATGACCTGTTAAATAAGTAGTAAGTAAGTTCAATCCTGTAACTTATCGCGGTGATTTGGCATCAGTAATTGAAAACAAAAAATATATTTTACGGATGTCGCCGAAATAACATGGTCGTCAGAGGCCGCCAAAATCTACCCGTGCCAATTGAAAAAAACATTTTCTTCAGTGCTTAAACGTTTTTATCCTTTGTTGAGGTGCTTGGGCGTTCCGAGTGGTATCGTCATTAACATCTGCTTGCCCCCCTGGGTGGAGCCTATACCATTTATAAGCATTTGAAATATTACACTGGAACACTTAATTTAATTGTCTCACAAAATTTAATACAGATTCTTTGATCCAGTCAGATAAAGAAAGAAAAGCAAAATAAACTAAATATCCAAAACAGCGGACACTGTCAACATATGTTGGGGAACAAGTGTAACTGTACAAGTGTGAAAATAGAATGTACATTCGTAGCTCGTTAAATTCAAAATGTCACCTTATTTTTTTAACAAACCCCGTGTATGAGAAATTTGTTGGTTCTAATGGGGGAAACCCACTAATTCCGCTTGAATCGCTCCGAACCCTAACCCTTATTATTTTTATACCTCATGTGTAAAATGAAAAGAAAAAACTTGTAACATTTCGCCCATCTACAGCCGCTCTTACCTTAAAATCTACTACAATCCCATAAATCATACTTCAGTTCACATCACACATCCTGCTGTACTGCTCCCTCCCACACACCTTAAGGCAGGTCAACTAGCTGACAGATAAGCCTGAACTGACTGCTAAACGTCAATTGGAACTCGAACTGATTGGGATAATATTTCGATTACTCAATTGGAAATTGTGTCTCATCGAGTACGGAGGTTGTTTAGTGCGCACTGTTTTTGGTCGTGTCAGATATCGTGATCTAACTTTGTTTATTTTCGTTTGGACTAAAAAAATTTGCGAATTTCATCAACGAATCATGATGGAATGCACTAGCTCAACCACGGATTGGCAATTCAGGGGATACCTGAACGAAGGTGCCTTTGGGAGTGTTTCGCTGTGGTATAATCCAGTCAAGCAACAAAGTGTCGGTAAGTTTCATTCAATTGGTATTTTATTAAGTAATTCACCTGCCCGCAGCTGTACTGATACAAGTGCGCTGAATTTTATTTGCACATCACGTGAAAGTGATCTAAATTCTTGGAAAATGATTTTCAGTCGCTTATCGAGTACATGTTGGAAGGAATTCTGGGAAAAGAAACAACCAGAGTCGTGCGTGTGCAACGGTCAAGGGGTTGGGATGGTTGATATCCCAGTTCATCTGAAACGACTTCCGGGTCCAATTCGTTCGAATCATAACATGATACAAGTGCAAATGGGTTGTGTTGTTTCCCAGTGATAGTTGATGGTTTTCCCCCAATTGTGTCTGGCTGCCGTGGTTTCCGGCGGCATAATTACTGCCGTTGCTGGTGTCAACATGTAATTGCCGTGTGTTCTTTGTGGCACTCGTACTTGAGTGTTATCGAGAAAGGTGTTACTTGTTGCGTAGAGCTACGAATGCAACTGCGCAGTTGTGTTTACAAGTGCAATTCAGTTTCGAGTTGCCTCTTTCGATAACTCGCTAAGTTGCTAGCGACGTGTTAGAATCGAGACGCACTGAATAGGTACCAATGACTTAAAGTCGTGGGTGCACATGGGCAATATCGGCGTTTTAGCATGTTATGGGAACTAATATGCAGCGCAGTTTTCTTAATGTCCGATGTCTTTTAATTCTAGTCGCATCGTAGCCGCCCAACATACTGTAAATTTCTTGATGCGTTCCTGACCAACTAATTCTACTTTTGAAGCTTTTTCATAACAAAAGGTACTGAGGAACACATTCCGTATTGTTGTAGTAGTTATCCCCAAAGGGCTTGAAATTATAAGATTTGGGAGGCCAATTTAAAGGTTCATTACGTGCACTTATACGTTCATCGACTGTTCCTTGAATAAGTTGGTTGTTTCGTTTCCTGAATAGCACGTCGCGCCATCTAGCTGGAGCCATATCTCTTTGGCATTCGTGCCATTCAATCACGGAGTGAAAAGGTCGTTAGTCATGGTTCTACAGCGAGCCGTTGGCCACAACACGCTAATGACCCTCATTTTCAAAAAATGGTGCAATGACCACCAGCCCTCGGACCGCACCAAATCGTGCTTTGATAATCTCATGTCTTCCTGCAAATTTTGCTTATTTTTTCATTGAGCCAGAAATGGGACTCATCACTGAAAACACTTTTTCGATATAACGACGGATCCAATGCAAGTTGAATTTGGGCAATGCATTTCTAGGCTAACGATGGTCATTCGGCTTCAATTCTTGCAAGAACTAGATCTTGTAAGCCTTCAAACTAAGGTCTTCACGTACAGACCAAGCTGTAAACGAAGTCGAGTCGATGAATTTGGATCTTCTTTAACACTCTCCTAAACCTTTCATGCGTCTCGGTAACACTGCACCTTGCGGTCAACGAACCGAGCAATAGCGATTGTCTCGGATGTAATATGGTGCAAGTGCTCTATGAATTTGGCGCACAGAACCATCATTTTGGAACCAACTCTCTAAAACTTTGCCGTTGAAGCAAAAACTACTTAATGAATATAACCTATTGGAGGATCGTCAAGAAATAATGAAGAAAAAATCACACGGAGCCGTTGCGGGGAATATAGAGTCTGACGCATCGTTGGTGTTTTCCTACTTTTACTTTTCTTTTTTTTTGTTTGTACTAAATACTTGCGAACAACCAATGAAGCATGAGGAAAGGCAATTTTTGCAGTAAGCATAATCCCTCTACTGAGATGATTGAACTTTAGTCTCCTTGATGTCCGTAAATCTTCGTTTCATTGTCTATGACGAGACGTTTCTGTAGTTCTGAAGTAGTTTTTCTGATATTTGAGGAATGAAATTGTTCCAAGCTCGATATCTCCATTTGCGAGATTTTCGCGACTCACAAACATACAGTACGCGAATAATACATATAACTATAGCACAATTCGTTTTTTAAGTACATATTTTGTTTACTATATGAGATGGCGCACCCTGTACATAAAACAGATACAGAGCTGTTCAAAATAAGAGGGAAAGCTGTTAGCTGAAGAATTTTTAGACATTTTCCAAAATGTTGTAACCAAATAGCAATATATACTAGTATTTAATTATTGACGCAGTCATTCTAAATTCATATTACTACATTTTTTATTTATATTCTTTTTTTCAAAAATAAATTAGAATTTCTTCGAATTTTGTTGTTCAAAACAATAGGGAAATTCATAGTCAACATAAGTTTTTCTTAACATAAAAACTTAACAACTAATTGGTTGGGATTATTAGTTAAAACATTTTTAAGTAAATGCCAGTAGATCCACAACTGATTTTTATTTTGAAAAGTTAGTGTGGATAAGGATTTTTTCAGTTCTGCCCACAAATTCTCAATGGAGTTGAGAGCGGGGGACTGAGAGGGCCATTGTAGCACTGACACCTATTGTTTTGGCAACCAAGTACTCACTGAGTGCTTGGAATCGTTGTCATGTTGAAAGTGCCATCTTAACGGCATATTGTCTTCGGCATACGGTAGCATGACATCCTTTAAGATATCGTGATAACTCTCCTTGTTCATAATATCCTTTATTTAGTAAATGGGTCCAATACCAAACCTAGAAAAGCAGCTCCATACCATGATACTACCGCCCCCATGTTTCGCGGTTTTTTTAGTAAATCTACCGCTGTCAGAACCAAACAAATTTACTTTGTTTCATCACTCCAGAGAATGTTGCGAAACATGGCTTTGGTGTGATTTTTGAAACTAAAAGCGAAATCTTTCCTTGCTTTTATATTCCTCTTACTAAGCAGTGGAACTTTTCGAGCAATTCTTCCGGGCAGATGATTCTGTAACAACCTTCTCCGGACAGTTGGAGCACTGACTACATTATCCAGTTCTGCGGCAATTGCCCTTGATGATATAAAGAGGTTCTTTTTGCTAGTAGCACAATATGGGAGTCATCGGTTGTAGTATTTTTTTTTTGGTCTGCCTCTTTTTTCTTGTGCTGGGGTTCTTGAAAGAGCATTGTAAACAAAATTAATTGACCTTCCCAATGTGTTGGCAATAAATTTAAGAGTTTTTCCTTGGTCTCCCAAATTTTGAATAATGCGACTTTCTTCAGCATTGCAATGCCTATTGCGTCACATTTTAAACCTGCATGGATCTTAAAATGTAAAATATGTATAGTTCTAAGGTCTACGAACAAAGACATTACCTTTTCAATGATTTTTAATAAAGATATGAACGATAAAACAACGAAACAAACGAAATTCCCTATTATTATGAACACTTTAAAATAGTCTTTTTTCAACATATCATCACAGCGTAAATTTCTTGAATTAATAATAATTGGTCGGAGATGCATCAGAAGAAAAACAATGCAGCTGGACATCACTAATTACAATAGTTTTCGAAAAAGAGATAAAAAGGTATCAAAATAAACAAGCATATTGCTTATCAGCGGTTTTCCCTATTATTTTGAACAGCTCTGTATAATGAATCTTCTTTATACAAATATTTGAGTAATTTTAATTTATGTGTGGAATTTTTTTTACCTTAAGCAATGCAATACAGAAGAAATAAAAAAGAACCAAATGTGGGTGCGAGGAAAAAATAGCACATTTGTAACATTTAATTTCAAAAACATTTTACTGATTTAGAATTTATTTTCTTTTTACTCTCAATAATGAGTAAGTAGGACCTCCACTTTTTTTATTATTTGCACTTTTTGACAATCCTTGCCCTATCCAGAGCAGCATTGTCTTGCTGATAAATCAGTGATAAGTCCGTAATTTCATCAATTGGTTCTGTTGTTTCACTGGCAACCAATTCCAGGTACTTCTTGCTGTCCATTTCTTGTGGTACAAACTTTATTTCCTATCCTATTCCAGCATCATAGCAGTTCCTCCACTCTGTTGCCGACGGCTCAATAGATTCCTCTTTTCTCAAGTCGTAATAGTATGCCAGATCATGGGACCGTGGAGATTCTCGTCCGTGAATAATACCCGACGCCGAATTTTAGTCTGTCCGCTTTGTGTTTTGCCGTGTTGGCTTCTTCTTAATTTTTGTCCTTTATAATTGCAGACTTCTGCAATATTTCTTGGATGTTTTTTTTTACATTACTTTTGACACCTGCTTGTTCAACTATTTTGCGAGCCGTAAAGCCAGAATTCGACACAATTCTTAGAATTGCACGTCTATCCTTTTCACTGACAGCCCTTGGACAGCCCGTAATTTTTAGAGCCTTTGACTAAATTTTAAATCACTTTTCGGCTTCTTTCCAGTTTTTTCTGCAATATACGCAATGGTGAAATGTCCTTGATGCATTTGTGCAATAAACTTTATTTCAGTACTATCTACTTTTTTTCCTTTACCCATTTTATTACTTTCGGCTTACACAAACAAACAAAATCACAGAATAAATCCTTCTTTTAATTTCCTTTACATTTGCTTACGCAAAGATTACTAAAACGCGAATAAACTTCCTTTTTGAAAAAATGAGCTATCTTTTTTTCGCACTGTTTATTAGGGTTTTCACCCATTACTAGGGATTTCTTAGAAACGATTGCAAGTACCCAGTTCAAAGTCACTATGGCTTTATTGAAGCGTAGAGAGCTATAAAAAAGGAATTAGGTCTTCACCCAGTTTCAAATTAAAATTGACTATGTGATTACATGTTGTCCTATATTTTATTCGCGGACTATACGAACGTATAAGGTTGTAGCACATAATATGCCAGATTTTTTTGTAAAAAATTAAAAGTCAATATTTTTTCTTTATAAATTTTATTTAGTCAAAATATGAACCATAACCTTCTTCCACCGTGATTCAAGGTCCATTATTCCTTTTTAGGGTTCCGTGCCGAAATAAACGGAACCCTTGTAAGATCACTTTGTTGTCCGTCTCTTTGTCTGTTAAGACCCTTTATCTGGGGAACGCATGAAGGTATCGAGCGTATATTAGCGTATATAAAAAAAAAATATACTCAGATCTGCGGTCCCTTGAACCTGTGAAAAAATCACACTTCTAAGTTAACATAAGAAACAGATAGGGCCATTTATGTCGCAAAGAACCTATATTCCGATACTCTCGAGGGAATCACAAGTTATAGAGTACTTTCCGTTAACCTAAAATTATGAAATTTGGCAAGTAATATCACAGGGTGGGCCAAATACAAGTTTCTTTTTAAAAATGCAATAAAATGAACAAAATTAAATTTTTTCCATGTATTATTGCTTATTAGTAAGAACAAACATTTAAATTAATTATGAAATATAACGTCGTTCAAGTGGCTGCCTCGTCTGGCTTCGCATTCTGTCACCCCAATTTTCCAAGACCTTGTTGATGGTTTTGGGCTGTAGCTCACGGATTGCTTGGATGATATTGGCCTTAAGTGCTTGAATCGTTTCCGGATTGTTGACATAACATCGGTCCTTCACCCTACAAAAAAAAATCCAAAGCGGTAAAATCGCAGCTCCGAGGCGGCCAATTGACATCGCCAAGACGGCTCTTAACACGATTTGGGAATTTGGTGCGCAAAAGATCGATTGTGACATGGCGCGCCATCCTGCATGAACCAGAGGTCGTCCAAATCCATGTTTTCAATTTCATTAAAAAAAACGTCGTTTAACATGCCTCCGTAACGCCCACCGTTTACCGAAACGTTGTTCCCAGCCTCATTTACGAAGGTCCAATGGTGCCACAATCCGCACCAACCTGTCACTCTCTATGGATACATTGGCCTTTCGACAATAACGTGTGGGTTCACCGAGCCCCAGATGCGGCAATTTTGTTTGTTAACGTAGCCGCCGAGATAAAAATGCCCCTCGTCAGAAAAGATGATTTTTCGCCCAAAATCGTTGTCCAATTCAAGCTGCTCTAAGGCCCATACTGCGAAGCGATAACGCAGCGGATGGTCGCACGCCTTCAAATGCTAAGTCGATTGGGACTTGTAAGCGAATAAACCGAGATCTTTGTGCAGAATTCTCCTCAGGCTAGTGCGTGAAATATTGAGCTGTTGAGATCGATGGAGTGTTGATGTTCGTGAATTGAGTTTCACACTCTGCGCCATCATCTCTGATGCCACATTCTTATCTGTGCACCGTACGACGACTGGGACCATGAGGGTTTTCTACTAGCATACCAGTCTCACGAACTTTTTGCATAAACTTGCGTATAGCAGTCGCGGTGGGTGCTACATTTCGGCCAAATTTTCTTTTTAAAAAAAACGCACTGTTTGGGCTACACAACACTCACTTTGGAAATAAGTTTTCAATATTTCCCAACGCTGTTCAAGCGCAAAGCGACTCATTTCGTTCCGCGGGGATATGATATTGATTTTCTGTCAAAATTTCGAGCGAGAAAAAGCTGTCAGTGTCAAAATAACCTATGATTAAAAAAAAACCACTAGATGGCCCACCCTTTACAGGAAAAAGTCAGGTGATTTTGATGAGGTGTGCAGAGTAGATGGTCCAGCTATAGCTAATGCAAATTCAGGTTGGGGATCTATCACATACATTTTAAGAACTCTATGTCGAATGGATCATGTAATCATGGGGGATACTCCCATGTTGTGTGAAATGTCCCGCACCGTTTTTGTTGGGTCTGCATCCATCGTTTCTCGTTAAATGACGTCGTCAATTATCGTTTCCGGTTTCCCACGCGGTTTGTTTTCGAGGCTTAGACCGGAACTTACCAAACCAACGCCGAATAGTGCGTTCGTTCACCGCTATATTCTCAGATACGTCGTTTATGTTTCTGACTGCGTGACGTTTGATGATTTTTCTCCTTGATGATGACCCTTCTCAGCAAACCCGAGCGCTCGAACGCCACATTGTGATACGGCCATTAGGGCTTCAGGCTTAGTTGAATCTGCACGAATTTCAGGCCCAGTATCGTGTGTATCCAATGAAAAAAACATGCAACGTGTGATTCAATGATTCAATTTTTGAAAATCGTGATCGTAATCAGTTGACTGTAGATTCCTAAAGTTATTGTGAGATGATCAACCATATTTTTGGGAGAAAATGTTCTTTTTCTATCAAAAATACGTTTTTTTTTTTAAATAGATGGAGCCACAGACCGTACTGCGTCTATGAATGCTGTAAAGGAACTATTGCCAGAAAAAAATATTTCTCGGTTTGGTGACTTACTCCGATCAGCGTGTCGTAAAAGGCGACTAAAACAAAGGTAAACAAAAATCACATCTAGGCAATTTAGAAAACACCAAGGTGAGCCTAGGGACACATATACCACCATTAAACTGGCCCACAAGTGTACATGCAAATCAGTGGGTTGACACGACTGGAGATCACCGGTGTTGTAAGAGTAAGACCAAACAAAAAAAATCTGGAGCATGCCCGTGTCACAAAAAAAAAAAGGCAGGCCGAAAAACAATTAGTGCAAACAAATGCAAAAACACCAGCATTTGATTGGCCTCAGCGATGAAGTAATCCCAAACCAGGAAGCCTGCCGCTACTTTCTGAGGTCAAACCGGCGGACCCTACAAGCGGACCAGTAGGAATGCAGTGTAGGGATGTTGAGGGTAGTTGTTGATTTGGGAGCTATTGAGAGAGGAAAAGGTCGGGAGAAATTGGGGAATATTCCTGTTCTTAGTTTTCAGTTACCTCCTAAATTGTGAGGAGGTTGAGAAGGGGAAAAGGGTCCAGGTTTGGTTGGGTTAGGGGACTTGAGAATGTTGGGCTTAGACTCTTATTTAGGTTTAATGTCATTCTTATGTTCCCTAATGGTAATCCGCATTCTGTCGACTTTAATTTCCTTATTGGAAGGGCTTCGAAAAAGCCATTCCTATTGCGGACCGATGGTAATTTCGAAGCAGTTTCTACTATAGAACTTGGCCGGGGTACACTTCGTGCAGTTTACGAGGTTGATGGCATATTGTTGGGGGAAGAGGTTAAATACCCAGCGGTCATGGGGCATCCCATAGGAAGTAGGTAGACATAGAGACCTGTTTCGTGCATTATGCTTGTGGAGCTTGTTAATTCTCCCAAACAGTTCCGAATCGTTCCATGGTCGGCCCTGAGATGGGAGGAGTTATGGTAGACTCATGTTGGTCTGCGTTTGGACGGAAGATGTAAGAGGCGCAGGAATCGTACGGGTGGTCACATTTTCCAGAAGTTCATCCATAGCCAGCCGATATATCTGTAGGCGTTTGGTCATTAATTATCAAGTTTGGAGACTCCTCCGGAAAAGCTAGTCCCAAGCCTAAGGCCAATATACTCCATAATTGAATGACTCATTTCCTGGTGCCTTCTAGTTCAACAAGAGTAGTTAAGTCCAGACGTTTGAGTTTGTAGGTAGCTTTTGTTTATGACTTACAACTTTTGCCTCCAGTATGGTTTCCAAAAATTATTTTATTACTTACATATTTGCCTTTTCTCTTCCTGGACATTTGGAAATTTGCGTCTGAGGAGAGATCCATAAGGAGGTGTTCTGCGTTTGGATCACAGCGACAGCGTAATCACTGAGTCCACCTGCGTGTTGCTTAGTATTTTTCTTGCGATTTGTGTATAATCTTGGGAACCATATAAAAAAAAAGTCTTGTCATGCGTGCTGTCTATAAGCCAACTGCTGGTGTGTACGTTGGTTGTCATAATTGCTTTTTCTCTCCAAGATTTCCTCATCTAACTCTACAGTGCTTTTTTCATCGTTTCCTGGATGTTTTGGAAGGTTTATCCGTGATTGTATTCAAACAATTTCACGTGAAGCTGCCGATAAGTAGAGCTTTCTACTTTGGAAGAATCTAACTGGCTTTGTACGACCGTCTATCAAGCATCTACTAGCCTCATTAGCATAAATTGATAAAGAGATTCAAGAATTAAGATTTAGTGCGGATCAGAGATCCTCCGCCTCCTTATCGAGCCTTATCGAAACAAAAAATCGCAAAAGGCATTTTCTTACAAAAGTTAATTTCGTAGATTTCAGGAACTTCTGCAATAATGTATAGTCTTCACATCTGGGAAGAAACAATGGATTTGGCCTTAGATGAGACTGCCTTTTGGTGAATTTTGCGAAAAAAACTTGAATTGCAACGTTCTAAAACTGAAGCCCTAAGCTCGTCGTACGGTCGCTGATTGTACTCTGGAGCATTGGGAAACGGATCTTTTTTGATGAAAAATACTTTTCAGTAATTAAGTTGTGTGGATTGTGGACAAGCAGCGTTGTTGGGCCATACACCTTCCAAAACCGACAGAGGGGGCGATGTCTGAAGAAATCGACAAAATCACTTTGTCGTGGCTTCGTATTTCGGTCTTTTTTTGTTATTGTTGGTTTAAGTAGCCGACTCCTGTAATCATTTCACCCGGTGGTACCAAAATTGATAATATTGATAACATATCATCTCGAGCTGGTCCTATCAAATACCCTCGGCTGTATATTTTAATGAATGGCCCCAATGCCTGCCCCCAAGGCAAAATCCTCTTTAACCGACACTCAAAACACGATCCAGAAAACCCATGTTTTCTTGCCGCCCTGTTGTAGCTAGAGTTCCTTCATGAAAAATAACGGCTCTCGGCTTCAACACGTATATCGTCCAATTGCCTTGGTTTTAGATGGTACCAAAGGCTTTGAAACGATGGAAACGTTCGACTCGCGCACAAAATTGTTCGACTCGAAGGCGAAAAGAGAAACTTTCCAAATTCTAAAAGTCACTCTCTGTCGCTGCTGAAAATTTAGTTACATATGCAGTGATCGGTTGTTGGTAAATGCCCAATCTTACTATATGAAGTCTGTAAAAGTCCGTCGTGTTGATCAATTCTGAAAATCTTAAGTGCTTTATTGAAACATGCATCACCTCATTCGACTGGAAAAGAAGGAAGAACTCCTCAAAAAACGATTACTTGGTTCCAATTTGAAGATTGTACAAATAATAAAATCTCGCTCACAGGAATATTGGCTATCGATTCATTAAGGCGAAACTTTATTTAGGTATCTGACCCAGCTTGATAAATGGTGCCACATGGCGCTGAATGAACAATAAATTCGCACCGCCTTGGAAAATATGTGTGAAGACGTCACGCGGACTTTACTTCTCGCATATCATTAGTTGCTTTCTCCTAAATTCGTGGAGTCATAACATTTTTTGTATGTACATACATATGTATGTATGTATATTAGTTCGCCGGTCACAAAGCATAAAAAAACGTATTCCGTCTCGTATGCTAGTGATATGACCAATCGATTGCTTCAGTCTCATGCGCACCGATGCAGTCGTTTGCACAAATGCAACAATTAATTCGTTGCAGCACATGTTTGCATATCAGTTAGCCAAGCACTTTATATGTATAACCAATGAATCAAAGCTCAATTTTCTCCTGATTAAAAATCTTCAAGAACACATACGATTTACACACGTTGATGACTACATCGTCGAACATACATATGTATACATACTCGCATGACAGTCGTCGCGCCAAAAGAAACAGTGCACACTCGTCTATCATCAGGTCGTGAGGGTTCGTGTCGATTTGAAGCTCATTTGTAAACAACTTGGCTTTCCAAGAATTTTGCAGCGATCGGGAATTGGGTGAACGACAAAATTTCCTGTCGATAGCGTTATCTATTTGAAATCCAGTTTATGAATTTCACTTGCCCTAGATACCAGTTGATACCAATCTAAAGTTGCTGCTTTAAACCAATGCATTAAAGTATTTCCATAAAAAAAATCCAATGGCGCTAAATCGCATGAGCGATGTGGCCACTCGATCGGACCATTTCTCGAGATTACATGATTACCGAGTTTGACTAGTTGAGTAACAGGTGGCAGAATCTTTGAACCTCATATTACTGATGACGGGCTCATCTAATTCTCGCCAGAAGTAATATTCCAACATGGTACGATGCCTTGTCTCCCTGCCTCGGGAACATTCAATAGCGAATATGACGGTTCGAATTGAATTACTACAGCACGCGCAGTCTCCGAGGCAATTTTTCCGATTGAAATTTTATTTAAAGTTGTGACCACCGGCTCAGAAGTTCGGTAGTAATTTTTAATTACATCCAAACGTTGCTCGTTGGTGAACTCCACTGCAATAAAAATGTAACCTTCGGCTGACGGTTTGACATTGGCAGATCATAAAAAATAATTAAAGGTGCATTGGTGTTAAAATCCTAAAATTGTTATGTCCCTAAGGAAAAACCCTGTGTCGAGACCTTTAGAGTTTGAATCCGTTGCTGTATGTGTTCGTGTACATACGCACGTACCTACATTTTTGTTTTTGTGACTTTTTATTCAACGCATAAGTACAATATATAAAGAAGAGCTGATTTAGTTTTCATCAATTGTATGACAAAAAACTACACTTGGAGCTGTCGGGAGAAGGGTGCATATGGGAAGTTACACTCTATAACCCCCCTTTCGCTACTTTCACATGACTACTTTAGTGCCGCAATTAATTCCCAAATGCATTAGTAAATAAATGAGAAAATCGAATTGTTTGTTCTGCAATAAAGCGTTTCATAAAGTGCAAAACAAACAACTAAAATCAATAAGCCCTTTATAATAGGTTTTTATTACGGTTTTACACTTCAGTTATTCCAAAGGGCAATACCACTTTATCTCTTAAGTGCTTTAGTTACATAGTAGACATGCAAAAGAGTTAACCAGAAATATTTACTATTATTTTTCTCTTGGGTTTCCATTCATTCTTTTGACTGTTTGTCCACTGTTCATTTGTTCTACATGTTCTGCCCATCTTATTCTTGAATAGAGTTGCTTGAGTTCTTGATTGTGTCCATTCGCCTGATTTTTCGTCCTGTGTTTTACCATAGACACTCTTTAAAAATCCATTTTCCTCATCAGTTTCAAATCCTTAAAGTTTCATTGGATTTTTATCGTTAAAAGAGTTTTTTTAAAAAATTCCTTCATCGCGAAGAAGCACGCGTTGCCCACATGCAGTCGTTTATTTATATCAGAGTCGGTCTGTGGATATCTTTGGCTTTCTCTTCATGTACTTCTAAGCCCGCTTACTTTCCTGGCATTATTACATTTTCTGCGTTGCTCATAACTGTTTCCTCACTATATCATCCCAGTTTCCTCCCAGATCATCAACTTAAGCTAGAGCGAGTGTGATTCGATTAAGGGTTATTATGCATTCCAGCATTAGAAGAAGTAGTTGTTTTAATCCTTCACGTATCTCAAATGTTTCAGATAAGGCTTTTCGAACATTCACCCAACCTTTGTTTCCCTTTAAGTATACTCATACTTTCATTAGTTTCACCAACTTTTCCGGGATTCCAAGCATTTTATTGACATAATACATGTCTTTGTAAAATCTACAAAAAGTTGGTTGACCGTTTCGTGGAATAATCATTTATTTTCTTAAAGCTGTTGTATAGTGAAAACTGGTCACACGTCGAAGGATTCCTTCTGAAGCCACACTGTTAGTCTCTACTTATTTCTTCAGTCTCTTTAAGAGAATATATGTGGAAACCTTGTGACAACAAGGAAATATTGAGAGAATAATGTCATTTCAAAAGTTTACATTAGGATTTCGGGAGTTGTTAGCCGGCTCCAAACTGTGCATTATGAGATACCATATTGCTTCCCCACCCTTTTTACATTTTATAAAATATACTGCGAACTTTTCTTCTAGTTAGGCAGTAGCGGTGATTTTTAAAGCTCTGAAAATTTGTATCGTGTTTAAATATGACGGAGATAAAGAACTTCGAGGTTTATCAGTCATATGAGTAAAGAAAATCCTCGATTATTTTCAGGACTTCGGTATCTTAGCGTAGGTTATCCAAGATGTAAGGCGGACTCCATTTGCTGTAGCATTATGGGTTGAATGTTGTCTGCCGCAGTTTAAAGACAATTTTCGCTGTGGCAAATACCCCCATTTATTAAGCTGACTCGTAATTCAAGTTAACTTAATAAGTAAGAAGAACAGGAGAAACGAGCGTGATTAAAAAGACGGATTCTTAAGCTGAGGTTGAAGTATCGAAGTAAGGATTAAAATTCCCAGCATACGAGAAATGGTTTCATTGGCGATACTGGGGGTGTGTAGACAGAAAAGATACATTCCAAGGGTTAGTGTTGATAGAGACAGAGTTATAGGGTCGTGCAGTAAATGATACTTGAGAGGAGTCGATGGATGAAAAGAATGTCAGATACAGTTTTTCATTCCTCCAACGTATTCATGATAATGTAAGACGGTCTCGATAGGATGGTAAGAGCAAAGGATTGAGCAAAACGTAGCAACCGGCGTTGGATGCTCTCGATTCTAGAAATGTGGGTTTGTTGATAAGGAGATCACACTTGAGAGGCGTATTCAAGAAGAGGCCGGACAAAAATCATGAGAGATCGGGTAACATAAGGGTTGGAGAGTTCTTTAGACCATAGCTTCACTAAACCGAGTGCAGAATTAGCTTTAAGAATTATCTCGTCGATATGTGCGCGAATATGCCAATATGGTCACATAATATGCCAAGATCGCGAATAGACTGAACGGTGGAGATGGGTTGGTTATTGAGGAAGTAGTGAAATAGTAATTAGCAATGTTAAGCTCCAAGCAATTTTTGGAATACCAGATGAAAAAAACTATTGAGATTGAATAAGGGAAGAGTCATGACTGGTGGAAATGGTCTTGAAGAACTTGATGTCATCGGTATACAGTGAGATTTGGGAATGTTTAATCACCAATTCAATATCGTTAATGGTAAGAACGAAAAGAAGTGGACCTAAGTGGCTGCCTTGGGAGACACCGGAGAAAGCTAAAAATAGGTTAGAAAAGGCAAATCTGAAACGAAGAATATATAAAAAAAATGAGGTCGAAGCCTAGGGAAGACAATTTGAAGAGTATTGTCCGTAAGAGATTTTATCAAAAGCTTGGCTAAAATTGGTTGAAATAACGTCGACTTCTTCGCCATTCTCTAAGGCTGAGAGGATAAAGAACACAAATTCGACAAGGTTTGTCGTTGTACATCTGCATTTGAGGAAAGCAATTTACCGAGAGAAACGGATAAACTGATAATTTTTGAGAGAGGGAGAGAGGGAGAAAGGGGATTGAGGTGCTTTTTTTTTTAGAAATATGTCAAAGCGGCCGCCAGTCCAGGAGTGAATTCATCATTAAGTAGATTTAATTTGTTTTCGATGACATAGGGGTCCACTGTGCGAGGAAGAAATGGTCCAAGGGAGAAATTCGGTAAATAATCGAAGTAAGCGAAGTCCGGAACAAAGGAGTCGTCGGTAAAAGATTGTTTAAAAAGGTGGCGATAATACTGGGGACATTCGAGGTTTGATCATAGAAGTAGAGTGAGGTAGGGTAGCTATTCGATTTTTTTTTTAGTTAACAAACTTTAAGAAGGACTTAGGATCACTTATAAGATTGGTGTGCGTTTCAGTTAAATAGCGTTGATAGGGGGAGGTAAAATTGAGATAGCTGAGCATGTAGTTAGAAAAGTCATTAGGGGATTGAGTACGAAGGAATATTATCCACTGCTTATTTCTTTTGTTTCTTAGAGAACGGAGCCTGCGGTTATACCAGGGTGGGGAGGTAAACAAAGTGTTGCTTTGGGAAATGGAAACATAGAGATAGAATTAAATATTTCCCTGTAGAATATGGATATTGTATCATTTAGGGTTAGGTTATCAAAATTGACGGGCTTTTTTAAGGTATAGTCAGATTTGGTGAAATTTTGCTTTGTGGAAATCGTGAGAGGCCATAACTCTAGGAGGATTGTTCTGTAATGGAGAATCGTGAAAAAAGGAAAGAAGGTGGGAAGGATGGAAGTTATTGATGGTTGAAAGGAAGAGGGGACAACGTGAAGCAGAAGAGTTGAAGGAATCAGTTGTGTATATTGTGAATATGAGGTCTAGTTATCTATCTATGTAGGTTAATGCGCCACTAACTTGTCTAAGGTTTGAATCTACAAGGCGATCCAAGAAGGGACATTCTCTGGCAATAGTGGGATTAGTGGCAATATAAAACCATTGATCGTCCGATTGAGTAAGGTTGAAGTCGCCGAAAAGAAGGATTTCATCTTTAGGGTATTTTAAATTGTGAGGGAAGAGTCAATTGTATTAAAGACGGTTAGTAAGACGATTAGTAGGACAAGGGCAATCCTAATTGTGTCGGCTGAGTTCGTCATCGCGATAAACTAAAAATATTGTCGGGAACAGTTCGAAGGTATTTAAGCTGGGGTCCGGATTTATTTCGATCAGAGGAAAGATTTCATAGGGTAGAGCATGTGACTGTTGGAAGACAACTTGGGTTTTTGAGCGAAGACTTTCTACTTTCTACAGTAGAAGATAAGAGGGAGATTTTGTCAGAGTAAGGGGGTCGCAGGAAGAGAGAGACACATAGGGACTCTTCAACTCTACTACGTTGGAAGTGCGATATTCGTTTTGAATGTAAGTTATTTTTGTTTTACCTTCATAACAAACGAGTCTGATTTATCTCTTAGTTGAGAGAGAGCTTAGTAAGTTTAAATGTAAGAGGCGGAAGAGGATCAACGAAAACTTGAGGGGTGGCAGAGGAGTGGATAAGTGGGGCAGAAATTGTTGGTGTGGGGACAGATGAAGAGTTGGGTGAAAGGATGGGATTTGGGATGGAGATGTTGGAGGTGGAGGATTGTGAGGATATGGGAACTACGGAAATTAGGATACTTGGTTCCGGAATTGAGGTCATAGTTAGGAAATGAATTCGGGACAGGTAATTGGGATGGAGGCGTGGTGATAGTTTTTGGAGTTATATTAAACGAAACACGATAGGAGATAAATAAATGGATAATTATCATAGCTGACTACATAATGTAATTTTTGTGTGGTTTTTACCAAAATACGACATTCGCTTGTTGAACGGTGCTTGGTTTTCAAGTGTCAAAAAACTTAGCATGAGTGCATAAAATAAAATGTTTATATGAGTTGATAAATCGAAGCTTGCTTGATTTGTAAGTGTTGTTCGGGTGTAAGACTTTCCATGATGAGATGGCAATGTAAACTGAGCATGTTTGACTTTTTCCCATATCACGAATTACGCTTGTGCTGTTAAAAATAGAAAACAGGAAAACCAAAGTGCAAAAAAAATCAAAATTTTTTAGTAAAAAGAAAACTTTTCAGAATAGACCAATCCCACTGAAGCATTATCCCAATTTCCAGAGTCGCTCACCATAGATTATAGTCTCTTGTTTCTAAAAAACCAGACTAATGTTCGTTTTCAAGGCGTCAAGAGTTCGCGGATTGTGTGCATAAACACGATCTTAATCATATTGCCACAAAAAGAAATCCAACGGCGACAAATCACACGATCTTGATGGCCAATTTTTCTTGTTATAAAGCCTGAGCGAGTTATGATTAAGATGTGGCACTGTCTTCCTTCCACTGCCATATCTTCGATTTGAGGCCAAAAGATCGGTTAACATTTGGCTATAGCGATGAGAATTGACGGTGACGGTTCTACTTTTTCCACTTCAACATCTAGAACTAACGTCAATCACATTTTCTGCAAAGCCTACATCTTGGTTATGTATAGGCCTTAAGGCTCCCGTATCAGAGCCAGTCCCTCCGAATTTTGATTTTTTACAGTTTCGCCTATAATTCGCTCAGATGGACGATTATGTCGATCTTCTAGGCCTTCTTCTTGAGCTGGAAGGGCTACTCTTTAATTTTTTATTATAATTCCAACTTCGAAATTGATCCATTAGGTATCGCAATCGTCCTTTGTCAGGAACTTAGAACTAGATGATTGCTCCATAAACATTGGAGGCACAAAACTCTTCCTTGAGCTACTGTATTTCTCTACTCTACCGAAGCTGCATTGAAAAGCTTTAGACTTGATGTCAACAATTGCTCATATCGATAAAACATTTCTCTTTGCAGCCATTAAAAAGTGTCACCTAAACCTCAACGACCTCGATCCGGATCAGAGGGAAAAAACTAAAGAACGCTGGATGAAGGAAATCGATTTGCTCCGCACACTTAATCCCAGTAGCCACATTGTCGGCTCATGTGCCGAAATATGTGCCGATCTGATTGCCGAACAAAATCAACACACAGCACTACCAGTGATCGCTATGGAATACTGTGACGGAGGAAACTTGCGTCAGAAACTCGAAAAAATTGAAAATATCAACGGCTTCTCGGAATACGACGTTTGTCAAGTACTTTTCGCCATCAAAGAAGCTTTAAACGTCTTGCATCATCAGCATCATATCACTCATCGCGATATTAAACCAGAAAACGTGGTCATTAAAATCGACGCGCAAGGAAAACCTGTCTATAAGGTTCGTTCTTTCGCAAACATGACTTGTTGCCAGAAATTGTTTATTTTTAATTAACTCGTTTCAGCTAGCGGACATGGGTTATGCTCGAGGGCTGGATCGGGAGACGATCGAATGCAGTTTAGTGGGAACACGCAAATACTCCGCGCCGGAGATTGTCCGCGAGGGTGAATACAAAAACAGTGTGGACTACTGGTCGTTTGCCATCGTTGGATTCGAGATTGCATGCGGGGTGAATCCCATCCTGCCATATCAACCGAATGTGCCTCTGAAGACTATATTAGAGGTGATATTCGCAAAGCCGACGAGGTCTATTTCCGTCACAAAATCGGTAGAAGGAAAGGTTGTGTACCATTATCAGTTGTTCAGGGAAAATCGTTTGAGCAGCGCATTTCGTCGTAATTTCGAGGAATGGTTACAAATCGGACTGGAAACCGACGGTCGTAGACGTGGATACGAGCAACCAGCGGCAGATTCCCATTCTATGTACCAAGACAAACCACAGTTTACGTTATTCTCCCGCATAGATCAGATGGTGCAGGCCAAACAGCTCACGATATTTTGGGTGAATCGCTCCAAATTCCTTAGCTACACCGTGTACGATTCAATGGTCGTCGAGAAACTTCATGAAGCCATCGAAAAAGACATCGGAATCAGTCGAAGGAATTATGATTTCATATTGCCAACGGTTCATCAACTTACATATCTACCGGCAAACGTGCGACCAATCGAATTGTGGGACGAAAAATTATTTATGAACGACAAGCCGATGTTGTATTTGGTGGATTTCGAAACTAGTGATCTGTTTAAGCCGGAAGATCCTTGCATTCCAGAGATGGTGATTCATCTATTCAATGCTGGATCGAAGATGGGCGCACATTCCCTGTACCAATGCCTGATGAATGCCCTCTTCTTCATCCAACATGAGTCACGGCGAATGCATGCCTGCGTAGATGGGTTAAAGGAGTATTACATGGTGTTGGAAGAGCGATTGATCCAGATGTCGAAACACTTTATGTTGTTCCAACGGCGCACGGCATTGTTTGAGGGTCAAAAGATGCAGTATGAGATGATGGCAAATGAACTCAGTCAACGCGGCTTAGTGAACGGCTTCCAGGTGACTAACTTACCCTTTCGTTCCCACGTAATGCTAACGAAAAACTCTGTTTCAGGTATCTACGTCAAGCAACGACGAAGACTACCAGATCATGCGTAGCTTAGACGTCGACTGGCAGCATTCCAAAGAGGTACTGGACAACACAAGCAAAATCGTACTCAATTCCGAACTTGACCATTATTCGAAGGAAATTCAGTTTTTCAGGTAAGACCCTTCAGTGTGTATGCCTTCCATCAATCAGTTACATCGTTACCACCTACTTGCAGAGAAAAGTTCGAGAAAGATTTCAAGGATATTCGAAACCGTCCCATTTCGGAAGATTCCATCAAATGTTTAGTCTCTTCGTTCCTTAAAGAGCTTTCGGAACTCTACAAAAACATCTCCGCTTGGATGCACAATAGAAACACAGAAAATTGTTCTCCATTCGATATACACAAGAGATTTTGGACAATCAAGAGTAGAAACGTCGTGGAAAACAGTCATTTGTGGTGGGATAAAACTCAAGCGCGAATGCGATCTAAGACGACGGAGTATGTGGACATGTTGGCGAGGAGATTACAGCAAAATGATGATATAATGTCAACGAACATGGAGTGTGTAATCGAGGACATGGACGATTTGAAGTTGGACAACGTGCCGTTGTCATTCGATCCAACGACGAGAGTCCTGCTCAACAACATGAATAATATGATAAATGGGTAAGTTGTTTGATTGTACTGAATATTTACTTGTTTTGTGTAAGGGTCAAGATTCAACGTGACGAAACGTTCACCTTTATTGCTACGGGATATTTCGAAAGAGACTAACCTTAGGGTTGTTCACCCTGTAGACGTTTCTGAGCCAATTCTGTTGTCCTGCTCTCTATACAAGATGTTTTCAAATAGTAGGAAAAAATTCGTATTCCTCGACATCCATCATATTCTACGCAAAATAGCCTCCTAGGGTAATCCAACTAGTGTTTGTCCGGCAAAGGACTGAAAACCAAGATGGGTTTGAGAAGTTCACGGGAGTTGAGATCACCGCATCCGACTTGCACGGTGGTTTGCAGTAAGATCTTGGCCTACATGCTTATAAGGTCTAGTAGACATGCAAATTTAAGTTGGCGGTACTCTCGCTGAATGGATGCTGGAAAATACATGAACAAGATGCTCGTTTTTCACACAAAATTATTGTGAATTTAGAAATTATTTGTATTTGTCAAGGAAAATAGTGGAATAACCTCTTCATCCAGTTTGGTACGCTATTTGGGCTGATGACATCAGTGGACCACATTTTATTTTACTGATGCGATTGTTTTAGTGAATTGTGGTTAGTATATATCTCAAGCAGAGAATGTCAGTCGTAATACGTTTTTCTTAGGGATCTCTGCCCTAATTACAAGTGTGGTGTTGTCCAAAATAAAGGGTCCGCCATCTAAGGTTTTTTTTTTCAAGTACTGCTTATTTCGTGAATGGTAACACTTAGCTCATGTCTGATTTGACAGATAATTAGTTTTATCCTTCCGCTGAACGAATATGGTTGTGTATACGCTTGAACAACGCTTCGCTAAGTGGGCCTGCGATCGACTTACAGAAGATGCCGATTTTGCCAAAAAAATCATCTTTTCAGATGAAGCTCATTTTGATCTTGGCGGGTATGTAAACAAGCAAAATTGTCGCATTTGGGGCACAGAAAACCCGCACGCATACATTGAAAAGCCGGTGCACCCAAAACGAGCCACTGTTTGGTGCGGATTTTGGTCCAGAGGCATAATTGGGCCATTTTTCTTCGAAAATGAGCAAGGAGTGGCCGTTACAGTCAATGGCGATCGTTATCGGGCCATGTTGAATGAATTTTTGTTCACAAAAATTGAAGAGGAGGATATTGGCAACATTTGGTTTCAACAGGAAGGCGCTACGTGCCACACAGCCGAAGCTACACTCGATGTTTTGCGCCCTGTTTTTGAAGATCGCATTATCAGCCGCAGAGCTGATGTCGTTTGGCCACCTCGGAGCTGCGATTTGACACCGTTGGATTATTATTTGTGGGGTGCCGTCAAAGATAAGTGTTACGCCGACAAGCCAGAGACAATTGACGCTTTAAAGGACAATATTCGTGAAGCCATTGGTGAAATACAGCTGCACACAATCGATAATGTGCTTAAAAATTGGACCGATCGTGTAGGCTACTGCATGGCCAGCCGAGGCAGCCATTTGAATGAAATTATTTTCCATTATTAACCGGAAGGATTGTACTTTCAAATAAAAAAAGAAATTTGAGAAAATATTCAGTAGTTTTTTTTATAGCATTTTCAAAAAAAAAAAAAGTTATTTCATTGAACCGAGGAAAGGGGCCACTGGGTGCTAGATCTGGCCAATAGAGCGGGTTCGAGCAGTTCGAATCCCGTTTCTTGAATGGCAGCCGTCGCAACTGCGACTTTGTAAGGCTGCAGCCATGCAGTGAGCGACGACCGACTACACTTCTTATTCTGCTCCTTCCAAACCCCCACGTCAACGGGTTTCCTTCAACCCGACCTCAAACATTGCCTCGCCTCCGAACCAAATACCCCTCCCGAATTCATTTCCCAATTTCGACCTCAGATCAAGAGCAAAATACCCAAATTTCCGCAGTTCCCATATTCTCAACCCCACACCATGGTCCATCTCCACTGCCCCCAATTCAAATTCCATCTCCTACAACACATCCAATTTCTCACCCATCTCTACATCAACAGGTCCCTCCACAGCAAATCCTTCTTCTATCTCCTCTCAATCTTTTATCGACCCCCTTCTGCCCCCCACAGTCAAACTTACCGAGCAAACCGCTAACCCCATCGAATGTCGTTATGCTTTCTCTCGGTTAAGAGATAAAAAAAAACATCGAAAACATCCGTCTCTTCCTAGCTTATCTCCATGATAAGTCAGACTCGGTTTGCTACGAAGGGAAAACTAACGCAAGCGTAAGGGTATCAATCGAACAGGAAGGTCTTCCTGCTGATTTCGCTAGTCTCAAAAATCTCTTCATAAAATACCACGAATTTTTCAACATTTCCCCTCAAAAAGTCTTAAATGATCTCGATACTTTCCGGCAATATATACACTCAAAACATATCGCACCTCCAGCGTAGCCAAGCTGACCACGATAGGTTTTTTCGTTCCTAATTGTCGCCAACCCCTGCCACCCACACCCTCTGCGAAAATCTCCCTCTTACTATTTATTATCAAAATGTAAGAGGTCTCCGCTCGATGTCTTCGCCCTTTGATGTCTTCGCGTTGACTGAAACGAACCTGATCCCCAGCATAAACAACCTCGAATTGTTCCCCTCTAATTTTAACGTTTACGGTGATGATGATCTCAATCGACCTACTTACAGCCGTCCGTGTCGAGAAGTCCTTCTAATCGTCCTAAACTCAATAGACTCATCCCTTGTTGCAATAACCTCTTCCCCGTACCTCGACTTCGTTTCAATCAGGATCCTATTACCCCAAAAGTTGCTTTACGTTATTTGCCCTCACAACCTACTGAATCCTACGAATTCGCCATCAACTTTATCGACCAAATAATCGATTTACGGGACCCCCTTATATTTGGTGAAACTTCCTCTCCTTCAATAGTGAAACTTCAAACGATCCCGACACCATCGCCAACGTTTTTGCCACCTTTTTCAAAGAATCTTTCGCCGAAGATTCCTCTGTACCTGATCCGGCCTATTTCAACTACTTATCAAATACTTCCCTTGGTCCATTCCTCCCCCGTACTGTGGAATCCCACATCATCGAAAACAAATTAAATCAACTCAATGATGAACTCATTCCTGGTCCCGACGGTTTCCCCTCCATATTGCTAAAAAATGCTCCTCCACCCTTTCTTTACCTTTCCCTAAAATCTTCAACCTATCCCTATCTCGTGGTGAATTTCCCCAAATATGGAAAATCTCTTTTATTCCGTGCAGGGTATCTTCTTACCTGGAAAACCACTATTATAGCGTTCGTTTCAGATCTTTTCTAGCCTCTTCCGAGCTCCTTCCGATGTCACCCAAGGCAGCCATTTAGGTCCACTTCTCTTCATCCTTACCATCAACGATACTGAATTGGTCATCAAACATTCCCACACCTCTCTATATGCCGATGACACAAACATTTTCAAAACTATCTCCTCGACACACGACTCTTCCCTTATCCAATCCGATCTCAACAGTTTCTCCACCTGGTGCTACAAAAAACTGGAACTTAACATTTCTAAGTGCCAATCAATCAATCAACGCATCAAATCTCCTCCCCGTCTTTACTTTCTTCACACCGTCACCTTCATTTCCACCGTCCAAGTAATCCGTGACCTTAGCATATTATGTGACCAGGAGCTCAATTTTCTTTCTCATTTTAGTGACATAATAAATAAAACAATTCTTTTTATTCATCGACTCTTTACAGGTTCCATTGACTTCCCGACCCTTTACAACTCTATTGTCCTTAATACCTCGCAACGTGCGAAATCCACCTCTCTTCTATTTATCCACCCCTCGTATCACATATGGCTTCAACGAACCTCCGGAATGTTAACTCGACTCCCCATTTTGAGTTCAATCTCATTACCCCCTGCTTAAAACTCCGCCTTCTCAATCACCTCCCTTAACCCCAATTCTTCCCCCTTAGTGTTAAGTTACCTCTTACCAGCGTTAAGTTAGAAATGTAGCTTGGAATAAGCCAAATAAATGGGGGCTACCCCCACTAAAATCAAATCAAATCTGACAAAAAAAAAATTAAAACATCAATTCCTAAGCCCTAAGCGTGTAGCGATTTTGCTAAGCGATAGAGCGGCGTCACTCTGCAATCAAATCTGTTTTAATTTTTTAGTGTATCGCTGTGCGACGATGTGATTTCCTTTGTTTCGTTAATCTTGGTCGAACTTTTTCTAATAGCCAATCAATGGAAGGTACTGATATACGGATGTATTGCTAAAATCGGTCTGAAGACTTGCATATACATAGGTGATAAAGTTCACCATAACCTGACCTTTTTTGATTTACAGGGTGTATACCAAATCTTCGCCCCCTCGATCGAATAAATCTATAAATATGAATACGATTTTCGTGTAAAAAGCTACGACGAACAGCAATTGACAATGACATTTTTGCAATCAATCGCTCAGCGATGATGCTCAGTAAATGATCACCCGTCGCTCAGGCTTGTGGCTCAATCGTTCAGTCGGTCGTCGCTCGCTGCGTGGCCTCAGCCTAAGCCGGTGCGATGTCTTAGTGAAACACCAGCGCAGCTGGTAGGTTGCCGCCTCTTTTTTTCTTTAAAGACCTGCAGCAATCTTCTTATTTGGACTCCTTGGTAAGATCCCGAAATAGTGGCTCCCTTTTTCAAATATTCCATCATAATTATTCCTTCAGCGTCCCAAAAAACGGATGCCATAACCTTTCCCCCCCGAACTTGACACTTTGAATTATTGTACTTTAGCGTCGGTGAGGAGGCTCGTTTTTAAGTGGTCGATTGTTGTTTGGTTTCAGGATCAAAATGAGATCCCTGTTACCTCAGCTATATGCCAGATGGTCACTCTTTGATCTGCCAACCTTGGTAGACAGTTTTTTCAAACAGAGCTATTTGGTTACAGCGTTAATTTCACGTCTCTCCATTTTGTTTCTTTGTTATCCTTTCGACGCTTCGTATTCAAATGAATATTCCCCCTGGGAATCGTGGTCTATTTATGTATATGATTTTTGTACGCTAACTTAGTGGGTATAAAAGCAAGCAAAAAATGTATGCGGGCTGGAAATAACCGATTAAAGGTTAAAGTAAAGTAACAGGTCTGTAGTTCAAGTCTATCCATAGTCAAGAACAATCCCTATACGGAAAAATTGTGCAACAACATCAGTTCTGAATGAGAGATGATCAAAAAGTGCTGACGAAGGCATAACACTCGCAACATAAGATCACTTCAAAATTCATACTCTGTGTGCATTTTCAATATAACACCTTAATGACATGGAAACAAGAGTTACTGTGAACTACAACCAACGCAAATTCAGTCAAATCTCTCAAATCCTATCTAGGACAACCACCCCCGGAGAGTAGTGAACAAACATTTTCGACCTTCGACACAAACCATTGTACCCCGTCCAGGCTGTGTGACAAACACCAGAAGAGCGTACACTCTTGAACCTGCACGAATTATAAAAAAAAATTCACCTTGGTGGCGAATTCGTGTGACCTCTGCGTATGGTTCAATTTGGGCCATAAGAAATTGGTTATTATCGTTTTATAGCGGTCGGCAACCAACGTTGTTTTCGAAAAATTAAGGACCAATGACGCCGCCGGTCCAAAATCCACACCAAACGGTAACTTTTTGAGGATGCATTGTCACCTGATGACCCTCTAGTGGGTTGGTGTCGTCCCATATACGCTCAGAACCCCAGTCTGCGAAAAAACTGCGTTCTGTCCTCTCCTGTGGTCAGGAACGCAAGTTAAAGTCTGCGAAAGGCCGAGTTCCTTTGACGTGCGAATGGTGGCTGATTGATTACCGAACCGGTCATCTCAAATTTGGACACCAATCGTCTACTAACGAACACTCATTTTGACAATAAAGTTTTATCATTTGTACGTTCTGTTCAATCGTGTAACATGCTACGGTGATTTGGCATCAGTAACTGAATTATAATCAACAGATTTAACACATGGCAAGAGCCACGAATTCGGATGTGTTTTGAACTGCTTTACGCAAACAACGTTCCACTTGGAAATAATCATTTTTATGATCATCTCACCTTATAGCAAGAACTCGTGCTGCACCATTTCATTAAAACCAAAAACATAGTGAACCCCTCACATTCGCCCGCAATCGTTGAGCTTTTCGTATTCATAGCGATTCAAGATACTTCAACCAGGACAATTGAACCTCTTTTAACCACTGAGCAAGATCCATTCGTGGCTCAAATTTTGCTCACACAGTTTGCACCTCCGAAAGATGGTGTAGGACGTGAGTCAATGGATATGCCAAATTCTTCATCGATTTTTCCGAATATGGTTCGCCGAAATCATCTCACTCATCATCTTCAATGTCTTCACGAACTTCTTTGAAACCTATTATCTACTTATAGAAGACTCACATATCAGTAGACTCAATAAATTCCCAAAAATTTGTTGTGAAAACTGACCCATCATGCCATTCCATCACGCGATTCCGACCAATAGAACCCGACACATTAGGAATTTCCTGCTAATTTTTGAACAAAATTTAGATAATATTCTGCTGGCGCGTTAAGTTGTAACTCGTTTTGCGGCCCTCTTTTAATATGGCTTCTTGGATAACTTCCGAAACAAGTGTATTGAGGACCTCGTTTAAGGCTTCGTGTCACTTTACAGATGTGGACCCTTGCATTTAACAAGATCTGTTGTGTCTTGGTTCTCTAGAATACTGCCTTTAATAGCTGAGTTGATTTCAGACAACCGTGTTTCGGTGCATAACACTCCAACTCTAAACTCGAACTATTCTTTTTCGCATAGTGCAAAATCGATTTTCTTTGGACCTACTAATTTACTTACTTTAGACTTACTTTGGACTTACTTCCGCATCTAATACTTCTCTTCTCCTCTTTCCAGGTTGGAGCCACTCCTGAGATTATGAACGACGAGCAATTCTTTCAATGCTACACCCAATACTCGTACAACCCAAATCACCACTATCGTTAAGACATACATTTTGTAGGTTGCATAGAAGTTATAGGAAGTGACTATTCATCAATTTTTCGTCCATCGCACAACTGCTTCGTTTGCGAATGTATTTTATTCTTTATTCGATTTTTATTTATTTCCCTTGTTCTTTGGAATCAGCAAGTTAACCATTGCTGCTTCAAAGCAGACTTACATAACCCATGGCCCAGCCATCCGTAGTACACAGTTGCTTTCGAACCGTTGAACATGTCACTGGCCCACAACTTAAACTTGTTAAGCTACATTTCACTATGCTGGCTTGTACTGGGATCGATGGCTGCTATACTACGTACGTATGATAACGGCCAAAGGTTAAGCTTGTTCCCTTCAATAAGAGTATTTTTGTTTTTGTTGCAGCGTCCAACTTTCAAGTGTGTCGCCGGTCGGATCCGAATCTAAACGAATGCATCAAGGGTTGCGTGGAACATTTGAAAACCTTAATGCCATTGGGTATCCCGCAGCTTCATATTCCGCCCTTAGAGCCACTATTAGTGCCCGAAATGAAACTGGACCAAGACTCCGGGGCTGTCTATCTTCATTCAACGTACAGGGACATTGAAATTCGTGGTCTGTCGCGCTTCGAAGTCGAAGAAGTCGATGCCAACACGCAGGACAACACACTCATAATGAATCTACGCTTTCCCGCGATCGACATGAAAGCTAACTACACGCTCAATGGCAAAATAATGATGATGCCGCTGCTGGGCGAAGGCATCTGCATGGCCAATTTGTGTAAGTCACCTCGATATATTGCGAATCTGTATTTTTTAACTTAAATGTGAACGGGTTTAGCTGATGTCGCTGTTGTTGCAAAGGTAACTGGCAGTCGGTATAATAAGAATGGGCACGAGCATCTAAAAATCAACGACGTTAAGATCAACTATAACATTGGGGACACAAAAGTGCGTTTAGAGAATCTCTTTAATGGTGACAACAGTCTGGGCCAGAAAATGAATGTGTTTTTGAACGATAATTGGCGCGCCGTATCGGAGGAGATTCGACCCATAATGGAGGATGCTATGGCGGAGGTTCTGCGACAGACCACGAAGAAGCTATTTGAGATATACACCTACGATCAATTGCTTCCGGAGTAGATGCCAAACTTAGTCTTAAGTTTAATATGCTAGTAAGGACGTTTGTCATTCTGACAGAGGTAGAGATATGTACAGTACCTTAGTTGTTAAGATTTTATATTAAATACCTTTTTATAATTTATTTTCTTGTATTTCAATTATGGATAAGGGGATCTGGAACACGTGAATGAGATGAGATGGTCCGATTTGCGAAAGACAAGCTGGAAACTGTATAGTCGCGAGGCATTTTTTCACTGACTGATCAAATTCTAGCACTACACCAGACGCGAAAAACATCTTGGAATGCGGATCAATCAGTGCGCGTACCTATCGTTTCTCGTCTATGTTTTTGCAGTCGTTCCCACCGACCTGTTTTTTGGGGCCATTTCGTTTTGATGGGGGAGTCTGTCTTTCCCTGTATTCAGAATTTCCTCTATCGACGTTGAATACCTGTAGACTGGTGTAGAGGTAATGGGGTTAACTGTCGCGGGATACCTCACGCTTTTGGAAACGCTAAGACAACACCTTTGAAAGTAGATTCTATGCTGGATGGGTGCCAGTAAGGAATGCAAACACCACATTCTATACCACAACGAATCATAGGGTTGAGGGTCTCCCACTGCTGTCCTTCCACCTATGACAGAATATAGCGCAAGAGATGACGTACTTTATCGCGTTGTTCCCGATCGGTCAGAGGAGCGTAGTGATAGCAATCTCTAAGCCAGTGTTGCTAAGGTCTGATTCCCTCCTCGACAGTTTGCTTCATTGCCTTAACAGTTACTGCGTTCGGGGGTTTAATTATTGGTACCGTTGAGGCGTGTGAGAACCTGAGCCGAATGCGAGCTTAAATTGAGTCTTGTAAGCTGGGGCATTGTAACAGCTTTCTGCAATCGAGGAACGAAGTCAGCTGTATGCGAGTGACACTCTTTGGAATGTCCCTTGCAGAAACCATTGGTAGTTTTAAGCCCACTTGCACCCTCTTAACCACCCTGGCTAATTCAGCTAAGTCGGGGCATAGTAGTGGGTCACATTACGTTTCTATCGCTCCTGAGTAACCAAATTAAGATAACTCATCTGAAACTCCACCACCTCCCAGGTTGTCTGTCAGTCTGGGGTCGATTGCTTCTGTTGTTCCTTAAGGCATTGTTTTACTCCAGCAGCGCCACTTTTTTACACCAGTAGCGCCGCTGCGAAAATCAAAGAGCGAGAAATTTTGGGTAATGACTAAGAGCAACACCATCTTGGACATCAAACACAAATAAATTAAAAACCTTTGTCAATCGCTCTCAGTTCGTAAAGGGACTAAGTGAGTGTTGAAGAATACACCTTTGGACTCCTAGACGGAATTCGGAAAATCTGAAACATTTAAGGCTTCATCCGGACTTTATTCAGTAAGTATTCACAAATTATTCTCCCGACACAGACGGAATCAGTGAAAACCTTCACTTTCTACACTGCACTAACACGAATCTACCGACAAAGACGAATCAAAAAAGAACTAACGGAAAAAGGGCACAAAGGACACTGACAAAAAAAAAAATACTTTCTCGAGCCTCTACCCATATTCTCATTAGAATTAGAGAACAACGAAGACATATACAGCCCCTGCGTTGCAAAGTAACATTTGAAACGCCTCATGAAAGAAGGAATATAGACCAATGTACACTGCCAAAGATACGGCCACACACGAAATTACTGCACTTTTCTGCCAGTGTGTATCAAATGGCACAAAACCACAAAATCATCGATACCCGAAGTGTCCTCTGTAGCAACAATCACACAGCAGGCTATGAAATTTATAAGGCACTTAAACTACAATACAAAGATTTCCTCCTTATATAAAGCGATTCGAGAATCCCCACCTTCCTCCTACATCCACAACTATTACTAACGCTACTACTGTCAGCAGAGTCAGAACAAAATCTGGTTCCTTAAACTTCGAACTAAAGAAATTCAGAAAAAAGAAACCTAATTCCCTGAAGCCAAGCAAATGACTCCCATAACACTAACCACACCATAGCAAATACAATCCTTAGTGATCGCTAACATGATGAACGTACTTACAATAACAAAGCTTAGTAATTAAGAATGAATATGGACCGACTAAACATTGTCATGCAACGGACTCCAGCACCTTGCAAACGAACTGAAACTATTTCCCAAGCCTAATTGTATGCATCAAACAAATCATCCTGACAACAAACCTCATGGTAGTACAGCAATTAAAATGACAGAACATTAAATCAATAGAACTTGCACCCTACAAATCCGAACAAGTTGCAGAAGCTTATAAATTCAAAATATCGACAGAACAATTTAAAAACTAATTTAACACGCTAGGGAAAAGGTTCATTGCAGGAGGCGACTTTAACTCAACGATTAGGGCTCTAGAATAAAAAAACGGAAAAGGAATCATTTTTCTAGGACCAGTATGTTGTGGTCCGCAGATATGAACAAGAAATCTGACCTCAAGACTTCTGTATACAAAAAGGAAAAGACATAACAAAATCATGTACGCCCAATTTGTCTGTTGCTAATCTTGTCTAAGCTCTTGGAAAAAATCTTACACAAACGGCTACAATCAATATTCGACCCCAATAACATTGTGCTGAATCACCAATTCGGACTCAGACAACATCACCCAACTAAGCAACAAACGCACAAACTAATAAATAAAATTTCAAGTAACTAGAAAATAAAACTGCTCAATAGTATTTCTCGACGTACATATGTATCTAACTGCTTTACAAACTCAACAAAACCATACCAATAGACTTTTACCTGCTACTTAAGAGCTATCTTGACCAACGGCATTTCTATATGAAATACGAGGACGAATACTCAATACTGAACATAATAAGCTGGCATTCCCCAAGGTAGCGTATTGGGGCCACTACTTTACTTTATATACACAGCCGATATACCTATCCCGGCACTCCATACTAGTCGTATTGGCAACACCGCACAGTGGTTCACTGGAGAATCCAAATTAACGAAGAGACAACTAAGGTAATCTACACCACAAGGTGAATCGAACACCTACCTCCACAACTGAAGTCTTTCTTATCTCGACAAGACACCGCTCTGCTGAACCTGAGACGTTGATCTTCAACTTTCAGACATCTTCTTCTGAAGTCGCCCTGCAGAAGAGTAACAATGACGTCGATAGTTGGACCTGACCTGTATGCAATTAAATCGTCCACGTACGCTATTGAATGGTGAAGAGAAGCCGAAACCGAACTGGTTATCCGGAGTGATTGTATTGTCCTCAACCCATTTCAATAAATTTAGACTACCTTCTCGAAGACATTGCTGATACTCTGAAGTAGACTTATCGACCGGAGATTTGCTAGGCTAGTGGAATCTTTACCCCTCTTGGGGATTCATTCCATTATTAATTGCATTATTGAACAGTGTGGTGTAAAATTCTACGGTCATTGCTGGGAACTGCCTGAGCATCGAACAACTCGTCGGTTTCTGGTTTCTTTTTCTTCAATGACTCGAAGATCATCTGGAGATCTACCGTCGAAATGAACATGGTATTAGCCCCCCACTGGCAACGGCATTGCCACCTAGATTCTCTGATCGATGCTCGCTCGATATCATTTCGAAGGTGGAAGAATCGGGCTTTTTTCTCCATGTAGTAGTTCGGGCAAATGCTGTCATTCACCTTGTACACCTCCTACTGTCGCCACCTTCTCCTGAGGATCTCCGATCACGAAAAAGAATCGATGCTCGAGGCAAGCGTTCATTGTCTGACGTTCTCGAAAACTTCAGATCCTGAATGTCATTCTGATTGTTTCTCCGACATATTTTATTTATTTGCGGGAATGTATTCGTGCTGTTGGATTTTACAGCACGAATTCTATTGTACCAATTCAAACTTACAGATATTCTGTAATTTTCGTTAATGAGATGCTGAAAATTTGTAATCAGTGATTTCATTGTTCTGATTCCCTAGATTTGCCTGTCAAGAATTTGAGTCTTGACCCATCTGTACAGTGAATCGACTGTCGCGTTTCTACACACTAGTAGTATGGCATGGTATTATTCTGTCCATAGTCTGTTTGATTAGTTCCTTCATGCCATTAAGATATCTGTCGACCTCGTCATTTGACCGATTCCTATTCGACAGAAAGAAGGAGGCTTCCGAAGTGAGCGCTCTGGGCAGTGATTTGGTTTTTCAATTGGCGCGGGTAGATTTTGGCGAAGTGTGGCGGCCAGGTTGTTTTGGTGACCTCTTTCAAATCTGTTGTTTATTATTAAGTTACTGATGCTAAATCACCGTAGCAAGTTACTTGATTGAACAGCACGTCTAAATGATAAAACTCAAAATGAGTGTTCGTTAATGCCAAATTGTGCGCGTTGCGCTTTACTACTTTACTGTAGACGTGGTGGTCCTTCACAGTCGACACTTCGTTTGGTGGCCAAATCATCGGTCCGGTAAACAATCAGCCAACATTCGTATGTCGAAGGAACGCAAGATTGGCCGAAAACATCGCCGTGGTCCGTGGAAGTGTACAGCAAAACCCGAAACAATCGATTCTCACTCGGGCTTTCGCAGATTACAACTTGGCGAATTTTGCGTCAGGACTTGGGCCTACACCCGTACAAGATCCAACTGACCCATTAGCTAATAGTTCCTGACCACAGATAACGCCGTCCTAATTTTGGTCGAAAAATGATCTTTAGCGACGAGGCGCATTTTTGGATGAATGACTGTCTTCACAAACAAAATGCCATATACACCAACCCATACGAAATTCGCCATATAATAATGCATCCTCAAAAAGTTATCGTTTGGTTTGGATTTCGGGTCGGCGGCGTCATTGGTCCGTACTTTTTCGAAACGACGTTGGTGAGTCGGCGAGCCCTACAAAATTATGATATCAATTTACTAGACGACATGTAATTCCAACAGTACGGCGCTACGTACCACACAGCGGACGCCACGATTGACATTCTGTATGAACGATTTGAGGGTAAGGATATCTCCCGCAGAGGTGACATGAATCGGCCACCAAGGTCATGCTATTTGACCCTTTTTTTCTTGTGGGTATTCCTAAATCGCTAATCTATGCGAATAAACCACAATCGACCGATGCCCTTTAGGAGCCGCTCCTCGGTTACGACGGACTATCCGTTGCGAGTTGCTTGATTTTGTACTCTATGTTGTGCGTAGCCCATCAATGGCTTAGTAGGCTCTCCCTAGTGTTGGCAATGTTATTTCCTCCATCACTATATTTGGCATCTAAGCCGTCGGCTAGAATGTACCACATCCTCTGCCCATTTTGGATAGGGATTAAAACAATGCAAATCTCTAGTACCTGTAACCTACGCCCTTCACCACTTTATATACGAGTACTTTCAATTACTTTTATGAAGACCACAACTCCTCCGCATTGCGTGGCGTGGGGTTGGTCTCTTCGAGTTACATTGAATGAATTGTGCAGAATTTTGTGTTTCTGGCTTAGCGTTGTTTCGCTGAACAAAAGCACATTGGAGCTTTCGTCTAGAAACAAGTTAAAAAAGTGGCTCTCCGTGGCGGTCTATGTAGATGAATGACTGGAAAACAAAATTCTATAGACGGTACCCTAGCTCAACAGGCTGTCCTACATCCTATTCAACTGTCTCTATTTGATATCACCAAGCCGACAAACTTATTCTCAATTAATCGCCGGGACATTGCCAGTCGTCACAGGATATTGGACTATTGGCAACCATGTGGCGTGAATGGGAGTTCCTTACCACAACCACCGAGGGAATCGATGACTTTCTTTCATCTGGTCTTGGTTAACCTGTTGTGCTATTTTTTCTATACGTATTCACAATTATCTCCTCCATTTTAGGCTAGCAAAATGGTGTAATCACGATAAATGTAAAATTCGATCGTGAGCTTTACTCTTACATAGCGGTGATGATCCACTTAATTAAGTGTCAACGATAATCGATTCTACGTTTATTATTGTTGAGCTTTGTTGGGTGAATAGACTCCATGGTGCGGACCGAAATAGTCCTCCATTTACTCCATTGTTCGTTATGTAAAGCCTGTTATTTCCCGACTCGCCCATAAGTTTCCCGGGTCGTCCTCTGGATTTTCGGATTCATAGAAGCTTCATTGAACATTTTTAGCAAAGCGTTTTTCTTCTTACACTTATGGCATAGCGAAAGAGTTATGAATACGAGTATATTGACAACTTTTTGACTAGCTATCAGTCAAGGACCCAATTTATGTGGTGATGTACCGCAGTAAGCCTCAGTCAAAAATGTAGCCTTTATAGAGGATTCCTTAGAGGCTAACGAAATGGCATAACACTTCCTCGAGAAATTCGAATGTGTGTTTTCTCAACGCTTCACCTCAACGCCGCGCCGGTGCACCAAACCTATATCAGTGATGCCACAATTTGATGTAAACAAATTGCATAAAACCGTCTCCGTAATAAAATGGAAAAATTTTCATGATCAAGTTTGCTGAATTAAATAATAACTCGGGTGCTGACGGCGGTAGTCTCATCCACTCCAGTGAATGCAGAAGTGGCGCTTGGTGTCATTAATTAAATTAAAAACCAGAACAGGCATCTCGCTGTCTGCTACATAGTTGCGTGGAAACGTGATCACAGGTAATCGAATGGATCACGAAGGCTTTTCTTTCTCTTATGACTCTGCTCGGTTTTCCTCTGCATCTTTCTTCGTAGAAAGTCGTCGAAATTGTAAACAAAATTCGGTGTTATGCGTACACGGTAATCTATTGCAGTGGAGATGGCGATTGTAATGGAGATTAATGACACCTCTTAAGATGACATGCGTTACGTGTAGCACGGGATACAGAATGACTCAAAGTGGATCTCGTGCGATGTCATGTTGGCCGTGAGTAAGCTATAAGTGCTTTGGGATCAATTGGGTATTGTTGTTCATATTTCTTGTATAAACGATGGGAAATGTTGTAATACCTGACGCATTTCGGTACTTAACGAGAAAGGGTAAGATAGACATGGTTTCTTATTAGAGTTTGGATGACTTGACCGTGAAAACCGGTCCTGTAAGAGGGTGCAAATGCTTAAAAATATTAATGGACGGTTTCTACATAGATTTTGGCCCTTTCGGCCTGTTCATGGTACATGAATCACTGTTTGACTTTATAAGACCATTCTTTTCTCTATAAGACCATTCATCGGTCTCCGCCTTTACCTGCGAAAAGATTGAAGTCAATATTCTCGTCCCTCACCACACGCACGGTTGAAAACAGATTATCTGTAAATCATTATGAAATCTCCCCGATTCGTAATTGGCCTTACAATTACGAGCTGAAAGACACCATAATAAATGTTACACAATTCCAATGCTTCCTATTGTAGCCACTACCATGACATCGTGTACAGCCGCAAGCGATTTCCAGCTTTATATTCATATGACTCTATGCACCTTCATCCGATGGGCGTCGACGTTTATGAACTGCTACTATCAGATGGCCACCACACCCTGCTTTGAGGATATGCTTCGTTTGGCATCTATTATAAAAATCGCTTTCACTCTTGCGATACAACAGTGGCCCGTATATCCAACCGACCGTCTAACAGGTTGATTGTAATTTGATTCTCATCGCGTGTCGCGGCTAATGAGTCAACTTTCATGTTCAGTGTAATTGTGCGAAGTATGGAGACAAATTGTCGGGAATGGAAGCTAGCAATAATTAATTGTCTGAAGCTGAAGATTTCATTTGAGTTAGGCATTAGTTGGATAATGAGCATCGCGGAAGTTGGTATTGATTATCCAAGAGTAATGTCGGTTACCTTACATGCGACCAAGGCACTACTCTTTTATTAGCCTAATTTGTTATTTCTTTGAACGCGGGCTGAAGATCGGGTCAACTGGCCGCCGAATGACCAAAGTATAAACACCTGACATATATTGTACATTTTTGGACTAAAAATTTTGTATGTTTTTGTTCACCCTTAAATTATCGCCTCATGTTTCTGAGCGTCAAAAACATCCACACTCTCACACACATCATCCTCAACAACTCTTCGTTCCGCCAGACTTTTATGGATGAAACGCGAAAAGTTTTTTTTTCAGGTTTAAAGGCAACTTGATAGATGCTTTTGACCATAATGTAGGTGTCGAGGATCAGACCAATTGATATAATAGGCAACTAAAACCCTCCGACTTTAACAAATATTTTATGGAGCAAATGGAGGTGTGCCATCAAAGACGATCGCGGCGGTAATGATCGGACGAAAGATCTATCAATGACAATGGCATCAAAAACTATCACATCTAAGATGATAGTACAATAACACTAACAATGGTCGTGCTAACGTCGATTGTTCCAAAGGCGATGGCATTAAAGACACTTGTATCAAGGCTATCGCATCAAAGACAATTGTGTCATAAATGATCGTTCCAAAGAAGTTCGTACCAAACAAGATCGCATCAAAAGCATATCAAACACGAGGGCAACATCGCGTCTAAGATAATTATACTATAGCACTAAAGACAATCACGCCAAAATCAATCTCGAAAAGGGCACCAATGATTATTGTCCCAAACATTTATCACATCTAAGTCTACGGCAACATATTTGTAGATGACCTAATCAAAGATGATCGTGCCAAAGGCGAAGCCTTGAAGGCATATCTCCAAAAGGTTTTGTTTAAAATGTTATAATAAATTCATTTCAGATAAGTAAGCTTAGTTTTTGACATATCGGGCGAAGTAGGCCTGTTTTTGTACTGAAGATGTGGTATGGTACTGTATATGGGTTAGCGCGTATATAGTCTAGCTCTTTTGAGGCTCATACACAACTCAACGAAATTTTCGCCCCTTGTAGCTATCCACGATAACGATGAGGCAACTGGTTGAGTTATTGCAGCTACTCGTATCATTTCGATAGTAGATTTGCTGAAAAGTAGCTTTGTAGTGTGGGCTTCTGATATGCATCATTATTGTTTGTGAGGCGTTGATCATCAATTCGTGGTCATGACGCCATTTCATTGCCAAATCGAACTCCTTACTGTTGTTGCTGTGTGCAAAGAAGTGTTGTGGTCCGTTGCTGTGTAACCATGCAAATGGGATACTCTGTTTGAATACGAGAAGGAGCTCATTTGAATAGAGAACTAAAAGAATTGTACCTAATTTTGATCCCTGAAGGACTCCATATAGAGCGTGTTCTCTTTGACTATACGTCCCTTCGATTTCAACATGAAAATGTTGATTGACCAAATCTTCCTTTAGCCAGTATGCCATTGTTCCTCGTATGTCTATGCGTTCAAGCGCTTCTATTGATTTTGGATGGTTTAGGGTTTAGTTTTAACTTTGCTAAAATCCATAATTATGACTAAGACGTGGTGACTCTTATTTAATTGATGCAATTTGAAAATTCTCCTTGCAGTTTACCAGCGTTTTTATTTTTCTTAAAACCGTACTTACCCTTGTGGTCCCTCGTCTATCCATTCGATGAAACTCTGAACCTGTTTACGATTATTTCTTCGAGACACTCTTCTACGACCGATTGATGTGTGTCTGTAATTGTTCAGATGATTTTTAACACTTCCCCTGCATACTAGCGCCTTACTATAGTTGTTTTTAAGATTTTGCACCAGAATTGACCGGACTAAAGACCAATTGGCATCAAAGATGATCGTACCAATTGCATCATTAAAGATTAGAGCAACAAAAACGATCGCATCAATGACTTTCGCATGGGTAATGGCGAATTGGTCTATAGTCGAATATTTAAATAACCGACTTTTCTTTGTAAGGGTCAACTGAACAATGAATCAGGTTCAATATAGAGTGCCACAAACATCCAAACCAGGCCCAGTTTTACTTGAACTACACACAAACGAGCTTCTGCATGTATTTAAGAAGAGTATACCTTTTGCAATAATGGTTCGACATAGATCTCTGAAGACAGTTGCAAAAATAATGCAGGAGTTCAACAATACTGTCAAGTGGTGTCACGATAATAATCAATATGATGCATGTCCGAAGCCCACAACAGATAACGTTTAAAAACGATGGACGTTCTTCACCGCCTAGTCAGCAAATTGAGATTGTAGAATCCTACAAATATCTTGAAGTGACAATAGATAACCTTACATGTTTAGAAAATTTGCTCAGATATAAAGAGCGCTCTCCCTGCACTGGCCCACTTCCCACAGCCGCCACACCTCAAATCGTGAAACAAGTTTACTATGCCTTAATTCAGTCCAGACTCAGGTATGGCATACTTGCGTGGGCAATGCATCTATTATAAAAAGCATATGAAACTATAAAAGCTGCGCAATCCGTCGATTAAACTCTTCAACAACAGGGATGTTCTAAGCGGAAGACAGTTTTGAGTGATGCCAATACAATTTATTTACAAGATGACTCTCATGCACTGCCGACATCTGATTCGAGAAGTCGATCGCCCATGAGATCAGCACAATAAGACGTACACAAGGGTTGTTTTTCTTTGCCAGAAGCAACAACATGGCAAAAGGCAGCTTTCATACGATGTACCACCAGAGACGATTGTGCAAAAAGGATCGCATGTAAGATCACCGCACTATTGTTCTTAGGGCTGTAGCACTAAAGACGATTACACCAAAGTCGATTGCATCAATGCTAGTTACACTTTATATCGCACCAGAGATTGTGGCATCAATGATGATCGCACTGAAACCGATCATATCAAAGACCAGTGCACAAAAGGTACCAAAGACGATCGCATCAAGGATATTTCATCAGGACTGATCACCCCAAAGGTGATCGCACGATCAAAGACGATCCTGTTATGGCTATCGCATCGAAAACAATCGCTCTGAAAATGATCGCACCAAAAAGTGTAGCATCAAGAAAGACGAACCCACCAAAAATATGGTACTGGAGATGATCACACCAAGATCGAACGTATCGGAGAGGATCGCACTAAAGACTACATCAGAGAAAACCGACTACTTATTCATTAAAAACGATAGAACTCTGTACCCTGCTGGCAATTATTGTACTTCTTCGAGACACTTTTCAACGACTGGCAATTTTGATATCGGCCTGTATTTTTTCAATGATTTTTAACAACTCCCTTGCATTGGCCTTACCTCAGTTCCAATCGCCATTGCGCCAAAGACTGTGGCATGAAGAAACGATCGCCCAAAAAGTGATCACATCATAGGTGATCGCACCAATGAGTACCAACAATTATGGTATCAAAGATGATCACACTGAAGACGACTGAATTAAAAACAGTCTGCCCAAGGGCGGTAGCATGATATCGTACAAAGATGATTACACCAAGGACTATAGCACTATTAAGACTATTGCATCAAAAACAATCACACCGAAAAATACCGCATCCAAGATGATCGCAACAATGTCGAGCCAATGATGCTCGCAATTGCACCAAAATGATCAGATCAAGGAGGACCATATCGAGGAAGACCTAAGGCTTTAGAAACGATAACAATAAAAAAGGGTTTATGGGCAAATTATATGGCGGTTTTAAAACCACGGTAAGTTACGAAAATGTCTGGTACATAGGCAAACACGGTTTTTATATCAAAATATTTAAGAATGATAAATCTCCGCTGCCTACACAAGGCAAAGAAAAGTGCTGTTTTTTAACTTTTTAACAGATGCAATTGAAAAAAATAACTTTCCTTTTAACGGATGCTTTAGTTTAAGTTTATTCACGGCATTGTTTTAAATATGATTGTTCAAGAAGTAATGGGAATTTTATTATTTCACAAGTTACATCAGGCCGGTTCTCCCGATGTTACCATTAGAGTTCTATATATATTTCTAGCCAAACCGGTTGCTTAGTATTTTGCCATATTCCGAGACAAAATGGCGAATGACGAAAAATCGTCAAATCGCAGTCAAAGAATTCACTGAAGATGTTGGCATATCAATTTGTTTATGACATGATATTTCCTAGGTTGTGAAAAGAGTGGCAGCAAAAGTTGTTCCAAAGCTTTATATTTCGAAAAAAAATAGCGGTAACTGGAAGTTGCTTAAATATTGTAAGTGAAGTCAATAACATTGAGGAACTACCGAAATGTGTCGGTAGTTTCAGGTTCTAAGGCAACGGTGGAGGTATTCTTGTTGGCTAAAACTGAAAAAGCTGTGTATGTACATGCGACGTGATCTACGTGAAGCAGTGCGAAACAAATGCCAGGAGCTTTAACACTTGATTCGGATGCAATTTCAAGTTTAGTCAAACGTGAAATAGTTCATATAGGTAGTTAACACAGGAAGTCCTTATTTCGATTGGTTGCCACAACAGTAGCATTTTAATATAATTAAAAAAAACCTAAAACTACGTAGGTACTACGCAGCTTTACCTATTTACGAGGTCTTATTATTTTATTTGTTTTGTTCAAACTATTTACATATAGAGGTATGCAGTTAAGAGATTATGACAGACAAACCAACCTATTACAACATTTTCCGGGGAATTATATGTACGAGTAGTGAGATCCACTTATACCTGACAGCGCCGAAGTAAAGTGCCTCTTGGTCGTAAGGTAACCTATTGCGTTCACTCGCTCGAGTAGCAAGTACTTGCTGCCGATACTAGTCTGAAGAAAAGCCACGAGACGGGAAAAAAACACGTGAAAGGAAAGACACAACGCTGAATTGGGAAACACTACAAGATCGACCGATCTGACCCGTTCACCAGTTGTTGTCATCATCAACACACCCAACGAGCAGCTATTCGGCAGTCACCAAAAACCAGAAAACTTGACTGCCTTCAACCAAGCTTTGCACAAAGCACCTGAGAAGGCTGTATATTTATGTATGGCGAATGGATGCAATGCAATGCTGGTCGGAATTCATGCGATGCAAAACTGGCAATCTCGCAATCAGATAGATGCAAACAACAACGAGATAGTTGTGCTCCTACTACTGTTGCAGCTGGCAATTTGATGGTCGCAGCAGCATTTGGGACTCCAACTCTCTGAATTTACTTTCCTTCGGTTTGTCGAACGCTTCGGACACAACTGCTCCGCTTGAGAGTCGAATTCGTAACTGCTACTCAGCTTATCCATCTAACCATACCGTAGTTTCGTAATTTCAATCGATTGTTCGAGGTTGTGTAAGTCTGTAAAGTGCAAAAAACCTGAAGGTACACAAGTATTTCCTGAAAATACACGTACTTTGGCGTGCAATTTACGTTTAGTGATCAAGACAAGCCGAAAACAGAAAAGCTGAGACGCGATTGGCAATACGCGCGACACAAACCGGGAGATAGACGGAAACGTAAAGAAATTCCTTGCAATTAAGTGAAAGTGGTAAATAGCGTGAGTGCTAGCTGTGGTTACGAATTCCTCATCCAAAATCAAAAATATACGAGAGAGAGATAGCGGAAGATGTTTGGTGGAATGGAGACCTGCAATATCCTTGGAGCCGTGGTCTTAAGTATGTTGACGGTTACGTGGGCTGCTGGTCGACAGATTATCAACAATTCGCCGCAGTTCCAGGAAAGACGTAAGGATATTTTGCAGTTTGCATTCATTGTGAATTGATGCCAAATCAAAAAAAGTATTTTTTTTAGTTGCGTAAAGTTGTTTCAATAGATCATAGCTTGGGCCTGTTTTTACGCAAATCCGCAAATCCAAAATCTTTTCGTCCGGTGAAAAGCTTCAAAGTGATTTTTAGTCAAATTTAATGCAGAGGTATGATCGAACGTGTGCTTCTTGAGCAATGATGAGTAGTACATTCCCCTTCATTCTACGTTTTCTATGACAGACCATGGATCATTTTCACATTTTTCGCAGCAAAATCACTCTCCGTGGTTCACTATATCCTTACCGTGATAAATTGACTCAGAAAAAAGCTTCAACTGCTACAATCCTGGAAATGTTCATTTAAATGCATCTTTAGTGTGAAGTGAGCGCGGCAATAGCCTACGCTCTCTAAACTGAATTTCCCGACTTTCTACAGAAGTAAACTATGACTGCATCCCCAGGCCATAGTCGAATCGCGATCGTGATTTCGTTGTTAGTTTTAAATTGTTACTAGGATCATATGTATATCGACTCCTGAGCTGTCGCCGATTTTTTTTTTTTTTTTTGCAAAATTCAAAACAGAAAAAAATTTTTTTTTTTTTTGGGTTATACCAAATTTTTTTTCGACATTTGGTAATGGTAAGATACTTGGCATATTCACTTATTTTATACACACATTTAAATAGGGTCATCCAAAGAGGTGCATGTTTAAATGAATTGAAAAACATGACACTTTGATTAAGAGTGTTAACGTCGTGATAAGTTTTGATTGCAGTTGTTATGTTACCGAAAGCCTCTTTATTTATTCTCAAGCACATGTAGCTTGAACTTATAAGAGTGGAAGAATAACCATTTGGCATAGAAACTTCTTTAAGCACTTTACAATGTTTTTACAAATGTTTTAAAGGCAAGACATGAAGATAATGAATCAGCGGCCACCCCCATCAGCGGGGGTGATGGTGGTGCAATGGTAATCATCACCGAATGTTGAGCGGAAAGTCTAAAGTTCAAGACTGTCCATAGCCAAGAACAATCCCTATACGGAAAAAAACTGTGCAACAACATCAGTTGTGAATGAGAGATGAACAAAAAATTATGACCAAGGCAAAACACTTGCAGTATAAGATCACTTCATACTTTGTGCATTTCCAATATAACACCTTAATGACAAGGAAACCCAAAAAAGGTTACTGTGAACTATACCCACGCGACAAATTTAAGAGAATTTCTCGAATCCTATCTGGGACAACAACCCCCGGAGAGTACAGAACGAACATCTTCGACACAGTCCATCTGCACCCCTACAAATACAAATACAATTCTAACAATATGCTTTTGGAAGAGAGTTTGTGAGCAATAAGGTTGTAGCATAAACATACATATTTCCCGTGACGGACAACATATACTTTTTTCATTTCACTGCATGTGATTTTATATTCAAACCGACTCTCAGGTAATTTATTACGGATTTTACCTTCAAGCAATTGGGCGTGCAAGAAAAACTTGAGACATGAGAAGACAAATAATTTTTTTTTACATGCACCAGAGCGAAACCGTATAATGCGTCTTTAAGCTGCAAATCATAACCTTCGTTTTGCGATTATAAGAAGGTCATGATTGACGAACCACTGCCTCAAAATTTGTAAGGCATCTTGCAAATTGACCAACGTTTAAAAAAAAATTATTGACGAATGTTAATGCAATATCATCTGCGAATGCTGTGGCTTTACTACTAAAATTTTGACAGATGGGCGATTCGCACATATTAATAATAAAATAGGGCCCAGAACAGAAGCCTGAGGTACACCAAGATGTATTTCTAATTCATGGCTAAAAACCCTTCTAGTTTAACATTCTGTGATCCCTCTTTCAGATATGAAGTAAACCAGTTCTATGTATATCCGCCCTCGGAATTCAGTTTTGTAAAGTTTATCTAACAAAATAATAAGGTTGACCATATCAATAGCTTCCGTCATGTCGTTAAGTTAATGTTGTTCAATATTATTAAAACCTTCACAAAACTGCTTCAATATTTAACCCTTCATAAGTTTTTCAAATAACTTTGAGAACATTGGTAGAATACGAAGGGTTGGAAATGAAAATGCGAATTCTTCATTTTTTTTTCAACGTAATCTCCCTTTAGACACTTCTTCCAACATTTTTCTCGCTTCTTTAACCCATTCAAAAAATATGACTTCTCAAACTCATTCAAATAAACCTCTGCCTCGGTGATAACCTCCACGTTTGTGCCAATTTTTTATCCCGAGCCCTGTTTTCATGTTGGGATACAAAATTCCAGAGTGCCCGATCAGGGCAGTACGGTGTGTGTGGCAGCAATTCATAGCGCAATTAATTTATTTTCGCAGCAACAGTTCTTGATAAATGTGTGGGTAGGTTATATTATGCGTGGTGAAACAACACTTTTTTTTTTATCCAAATAAGGGCGTATTTCGTTCGAATTGGTCCATTAATTCACTGGAGTGCTGCCGTGATTGTTCTTCCTTTTTCCGAAATGTCTATGAGGATTATTCCTTCTGGGTCCCAAAAAATGGTGGCCATGACATTTTCGGCCGATGGGGCCACCATTAATCACCATCCATTAATTGGACTGTCATATGATCTCTGTCGTATACTCGTAATAATGTATCCAGCTTTCATCCACGGTAACGACCCGGCGCAAAAACTCCCAAGAATCTCGATTAAAGAGGTCCAAAAACTGCTTCGATATTGTCAGTCTTATCTGCTTCTTGTCTATTGTCAGCAGTCGCGGCACCCATCGGACCGATAGCTCTCTTACGTGTAATTTGTCACGTAAAATATTGATTGCTTTTCCATACGACACGCCTCTGGCCTCTGCTACTTCACGCGATTCGGTCCGACGCCCTGACGTCGTGGACATTTTCGACGATTTCATTAGCAAGCACGTCCGCCGGGTGGCCTGCGAGCTCTCTCTAAATTCGTTAAACCAATATCTAACGGTTGTCAATGATGGTGAAAGGTCTCCATACTATAGATAGCATCCAAGTTCGCTTTTATTTCTTCACATTTCTTTCCATCCAAAAAAAAAAAGCGAATCACGGATCGATATTGTTTTTTTTCATGTGTGATAAAAACTAAAACTAAGCCAAAAAAAAAACTAACCTATGAATCGTTCGAAAATATTGTATGATGTCACTTGACATATAACGGTACAACACAATACTGCCAAATTCCCTCAGCAACGCCATCTGTTATCAAACACAGGTACTAATTGATCGACCCTCGTAGATATATATAGGTTAGTTTTCGGTTTTTTTTTAAATAACTGAATCACTTCAGCAGTGTTTAGCAAACATACCACGAAATACGCCTAAGTAAGCAATTAGTGATACCATCGAATATACTAGAACCCTTACTATCGAAGTTCAACATAATCTTATGTACTTTATTTGGTGTAAAATCACTAACTAAATCCGATTACAAGTTACATGTGCAATCTTTAAGGGTAGAACCACGTTTCAAATATTTATTGAAGGTATTAACGATTTCCATTTTATTGGAAGTGTAACCAAGTTCAATTGGGCTCTCAAGAATTTTATCGTTATTCACACTTTTGTTAAGTATACTATAGGGTCCGCCAAATAATTTTTTTTTTTTTTAAATGCTATAAAAAAAACTACTGAATACTTTTTCAAATTTCTTTTTTTATTTGAAAGTACAATCCTTCCGGTTAATAATGGAAAATAATTTCATTCAAATGGCTGCCCCGGCTGGCCATGCAGTAGCCTACACGATCGGTCCAATTTTTAAGCACATTATCGATTGTGTGCAGCTGTATTTCAGCAATGGCTTCAGGAATATTGTCCTTTAAAGCGTCAATTGTCTCTGGCTTGTCGGCGTAACACTTATCTTTGACGGCACCCCACAAATAATAGTCCAACGGTGTCAAATCGCAGCTCCGAGGTGGCCAAACGACATCAGCTCTGCGGCTGATAATGCGATCTTCAAAAACAGGGCGCAAAACATCGAGTGTAGCTTCGGCTGTGTGGCACGTAGCGCCGTCCTGTTGAAACCAAATGTTGCCAATATCCTCCTCTTCAATTTTTGTGAACAAAAATTCGTTCAACATGGCCCGATAACGATCGCCATTGACTGTAACGGCCACTCCTTGCTCATTTTCGAAGAAAAATGGCCCAATTATGCCTCTGGACCAAAATCCGCACCAAACAGTGGCTCGTTTTGGGTGCACCGGCTTTTCAATGTATGCGTGCGGGTTTTCTGTGCCCCAAATGCGACAATTTTGCTTGTTTACATACCCGCCAAGATCAAAATGAGCTTCATCTGAAAAGATGAAGAAGACGGCATCTTCTGTAAGTCGATCGCAGGCCCACTTAGCGAAGCGAACCATATTTCGAACCACAACCATATTCGTTCAGCGGAAGGATAAAACTAATTATCTGTCAAATCAGACATGAGCTAAATGTTACCATTCACGAAATAAGCACTACTTGAAAAAAAAACGTTAGATGGCGGACCCTTTACAACCCTTCCCACTTAGTTGATATTTACAGTTTTACAGTTTTCAAACTTGTCAGTGTAAAATCTGTTATGACTAAAATTTACCTACTTTTTTACATCCTGTCTTAATTTTATACACTGCTACTTCAAACTTGAAATATGCAGGAGACGTTTACATTTTTTTTTTGACTCATTTTTTCAGGTTATCATTTAAAGTAATTTCTTTCCCATCCATGGCCAAAGCCGTTTCCATTTAGAAATTCTAGGTACATCTAAATGAACCTCTGTCTTAAATCTGTCTTAAAATGGGTTTGCAATATTTTTACAAAGGTATCATAAGCTAAGGAAGGATCAGTCTCTAGTTTAACCAAATTAATTTTATGCTTCTATACTGGAAGCCAAGTATAATGTTTAGATTTATCATACAATGATTTGTGATTTCAAGGTTCAATATTTCACTGTCAACCTTTGGAACGCAATACTTATGAAATCGATGCATGTTTGGGTTAAGTTTTTTGTTGATTTATTGCATTATCAATATTAATAATAACCTAAGGTATAAACTCTGAGGTCATCTACGCAATATCTACTTTTTGGCTCTACCGACGAATAGGCATTCTTTTTATGAAACTTTTCATCACGGTCCCGCATAATATGTAGTAGTGATATTTCATGTTAGTGCATTGAGCAATGGCGCATAATTTATCTTTAACCTTGCCCAAAGGAAAAAGTCGAATGGTGTCAAATATCAAGGTCTTGAAGTCTCTATTTTGAGAAGTTACACATTCAGGCAATTTGTCACGAAACATTGTCATTATCAAGTTGCAAATTGAAGAACTTGCTATTGGTCGAAGGGGCCATCAAATAAATTTTTCGACACAAGCTTCATTCATACGTACCTACCTTCGGATAATAAAACTAACTTCTTGCGACGCTAAGCTGCTTAGTGTATTATGCAGGCATGATAAGCTAAAATTGACTGAATATATATATGACTTATAGACTTATAGGATGGCAGGATGCCGCATTGGCTGTTACCATATTCCATATTCCAACCATATTCCTTTGCCGACCGCTGTTGGAGATAGCCGTATTTTTCCTGTATCAGAATAGGGTTGTGAAACGTCAGACTTTCTGTCCAACCGACTAAAGTTATTTTGATTCCCTTTAGAGTCAATGCTTCTAGGGCTTAAATTTAAATTTTATAAACGTGCATCTACTTCGATAATTTTTTTAGCTTGTGTTGTTCTTGATTTTATTTGAAGTATTATAATTCGATAAGCTCATATTTTGGTGAGTTTGGCAGGAAGATAAAAAGACAATGGCCTAAAGAGCACCTGTTCATAATCAATCAGGCAGACGTGGTCTGATTAAAATGAAATGTATTACATGATATTGGAAAGTGAAGAGTGTTTTCTCTTTACTTTTCCCCATTGCTTTTTAAAAGCGGTTCACAGTCATTGACTTCAAGCCCTCCTCGAAAACGCTTATAACGTTCGCAGCAAATTAAATTTAGTTGAGAATGTTGCAGAAGGCAACATTATTATTATTACTAATGGCTATTGGGAACTCGGTAGTTTAGAGCCTCTTTGGCCACTCTTTGTCAAGCTTTCTGGTCATGAGAATGTTTCTTTCATGTTTCGCTTTTCTATTCCATATCTTCTAGATCCATCGTTATATTGTTTTCCCATCTACGACGTGGCATACAACTGAACGTCTTTTCCAATTCAATTTTTGGTATTTTCGAAAGATCAGACTCTGCTCAACTACGTGTATCACCGATGGGAACAGGTCATCGCCGGCAGAGCTATGTCCGATGGTATAAGTTTCAGTATTTCCAAGTGGCCGAGCATGTCTTACTGCAAAATGAATTTGTTGGTTCTTTGCACTCGTATTGTGACGCGACTCAAAGGCATGAGTTGTGTTTGGTAGTGAGCTCTTGCAATGATTTTACCCGTCTTCAACAACTCGTTAGTCTCGATACAAAGCAGAAAACACATGCTTTCTTGCCACCAGAACAGTTGTCCGCTCGTGAAAAACGCGGTTTGATGTCTCTCGGCTTCAATTCATATGCCAGCCAAATCTGGGGGCACGGCAGTGCCCCCGCCAAGTCGAGCAAAAAAGCGGCACGGCCGTACCATCCTTTTCTCGAAGCAGTTCGGGCCATTTTCGACCCCCTATAACTTCGTTGTGGATAAAACTAGAAGCCTGAATTTTCAGTAACCAAGCAGGCATCCCATAGACACGGTATATTTCAAATTTCATTAAATTTGAACCAGTAGTTTAAGAATTATAACTAGTCAAAGTTTCTAATTCTGTCACTCACTCACTCACTCACTCACTCACTCACTCACTCACTCACTCACTCACTCACTCACTCACCGATCATCAAAACTCTAGGCCACTTCTAGCAGACATAGAAGCTTGAAATTTAGAATACAATTAGTGTTTAGTGTATAAATCAAGGAAAAACTAAAATATTTTGCAATTTTGGTCCAGTTTTCTAGATACACCAAATATTATTACTAATAGGATAGTGTCTGTATGTATCCTTTTTCAATTTATCTAGATGGCGATTAACCCCTAAAAATATGCAATGCAACCCAATCAATGGGCGGTTGGGGAATTGGGTTTAGTGGTCAATGTGGTTCATGTATTTGACGGAATATAAAATAAATATCTTTATTATGTACATATATTTAATAACCATTTGATGAACTTATAATTAAATCAATTTTAAAACAAATTGTATGTTCGGTGTCAGAGTTGGAGACTACTAACTTGTACAGTTTCGATCAAAATTACGATATTGTTAAAACACGCCCAGTCTCCTCTAAAGTCGAGTGCTACGAGATAAATGACGGTAAAAAGTTCCTGAAAAGAAGAGATAACCCATATTTGATCAATCACTATTTCTACGACGGAGAACAAGTACCAGAGAAATATTTCTTCTCTTTACTTCTTTTATTCAAGCCATGACGTTCCTTAGATGAACTCAAAATGGGGTGTGATACTTACACGGAGGCCTTTAATTTGGCGAAAGAAGATTTAAAAGAAGGAATCGATTATGGTAATTCAATGATAGAGTCAAGATATAAGATACAAAAAGTATGATCGCAAAACTTAATGCCGATCAAAAAAGAGTCTTCGATATGATCACACATGAAATGGACACAACTGATAATAACGCTGACGTTTTACGCTGTTTTGTGAGTGGAACTGGTGGCACTGGAAAGTGCTTTTTAATAAAAACTCTGAAAGTTTGGGTTAAGATGTATTTAAACAAAAAAGTGGCAGTTAGTGATCCAACAGGCATAGCTGCATTCAATGTGAATGGATTGACTATACACAGACTATTGCAGCTGCCTGTGGAACACAAGCAAACACCGAGGTACAAGCCACTTTCCGATGAAGTGCTCCAAGTTCTGAGATCAGATTTGAAAGAAGTAGTGTTGTTTATCATAGACGAAGTGTCGATGATATCCAATGTTACTTTAACATATATTCATTTACGCTTGTCTGAGATATTTGACACAAGCGATGATCAGAATTGGTGGTTTGGAAAAAAAACATCTTGTACTTTTCGGGGATCTTTTACAGCTTCCGCCGGTAAGAGAAAAGTCACCTTTTGAAAAACTCTCAACTGCTGAAGCTAACAAGTTGTTAGGTTCCCTCAGTATGCCGAATCTGTGGATTGAACTGTTCGTATACGATGAACTTACTATTAACATGCGACAGCTTAATGATTCTAACTTTGTTGAAATGCTAAATAGAATAAGATTAGGTGTGACTACACAAAAAGAACGCGACTTACTCTCGACTAGATTAATAACTCTAAAAACCAATTCAAATGAAAACAGATTGATTGAAATAATTGAACACCTCTCGAAACTTCCTGATGATACCGTTTGCTTATTACCTACAAAAAACATGTGTCAACAATTAAATACTGCAATGCTTAGATCTCTCCCACATCCCGAAATAAAACTTACAGCTGTAGATAGCATAGATTGCCCCAGATACCTAACAAAAAGAGCTCGTGAATGCATAAAAAATTATGAAGACGATGCTTCTATGACTGCGGGCCTAGAAGAGAACATAATTATAAAAATAGGAGCAAGAGTCATGTTAAGGCGAAATATTGACGTGAGTCTTGGTTTAGTTAATGGTTCTATCGGTAAAGTGCAAAGAGTAAAGGTTGATCCGGAAAATACAAAAATAATTCAGAAAATATACATTACATTTGATAAAGAACAGGTTTACGAGCTTGGTCCGGTCAAAACTAAATTTGAAATTATTAATAGAGCTTATGTTCATCGCGAACAGTTTCCTATATGTATAGCCTATGCTATAACTATACACAAAAGTCAGGCCTAAGTCTAAATAATGGGCTGATGGATATCGGTTCTGCAGTATTCACATCCGGTCAAGCTTACGTGGCACTTTCGAGAGTTACAAGTCTGGGCGGCTTACATCTAATTAATGTCGACTTTGGAAATATTAAAGCCCAGGAATCCTCAATTTGTGAATACAATAGATTAAGAAGCATTTACCGTCCAGACTTGACAAAAATTGTAACATCAAAGCCTCCGAGAAAAACCCATAGAGACATAGAGAGAGTGGGCTTTGAGAAAAACTGCAGCTGAAGCTCAAGAAGTAGTACCGGAAAAGAAAAAGAGGAAGACAACCTACAAAAATAAGAAAAGCTCATAAGACACAGAGTGGGCTTTAAGAAAATCTGTTGTTGGTATTCAAAAAGTAGAAGGTACCGGAAAGGAAGAAGAGTAGGACTATCTACAAAAAGAAATGAGATGCCATCAAAAACATAACTTGTAAAAAAAACCAAGTCTCGCAACTCAGTTCTTCTACTGTAAAAAGTTGTGAGATCTATGTAATACCAAGTCGGTTAATTTATTCAGCCCCTACTTAAGGGACCTTCTGTCTTAAGTTATTACGTAATTAGCTAACCTAACAACATCTTATAGTGACCATATTAATATTAAAAATCTTTTATGTTTTAAATAAATAGATTGACTTGGCAATCGCACTAGACAATCTAATTTAATATAATATGTATTATTTGTGAGATGCATGCGATGGACAAGTCAATCTATTTCGCATTTCTTTCCTAATTGAATCCGTATATTTCTACAATCATTCAAGGGGCCTTAGCCCTCAATTTTTTCATCGACCTTTTCATGCAGGAAAAAATATATGACACTGAGTATCCGGTCGCGATAGCTGGCAGCCTAAGCATACCATGTTATGTTTCTGACCTGATATTTCTAATCATCATGCACAGCTAGCGCCATCTAACGACCGATTACCATTTGTATACCGGATATGTTTACGCAAAGACTACATCGTATAGCATCATTTAATCCTTACCATCATGTTTCAAAAACATGTTGAAATGTTACATTTTGTAAATAATTTAAAACAAGATGGCATCAGTTCGCCAGGAGCCAAGCTAGAACTCAAGGCCTTCTACGTTGAATTTTGCTTTCCTGTCAGTTCGTCTGTCCATGTTAACGCATATACATACCATTTATCTGTCTGTCTTTCTGTTCGTACGTATCATTTATATACAAACTTGGGCGAAGTGAATGTGAATTATAATGTATCATATCCTAAAAATGGGCGGTTGATGAATTGGGTTTATTCGTCATTACGGTTCATGTATTTGATTTTATGATTTATATTTCAATCGCAGTTTATAAAGATTTTAATGTTTTCGATAAAAAAAAAACTACTCACTGATTATTAAATCTTCATTTTCAGCTAGTTGGCTACGAACATGTCCACGAGCGAATCCGAACGAGAATAAATGTTTCCGTGACCTCTTCGAGGGCTGTTTTCCAGCGCTGGCAGCAGGCATTCCCGAAATCGGAGTGAAGAGCTTCGAACCTCTACACATCGATTCCGTATCCGTATCGAAAGGGAGTGGAAATCTAGTCCTTTCAGGCGGTTTTCAGAATCTCATAGTCCGAGGTCCATCCAATGCTACAGTTCGCAGAGCAAGGTACCCTTATTCTCTGCTGTATTTCGATTAAGATCATATCAATATTAATTTTTACATTCAGCCTTGACTTGGATAAGAAAATATTTAATTTTGAGTTGGAAATCCCGCTACTTCGAATCCAGGCCAAGTACAATTTGAAGGGCAAAATTCTCTTGCTGCCATTGGTGGGAAGTGGGAACGTAAGCATGGCCTTGAAGGATGTCAGAACTGCCGTTTATACGAAAATCAGTTTACGCAATACCCCAGAAGTATAAGACAAGTCCAACACATTAGCGATCAAATTTCCATGTTTTCCTTTTTTTATCCCAGGAGATCCTGCACATCGAAGACATGCGCGTCACCTTTTTAGTGGGAGCAATGCGGATCCATTTAACCAACCTGTTTAATGGAAACGAAATTCTCGGCGCGTCCATAAATACATTCCTGAATCAGAACGGCAATGAAATTATTTCCGAATTGAGGCCGGACTTGGAGAAGGGCTTAGCTGATATCTTCCTTGGCCTGTGGAATAATGTGTTCTCGAAGATTCCAACCAAACTGTGGCTGCTGTGATGAGATTTCAAGACTTGTTCATCGCATCATCATTCGTCTTTAATGTACATAACATCGCTTGCACATAGAGATAATTAGTTTTCCTTAAGGATAGATTTTATGTAGAAAGTGTTTTTGTTTATTAAATATTCTCTGCTTTTGTATGTACGCTAATTGGTAATTTTGAATAAATTTTTTATTTATTTTTTTACAAACAATTAAGATTTGAATTTTTTAAGAGGGAATCCATAAAAAAGGAAAGTCCACTATTCCTCTATTATGGAGCTGTCGAAACAACTTCCAACAAGCTGTCGAGGTTATCTCAACCGCCCCATTTTTGCCGTATTTAGAGCTGGAACAGGATAATTTAAAAAGAATAAATGTCGGCCTGAGGTGTTTCATTTCGCGGCTTTTAAAATAAGATGTAAAAGCTTCGAACAGCATGCTTAACATGAATTTATTGAAAAATCTTCGAAACGATTGCATTATAGATCGTTTAACAATCGCTGAAGGTTTGAAGATTACGAACAGTTAGTACAAATATAGCGATTCTGTTATATGTACAGCTCGAACATTAGAAGCAGATTATGGTCGACATCATCGCCCATCAGAGCGTTATATAGCCAAAAGAAATCGAGGAGACTACGCCTATGACAAAAGTCCTGGGGCCCATTCATCATTGAAGTGCATGTCCTGTAGAAAATATGGCTGCCGTGAGTGAAAGTGTTGAAGAAAATTCAAATCGATTCATTTCACTTCTAGCACAGCATTTGGGCGAATGTCAACCGATTTCTTTCGACTTCAAATAAAGAGTTCTTCAATTGGCGCGGGTAGATTTTGGTGGTCTTTGGTGGCCATGTTGAACGGTGGTATCTGTCAAATCTGTTGCTTATTATTAAGTTACTGATGGCAAACCACCATCATGGTAAGTTACATGATTAAACAGCACATCCAAGTGATAAAACTTTATTAACAAAATAAGTGTTCCTTATTGAAAAAGTTGGGCGCGTTGCACCCATTATACGGTAGCCAATATTCGTCAGAGGAACATCGGCCAAGAGCATCGCCACGGTCCGTGAAAGTGTACAGTACCAACCGAAGCAGTCGATTTCTCGCCCTACATACATAACAGCTCGACCTTTCGCAGACTTCAACTCGGCAAATTTTGCATCGGGACTTGGGCCTACGCTGATACAAGATCCAACTAAACTCAATTTTGACTGAAAAAGCTTCTTTAGCGACATCTCTTTCGAAAACACACACAACCTGGACGGGGTGCAGATGGTTTGTGTCGAAGATGTTCGTTAACTACTCTCCGGGGGTGGTTGTCCTAGATAGGATTTCTTTGAGATATTCGACTGAATTTGTCGCGTTGGTTGTAGTTCACAGTAACTCTTTTGTTTCCATGTCATTAAGGTGTTATATTGGAAATGCACACACAGGGTATGAATTTTGAAGTGATCTTATGCTGCGAGTGTTATGCCTTCGTCAGCGTTTTTTGATCATCTCTCATTAACAACTGATGTTCCACAATTATTCCGTATAGAAATTGTTCTTGGCTATGGACAGACTTGAGCTACAAACCTTCCGCACCACAGGCGATGATGATTACCATTGCACCACGACCACCCCTTTTTCTTTCGTTATAATCAATTTGTTATGGCCCAAATTGAACCATATGGACGTGATTCAGCGGACGCCACGATTGACATTCTGCATGAAAGATTTGAAGGTAAGGTTATCTCTCGCAGAGGTGACATGATTTTAATTTACGTGGGGACAAACACCTCCATTTATTGAGCTTAATTCAAGCTTACTTAATCTAATTTAATCTTCTTAGTCTAACGTAATAACTAAGAAGAACGGGAGAGGGGAGCACTATTAAGAAGACAGATTTTTGGGCATAGAGTGCTGAGGTTGAAATCGAAGTAAGGATTCAAATTAACACTTCCCAGCAAACAAAAATGGGTTCATTGGAGCCATAGGCGGTGCGGGCGGTGGGTAGATAGAAGATAAGGTGATTACGTACATTGCGAGGGTTAATGTTGATAGAGGCAGAGTTGAAGAGGGTCACGAAGTCAATGGTACCTGAAGGGAGTCGATGGATGAAAAGAATGTCAGATACAGTTGTTCTTTCCTCTAACGTGTTCATGTTGATTCGTTTTAGACGGTCTTGATATGATGGTAAAAGCAAAGGTTTCTTCTAGGGGAGACCTCGAAGAGCAAAACGTAGGAACCGGCGTGGGATGCTCTCGATTCTAGAAATGCGGGTTTGATGGTAAGAAGACCAGACTTGAGAGGCGTATTCAAGAAGGGTCAAACAAACGTTATGTGGAGAGATCGGATAACATAAGGGTTAGAGAATTCTCTGGGCCAAAGCTTCACAAAACCGAGTGCAGAATTAACTTTAAGGATTATTTCATCGATATGTGTGTGAAAAATTAGCTCTTGCTCACATAATATGCCAAGATCGCGAATAGCGTGAATGGGTGGAGAGGGGTATTGAGGAAGTAGAGACGAGGAGAAGGTTTGATTCGCTTACGTAAAAAGGTTATTGATTGGCATTTGACTTCTTTGCCATTCTCTAAGGCTGATAAGGTAAAAGATACAAATTCAACAAGGTTTGAGGTTGTAGATCTGCATTTGAAGAAACCGGGCTGTCTAGGGAAGATTAAAGACTTGCAGCAAAAACTTAGAATTTCGTGCAAAATACTCTCGAAGAGTTTAGCTACATATATGTGACAGTTTGGCAATGGTTCGATAGTTGTTAATGTCGTTCTTTTCTTCAGCACTTTTTTGTGTATAAAGGTTATAAATGAGGTTTTTCATAACTGCCGGAATTCACCTAGAGATAGGAATAAACTGAAGATTTTTGAGAGGGGAGAAATAGAGGGTTGAGAAACATATTTTTAGAAGTATGGAAGGGAGATCGTCAGGTCCAGGAGTGAATTCATAATTAAGTAGATTTAATTGGCCATTCAGATCATGCGATTCCACTTTTTCTTGTGGGGTTTCCTAAAGTCGCAGGTCTGTGTGAATAAACCACAATCGACTAATGCCCTTAAGGTGAACATAACATGATGGATGATGAGTGGCGAAGAAAAGTGAATCACTTATGGCAACTTTAACCGAGAACGATAGCCGTCGAATCACAATTGGACTGTCTGAACCGCCCAGAACCGCCCAATTTTGGCCGGTATTGGAGAAATGGTATTCTATCAAGACAACGGCAGGCAACACACGTCGATAGTGACTCGCCAGAAGGTCCTGGACTTGTAAGTTGCTTGTTACACTCAATTAAAATGAAGATCTTTCACTAGGCTAAACTCGCCTCTATAAACAGCCAAGTTCACTAAATTATCTACTTTTTCATACTCAAAAGTAGATTTAAAATCTTGATCCCGAGATCTACTATTTTCAACTAGTTAAACGACTTTGCACATTCTATTAAAAAACCATTTACTCCAATTGTCGCTGTAGCACTCCATACTATCATTTCTCAATTTACACAAGTACGGCTAACACCCTTCAACTTTTAGTATTCACACTCGTACACGACACTATTGTCCCAACTCCTGACAACCGAGGAAATCTCTTCGTCACATTTTATGACAAACAATCACTCCACACCATGTCCCTACCCGATGCTATAAAATACGTGATTTTATTGCTTATCCCCGTTCCCACTTGGGAATACAACGACAGACAACAAAAATGCATGTCCTACCATCCCCGGAGAACTAGCAATTGTATCCCGACGTTGTCATTGTTAAAGCCCCGGTGACAAGAGGCAGTTGGCATTTTATGACATTTTTTATTCACGTTTTCGCCATGCCCCCTCATATCCCCTCCATCCGCCTCATTATTCATATGTGAATATTTGATTAGTCCTGACGTTTCTTGATTTTGACATTAATGACATTTGTATTTGCCCGAGTGTTTTATAGCGAATTCGTGTACAGTTTTTCCCGTCAGATGAAGTCCAGTTGATGGATGTTGGTGAAACGAGAAGAGTTCGATGGGACGCAATGCTAAGCGATTAACCGGTTTCGATTAATCTATGAAATACGAAACCAAATTTGTCAACCTATAAAATTCAATATTTTCTTGTCAATTGTGAGCGTCAGGACGACGGCAGTAGAAGAGGCTCCATCAAAGTACTCTAATGCCATCAACACGACTTTAGTCGGCGATCGTGCTAGTTTAGTGTCGCAAGGAATGAGATTGTTTTGAACTGGGCTTCGCATTATTATCATTGCCATATATTTATGTATTTTTGTTTTGTCTGCTCTCGATGTCCTTTCTCTTTGTCCTCGTTGGTCGGATGTTGCTGGGACATATAAATAATTGAATAAATGAAAATGTCACAGTGAGGGATGTAATTGAAAATAATGGTAAAACGTTGTCTTTGCCAGGGGGTTGCTCGGTGTAGGTTGGAGGGACAAAATGTTGGAGAGAAGGATAGTTGCTTCCTTATTATTGAAGGGCATCCCTGGCTCCGTGCCGGCATTCCCTGAGAAATGCAATTGATGGGATTGACTCGAGCGTTCGATAACAAATTACGTCAAGGAGTAGCAGTACTCGCATCTACGATAGTAAAGCCGTCCTAATGGTTATAGTACTGCCCAAAGCCACACTTAATTGTGTTATTTTGGACTTTCCTAAGGATTTAGTTCTAACGGATGGCGGCGAATTATACGAGTATACTTATGTAACTGCTGCGGAATTTGATTGAGTAAGCATTTCATGAAACTGTGTCTGGCGAGGACAGGAACTTTTTTCGGGACTTATCGGGAGTTAATATTGATTTTTTTCCCCTCAGTCAGGATGGGGGAAAGCTTCATTGAGGGAGATACTTTTTTTTAACAACGCACTTGCTGATTATGCTTGTCATGTTTTATGTTTTAGTGTTGTACGTCGGCAGGGGGTTTGGGGTATTCCAGATGGCAATCTGAAGGATAAAGTGCCTTTAAAAATTTTGAGTTATGGGTGAAATTATATTTTTTCTTTTACGGCACTAATTACATTCATTACGTAATTTAGTATCTATTAAGGGTAATATTTCGGATGCCTTGGAACTTTTTTAGAGCGCCGTCTGGCCTCTTTACATTTAATGTGGATTTAATGAATTCAATACGTATTTGAAAACTGCCGTAAACTCTGGTGCTTGAAGGTTGTTTTTCAATCGTTTCTTTAATTGGTCTGGTATATATGGCAAGAAATATACGAAGTAGCAGCTGTTGCCGAGGATAATTCTGCGCCGGATCTCCACTAAGATGTCATTCATTGAGATTTTGATGGCCTCGAGGTATGTGAACTCCTTCACCATCTCGTAATTACAGCTGCCGATCGTTATATTATGTCACAGGTGATGGCTGACGGACCGCTTTTTGGTTGATAGCATACATACAGATGTATATGTATATTTCGTCTTCTCCCCATTGATGTAAAGATCAGCTCGTTTCGACTGATCTTCAATCGCCGTGAACTCTTCCACAATGGTGCGCTGGGAACTTGTTGTTTTTTTCTTTGTTGGAAGCTTCTACTATCTGTTGGAGATTTGTTGGTCGATTGTTCTACCAGACTTTCTTTATTGTATTTTCCCCGCTGTTCGGAGAAAAGTGAGGAGGGGCTTCAGTGATGTAGAGCTAAGCGATTCGGCGCACACCATGTCGCGTCGGCCCCAAGGGTGCGCCACCATGCGCGAGCGAAAGCGGGCGGGTGAAGAGAACGACATCAGTCTTAAGACGATTAACCGACAGCCCACTACTCGTGCACTAGTCCTCGATCACAGACAGTCGCTAAAAATGAGTCGGCAGAGAGAACATCAACATCATCCACATAGGCCTGGGCATAGATTCCAGAGGCATTAAGACCATCGAGCAAAGAGTCGACCACCATGCATCATAACAACGGAGACAAGATGCCACCTTGCGGGCAGCCCCTGTTTACTACAGACTTGACACGTTGTTGGAGGCCTGCATCAGCGATCAATGTCCTGTGCACAAGCATTGCTTTGATCCACAAAATCAGTACTTCATCTACGCCATGCCGTCTAGCAGCGTTACACCATCAGGCCCCGGCGACTTGAAGCCATCGAAGATGCCACAGCAAATTCAATGGCTTCAGCAGTTGCCACGCGTGATGCAATATTCGAGCTACGCCGAGTTGTTTTCATCGTTTCAAGCGTAGTTTCCAATGAGGGAGTTTGCAACGAACCGATGACAGTCTGATTTCCCGGAAAATGGGTCTGAAGCAGTAAACTAAGAGTTTCTGCTTAAGACTCGGTGAAGGTACCATCAGACTTTCTAAATACATCCAACTTTGTCGATTTTCCTCGCTTGAGAACATTAACCAACTTGCTGGTCTCGCTCAGGGATTTGATCTCTTCGCAGAAGGACTTATAGGAATCATTCTTCGATTTACGAATAAACTTCTTATATTCCTTATGCTTCGATCGATATTTATTCGAGTCATCTTCCGAGTTCAATTTAAGCGATCTATTCAGGAGACTTCTGGCTTCCCTGCCAAGACATTGGAGCTCAGCGCTCAACCAGGGGACCAATTTCTTGCTGGGAGGTTTTTTCTTCTCTATTGGCACTTAGCAGTGCTATCTGCAGTACGTCCCAATTCTGCGCTCGTTCAACCTTAGCGGTTTTCCGTGCCGTACCATCATCGGTGTCGCCTCTGTTGGTTGCACCACTCATGCTCAGTCCAACCAGGTGGTCAGACAATGAGTCGCAGGAGTCGGTGTCGTTCAGGCTGCCGGGGAGTTAGGAATGAGTGGTGGGGCCTCCAGAATCCCTACGCCGGCAGCGATCAAGGAGATCGCGGGTGGATTTTCGTTACGTGTTGCATTCCAGATCTTAGGAAATCGAAGAGGATATCTTGGAGAAAACATTGCGAAACTATTAGCGCACCACCTTCCATAGCCTGTCTCTGCAAGATCTGTGGAAAGAGCATACTAATGAATTGGGATGCCATCGGATAAAACTTTCCACTCAAATCGATGGCGACTTGTTCTACAACCCTAGAATTAGTACTATACTAAGCACCATCGATAAAAGAGCTAACAGCTTGTTAAACGGAAACTTTATCGATCTCATCGACTTTATAAGTGATATCGCCGAACCCAATGCCATCATCATCATCTGTGGCGATTTCAATCTCCCACACCTGAAATGGGTGCTAACCCCTCCTCAGGTAAAGAAATCCTTTTCACGGATCATTCCTCTGACTCCGGTCTTCTGCAACTTAATAAGATCACCAATAACATGGACAGACAACTCGACCTGATTTGCTCATCTGATGCCGTAAACTGCGTTGTTACCCCGAGCAACCACTTTCTTTCTACTTTAGACCACTTTCATCCACCTCTATCGGTAACTCTTTCACTCGAGACCCAATTCACTATTCTTCCCTCCGAAAATATGTACTGTTTCAATTTCCGGAAAGCTGACTTCGCGAAACTAAATAATCTGCTCAACAGTGTTAATTTTAACTTTCTCCTTAACCCTAACTCACACATATCCTTAAACGAAACTCTTGCGCTATTCTACTTCAAAATCCTCAGCTTCTTTATTCTTTCAGTCCCATATTCACCAAAAAAGGATTACACTTCATCTCCGCCCTGATATACCAATGAACTACGCTTTTTACGCAATACAAGAAATAAAAATTGGCATGCCTATCTTAGATCCTCCTCTGCATCTGACCTTTCTAATAACAAGCAGTTCCACACTAAATTTGCAAAGCCTTGTGAATCACTCTAACTCCGATACCTGAACCGAATGCAATCCTCCCTTATCTCTGACCCCAAGTGTTTCTACCACTTCATTAATACAAAAAGAAAAACCGATAACTACCTAGCTACATTTAATTTTCTTAATAACTCTTCCAACGAACCCGAAATAATCGCCAACTTCTTCGCTCATTTCTTCAGCCAATCATTCACCAATCAGGATCTTCAACCCGATCATGACTATTTTCGATATTTGAAAGACTGCCCCCAGACGTCTCTTGTCTCGCCGAAGAAATACTCAACCTAAAAGATGACTACTTTCTCGGTCCCGACTGTCTGCCTGCTAGAGTTTTCAGAAAGTTCGCGAAAAAATTTATTTTACCCCTTACCACTCTATTTTAAAGCTCAATTCCTCAAGGACTCTTTCCTCAGCTTTGGAAACATGCTTATATCAATTCAGTCCACAAAAAAGGACTGAAAAATGATGTGTCCAACTATCGCCTTATTGCCAAGCACTCATGCATATCCAAACTTTTCGAGAGCATCGTTTATGATGCTCTATTCTTTTACTGCAAACCCATATTTTCTCCTAACCAACATGGGTTCCTAAAAGGTCGATCGACAACCACTAAAATAGTTGAGTTTGTTTTACAATGTTTGTGTCCACTTGAAGCTGGCAGAGAAGTAGACGTTGTCGCCACTGTCTTCACCAAAGCCTTTGACAAAATGTCTCACCAAACTATTCTCCTCAAGCTCACTGCCCTCGGTTTCCCTCCCGGTTTTATCTCATGGATCAAATCTTATCTTGAAGATCGTCAATATAATGTTATTTTCAGATTTTCTATCTTTGATCCAATTAATGCTACCTCCGGTGTCCCACAAGGTAGTCATCTCGACCCATTGATATTTATTCTAACCATTAATGTTGTTGACAGCGTTATTCTGAACTCTCAGCTCTCCATATATGTCGATGATATGAAAATATTTAAACACATATCTTCCCTTGTTGACTCGTGCTCTCACTTCAGTACTTGGTGTCAAAAAAACCATCTCGAGCTCAATGTCAGTAAATGCCAAGCCATCATTATACATTACTTTCGTTAGGCCCCTTCTCGAATATGTTACCCAAGTCAGCTCCCCCTCTTACGAATCCCACACTACGCGTATTGAAGCCATTCAAATTTAGGCTTATCCATTTTGCCCTTCGTGGCTTTCCCTGGGCTGGCCCGCTTAATTTACCACCCTATACGGATCGCCCAAAATTAATCAACCTCCAACCCCTTAAGGGAGAAAACCATTTAGAAGCCCGAAAAATGACATTTTTTTGAAAGGGAAAAAATAAATTGATATTTTTAAAATTTTGGCAGTTTATTGTACATACATGTTTTGAGGATAATTTGTGGTTTTGTTTTATTAAAAAATGGCGTTTTGGAATTTTTTATTTTTTTTCTCTCCATAAAAAAGTAGTTTATTTTGCAAAATTTGGGGTAAATTTAGGTTCACCTATTGGACTTATGTGTTACGAAAACGTGCGCAAAATTTCAGCCTGATCGGTTCATTAGTCTCCGAGTAATCGTTGGCACCGAAAAAAACACAGTGAAAAAAAAAAAGTTTCGAGAAAAACGCGTTTAAAGTTCTCGGAGGTCTCTAAAGGTCTCGGAGTTGATCGGAAGGGACTGGGGAAACTGGCAGTATCTTCGAAAATTTTGAGTTTTGGCCTAAAACATTTATTGCCTCGTATTCTACACATATTAAAGTAACTTTTATAGCAAAAAAAAAATCGATTGTTTGAAGCTTCTAAATGGTTTTCCCCCCTTAAAGAACGACGCGATGTTGCAATTCTTTTGTTTATTCATGACCTTCCCAGCGGTAACATCGGCAGCCTATTGTTGCACATGATTCCCCTTAACACAAACCCACGTAACCTTCGGTCCATGCCCCTTTTCCGTATAAACACTCACCGCACTCATTGCTCTATAATAACATATACATAACCCTTCACCCTCACTTTTATCGTTTCCACCCTGTCATCTAGTTAATAAGTAAATTAAGTTATTTTTTTTGTTAGGGCTTACATTAAGCTAATAAAGTGCGCCTGTGGGGATGACAAAATCAAAATCTGTCTGGTAGGCTTTACCGTACCGATAGACTAAAAAGGCAAAGACGGAGTCTTTCCGGAACTTCTTCAAAAAGTACTGCATCATCCTGCTGCTGACGCGTATCAATATTCGTAGCGTAAAAAACGATTAATGCCCTTCATCTCCTAATTGGTTGTAAAGAAGTCTTAAATTAAAAAAAAACTCGCCATTTGCAGCTTCCTTGACATCGAGGGGGCATTCGAATATATTGGATATGAATCGATTATGAGGGCGCTATCTCGGAAGAGCCAGGTATTCGAAAGGCTTATTATCAAAATAAATTGTCTTAGAGATGTTACACCCTTGTAGTTTAGTGGAGAAGACCGAATAGAGAACAACACTGTCAGCAAATTACAGCGATTTAAACGAATGGTATACCTCTTCATATTAAGCTGTAAAAACTTGTCCGATGGCGACCCAAGAGGCACCTGTTAGCTTACACCATTCCACAAGCAATTCAAAAAACAGCACCTTCGCTCGGAAAGAATTTTGAGACTAGCGAGCCACATGTCAATTTTTTATAGACATACTTCAAATTTTTTTTTAAATTCATTTTTTACTTAGAGCTGCCTTAAGCTAGACAAAAATGCTTAAAACTAACTCAAATAACTCAAAATACCTTACTGGCTCTATACGCAAACTCTAAAGTACACAGTACGCAGTACAACTTAAACTATGCCTTTCGGCCTTATGATTAACTAAAAATATTTTAAAAAAGAAAATAGTTCAACTAAGAAAAATTTTTATTTTTTAAACTTCAGGACATACTCGAAATACCCTATTTAGCAAAAAAATTGTGATATTGAATTGATACTATAATTGTTCCTAAATATATGGTAATTTGATTTACTACGGAATGAATCATGTGTACAGATGATATCAACACAGGTATTCGAGAATAAATACCTCAAATAGTCAAGCTTGTTATCGCTTAAGCTACGCGCGGTTAAGTAACAGACTAAACGTCTCTCATAATGCTTGATTAAAATATTTAGTGTTCAAAAAAGAAAACATGAAACTACTTTACAAGGTTCTTGTAAGCCTACCTACCTACCGATCGGTACGAATAAGGGCTGAAATTAAGCTCTCTATGCCCTATTTGAGAGCTTAAGTCCCACTTAAACTTTTAGCTTCATTACGAGCTTGATAGCCAAACAAGGCTCTAAAAGCTATCAGGACTCAATCCTGACTTTTTCATAGCATAAAAAGTGCAATCAACTTTCTTGCTAAGCTTAAACAAATTGGTATGGATCACAATAATGTTTGATAATCACTTGTCACTTGAATCTACAGATGCACACTTTCTTAATCGACCAAATTCCTAGGTCACACACTTCTTTTCAACTCCACCAGGTCATCAACAACACGAAGCCATGTATTCTGAGCACCCAAAGTTCGTTCTTCAGCCTCCCTGACATGAATCAGTGCACATCCTTCCAAGCTATTAAGCCCAGACATATCCCCTATCAGTCGACATGTTCCCATTTTCCTCCCCAATCGACAAGGGTGACATAAATCAAATTTGTTGCTCCACATTCAGCGTTGAATAATAAACCCCGACTTCCATTCTCCGCTCAGTCAGGTTTTCCTTCCGCAAAACTATTTCCCGAGAATGTATTTTGGAATGTTGCCCCACCCAAAAATCCCCAAGAAGTCGACCACGAAGTCGTCGTGTAAATCATTCGAAGATAATCTCTGTAACTCGTTTATCTGGTCGGCTAAATCTGAAATCTTGAAAAAAACATTTAAATTTCATTACCAGACCAGGAGTGGAGGCTTTTAAACAACAGTCTGCCCGTAAATTACTTTGAATTACACCACCACACACGATCCTTGCCGTCACCAAGGAGTATTCCCGGTGTTTGTAAGGGTAGTGCGACTAGTATCTATGACAGTTTGGTCGGAGCTTGGAGTTAAGAGTTCTGCGTTATCGTTAAAACGACACCCATAGCCATTAAGGTACAATTTATGAAAGCATAAAAGCAAAAAACGTCTTTCCCGTTTCCGTCTGCTCCTTCTTCGTGGCAAAAGGAGTCATCTCCGTCGAGAATCAAAACCATCCCATCGGATGGCACTTGAGAGCAAATAGCACCTGTGAGCTGGCTCGAACAAATGCACGCCTTTCCTATGTTTCACTGTTTTTGAGATCGGCGGAATAGCGTGGCAGAAGCTGTTGCTTCGATTAGTTCAGTTTTCAATGGCAGGACAGTCGAGTCCTTCGGAATCCTGATTTTGTCCAGCCTGTCTAACTACCGTACCCATTTCAGGAGTAATTTGTCTCCTACCTGCATTCCGTATCGATTGTCGTCGCAACCAAACCCTAGTCGACAAAGGTACACGTCCGAGTCCGTATAAGGGACAGCATGACAGCGGCAGAACAGGATACGAGTGCTACTCCTGCACAGGTAAACTTTATTGTGTGCTAAAGTTCAAATAAAACCACAGCTTTACCTCTTTGTGCGCCGGCAACATCAGCAATGGCAGCCGAACGAAATGGAACGAAATTGTTTTTCCCTACACGACACGGTGGCATAAACATGACTTTTAGTTGTTATGGAGCTCTGTACTCCTCAAAGGACCACACTGACCGAAAATGCCACCGCGAAGGATAGAGGTGGAACATCATACCCAGGAAGGAGGCCATTTGCGATGTTATGGGTGGTTGTTTTATGGCCATCGTTTCATCGGGAAATCAAGTAAACACACGACGGTAGAGCAGGGACGAGCAACCGACATTGTTGTCTGTTTGCTCGCTAGGTGACAGCAGTCAGGACAGGATGAGCAACAAAATAAAAAACATAGTTACGACTGGCATTAAAGATTAGTTTTGGACAGGATATAACCTCTCTAAAACGACAACCGTGTGCTTTTAGTTGATGGTAATGTCACTCGTGAGACACTGGGTCGAGTAGCATCGCTCTAATGACTGAGGGCGGTAGTTTGGGGTTCAGGTTGTTGTTTGTATATAATTAAATTATATGAGCTTTTAGCAAGACCCGGCTTTTTATTGTACTTGTAATCACAGACTCGGTGGGTTCTAACTTTTTAAGTGTCAGGTCAACAATAGTTGGCAGGATACAAGGGTATTACGACCGCATCCAATGGTGATGAGTTAAAGGAATAATTATGTGGATCGTTAGTGGATGTTGGTCCTGCTATGATTGTTTTGGATGGATGGGATGGGAAGCGCTATGTCCATTAAGGTCGTTAATGTCAGGTACCGGTTTAATATTTGGTCAATGCCGTAAACAGTAATTTGTTTAACTGACTTTTTTCTCATGCATTATATATTCTGCGGCTTCTACTAGGAAATAGAGGCTTGTTTGGACGTACAATAATTATTTAATAGAAATAATCATTCCCTTGATATTTGAAAATAATTTTGGTAATCTGTAACGATGGTTAAAAGGAACTATGTCAAAGGACACCATTATTAAACGTAACATATGTACTATAACTGAAATGTACTTCAGCCCAATCCCTCAATTATTTTGTGCTTTATTTAAATTCAAAATTGTTATGTCCTTGTTGAGAAGTACAAATTAAAATCGAAATTGTGCTATAATTAAAATTATTCAATCTAATTAAAAACGTGTCGAACCGTAAAATGCACAACAAAAATGTTGCAATCAACTCCCCAAACCTGTTCTCAATTACTCCTACTGCTTCTAAAACTTACGATCGGACCAATTCAATTCCAACGTCCCCACCTTTTTTTTTATTCCTGGTAAACTTTTTAATTTGGAGATTCATTTCTCCCCCAGTTTGGATGGTTTCCAATATCATAAGTTTTTTTTTTTTAACTCCTTAATTTTCTTTCGGGTAATTTATTGTTACACTCAAAAATATGCTCGAGGCTTCATGGTTGTTGAAGTTCTCTTTGACTGTCAGCCAATTATCAATTTTATAACACCGTTTAAAGGAGAGATCCACAACAAAACAGAAGGATCTCGATGTAATAACAACCGGCTTTAGCAAATATTTCATAAAATTTTGATCCTTGAATCTGTCAGGAAACAATACATAGTACAAGGTGGCCCAACACTGCAAATGCTACTATCAACTATCATAGAGTATCTTATATTTGTCAGGTATTTAAATAGATGAAGAATACACATTCAAAACTGGTCGCAATTACTCTGAACGAAACATATGAAATGTGAATGGACATGTTAGATCTGAATCAGCAACATCTCTCTGCATTATTTCCAGCTCAGGAGAACAGTTGCGGAGGTCCAGACGGGCTGTCGGCCACTCGCAATACGGGGCGTATACGTAACATTTTTTCGTTTTCGGTACCTGGTCTTTTACTGGCTTTGTAGAACGAATTCCCATGAAGGAAATGCATAAAATGTGAGTGGAGATGTTAGATCTGAATCAGCAGCATCTCTCTGCATTATTTCCAAGTCACGAGAGTAGCTGTTGAGGTCCAGACAGGCTCTCGACCACTCGCACTACGGGGCGTATACGTAACATTTTTTCGTTTTCGGTACCTGGTCTCTCACTGGCTTTCTAGAACGAATTCCCCCAGAGGAAACACATGAAATGTGAGTGGAGATATAAGATCTGAATCAGCAGCATCTCTTTGCATTATTTCCAGCTCAGGATAACAGCTGCGGAGGTCTAGACGGGCTGTTTACCATTCGCAATGCGGGGCGTATACGTAACATTTTTTTCGTTTTCGGTACCTGGTCCCTTACTGGCTTTCTAGAACGAATTTCCCTTAAGGAAACGCATGAAATGTGAGTGGAGATGTTAGATCTGAATCAGCAGCATCTCTTTGCATTATTTCCAGCTCAGGAGAACAGCTGCAAAGGTCCAGACGGGCTGTCGACCACTCGCGCTACGGGGCGTATACGTAATATTTTTCGTTTTCGCTACCTGGTCTCTTACTGGCTTTATGGAACGAATTTCCCTTAAGGAAACACATGAAATGTGAGTGGACATGTTAGATTTGAATCTGCAGCATCTCTTTGCATTATTTCCAAGTCACGAGCGTAGCTGCTGAGGCCCAAACGGGCTGTCGACCACTCGCACTACGGGGCGTATATGTATCATTTTTCCGTTTTCGGTACCTGGCCTCTTACTGGCTTTCTAGAACGAATTCCCGTCAAGGAAACGTATGAAATGTGAGTGGAGATGTTAGATCTGAATCAGCATCTCTCTGCATTATTTCCAAGTCACGAGAATAGCTGTGGAGGTCCAGACGGGCTGTTTACCACTCGCACTATAGGGCGTATACTAACATTTTTTCGTTTTCGGTACCTGGTCCCTTACTGGCTTTCTAGAACGATTTCCCGTCAAGAAAACGCATGAAATGTGAGTGGAGATGTTAGATTTGAATCGGCAGCAGCTCTCTCCATTATTTCCAAGTTCTAAAAGTAGCTGTGGAGTTTCAGACACGCGTAACATTTTTCTGTTTTGGGTTCATACGAAATTTGTCCGAGAAATGGGACAAAAAAGTAAGGTGTGTTACTTCTTCGAGGAGACTGGAACAACACGTTGCATTAGAAGTGCCAAAATGCCTCGTTCAAAATATGAAATCCCCGCTGGAGATAAGAGTTCGCATATGACCTTTTAATATCTGCCAGACAACTTGCCATGCAATTGACCATTACACTTTTTCTTCTATAGTGAATTTTGGTGACAAACTCAAGTGTAGACAGCCCATTAGCTACTGATTGCCGTCGTAACAACAATTCTCACATTTGCTTAGACCTCATTGACGGATTTAACGGTTTTCTTGCAAAATTCGACATGAGCAATAAGGACCATTTCCCCTTGAATGGATACGCTGACTATTAACAAAATCAGTTCAATCAACAACGCAGTTCAAAAAATAAGGTGGCTCTCAAAATTTTGCGAGCTAAGTACATTCGGATTTGTTATTTTTGTTTTGTAATCTTGGTACTCTATGGTGTCCGGCGTATGTTGACATTGTCAGCCATTTTATATATTCTGTTTGTTTTTCACAGATATGAAAGTGCTTGGTGATTTTTTGGAATTAAAAAAACTACATTGAAGAAACTGCATTCATTTTGTGTGAAGAACAAATTTGTGTGAAAAAAAAAATTATCTGTTCCAAAGTACTTGAAATGTTGACTGGCATTTAGGGAATTTAGTTTGAGCGAAAACAAAATTGTATAAGTGGCACAAGCTCTTCCTAAAAGGCGGAGAAGATATTAATGATTATGTCCGTCCTTGACGTCTCAGATAAAAACCCCAATGGATTAAAACGTTAAAGCAATAAAAAAAAAATGTATGAATTGCAGAATTACTATCAGGGAAGTTGCTGAAGATATTGTCTTTTCGGATGGCTCAAGCCATGAATTTTTTTTTTAAATTTTTTGGGTGTGAAACCTTTGTAAGCTAAGTTTTTTTTTTGAAACTGCTTAATTTTGACAAAAAAAAACCTTCGCATGGGTATCGCTCCGGAGCTGTTGAATGGCGTGAGTGACTGAAAAGGTTCATCTGAGACGGTCGCAACAGCTTCATTTCTTAAAACATGGCGTAATCTTCCTCCAAAATTTTGTAAGTCCCAGGAAAATGAAAATGAGCCTTATCAGTCAGAATAACCAGCATCCCAGCGAAATAGGGGAACAATTTTGTCTTTAGCCACACTCTCAATTGCGGCGGCGATATTTTCAGCTAACCTTGTCGGACGAACATGAGTTTGGATCTTCACACCACTGACCTTTCCAAGAAGCTAAAATTTTCCGATTAAATTCATTGTAGTTATCGAGTAAGCGCTCGATGATAACCAAAAACACTGAGAAATGTATGCAATTAACTTCCACTTACTTCAATACAATGTGACAATGTGGGTCGGTCCATCCTAATTTTGACCTATCATATGTGTTTGCAGTAAATGCGTGTAGATGGTTCAAAGGTGACACGAAATTTAAAATGACATCTCTTGTTGGAAAGCCTCTTATACTATCTGGTCGCAGTCAGAATTCTAAAATAATAAACAATCTGACTCCCACTAGTCCACATTGTCTTAAGCTCCTTACCTTCATCCCTTTCGCAACAGGCTTTACGCATAAATTATTGCACAAGTCATTAAAACAGAATTTTCAATTCAGTTCATCCATTCCTTTGACTTCTTTTTCCTCGCAACCCACTAAAGTAAGTAGCATTCAAGAGCCCCATAGATCCCACTACACAAGTATTGCTTTGTTCGCACAACCATTTAAAATGCACTTTCCCTACAGAAGAGGTCCCACTTCATTTTCGAAAGTACACATCCGCCTGGCTCAAAGTCCACCTTTAAGTCTTCACGGAAATACCATCCCTCAGACTTAGGCCCGTTAAAAATGTGTTCTGCTTGGAATTTTACGCCATGCTCTGCCGGAATATTACCGACTCGTTCCTTTTCAAAAAGTAATATGAAAAATTCTCTTGCTTCTGGGATAATACCACTCTATCAAGCGTAAGCATGACCGACGTGCCCCATAACTTCCCGATCCACCCTCCACCCAGTGCCATCGTGGCACCCGACTGTCGTGTATTGTAAATATCTGTGTCAGGAAAATATGAGTACTCGTTGTAACACAACAGGTGCCTCTTTCTAATCTCGAAAATGTACTTCTTTACGGGAAGCCTTAGTGTTTGTAAAAGTAGTTTCCGCCCGACAATGAAGAGCATCCGATTTTTCTTCTCCTAGTGTGATGTGTTGATGTGCTCGCATGTACACGATATCTGGGTGATATTGTTTTCGTATGAGTTGATTCTGGATGAATAAGGATGTAAAAATAAACTTCACTTCTTCCTCAGTGTTTTGCCGGATGAATAAGATGATGGGACGCGGATGTTTCTGGAGAAGTTTGACGTAACTAGTAGATCTTGTTCAGGTGCACTTGAAATAAGTTTTTTTTTATGTCCTTTTCCTCTTGGGTGCGGTTCCAAGGGGGTGGTACGAGTAAGTTAGTTATGGGGGAGGTAAACGTTTCGATTGATTTGTTTGAGTAGTTGTTCGGGCGGACAAGGAGCTGTCTCGATGGGATTGTAATTTAGTTTGAAGAGCAGTTCTAAGTTCAGGTTTGGAAATTAAATTCAAAATATATTCGAAGGCTTTGGGTTAATCTTTATGGTCGCCCTGTTTGGAGCGGAAGCCATTCCAAATTCATGACTTATGAAATTAGTTTCTCATTTCCCAACAGTCGGTTAGGTTGGTATTGCCTTTGGAGATGCCAAATATCATTACTGAGATGTTTATTTTATAACTAACATGGGAAGCTTATGAGGGATTGTAAATAAAAAGATAGAGCGTACTTTCAGCAAAGCACCTATCCTTCATCATGGCCATTATAAGTTACTTCGTATTAAGTATTCCACAACCTTTTCATCGAAATTACGATAGGATTATTTTGGGATCGACTCTTCGGTGGAGTGGGAGTAGAAATGTCAAGGATGCAACTCTTAAAGGTAAATGAAAGCACTCATAATATCAACAACACTGCTTATACCCAACCCCTAGCAGACTTTATATCGAAGTAAAATAACCTTTATAGGAGCATCTACATATGCACCTTGTTGGCCAAGGACCACAATTGGCAAGTGAATCTTCGGAATAGTTAAGATATATACATAGCTTGATACAAGACCGCTAAGATATTAGTTCTTAATTATGGCACTAAAGATTTGATCATATTAAAAGTGATAAAGAACTTGGTTGTTTCGACAAAAAGTAAAAGCGTCCTCCCGCTTAATAAGCAATCGACCCTTAACCGCACCTTCTTTGTCGCATTGGTTGAACGCCTGAAATTATTGTGGATTCAGTTCCAGAAAGTATAAATAACTTTCATCTGTTTGACAGAAATTCTCATCATATTAAGTCTAGTCTTGGCTATTTTTGACGTGCCTGTCAACCCCACTACCTTGTATAGCATCTATTAAATGACTACTCTGTTGATTTACCAACATTAGGTTAGATTGACGGATTTTGTAAGAGGGCTGTTAGTCATCAATTTTATCCAAGATGAGCTGGACAGCAAGGGAATAAAAGTGCGGACAACGTTGTAATTTTAATATCAGGAATTCCCTTCTGTGATTAGTGAAATCACAGAGCGGGTTTTGGCAAAAGCTTACGTTTGGACTACAGGCTGTGGCCTAAGCATAAACTGGAAATGCAATATAGAAAACCGGGTAAAGAAAGTTAGTGTAATTTTCTACGCCTGCAGTAAAACTTCCGGTAAAAGGTGGGGACTCAGACCCTGTGGGTGTACTCTGTCCTGTCCTCACCTATGACTCTCTAGTTTGGTAGCCAGCCTTAAGCAAAACTTATAGCATCGAAAACAGGAATTGTAACCACGGGAGCCATGACAACAGGCTCTTCCGAAGCACTTAATACCCTACCGCGTCTCCTTCCCTTGAACCTACATATCAAATACACGGCGGCGTGCGGCGTCATCGGACTTAAGGAAGCGGACTTCTGATCACCCAGACCGTATGGTCACGGCAGTGCTCTTTCACTTCTGAAAACTAATTTGACATCGTTTCCTACGGACTACATCAAATCTCCCTCCGACGTCAATAGTATGATGCACTCTCACTTTCCCTCCATAAAAGAATGGAGATTGTGCAATTCGCGAAATTCCAACATTGGATTTAGCTGATGGCTCCAAGCTAGAACACGGTGTTGAATCGAGAATATCCTCGACACAACTGAATACCTCAAATTCATTCCATATCCCCGATCACTCGAGCATCTTTCAAACTGAAGTGCTAGGAATCCGGGAAGCGTGCATAATAACCAGTGCAGCTCGCCCCAATTACACGCCCACCGCTGTTTGTAGCGACAGCCAAGCCAAGCTTTTTCGTATGCTACTACCGTCTCTAAACTGGTGGATCAATGCAAGAAAGAAATTAAACGAACTGATATCATGCTCCTTTGGGTTCTAGGACAAAGCAACATAAAGGGGAATGAGAGGGCCTTTGAGGTAGCCAAGTTGGGGACTACCCCAAACTACCCTACTGAAACTGTGGGCTGAACCGTCTTAAAGGCAACATCCTGCAAAATTTTTTTAACATAGCCAATCCTAGGTGGGCTAAACTAATTAGATGCAGGATATCAAGAAAAACCTGGCCCTCCTTTTCAAAAAAACAAAACAAACGACTTCCTCGATAGACACCGCTCCAACATAGCTAGAATCGAGGGGATCAGTACAGGCCATTGGCCTATAGGAACTCACGCTGCCAGAATAGGCATCCGGTCTAACATCCACTGGCGTTGTTGTCAAAAAATCCACGCAGAGGAAACCCTGCACCATTTTCTCTGCGAATGCACAGAGCTGGCAAGTCACAGGCAAATCTGGCGCACATGTTCGTCGTTTAGGGCTACCATTAGCCAACAGAACCAGTTTTCATAACCAGAATATCCTTGCAAAATAGTTTCGTTCAGTTTCATCTCGAAGCAGTAATGATCGACAAAATTCTGCTCTCAAAAACTTGTCGTTTGAGGTGAGTTCCTGAACTGGCCTAAAATGGTACGGGTGTAAGTTTTCGGTATGAAGCACTCTCCATACTCTAGATTTGGGCACTCCAAGCATAATAGCTATCCTCCATGTACTAAGGGAGGGATTACGTCGGACCAAATCCAAAATTTTTTAATCTAAGATTCCTGATCGATCTGTAACTGATCTTTCGCTTCTTCGATGCTCTATATCTTTGAGTGTAGAGTCTTTCGGCTTCACGATCTCGACCATTAGCTAAACAGTAGCAGAGTGCATGTCCGTTAATTCTTCTCGAGAGTATGAGTTTGACATCGTAATGTGTTGATGAGTTAACATCCAATTTGGAAATGGTTTTTTATTAAAAATGCGATGCATTTTATTTACAAATATTTTGTTTTTCAATAAAGAAAAATTGCGGTTTTATTGTCTTAAGGTCCTAGCGGGTAGAACCCATCGGCGGCGGGCGGACCCAGAAGAAATTGGCTGGTCATTCTTTAGGCGTTATCAATGAAAAAAAGGATTAATCCAGGGTTATTCCATTACTGTGGCACTTTATTGTATCCTCATAAAACTCCGAATTTTTTAAAAATAATGAAAAAGAGGTCAATGTTTCATACATTAATTTGCCTACAAGTCCAGCCGCGTTAAAACCAAAAAAAAAGGATTTTCTTAGAAAAAAATGGTTCGGGTTTTTTTTTAATTTTTCAAAAACAACAAGACATTTTTGCATTCGGTTTTCTGTTTTTAACTAGAAACTAATAAGAGAATTGAATACAATTTTGAAAAAAAATAGTTTGAAATTTTTTTTTTTAATTTTTTTTTCAAAATTTTGGGTTTGAAAATTAATTTCTCAAAAACTATTATTTAAAACAGCTTCGTTTAAAATTAAGATAAAAGAAGAGGTTTCTGGCTTTACAAAAAAGTATATCACGGCATTGTGGATGTAACTATTGATTTTTAATAATTTTTTTCCAAATTAAGTAAATTTTTTAGAAAATTGCCGCTCCCGGCTAAACGGATGGGAATAGACCCCCCCCTCCCATACGATTTTTTTCTTATCTTGATCAGGCCTACACGCTCTAGCTTTTTGGAACACTGCTCGTGGGATACCCTGTATAAGTTGTTAGAGCACAAGCCGTCAATGGGACCGCAGTCTACTTCGTCTACTAATTCTCAGTTGTTAATATGCTTTTTAGAAACAAACAAACAAATAAATATTTTTACTCCTGATTCAAGCAATTACGTTTCGATTGGATTCAAAAAGGACTGGTAACGTGGTACGAGTAATTAGGTGTCCTGCCTTTCTTCTACCCGAATTTCTTGAAATATTTCTCCTGCAGGCCTCATACATATCTTTCTATTTTAGGCACACTCTTAAAAATCCTAATCTGATTGACCTTCCACGTCATTAGCCATTCAGGATTCCCATACAGCAAATTCGAAAAAAAAATTCAGAATAAAGTCTTTCCCCAATACTCCTTATCCGGCTCTAATGGACATTTATTAATTTACGGAATACCAAAGATAAAATTTAATTAAATCATTTTTCCTAATTTGCTCTACTTTAGTTCCATCTCCGATCTTCATCTCGTTCTTTGTTTTCACGTCCTTTTTCATACTCGTATCTGACATTTTTTTTCGGTGTCCATGTTCAGTTTCTTGCTGGTTGGTCCTTCTGTTTGCGCGACTTGATGGGATTTAATCGAAAACGAAGGATGACCCGAGATCATGACTATACCCGCAGTATATGGACCTCATAGTGGATATGAGCAAATAGAAGAAACGGCGGACAAAGAACAGAAGCAATCGTTGTTGTGCTGAGTAAACTTTTCGCTCCTCCAGCTTCGATGGAGGGAGTATCGGCGGCACTACCGATGGTGACTGAAATCCTCATTCTCGTGCACTGTTTTTAACATCCCACTCATACTGCTTGCTGTCAGAGATGCTTATCAATTAAGAGATTTTTTTCCCTTACATTTTTTCATTCACTTTGTTGTTTTCACTTCAGTCCACATTACTCTGCTCCGTGCCGTATCCTGCCTTCTGTGTTTCATTCTTGAGCTTAATTCTTTGCCCTAGATACTATCGTTGCTGGATAAACAAGCTGACGGAGGCTGAAACAGAAATGTTGGCGAAAAACAACAGCCAGAAGGTCGAAAAAAAATATGTGTATATCTAAACTAAAAACCGAAACTCCAAACAGAGGCTTCATCCATCCATACAAACAACCAGCCATATGGGCACAGGGCATAGTGGGATACTCTCATATTCCTCTCTTGCCACCAGTCAAGTCCCAGTCCAGTGGCGGGTTTCGAGATGAAAATAAATCGTGCCTTCAAAGGCACGTAGGTAATTCTTTCCTCTTTTGTTCTGCTCTGTCTCTTCGTTGCTTTTTTTTTTTCGTACGTCTGCACTATATAAGTATATCCTTTATTCTATCCGCTGGTGGTTCCTTAACAGAGGAAATAAACTTGGCACTTGGCCAGAGAACTGGGAAAAAAAAAGAAGATAAACGAGAAATATCACAGATAGTAGTTACCACATACCAGATACCGAAGATACTACTGAATAACGTGGCTGTGCAGCTCTCGACGTGGATGCAGTTCGGTTTGGATGCCTTGAAAAATGGGATTCCCATCATCGAAAAGAGGACATTGATCGCCCTTTAGTTTGTTGACAAAGCCCAGCCACTAGGTGACAATTTCAACGAAAATATGAGAAGTACTCGTGATGACATTGCACAACACCCGCTCCCCTCTACACTGATCTTGAGCCACAGCTGGCGTGGTAATACATTTTTCACGTTCTAGCTATGTAGTTTCATCGAAAAGGAGGTTAGAACTTTTGCAATTATATTTTCGTCATTGAGATGGACTCGAAGTGGGTTGCGGTTGGGTTGTGTAGGGGTCTGGGTTGTGTCCTGTAATGGACGACAGGATAGTTGGTCAGCTTGGTGGTAGCTGGGAAGGGTGGTGAATCAAGTGGAAGTTTTGTGTCTTGAGAAGTTTAGTTTAGTTCTATGGTTAAGTGTAGTTTTGTTCTGGTTGATTTGGTGCTCTCTGTGGGTGAGAGAGATGATTGGTCACTGCTCGGTAGGGTCAATTGGAAGCGGCATGTAAGATGATGGATTGAATTCAATTATAAGTAATCTATGTTTTTCGGTTTCATTGTGAGTACGACTATGTTCGCGAGTTTTGTGTTTCGCCGAAGATCGCAGTGGCAAATTATTTCTTAATTAAGATTTTATTATCAACATAGTCGGGATGTCCTGTTTGCTACAGCTTTGAACGGCATCTAAAAATTGTGTTGTAGGAAGGGAATACCATCAGCCCCGAACTTTTTGGAGACAAGCTAGTAAATGTTGGGGCTAATAAATGGAACAAACAATTCTCAACTAAAGAGTTTTTCAATAAGGGCGGGTAGATGTTGAAATGGAAGAAAACAAGCTGTGCACGAGGTATCAACAAAATTCTTTTTTTATTTGAAAGGCCCTTTATACCATTATGTATGAAATATGACATTGTACAAATGCCCGCTTTGTTGTCCAATTTTCAATGACTCTGCTGAATTTGAGCGATGGTCTGTCTTATGTTCACCTTTAAGGCATCGGTTGATTGTGGTTTATTCGCATAGACCTGCGACTTCAGAAAACCCACAAGTAGAAGTCTAGCGAGGTCAAATCGCATACGGTTAAATTTTGGTCATAAGGATGCGTCGTCACCTGGTGAATAATCTCGTGTGGATTGGTGTCGTCCCATATACCGCAAATTTGCTAGTTAACATAGCCATTCATCCACAAATGCGCCTCGTCGCTAAAGATAATTTTTCGGTCAAAATGGGGGTTCTCTTCAAAATACTCCGAAGCGAAAAATTGGCATAGTCTATGGTCATGACCTTTGAGCTTCTGGGTCAGTTGGATCTTGTATGGGTGTAGTCTTAAGTCCCGTTAATTCACCGTTGAAGTCTGTGAATGTGGAGTTCTTGTGTACGACGAGAAATCGACCGCCTCGGGTTCTGCTGTACAGTTTCCTGGACCGCCGCAATGCTCTCAGCCGTTCCTTCCTTGCGTTCCTTTGGCGTACAAATATTGCCTGATTAGTTACCGAACTGGTAGTCACACATTTGGCCATCAAACGTTAAAGAGTCCACTGTGAAGGGCCATCACGTGAAATGGGCGCAACGTTTGCACTAACGAACACTCATCTTGATAAATAATTTTTATCACTTGGACATGCCGCTCATTCATGAAGCTTGCCATGGTGATTGACACATGCCACCAAAATAACATGGTCGCCAAACTCTACCCGCGCCAATTGAAAAAAGAGGAATGTCTGGATGTGGACCAATAAAGATATCGATTCCAGACCAATTTCATTCGATGAAGGAAGTTTGTTTAAAAAATAAGTGGAAAAAAATTATCAGAGACGTTGTTGAGGACAATGGAATATCTTTGGCTCACGCAATAATTTTTTTCAGATATTTTGGTGCGCTAACGGATCTATCCGAAACGGACAACTACAAAATATCGTGTTTTATTCAGCGCTCAAAATGGTTCCAAGATTAGTGGTGGACAAGCCGACTCAAATGGTAACATAATGGACCGATCTTGGTCTAAGTGATCCCCACCGCTTTTACGAAGGGAAGCCACCTAACCTAACTTAACCTAAGGAACCACGTGAAATCCAACTGAAACAAGTTGGTCCTAAAATGCAGCAACTCTCTGCATTAGGTGCAAGTCGAGAATGAAGCTGTAGAAGCTTTTGTAGCTGCTCACTCAGCGACCCCTGAACTAGGTTAATCTTAAGGAACACCTTAAATGCAACTGAAAGGAGTTGACCCTAAATCACAGCAACTCTCTGCACTAGGTACAAGTCGCGAATGAAGCTGTGGAAGCCTGGGGACGCTGTTGACAAATCGCACTGCGGGGCGTATACGTAACCTTTTTCGCTCACTCACCGACCCTGTGAACCTGGTTTATCTTAAGCAACTAGGTGGAATCCAATTGAAATAACTTAGTCTTAATTCACAACAACCTTATATTCTGTCGAACTGTTGGTGATGGACGATCTGCCTTGAGTGGCGAGTAAGATCGAATCCAGGACCGGCTCGACGTCCGGTAATTGAAAATTGGGGCTTAGGAAACAGGCATTTGCTTTGGTAGCTGCCATTTGGATGTACGTCATTTGGAACCACATTTGCTTCTTTCGTGTCTTGGAACCTTGGACATGCTTGATAAAGTACCGTCAGTTTGTACCTATCCGCGACCCTGTCTTTATTCTTATGCCTCTTTGCAGTCTTGACCCATCGAGGCTGCATTTCGCAGTTCGATGCGACGTGCTCGAACCGTTGCGTTGGCTGCGGTTCCCATTTAACGGATTATCATGCTAAGGAAGTAATGGTCCTTAGCCTCACCTGTTTGCTGTTGGATGTGAGCTGGACTAAGAAGAATGCTAATATCATGCACCATGCTGAACGGCTTGACTGTCACGAATTGGAGGTCGTCCCTCTCGAACACTTTGAGCTCAGAGCGCAATTCTTTGAGATTCGTAAGCGAATACACGCCTTTGAAGAGCATCGCCTGCAACTTATAGGCCTTTGTGGTAAAGGAGGAAAACTTCGTCGTGGTATCCTTTAATAGGTTCTTGACCCGCTTATACTGCTCAAGCCTATACCTTTCGATACAGAATTACATACACCAAGGACATACTTACAAAAATCTATGGCCTCGAGTAAGGCTGTGGTTTGGGTAAAAATGGGTGGCGGCTTCTCTTTAGTAGGACGTTGTTGCTACTTCTGTTGTCATGGTTATTGTTGTTGCTCCTGCTTTTGTTACGGTTGCTTTTGCTATGGCTGCTCTTGTTGTTTTTGTTGTTGCTGGTTGCTGGCAGCTGTAGATTCGTATTTTCGTGGACCTATCCACAATGATCTTCAATTTGGCTCTTATAATGCGCTCGTCGTCCTCAAGTTCACTACTTCCCTCCTCTATAACTGAACTAAATAGGTGGCGAAGGGGTTATTCTCCACCATGTAGCGACCCTCGAAGAAGCGGTAACGTCAATTTCCGTGGGAAGTCAGATTGCTGTAGTTATTGTTGTTAAGCTGCTGTTTTTGGTATTGCCGCCCCTTCTCTCGCTTCGACCCCCAGCTTTACTGTGGAACTGGGGAGGAAAGGGCGCTTAACTTTATTAAACCTGAGATTAAGCCTTAAGACGATCCATCCAACTGATCATCCGACCCTATGTCTGTGAGAAGAAAGGATTTTCTCCCGACTTCTCCAGAACATGCTTAAAAGCGATCTCATTCAATATTTAATGCTCCCCATATTGTTTAACATCAACATTTTAATAAAAAAGATTGAAAAAAATTATTTTCGACAAGCTCAGGTCTATCTCACTAAGTCTTTTTTATCATCTTCTTATAAATGCATAATCTTCATCATTCAAGAAATGAGTTAATGAGGAAGATTCCTATTCCGCAGTGATTCATTGGATCAACAACAGTTTCATTGCCACCATTTCATCCAATCAAATCATTAAGATAAGTGCTTCCATCAACGAGTGTTCCACTAGGTGTATATGCCAATTACTCACATCGATACCTGTTCTCAATTTTCACTCGTTTTATTCAGCGCTTTAAAGTTCGACGAACACACTCAAACTAGTCAAATCACAAACGGGGAGAAAAACCCAATCATCCCCTTAATAGCAATGATTTGTCTTACTGACTCTGGGGCTTCTGATTCCGAACGAAATAGTATACTTGTATACCCCGGTATCTATCCACGCCAGACACGCCACCATTCTCTATCGCAACCCGTCTATCGACAAACAACATCGTCGCCCGTCTATTATCACGTTCCTCGCTCCACGACTCGTGTCTCCAGTAGCAACAAGTGTTCGTGTCGGTGAGAAAACTAACAAATACACATTGAAGCGTCCACCAGCATCCGTACCCCATTCCCATGATAAGCCACTTGAAGCTGCAAATCAGAAACATTATTGCGCGTTCCTACACCCATCACCACCCTCGTTCACTCAAGTTTCTCGATCACCCACTATCCGGTGTTTGTTCAATTAGCAAATCCTTGCCAAATTTCAGGGCGTTGTTATCCCCGCTTGCGTTCGATAGAATATTCGATCTGTTGATTCTATTTATAAGTGTTGTAAATATTTACCAATTCGTCCGAACTGTCCTAGAAATCACATTTAGCATCAAGAGTAATTCCAAATAGATCCACGAGCAGCGATGGAGGACCCACAATCTCACCGTGTCTACACGTACATACATATCTATAGATAAGGGGAAAGGACGATTGCTGGGTATATGGCAGCTTTTAACTACAAGTGCCATAGCCAGTGTCGTTGTTATATGTATGTTTTCCTGCAAAAAAAAAAGAGTCCAAATACGCACACATCGAGTCAGGCATACATAGACCGCATGTTCCCGATACATGCGCGTGCAATCCGATAAAAATTAACAACAAATTTAATGCGATTATTAAATATTGAGAAAGCTACTGAGTGAGTAGTCCTTTGATAAGATAAATGGATATACTATTGGGTTCGGTCGAGTTGCGAGGCACGGGCTTCCGAGCTTTTCTGTTGTTTGGTTCTTTTGTTTGTCTGGCTGGTGGTAAAGGCGCAGAAGCTGGCCGGCTGATGGGTCTGGGGAGGTGTTTGGTATGGTGAAATCATGTTGTTGACAAAGACGGCGGTAGAGCTGACAGTATTACCATTGCAGAAACAGTACCAAGGTGCGTTAATATTCATTATAAATTATCATCAACTATATTATGTGACTGATCATAACTTATGCACAATATGATCGCAGGAACATGCTGTCAACTTCATGCTCTGTACAGACAGAATGTGACCTTTTTATTCGATTAAGAGTGATTTAAACGAGAGCTTTGAAGATATTCTCCTTTTTTTCTTAATTTACTACATTATACAGGGTTATCTAGCAAGAGGTGCCATTTGCAAAAATAGAAAAATCGGTTTCTTTTAAAAGAAGTTTGATATTTTTTTCTTTATTTCGAACTAGTCCAAGATAAGTAGTGAACAGCAATGAAAGCTTCCGCTCTGCTCATGGAAAAACTGATGATTTGATGAAAATTTCGACTAAATTATTGGCGAAATCTTTAACAAAGCCCCAAGGAAAATCAAGAGAAATAAATGGGGAGCTATACGTGATGCGACCATCAGCATCATTTTGGAAAATATATGGTCCACTACCATCACTATCCAAAAAACCACGTCAAGCGGATCCCGAACCGTAGATGGAGAAAGCCCTTCAACTAATTCTCTGGAGTTTTCGGGGCGATAGGTGCAAACTGGTTGCAAAGAGGCCGGATTCATGTGATGATTTTGAAATGCACTCATCGAATTTTAGTCACGCTTAGACGCCTACATAAAAAACGAAATTATAATGTCATATGCCGACATTAAAACTCATTGGATCCTACTACTCGACATAGATTATACCCACAGCTCGGAGAATAATTTTCTAATGGACAAACTGGGTGCCTTCCAATCAGTACTGAACGACATAAGTACTCCTATAAATTGAATATCATAGTTGTACATGAAGTTGAACTTTCAAACAAGACAATTGTTAAGGACGCTACATTTTTGTTTGGAACAGGATTCTTCATCAGCAGCAAAATTGTGCAGAGCGTAATGGACGTACATAGTATTTCACAACGGCTGAACGGCCCCACGAAAAATAAAAATGAAGAGGTAAAGGACGGATGCGATTTATGAGAAAAAATGGGAAAAATATTGAACAATCGCCATCCTTCGACGTGAAACTCGTACTCCACGCCTCATTTAACAACAACGATATCGGAACAAAAAATTTGATCGTGAACATCAATTGCATATCACCGGAAGGAGTGACGCGTAATCATACTGATCATTTTTTGATAGCTACAGGACACCATATGCCTAAACAATATAGGGATAGAAAACACCCTGCTAATCTCCGATCAATTAGCTTGATTTAGAATGTTAACAAGATTTTTGAAAATTAGAAAGTAATACCGGACAACCAATTTGGTTTCAAGATGGGGCATGATACTATTCGCGCTGCGTCAAAACTGGTTTCCGATATTCAGTGGAATAAGGCGAAAAAGCAATGTACGGGTGCTTGTCTGGTCGATTTTGAAAAGGCCTCTGACACCATATGGTTAGAAGTTATGTTCAATAAGTTAAGGCTAGGCATGCCAAATCACCTTTATAACATCAATTACGTAATGACGTAAAAAAGTTTATTGTAAAATGTGACAATAATACTTCAACCAGTACCTATGACAGCGAAAACGGTTTAGAACTGGGAGCGGTTAATTCTCCGATACTGTTTACCAACTACACAAGCCATCTTATAGGTTTTCTCAGCCATTCAAGAACGTAGGCAGATGATGCAAAGGTGTACAGATCAGGTCCAAAAATTGAAATCATCAATACAATGCTGCAGGGTGTCTTCAATCAAAAAATTCAGAAGCGATACTGTTTAGGATTCCGTTGTATAGGGCTTCAAGGGATACCGAAAAGAACTAGAGGAATTTTCGATCATTGGGTAACGTGGGCAACCATGAGCGGTGAGAATCGCGATTAAATATCTTGATATCTGATTTGACCAATAGCTACGAGTATATTTCAATAGACATATACACACTTGTCTTGCTGGAGCTAAGGAAACCTTCAGTATGACAAGAAACAATGGAGTCAACTTGACCCTAGGGTAAAAATCATATGCTACGTGGCCCTGATAACGCCAATTAAGAAAAAGAAAAGATTTGTGGTTTGCCTTAGAACGAACGGAACGCCAGCGTCCCAGGTCATTGAGTATTACCCAAGGGTTTTGTTCGACGGAGCAGGCTGAAACAGACTCGGAAATATTCTTCTTGAAATGATTCCAAAGTATATTTTAAGGGCTATAACTAACGACAATAATCTAATCTCTGGGGATAACTACCCCAATTATAAACACCAGGCTCCCCAGCTTTATTCCCCCAGAAGCATTTCTCCATATTGTTTCCAAAAGGTTAGTGCAAAATAGACATGGTATCCCGGTAATTTATCACCGGTAGGTTGACAGTGCTTATAAGCTCACTTCATTTCATTTTAGTATAGTAATTGCGGATTGGGATCTCGCAGATGCTGCTAAACAGCATGTCCATTATTGGTTGATCTATTTAAGGCAGGGCGCATCATCATGATGAGATGAACCTGAAAACTGACTGAAGCCTGTTAGAATTGGCTAGTTCTCGGGAATGCACTGTTAGCAAGATGGCGAAAGATGCAATCACGAGGAATATAACCCGGAACAAATCACAAGAGTTCTAGCCAACTTGATCATATTTAAGGTTAGGCAGAAACAGGAATCTTGATTTTTTAATAAATTTTTCTATAAAATCGAACGGTGAATCGAACAGTGGACAAAAAATCAAGAGAATAACGAGTAGAAACCGGAGGGAAAAACACCGCCAGGAAAGCCGGTGCGGTCAGGTGGTAAAACAGCGTAAGGATTGACCTAGAAGAGATGTGACAAAACAGCGAAAAATTGGAGGAACACAGTCATGACACGGGGGCTTGGCGATGAAAGATAAATGAGGCTATGAAGTTCGAAAAAAATAAAAAAAAATAACTGTATACGTGGCATAAGCTCTTCACAGAAGCCGGAAGATGTGACCGCCCTGGACAGCCCAGCACATTAACAACGGATGAAATCGTTGAAGCAGTGAAGAAAATTGTTTTGGAGAATAATTGGATAAAATAATCACTATCAGAGAAGTTGCTGAGGATGTTGGGATATCGATGAGCTCATGCCATGAAACTTTTGCAAATAGTTTGGGCATGAAACGTGTCAGTGAAGCTTGCTTCAAAACTGCTAAATTTGACCAAAAATACCGTTGCATGAGTATCGCTGAGAAGCAATTGAGTGATATGAATGACGATTCAAAATTGCTAAAAAGGATCATCACTGGTGGTTATGACGTCGTAACTAAAGCCAAAAAAGCATGAAAATTTCAGTTAAATTTTTGCTCACACATTAGAGTACAAATTAGTTTGGTCCGTTATCAAAATATGGCTCGGGTTGTTATAAATCTTTCATAGTGACAACTGATCTCGGTGGTTTCACTGAGGTTAGATCTCTTATTATAACTGTATTTTACTGTGTTGAATATGTCAAATTTTGTGTTAGCTAAGTGACATTTGCGTAAACTTTCACCGTTTTGCTTTAGTTAGAATAAAAGTGAAGCTGAAGCGCATCAAATGATTGTGGAAGTTTATGGTTAACTAATATTATTAATTTCATAAATAAATCATATAGGGAATTGTTTCGACGTTTAACGGATTTTAGCGTTGAAGATAAGCCCCGCTCTGGACAACCAAAAAAAAATTCGAAAACAAAAAATTGGAGGCATTAGTTGATGAAGTTCCATGTCAAACGCAAATGCAGCTTGCAAATTCATTAGGGGTAGCTTACTGAGTTTTTTTCTGTACAATTAAATTCCAAAAGAATGATGCAGAAGCAAGGCTTCCTCATGAATTGAAACCGAAAGATATTAAAAGATGGTTATTCACTTGCTGATCTGAAGACAAAAAATCAAAGCATCGACGCCAAAGCATAAGTTGAGTTCGAGGGTCATGCTGTGTATCTAGTATGTGTTGTGATCTATGAGCTGCTACAATCTGGCGAATCCATTACGAGGCCACAACTAATTCATTTACGCGGTGCATTATGACAAAAACGGTTGGAATGCGGATAAAGACATAACGCATAACGCAGTTGGTTTTTGGCATGACAACGCTCGAATTCGGACCTTGCTCCGATGCAGCACGATTTGAAAAAGACGGAACATTCTTTACGAGACGGAATTAGGAAATTGCTTGAAAGGTGGGAAAAAGAAGTGATCAACGATGGACTGTTTCTGTTATTATTTCAGTATTATTTCGCGTCAACACGGCAACACCTACAGCATATTTCCCCACACCTAATTTCGGACACAAATTCCCCTACCAAACAATGTATAATCAACGGTCCAGAATTCAAAATAGAACCAAACCCAATGGAAGGCAACCACCCCATCGCCAACCAAACTTTTCCTATTCCCACCGCAACAACGGTGTCAAAGGAAAAGCTCCTCCATCCAGCATCACGTCCATATGTACCAAAGTATCAAAACGAATTGGGGTAGGTATTGTATTCAACCACCCCCTATCTCTTCACACACACACACACACTTACAGACTCGACGCTCCCGAAGAGAGGGAGAACGAGCCTAATGATAATAAGGAAGTCATATTCATAGGACTAGTAGCAAGCTCGACTCGAGATACACAAACCAAATACACAGCATCCAATCGAAACAATCAACAAAAACAACAACAAAATCGTGCATTTCTCTCGCAGAATCAAATGGTATTTGTGTGCAGAACAGAGTGGAGGAGCAGAATTCATCCGCCAACTAGCAGCCCGAATCGATTTTAGTCAGGTGTAGTCAGTGTTCGAGTTCGGTTGAGGGCATCGCTTTTTTGCTACATCGGTTTCCAAGAGTGATTGTTGGTTTCCTCCCCAATAGGGTTGGTTGGTTCCCTGAGTGTTTAATCGTTGTCTTGTGGTTCTTTTTACAGTTTCTCTTGGTTTTAATAAAATTTTATTTTTTTGTGGATTTCGTGTTCCTTGTTAGTGGCGTATTTGCAATCGATTCTAAAGTGCTTCTTCTTTTCTTCTTTCTTTCTCATCTTGTTCTTTTTTAAGAAGAAGAAAAAAACCAAATTCCCCGAAAGGACCTCAATTATAAAAAAAAGAAAACATTTTTTGTATCTACAGAGAAAGTAAAAAAAAAAAGTTATGGAAATAAAAAAGAACGAATAGAAAAATTATAAAATTAAAAAAAAAAAAAGAAAACGAAGAAAAGGGAAAAGCTCGTGGAGGAACTCGGAGAAGCCTGCATGCTAACGTTGTTGCTGTAATATTGTATCTGGTACACAAATACTCACCACACCCTGATCTGCTACTACCCGCTTCTGCTCCGGCTGTTACTACTGCTGCTGCTGCTGCTGCTGCTATCTACTTCAGCTCCATCCATCCCTGCAGTCACGGGAAATAATTCGGGAACAGACACTGCTGCTATAATGTCCCTAGGTGATGTCCCGTTCACTACGCAACATCCTGTCGGTCAGTAATCACATGCTGCGCTCTCGGTTCTACTCTCGTTAATTTATTCCTTCTGCGGAAATCCAAATCAGTGCTTTAATTTCGTATTTCGCATTTCTTTTTTCGCTACGTCGTGTGTATCCATAAAGTTTTTTTTCCTGCAGATTTAAGTGAAAGTCTCAGATCCTGATTCGGTTATGAAAATGTTGGGAGTGATGATAGTGATGATGTTCGAATTGGTGTTAACTTGATAACTTAAGCCGGTGATGTGGAACTCGACACCGAGATTTCGAAAAGTTAAACTTCATGCATCGAGGATACTGATGCAGATGTATGGTATATACGGTTCGTGCGAGTGAATTGCTGAGTATCTGAAAAATTCTATTTATCAGTCGTCGTCATTTTTTTAACCTTCTCTCGCGGTATATTAAAAAAAATCCATTTAAAACAGAAAAAAAGCATTTCAATTGCACTTTAAACCTAGGACCAATCCCACGGCGGTTGAGCATGAGAGAAGGACATAGGAATGTGGGAATAATTTAGTGACCGTGTGTTGAAGGATTGTAGAAGTGATACGGATGCCAATAAGAACGATTAACCAGTTCAAGAGTTCATTTGCCAACAATTAATTTTTTTTTTAACATTCGACAAAAATTGAGTACATCATCAGGGAGGAGCTCGACGACAAGGATACTTTCCAGTCGCAGCCAAACACGAAGGACAACAGCAGCAGCAACAACAACCATCAAAATAACAAGAACAACAAATAGAAAATTGTGTAAACTTTATCAGAATATTTCATCGTACTCTATGTGATCCAGATAGCCGACTACAGAGAGTAACTATTTATCCTGCTAAATCAGAGAATCAGAGTGTCTGTGACGGGTATCGAGAGAATAAGAATTCGAAAGAGAGAGAGAGACAGAGAGGAGCTTTTCCTTCAACTTACTGCCGTAACAGCTATACACTATCGGAGAGAAGTCTGAATCCTTAAGCATCAAAACATCAAGCATCCAGCCTCGAGCATCTGGTTGTAATAAAAAATCAAGAAAAACGAAGGGAAAAAAAACAGAAACGCGCGGCAAAATACTCGGCCAGGTATGTATGAGCTATGTGCACTCGTAAATATAAGAAATGTGTACTTGAACGTTTCAGGGTCCCCATTATATAATAATGTGCCCGAGCGAGGTGGCCAATTGAATGGAAAAGGGTGTGATACTGAACACTAGTCTTGATGAATATTTTAAACCTCAATCTTAAACGCAAACTATTACCAGTATACCTGACCAAACAGAGCCTTTTTGTTTCTCTGCTCCTTCTTTGGGGTTTCTTTGCTTCCCTTGAGCTTTCTAACAGTTTAATTGCTTCTGCGGTTAGAATTTATTTGGGGCTTATAATTTATTCAAAATTCTATTGAACGCAGGCTAGTCGTAAGTTATGATAATGAATTATTTACTTAACGATGTCTGTTGACTTAGTGCGGGGGAGAGGATGATGTGAATACTAATTGCATAGTAGTTTTACGGGTCGATGGACCTTTTTACTTATACAGAGACTGAATTAATTACTTAAGGGCGCTATATTGTGTTTACCAATTGAGTTGAGAGGGATGTTATTGTAAATATTTAACTTACAAAAGCAGGGAAGTGTACATACGATTTTCTTTGTTTTTTCCCCTCTTTTAAGGGGATATAGTACCCAATGAAATGTGATTAGATTTTTGAAAAGTGCTTCTAAGGCCCAATTTTCAGCAAGACAAAGGGTCTTACAGCATGCCTGAAATCAGACCCAACAATTAATTAAACGAAGCCCTTGTTTCTTGCCATATTTACTCCCTTGAGCGATGAGGAGCAATTTTCGAAAGAAAGATTGATTCAATTGTTACCCTAATGTGTTGCTGTTAATGAGAAACATCAAGTTCGACTTTCAATTAGCTTCGGAAGGAATAGTTCGGGAAATGAGATGTTTGCTTGAATGCTTTTTTAGCACGCACTATGATGTTATGTTAATTTCAGTGATAAATGAACTTTGTCAGCAAGTTTAGAAATACGACCCACAAGTACAGGCCTTTTCAGTAAGGACATAACAATTTTGCATTTAAATCAAAAATAAAACAATTGTAATATTGGGCTAAAATATATTCTCAATATAAAGTGCGGATTGATATTGAAAAAAAAATAGAAGAAGCTGTGTGTGAGGTGTTTGCAAAATTCCTTTTTTATTTGAAAGGCCCATGTATTCCATTATGTACGGCTTTTCACGTTGGCCGAGTCGTCCAATTTCCAATGACTCTTCTGCATACATCCAGCTGAATTTAAGCAATGACCTGTATTATGTTCACCTTAAGGGCATCCGTCAACAGTGTTTTATTTGCGTAGACCTCCGACTTTGGAAAACCCCACAAGAAAAAGTCTAGCGGGGTCAAATAACACCTTACCCTTAAATCGTTCATGCAGAATGCCAATCGTGGCGTCCACTGTGTTGTTTGGGCCATAAGAAATTGGTTATCACCGTTCTGTAGCGGTCGTCATTGACGGTGATCACCTCACCAACGTCGTTTTCGAAAAACTACGAACCAATGACGCCGCCGGCCTAAGAACCACACTAAATGGTAAATTTTGAAGGATGCATTGACAGTCGGTGAATCTGGTGTGGGTTTGTGTCGTCCCACATGCAGCAATTTTGCTTGTTAACATACGCATCCATCCAAAAATGCGTCGTTAGGGATGATTTTTCTACCAAAATTGCAATCCTCTTCCAAAGCCTGCAAAGGCCAGTCAGCGAACAAATTACGTTATCTATGGTCATAAGATTTAAACTCCTGGCTCAGTTGGATCTTGTTCGGATGTCGATTCATGTCTCGGCAAAATTCGCTAAGTTGACCGCAGCGATTCTTCTTGCGTTCCTTTGACGTACGAATGTTGGCTGATTGTTTACTGAACCAGTCGTCTCAAATTTGGCCTCGGACTTTGTTGGCTTATACATACGTTTAAATAACTTAACCATTCAAAGATATCCAATGGCATTAAATCTCGTGAGCGAAGTGACCATTCGACCAAACCATTTCTCGAAATTACGCCCAACTTACGCTTCAATACATCAATTATTCGACCAGCTATGGCACACATAATCACTCACACTCATAGTCCACACTCATGGTCCAATCACTCTTCCGGTATGAAATCCACATCTTTATCGATGCAATGGAGTCTCTATAGGCTTATTGTTGTCCAATAAGGCAGATTTTGCGTATTGGCAAAACCATTAAGTCAAAAATGAGCCTCACCGTTGAAGAGGATTTTTCTATAAAATTTAGGATATATTGTACTTAAAACTTTTCCAGAGCCCAATCGGAGAAGATTCGGCACTTTAAATAATCAAGAGGCTTTAATCCTTGAGATAATTTCGCCTTGAAGGGTGAAGGTCAAAATCTTTTGACAAAATTCGCCACAATGTGGAGATTCCTGAGACGGTTGATTTGCTCATTTTGAACTGAAGCATTTTCGCCACGATATTTTTGGTACTTTGAGCGATGCGTTGTCCTACTGACAAAGGAACATTCAAGAGTAAATATATTGGCTCGAATTTATCTCCAATATTCCGCATAGGCTGTCTAGTAGGACGATTATTGGCGTGTAATATTTGGATAGTAATATTTAATACCTTTACCATGAAACATGAACCTCGGCTAACGTATCGATATTAACAGATTATAAGAAGAGCTACTGACGTGTTCCTATTAAAATTCAGAGTTGTTATACATCTACTGAAAAACCTTAAACGAGTACATCCTTAAATCAGCTTCTCATATAAACGAATCATTTGATAACATTCCTGAGTACTTCGATCAGTTCGAAGTTATACTTTTTCAGGTCCAAATGTGAAGAAGTTTCTCTGATATATTTATACCGAGAAACGTCAGTTTCATTCATCTTTATAACCCGATCTTTCGAAGCTATCACCGCCTAAACTCAAATATGGATTTGCATGTGATCTTTGTGGAGAAACGGGTAATCTAGGTATTGTACCAATGGTGCAGCGACAAATATTACTAATGAGCTTCTTCCCTTTAATTACATTCACAGAAACTTGCGCTACGAAAGGGCAGAAATGATTATAATTCTATTCCAAGAATAAGAAATCCCTCAATCCAAGTCGATACTTTATAAAGGTAGAGTTACTACACATTAAATGATATTAGTCGTTAAAGCACGGTACTATAATAGATTAAATGCCCTTTTACTTTTGGTGATGTTGCCGACAGCTTTGATTTAAGATTTTCCCGGAACGATCCTAATATGATGGGTGAGCATAAGAGCTGATGATAACGGGAAACTCCCATTCGATTATACTAGCTTAAGATGTTTCAGATGTACCTACATTAAGGCTGTCACAATGCCCCGATGACCTTTGAAAATCTGACTGAGTTTTCGAATATTTAACCAGATGGTAAATTGACAATTAAACCTAATGTAAACTGCCACCATATCCCTGTTTATTGTAGCTCTTCTGAAAACTGTTGAGTTCAGAAGCTAAAATTCAAATGCTCTTCAAATTATTTTTCCGCTTTTATACCCTTAAAGTATAGAGATTAGTGTTCCTATGACACATCGAGAAGTTTGCTGTTTTTTTTTTGTCAAGCGCCATTAAAAGAAGTTTACAAACATTCGTACTTAGGCGCCCACTAAAAATGACAGGTTTAAGCCCTAAAGGCCTCAAAATATGGAGATATGAAAATCTTAATTCGAAACACCGCCAATTGCATTAATCCAGATTTAACTTCCTTAACAATGGTGTTAATATCCGATTCGACTAGCAGTGGTCAAATAAATGTCTACCAGCATGTTTTAGACTTGTTTACCAACTTAATAAAGAAATAATAAGGGAATCGAACAAATGCAGCCGCCAAAATAATACAATTCCTTTTATTTTTTGAACACATTTACATACATTAGAGAATTTGGTGCTTGCTCGAAAATATTGGTAGCGTTTTTGGTCAAAAAGTCGCTCACAAGATTGAATTGGTGAGACAGCAAATGCCTGTCGACTTCTTTGCATCGTAATCGTCACTCGTAATGTTGCGTTTCATGAATGTCGGGCCCGAATGGACTCGTTCTAATACATCTGCATCAACTTTTTTGCGGTGACCCGAAAAAAATTGTCTTAAATGACGTTTGGGATAGCACCTATTCGTCGACTTTTTATTTTTGAGTCAATCCAGGATGTACAATAGTTCATCTCTTCCCACAAACAAACCGGCAAAAATTCGAACGTTGGCGACAATGACATTCACAAGGTTTCATACTTTGAAACTTTTATTCCCTACGCGGTTGCTTTAAAAAGGTGGCATTTCCAACAACATAATTGCGGTGAGCATAGCTGTTCATGTGATTATCTCACAGAATTCAAAAAATCATCTTATTTTTTGAAAAGAAAATTCATACCAAAAACAGAAATTGGCTCCATGGCATTTAGTTTAGTAGCATACATATGTATTATATATACGAAAAACATTCTTTTAATATCTCAAACCTCATATCGTCTTCACTCGAATGAGGAATGATATTGGAGTCCTATTCTTTATTTGTTCTCGAGATATACTCGTAGCAGGCGAAAAACTTCACGAACATAATGATACCGAGTTTCCATTACAAGAGCTTCCAAATGGGAAATTAATAATAATCGTGACGGTGTTTTTTTTTCGATGGCGTTGGTGTTATCGGGATCCGAACTCGCCCATCCTGCGTCAGCGGCCGATACATTACCCATTGCGCCACGGCATTCTCTAACCACATACTCGTAAATACTTCTTTTTAAAAAAAAAGATATGCTGCCCCTATGTTATATGTCATATCCTCTCCCCCATAAGCTTTTTAATTTTTTTTTTTTACAGAAGGACCAAAACTTTTAATTGGTTCACTCTTTTTCATTCAACGTTGTTATGATTTTGGAAATGTCAAATGTCATCACAAAGGCAATAGGAATGTTACTGACCCATGAACTAACAAAATCTAAAGGTCATGTTGGTCATATGTAAAGGGCAAGCCTTGGATTCTGGTTAATAAATGGATTAAAGTTTTGGGTCACCTATTGTGGAAAAAAGCATACTCGTATGTGGTTTCTAAAATCGCTTAAGCCCACATGCAGATTTTTTTCTTTTTGATTTTTTTTCTTCCAGAAAGGGTATTTAGAACATTTTTGAAATATCGTGGTATTGGGTATACAAAGTAAAGTCTCCTAGGATACATGTTTGTGTTGCAAATCGTTATTACGCATTATTGGCATACCCCATATCCATAGTTAAGCACATTCTTGAAGTTCGTTATTTATTTATTTTTTGACTTAACTCAAGCACGAAAGTAATTTAACTAGATTAAACTAAATTTAAAGACTAGAGTATAAATCCTAGAGGAAAAGGGCAATGATATTAAGGAGCAAGTTTCCTAGGGTAAGCTATGTAGGTAAATTGCATTAGCCATGCATAGCAGTCTAGACAAGGTTCAAGGGTTTGTTATAGTTGGTGCGGTGAAATATAAGGCGAAAGAGAGGAATGGATGTAAGGTGCTGTATGTTGGATGTTTAGACATTTGAATTGTACCAAGGCAGAGCTTCTATTTTTTCCTGCTAAAAGCTGCAAAATAGAAAGTCTGTGACTTCTCGACTTTTGGAGTTGGTTATTAATTTAAAGCGAACTCAGTAGAGGTATCTGGTAATCAAAGTGAATGGACACGATAGGCCGACCATATATTATGAATATTTTATTCTGGGATTAATTTACCAAAAGTAGAAATCATAAGAATCCGATAGCTATTTCGACAAGCGCTTAAAATGTCATTATTATGAAAACGAAAACCTAGTTCTCTGCTACAGAGCATACCTAGATCTCGCAATAAATAGACAGAAAAGACTGGATCGTCAATGGTCATAGAGGTTGGAAAACAAGTCAGGATGAAATATCCCGAAATCGGCGGTTTGATGTTTTTTCAGCATAGATAGACAGAGCCGAATTTTAAATTTAACAGTCCTTGATCCAACGAAAGGTGTCATTTTAAATTACTAAAAAAAGCACATCATTTACTTTTTTTTTAGGAATGGCAATATTTTTATTTGAATCTAAAGAATAAATTCTGAGATTAATTATTCTATACAACTCAAATATCCAAATGATTTTTGTCAATTTTTTCATCACGCTCCCGCATTTCTGCGGCGTTGTTTCGTAAATCGCACTCTTATATTTTATTTTGGTTTCGAATGGTGTTAAATCACATGGTCATGACTGCCAATCTAAGGCTTAATTTCGAAAAATCACCCCATCAGGTAATAAAATCATGTAATAGAGCTATTTCTACTAGCTTCATGGCATGTGGTCGGGTTCTAATGAAAATAAATGTTTCTCACATCCATACCGCTAGTTTCAGGCAAATACTTAAGTCAGCCAATATTATTCGGTAACGCAACTTATTCCCAGGAACGATCGCACCAGCCCAATTTGCACAATGGAATTGAAATTTTGTCATAGTTCAGAATAATTTCGAATAAACTATTTAGCAAAAGCAGGGCACTGTGTGTAATCCGCTGGCAGCAATCCTTGTGCCAACTGGCCTCCATAAGCACGTAGGCTAATATGTTTATGTAAAATGGCTGCAGGAGATCCAATTTTTATCATTTTCCCGAAATGGACGTTAATGTATTACCAATTAAACTGATTTGTCCGAGTATACAGTAACTAAAAGTAAAATGCACTTTAGGAAAGGCATCCGCGATATTTTCACCGTTTTGGTGATAAGACTCTATTTTTCTTCATTGTCCAGCGTTTCTTTAACATCAGTATTGCTTCACGGAAGTGAGAGTCTGGAAGGCTGTAAAAGTATTCATCTCCGGTTCTCTCAACTTCTTCAATGGATGCGAAGCGCTTCTTAGAAACATAATTCCTCAAGTTTGGCAACGAATGGAAGTCTGAGGGTGCGAAATCAGAAGAATATAAAGGATGGCCGAGCAGATCGCATCCCAAATACTGCACCCTTCTCTTCAGATGCGTTGTGCTGATGGCACATTTTTTTTTCTTCTTCAATCTAGGTCTCTTCTCGCAAATTTGGCATCAAACTGGTCAAGAAGGTTGAAGTACTATTCACCTAAAATTAATGTGCCTTTTGCAATTCCAAAACACACTGGCCATAACCTTTCCGGCACATGCAATCGAGTTCCCCCCCATTGTTTGAACTGCTGTTTCGTTTTGAGAGTGTAGGGGTGTTCCCATGATTTATCCATGGTGACAAACCGCCGCACAAAATCGGTCTGATCCCTATTGAATCAGTTCAAAGATTGCTGCAAACATTTTTTGCGCATTTGCTTTTGATCGGCATTCAGCAAATGCGGTATCGATTTTGCTCAAAGCTTTTGCATCTCTACTTCTTTGTGCAAGATTTCTCCCGATATCCCCACAGCCTCAACTATCTGACTTACCTTTACTAGCCTATAGTCCAACATGATATCATGCCCTCATGGTGGCGATTTTTGGGCATCCTTGATATGGGTCATATTCGAGGGATGTCCGACCACGTTTAAATTGAACTGGGCACTTTTTACTGGTCAGTATAAGCTAAGGAGCAGCGTCTCCGTAGAACCTTGCCAGTTTCTAATGATTTTCATTAGGGAATAATACATCCAAAACGAAGAAGTGTATGACCGAACGATATTCAAGTTTTATCACTTTAATGAAAGACACGCAAAACGTCTGCAAGCTAAAACTTATCATACGAACTAATTATACGTGCATCCAGGTAGAAAGTGTAGATTTTTGGTGATTAAAAAGTCATCTTTGTGTCAGGCCGTGAACTTTTTACAATGACACCTATTATTGGATAACACTTTATATAGTCCAGTTAGTGGTTATTAACCTTCTTATACAATTTCAAGCATCTCTAGAACTTAATAAATGTAAAAACAAAAACCGAAGACTAACCTTTGTATTGTATTTTCTCAAAATGTCTTCTAATGATTCGAAAATAGTTGCCAACTTTTTTGCCCATTTCCTTAGCCAATCATTCATCATACCAGGTCCTTCAACCCGATTAGGGCTACTTTCTCATCTACTTCGGCTCTAATGGTCATAGTTTTAAAAAATTAACTGATTCTACACACGTAAGTACGTACTTACTTCATAGTTTCATTTCATATCATCTCAATCCATAAGAAAGGACGAAAAAGTCAGGTCTCCACTGCTAAACTCTCTTGCATTCCCGAACTCCTGAACCTTCTATGCGCAATCTTCCACTGCATACTGCAAGCAAAGAAGTAAGCGTATTTGTCACCGACTTCTCTCTTATCAAATTATGTCTATGTCGAAATTATGTCTTATGTCTATTAAATTCACTGCTTTCGGGTGCCCCCAAGTTTTATTTTGTGCATTCAACCATACGTTGAAGATCGTACCTACGTAGTCCCCCAGGGTAGCCATCTCGGCCCACTGATATTTATCCTAACTATTAATGATATCAAGTGTGTCATCAAGATTTTATTTAAGCCTCGTACCTACTTTAGAAAGAAAAGCGTAGCATATACATTCTGGTACACGTCCTTATTTGAAGGTCTTTCATAGATCTAGAAATTTTCTAGAACTTAGGTTTTTGATACCACTGTAAACTAGTTCTACCCGTACATTAAAAAAAGAAACAATTCCCGGAACCTGTACACGCATGAGACGTAT